>CM019826.1:100242347-101442347 GCA_009763385.1 Coix lacryma-jobi var. lacryma-jobi | reverse complement strand
CGACCTCATTGATCACAGCATTCAGATTGAAAAGGATCGCAATGAAGATGGAGAGGAGTTCAGGGAGACGAAGCGCAAGGCAGATGGTTCTTTTCATCACCCTGAGCGCAAGAAGGCACCAGTGACCCATGTTACCAGCTACTCTCGCCCTGGATCCAGTAGGGGCGGAGGCGCACATTCTACTCAATACTCCCGCTCCTATCAAGACCGCACTTCAGCTCGCATCCAGGATCGTTCAGGAAGTTTCCATGCGTCTCAAGACCGTGCTGCTCAGAACCGCACCACGCAGAACACTTCCACCTGGAAGGCAACCGCGCCAACTCCCACCAGCGGTATGCCTTGGACGTGCTTCAAGTGTGGACAGCCTGGCCACAAGATTGCCAACTGTCCAGAAAATGCCAAAGCCGCGAAAGCACCACCAAGAGCTCAACCTCAACCCCGGGAGTCTGCTTCCCGTGGTCGCCTTACTCACCTGAGTGCTGAGGACGCCCAAGATCCTCCAGATGTGGTGTATGGTATGTTTTTAGTTAATGGCATTAGAGCATCAGTCCTTTTCGATTCAGGAGCTACATGTTCTTACATATCATCAGAGTTTGCACATAAGCATTGCATTCCAGTCAGCCCACGTCAACTTCCAATCATAACTAGCTCACCCTTAGGAGACCTAAAAAGCACTCATATATGTAAGGGAGTGAAATTGACTATCGAGGGATTAGTTTTCACAGCTGACGTGACCCTACTACCTTCTACCACCTTAGAGGTTATTTTAGGAATGGAATGGCTAACCCGGCACCAAGGTATCATATCCTGCTCACCCAGATACATCCAAATAACCCATCCAACTGGCCAAGCCGTACGATGCACACCCCGAACCGAGAAAACCACCACCCTACTATGTGCCCTTAAAACCAGGGTCGAACCCCGGGATAGACCTTTGACAGTAGATGATGTGCTCGTAGTCAGAGACCATGCCAATGTGTTTCCGGAGGAAATACCAGGAATGCCCCCGGAACGGGAAGTGGAGTTTGTGATCAATCTGTTGCCGGGGACAGGGCCTATTGCCAAACGGCCATATCGCATGTCTGTTGATGAATTGGCAGAATTAAAGAAACAATTGAAGGAACTTGCGGATAAGGGATATATCAGGCCCAGTGCATCACCTTGGGGTTCACCTGTATTGTTTGTGAGGAAGAAGGATGGCACAATGAGGATGTGCGTTGATTATAGGAGCCTGAACGCGGTAACCATCAAGAACAAATACCCGTTGCCGAGGATTGATGATCTGCTAGATCAGTTGCGGAATGCTAAGTACTTTTCCAAGATTGATCTCCGATCAAGGTATCATCAGATGAGGATCAGCGATGCTGATATTTCCAAGACAGCTTTTGTCACGAGGTATGGGCAGTATGAGTTCACAGTGGTACCATTCGGACTCAGAAATGCACCTGCTTATTTCATGAACATGATGAATAAGGTGTTTATGGAGGAGCTGGACAAGTTTGTCGTAGTATTCATTGACGACATTCTTATATACTCAGCCACAGCGGAAGAACATGAGCTGCATTTGAGAACTGTGCTTGAAAGATTGGCACAAAATTTGCTCTATGCTTGTGACGTAACGGCCCTAATCCCATGGCCCACTGATCACTATCAATCACTGACAGTCGATCCGTACAGCCAAGAGATTAAGACCGGTTTCCGCCACTGGGCTACATCAGTGCCCGATGTCCGCAGGATCATCTCACAATTCAGTTACAATCTCTTGAACATTTTGACAAATAACATCGGAGTAAATAGCGGAAGACTTAGATAACAATAGTTTTACAAACCAGGGTTCAACATAACATTAAAGTGAAGTTATTACAGACCATAGTTCAAATAGATAGAGTTGGCAGAGTAGCATATGACAACAACTAAAGAATAAAGATACTTCTCCCAGCCCGAGGGCGAATAATCACTCATCGGCCTCATCGGCCTCTTCCTGAACGACAGTCACACAGCAGGGTCCAAGGCATACTGAGGAATCTGCCATACCTGCAACATGGGTAATAGAACCCTGAGTACAAAGGTACTCAACAAGACTTACCCGACTAAAGAAAAAGGGAGAAGACTCAGGTATGAGAGGCTTAGGGTAGTCAAGGTAAGGCTTTAAGCAAGTTCAAGTATTTTGCAGAAAAGCATTTTTCAAACCTTGTTCCTTATTTTGAAAAGACTCAGATATTCCTTGTTCCATCATAATCCTTGATTCATTTTACTTTCCAAAAACAGACCTAGTTGAGAACCACTCCCTGTTGACAGTCAGTGACTATGTCTCCATAACCGAGGAGCAGCGTTAATCCGGATAAATTATACTCAGCTGAGGGTCCCTATCCACACTGCATATGTAGCACCCAAGCTTGCATATGCCAACTCGTCTTCCACGATTCCTCCAAGATTGGGCCCGGTCCTACGCCACCCGGAAGTACAGTACACCACTCCAATCCGGGACTTTAACCCACGTGGGTACATGCTACTTCCGCCATCTCTCCACTCCCAGTGCGCGGTTGTCGGTCCAATAAAGGATTCCTCGGAGCCGAAGCTTTCCGTAGTATGTGAATAGTTGCAAGTCTTAGTCAGCAGGCCCCCATACAGGTGGTCCCTAAATTTTCCAGCCAGCGACAAGCACCTCGGGACTCTAACCCAAGAGTACAGGTCCTGTCAGTTTTTCAACCCTGTCCCAGTCGGTGTCAACTGTTGAGTCCCGGACTACAACATGACGGCACCGTACTCGCGGACAACCTCTCCTTCCCATTAACTAAGTACGGATCAGATACTTAGCCAATAGTGGGAGTAAACCAGAAATTCCCATAAATATTCTTAAAGTGATCACACTTTTGATATTGGCATTTTTATTGCAAATCTATCATATAGCATTGCTAAGCATTTTGTAAATAGTTTTTGAAAACAGGTATCGGGTGTATCATTGGTCAAGGTGGATAATGCACCAAATAGGATTTCACTCAACTCCTATCAACCTAATGCAATAATTTAACTCAAAGACATTTTAAGGAAACATTTATAAATTCAAGGAAAGGGTTAAATGCACCGGGGCTTGCCTTGGATGGCAAAGAGAGCAGACTCGGGGTAGGTATAGGTGTCGGAGCTCGGGGTCGCCTCGGGAGTTGGTTCGTCAACAGCGGCCTCGACTCTGGTACCTTCTTCGTCAACTATACGGATGCAATGATGAATGCTCATGAGAATGATGATATGGACTTAAGGTGCAAGACAATTCCACTGATTCTAGATTACTCTTAGGCAAGACATAATCGAAATCTAGGTTGAGCATAAAAGGTAACCATTTCTTCCTTAAGCAATATTGATTAAACTAGACCTTATTGTAATTATCCTAAGCATCATCTAAACATAGCATCACAAACATCATAGACCAAAGGGTAGGGGTCTATGAACATCAATCAATCCAAAGATCACATCATTGAACATTTATTACCAACCCTAACCCATCTTTTCTATTTTTCTTAATTTATTTAAAAGGTCATTTTATGAAGTTGCTCCAAAAATTACCAAATTAATCACATAAGTTCATTATGGTGTAGATAGATGGCAAAACAAATTTCATAATTTTTGGAGGTCATTAAGGTGCTCAATTAAATCTAGGCATTAATTAACAAAAGGCACTATTTAGGAATTAAAATAAATGCTCAAAAATCAACTTGCTCCAACTGACTTCAAAATTTTACCAGAGACTCATCATGACATAACTAGCTTGCAAATTTTATCTCAAGGTTTTTGGAGCTATAGATCACTCTCCAAAAATACCAAAGCCTTCATTTTTCAATTAAAAGGGGAATTTTACATTTTCAAATTTTTGCACAAAACTCAAGTTTCATATTTTTATAAAATACTACAGAGCATAAAGAGTCTACCACAAAAATTTCAGAATTTTTGGATCAACACAGAAAATCACACAAAAAGATGAAATCTGAACACTATTCATATCTTGAAAATAAAAAGAAAAACGGGCACGGCGGCGGGAGCTCGTCGCCGGCGACCATAGGCGGGCGGCGCTCGGCACGCCGGCCAAACCAGAGGGTCTGGGGCGAAACCGGGAGCATAAGGGAGCTCACCGGAGTCGATTGGGCAGCTCGGTGAGGGACGGGGATGGACGGTGGAGGTGGTCGACGGTGACCGGCGGGAAGCTCGCGGCGGCGACAGGCGTCCTGGCGACCCTGTGCACAAACAGAGCCGCTATGGCCGGGTTAGAGTCGCACGGGGACAGGGAAGCGAATGCGAGGGTCGGAGGGAGATGATCAAGGCCGGAGACGGCGAATTCCACGAACCCGAGTTCGCCGGGTTCTCGCCGGAGACGACAACGACGAGCTACGCCGGGCAAACGGGGACGGTAGAGGTGAAATTGGAGGGTGGGGAAGCTTCACCAGATCAAGGCGGAGCTGCTGAGCTAGGTGGTTGAGCACGGGAGGCTCTGGAGTGAGCTGGCGACGGCGGCGGAGGTGAGTGAGGGAGCTCGGGCTCCGGCGGCCTTCTTATAGCCGCGGCCAGAGACCGGTAGAGACCTCGGGGTTGCGCGGGTAAGGTTTGCGGGGGCGTGCGCACTCGATTGCGCTCTGGCGGATAAGCTGGCGTGCAGCCGGGGCTCGGGCGCAAG
The DNA here is from genome assembly GCA_009763385.1 of Coix lacryma-jobi var. lacryma-jobi. Taxonomy (NCBI): domain Eukaryota; kingdom Viridiplantae; phylum Streptophyta; class Magnoliopsida; order Poales; family Poaceae; genus Coix; species Coix lacryma-jobi. Next base: position 101,437,684 of record CM019826.1, on the reverse strand, counting down.
CTCGCCGGCGATGGCCACGCGGCGGCGACGCGCAGAGGACTGTAGGGGACGGGGGCGAGGGTCAGCGCTCGCGTGCGGGCGCGGAGGGAACAAGGAGACAGCGGCGACAGGTTGGTGGCGCGTGGGGAGCAGCCAGGCACGCGGCACGCGCAGCGCCGGCGGGCTGGCCATGGCCGGGTCCCCCCTAGCTCGCGGTAGGAGAAGAACAGTGTAGGGGTAGGGTTTGACTTTTGGCTGGTTTCTGAATTTTGCAAATTTCTCCCAAAAATTGAACTGTGCGACAGAAACTCAAAACATCAAAGTTGTTCAGAAAAAAGAGATCTACAACTTTGTCAATACGAACATTTTCAAATTTCAAATAGTTTTTGAACAATATTTGAAATCAGAAAAGGGGACACTTTTGAGATTCGAATCAATTCAAAATTACTTTGAATTTTAAACTGAAACATGAAAATCTGCAAATATGAAAGTTGTTCATTTTGCCAAAACCTACAACTTCGCTATTATACACCTTTCCTGAAACTCAATAGTTTTTAAATTAATTTTGAAAACTGAAAAGGGAACAAAAGTTGGGGTTTGAATGAATTTGAAATAACTCAAAACTTTGTACTGCAACTTGAAAATTTGTAAATACCAAAGTTGTTTCTCTTTGACAGATCTACAACTTTGCTTTTTTGACCAACCTCAAATTTTGAATAATTTTTGAATTACAAAAAGAGGGATAAAATCCAGGATTTGGAAATCAGGGTTTTGCAAAGGGATTTGAAATCAAATTCTAATTTTTGAACTTTGGCCAACACAACAAAACTTCAAGACACCAAAGGAACAAGAATTACACAAAACTAGTCACAGAGATGAAATTACCATTTTGCCCTTATAGAGAGAAGTGGGCTAATTAGGGTTTTTGCAATAGAGGTACTTCACATAAAATGATATACTTAGCAAAATGCATACACATGAAATCATGATCTAGATGCTTAAAGATGATAATGATGATATGTCAAGTTAATTACATGCTAAACACCAGAGGTGTTACAATGCTAAGTTCAGCAAATGTGAATTCTGGCTTGAGGAAGTGGCATTTTTGGGGCACGTACTATCAGCCGAAGGAGTAGCTGTTGACCCCACGAAAAATAGAAGCTATCAGAGATTGGGAATCACCACGTAATGTGAGTGAAATTAGAAGCTTTCTGGGATTGGCGGGATATTATCGCCGATTCATTGAGAATTTCTCGAAGATTGCTCGCCCGATGACCAATCTATTGAAAAAGACACAGGACTTTGTGTGGTCAGATGAATGTGAGAATAGCTTTCTTGAGCTAAAGAAGAGGCTCACTACCACTCCTGTGTTAGCTCTGCCAGACATCAATCAGAGCTTCGTAGTCTATTGTGATGCCTCCCGTCAAGGACTCGGATGTGTCCTCATGCAGAATGGAAAGGCTATAGCATATGCCTCCCGACAGCTGAAAGATCACGAGCAGCGATATCCCACTCATGACCTCGAACTTGCAGCTGTGGTACATGCACTAAAGATTTGGAGGCACTACTTGATAGGCAATAAGTGCGATATTTACACCGATCACAAGAGCCTGAAGTATTTCTTTACTCAAGAAGATCTAAATATGAGGCAGCGCCGATGGCTCGAACTTATTAAAGATTATGATCTAGAAATTCACTATCACCCGGGAAAGGCTAATGTTGTGGCAGATGCACTCAGTCGCAAGAGTTACTGTCATGCCCTGATAGCGGAATCTATACCAGCTGAATTGAAGGAGGAAATTGATCACTTTCAGTTAGAAATCCTACCTTATGGACTGCTGAATGAGCTACGGGTCCAATACAACCTCACAGATAGAATCTGCAAGGCTCAGAAGAATTGTGAGGAAATGGAGTATATCCGGGGCTTGATGAAGCTTGGGTATCGCACCGATCACCGAGAAGATGAGCAAGGAACTCTTTGGTACAAGGATCGAATATGTGTACCCACTAACCCGGAGCTTCGTAATGAAATATTGACTGAGGCACATAGCTCTAAGTATAGCATTCACCCTGGAGGAGCCAAAATGTACCAAGACTTGAAGAAGCACTTCTGGTGGAAAGGCATGAAAACCTCCGTGGCAGAACACGTGGCAAAATGTGACACGTGCAGCAGGGTTAAAGCTGAGCATGGAAGACCTGCAGGATTACTCAAACCACTAGAAATTCCTCAGTGGAAATGCGAATGCATAACCATGGACTTTATAGTCGGATTGCCAAGGACACAAAAGGGCAACAATTCCATTTGGGTGATTGTGGACAGGTTGACAAAAGTGGCACATTTCATACCCGTTAAGACCACTTATCCTACTGATAGATTAGCAGAGTTATACGTGGAACATATCCTTAAGCTTCATGGGGCACCTTCGAGTACCGTGTCAGATCGGGGCTCACAATTTACTTCTCAGTTTTGGAAATCCTTGCACAAGGCCATTGGAACAAAGCTCGATTATAGCACGGCTTACCACCCACAGACTGACGGGCAGACCGAAAGAGTGAATCAGATATTAGAAGACATGCTCTGAGCAAGCATTCTCGATTATGGCAAGGATTGGGAGAAATGTCTCGCACATGCCGAGTTTGCCTACAACAACAGTTATCAGGCAAGCATCAAAATGTCCCCATTTGAGGCCTTGTATGGAAGGTCATGCCAGACACCACTAATGTGGTCTAACCCGGGAGAAAAATCACTCTTTGGACCCGCAAAAATCAAAGATGCCGAGGAGGGAGTGAACTTGGTCTGTGAAAACCTAAAGATGGCCCAAAATCGATATAAGGGTTACGCGGATAAACGACGAAGAGATCTCGCATTCGAAGCTGGGGATTTTGTTTACCTAAAGGTATCACCACTTTGAAGCACAGTGAGATTCCACAAGAAAGGAAAGTTGGCACCGAGATATGTGGGGTCGTACAAGATAACAGGAAGAATCGGGAAGCTTGCATACAAGCTGGACTTACCCGGGGAGTTAGCAGGAGTACACCCTGTGTTCCACGTACACCGAGATAAATGCTTGCGAGTACCCGAGGAAGCTGTGCCAACAGATGTGCTTGACCTACAAGAGACACTTGAATACAAAGAGCATCCAATCAAGATATTGGGATGGGACACCAAGGAGACCCGAAGCAAGACTATCGGGATGTGCAAAGTTCAATGGAGCAACCACTCTGAAAGGGAAGCAACGTGGGAGAAAGAATCTGATCTCCAAATGCGATATCCCTACCTTTTCACCGGGTACGTTTTGGTTTAATCTCGAGGTCGAGATCCTGATAAGGGGGAAAGACTGTAACAACCCAAATTTTCACACACCAAAAATTCACAACTACAAAATTTTTCTTCTTTTAAACCTTGCTTGATGTGTGACCCATCATACCTGTGCATTGTAACTGCATGAGCATTGGCAACTTTGGTTAAATGATTTAAGTCTACAACCTAACTATTAAAATCATTAAGCTCAAGTGATTTGGCTCTTCTTGGACTTTTGTGTGAAATGCATTAAAACATATATAAATATTTTACATAAACTGCTACATGACAGTTCCATAACCCTCAAACCTGAAGTCAATATATTTGGAAAAGAATTAGCATTAGCATTAAGATAATCAAGGGATAAAGCAAACAAATGAAAATAGGAAAAAGAGAAGAGGGAAAGTATAGACCGGATGGGCCAAAAACCTCACACACATGGCACATCCCCGCGCACATGCAGCCTGCTCACCCAACCCACGCGACTGTGCGGCCCACACGGCCGGCCCAACCGCGCGCGGAACGGCTTCGCCACCGCGTGCGCACGCACGCATCCGCGCCAAGATGCCAACGCATGGGCCCCGTTTGTCAGTGACACGGTCGCCCTGTTCTTCTTCTCCATGCCAGAAGCAGAGTGCTGGCGACAGAGCGAATCCTCACCACGCCACCGCGGCCAACAACCCCTAACCAACTCGCGAATCTTGTCCCCTGCGATTTGAATTGGAGACGTGTGGAATCGGAGTGTCTCGTGACCCTTTGATCAAGGTTGTGCGGCCGATCCGCCATCCGCCGCGACACGCACCCGTGCCCATATAAACCGAGCCCTCGCCGGAACCCCTGGGTTCCCAGCAAGCGTCGCCACACCGTGGCGCACTCACCACACCACACAGCCGAGAGAAGAGAGTAGCGGAGAAGCGGAGCCGTGGAGGATCGGGCGTCGTCGCGGAAGACGCCGGCACTGAAGGAGAGAACCGCGAGCAGGACACCGGCGAACTCTGGAGCAAGCCCGGCGACGAACTAGGCGCGGCACGGCACTGCTACCGGAGCTACACGGCCTCGAACCGCCCTGCATCGCTATCCTCTCTCCACCGCCACCACGGTAAGCCGCCGTGTCGTCTCTACCAACCCCGCCCGCTGCACCGGCCATGGCGCCCGTACCGGAGCGCGTAGGCCAAGGCCACTACCGGCCTAGAATTCGGACGCACAAGCGCACACGCACAAGCACATCACAGAGCCAAACATAGAACACAGCCTTACCCGTGCACACGATGAGAACGCATGAACGACGCCGCGGACTGGCAAGCCGCGGCGAGACGCTATATCAGTCACCAAAGAGCCACAAGGGGGGAACCATCTAGCTCGTTCGGACAACCACGACAAGGTGAACTCCGTGCGCGCCCTAGAACTGACCAGTACTATAGGAGTGCCCCTTGCCATGTCACGCGAACGCGTCGCTGCCGCCGTCGTCGGTCCACCGGCGTACCAGTCAGCGCGAACATCGACCGAGCCCTAAGGGACCTCGGAATGTTACGTACGATGTCGTGAAGCCAACCGTAGTGTTGGGTTGCCTTGTAGCACACCATAGCACCAAGGTTTAGGCAACCAGGAGCCGCCAGGAACCGCCGGATCACCTATGATGACCCCCGAGAGTACTTCGGGGAGAAATTAGAGTCGCGGATGCTTTCGTCGGGGAAACACGGACGCGTGGACACCAGAAATTGTGGCCAAGGGCCTGCTGCGCGGCGCCGATTAGGAGCTCGCCGCGACATGCCGCGCCGCCGTGACAAAACAGAGGCCTCGGAGAAAAACTCCGTCTCGCCCGAGGCTCAAGGCACGAGAGAGGCCTCGGGAAAGACTCCGATTCGTCCGAGGCTCGAGGGTAGGTCTCAGCGTCCTCGAGGCTTACAGTTCGAGGGTGGCCTCGGCTCGCTAGAGGAAAGTCGTGCGAGGCTGGCCTCGGCATCCACGTGGGTCATAGTCCGAGGGTAGCCTCGGCTCGCTCGTTGGACGTGAACAGAAGCGTCCGAAATGACGTAATGCTGACGTCATGCTGACATCAGCATCCGTTGACCAGGTCAACACTGACCGTGGGACCCACCTGTCAATCACTGACACCGAACAGACCTTTCACAGAGCGACACGTGTCAACACCTAATTAAACCGGCCTTTTATTTTTTTTAGAAAAAGGGATAAACTTTAGAAATTCATAACTAATTCATACGGACACCAAAAATAGTGGTTCAAATTGCTAAATTCATCTGAATTACATTTCTGAATGAATGATGCTCTGTATAGGACTTGCATGATAGATCTGCTTGTAAGCCCATACCTTGACGCAACCTATTTCCCTGCTACCCAGCTGATAGAATTGCCACACGCCCAGCTTAGGATATTTACTACTATCTCTACTATACTTATTTGTGCTATGGTGAAAGCCGGTGCATAATGTTATATGGTGTATACCGGGGAGTGTGCTGCGTGTGTCTTGGGTGAGTATGGTGGTGAGGGTTGTGTCGACCAAGCCGGAATATACGACGAGCCTGGTGCAAGTCATGCCATGGGACCGATCTGGAAGTCCCTGTAGTGTGAAACCTGTGGCGGGTTAAGTGGTGACTTGAGGTGGATCCGGGTGTGAGCCGCTGGTGGAGCCCGGATCAGGAGCGTGCTGTGGTGGCACGGATAATGAAAACCCTTGTGAAGACATTCTGGCTTAGTCACCCTAGATGGCGCGGGATCTGGACCACGGGGAAATACCTTTACAAGCCACTCGCTCCTTATGGACGGGGACGATCGGACTACCTGGTAGGGTAATGCCACTACTGCTAGGCGAGAGAGTGCGAGGAAGGTACGGGTACGAGAGTCCCACACCCTTCCGAGACGATCACGGCTCCCACTTCGGGGAAGGGAACGTGACTTCACAGACTTAGCCATCCCAGACGGACTTGGGATGATTCCAGGGGCTGAGTGGTAGAGTGGTATTACTCTAGGCTGGCAAGCGACCGGTATCCACCTAGGCACACCCGGGGTGCTGATGATGGCGATCTTGTGGAAATTGTAGAACCTCTGCAGAGTGTATGGTTGATCGATCGATACGTTGGCCAATTGTGACGAAACGACCCTAATCCCATGGTCCACGTGTCCCTGTCAACCTCTGACAGCCGAACCCATGTTCCATGTGATTAAGACCTGTTCGCCACCGGGCTACATCAGCGCCCAATGTCCGCAGGATCATCTCACAATTCGGTTACAGCATTGCATACTTTTACAAATAACATCGGAATAAAGAGCGGAAGACTTAAATAACAATAGTTTTACAAAGCAGGGTTCCAAATAGAAATTAAGGTGCAGTTATTACAAACCAAGTTCTGATAATAGAGATAGACATAGGCAACGTAGTGGAGAACAGCAAAGATACTTATAATCACCCAGCCCGAGGGTGTACAACTATTCTTCGGCCTCATCGGCCTCATCCTGGACGATGGTCACGCAGCAGGGTGCAAGACACATCGGGGACTCTGTCATACCTGCAGCATGGGTAATCAAACCCTGAGTACTGGGGTACTCAACAAGACTTACCCGACTAAGAAAAAGGGAGAAGACTCAGGAATGAGAGGCTTAGGGTAGTCAAGGTAAGGCTTAAGCAAGATCAAGTATTTTGCAGAAAAGCATTTTTGTAAACCTTATTTTATTTTGGAAAGATTCAGTATTCCTCAATTCTTCATCGTTCATGATTCATTTTACATTTCAAAACATACCTAGTTGAGAACCACTCTCCGTTGACAGTCAGTGACCAAGTCTCCATAACCGAGGAGCAACGTTAATCTGGATAAATAATACTTAGCTGAGGATACCTATCCACACTGCATATGTCGCACCCAAGCTTGCATATGCCAACTTGTCTACCACGATTCCTCCAAGATTGGGCCCGGTCCTACGCCACCCGGAAGTACAGTACACCACTCCTATCCAGGTACGACGACCATGTGGGTACATGCTACTTCCGCCATCTCTCCACTCCCAGTGCGCGGTTGTCGGTCCAATAAAGGATTCCTCGGAGCCAGAGCTTTCCGAAGTATGTGAATAGTTAAAAGTCTTGACCAGCAGGCCCCCATACGGATGGTCCCTAAAGTTTTTCCGTCAGCAACAAGCACCTCGGGACTCTAACCCAAGAGTACAGGTCCTGTCGGTTTTTCAACCCTGTCCCGGTCGGTGTCAACTGTTGAGTCCCGGACTACAACATGACGGCACCGTACGCGCGGACAACCTCTTCTCGACAATGACCACATGCTAGCTAGGCAAGCAGTCATCGAACGGGAAGTAAAACCAAATTCCCATAAAGATTCTTTCAGTGATCACACTTTTGAAAATGACATTTTATTGCAAAGTCTAATTCAATAAGCATTGCTAAGCATTTTTCAAATACTTTTGAAAAGCAGGTATCGGGTGTATCAGTGGTCAAGGTGGATAGTGCATCAATTAGGATAGCACACAACTCCTATAAACCTAATGCAATAATTTAACTCAAAAGCATTTAAGGAAATCATTTTGTAAATTCAAGGAAAGGGGTTAAATGCACCGGGGCTTGCCTTGAAGAGCAAAGAGGGCAGGCTCGAGGGCGGCAGGGCAGTTGTCGGAGCTCGGGGTAGCCTCAGGGACAGGTTCGTCAGCGGCTGCCTCGATCTTGACGCCTTCTTCGGTGACTATACGAATGCAATGATGCATGCTCATGAGTATGCTAGCATGAACAATGCAACACAGGGCATACAACATGAACTCTACTTGATTTTTTTTTATTTTTCCTAATTATATAAAAAGGTCATTTTATGAAGTTACTCCAAAAGGCCTCAAAAATCTACCAGAGACTAAGCATGACATAACTAGCACATAAAAAATTATCTCATGATTTTTGGAGCTACACACGTTTTTCTAAAAATCTAAAACCATTCATTTCTTAATTAAAAGGGAGATTTTTCATTTTCAAATTTTTGCACAAAGTCCAAGTTTCATATTTTTCTAAAATACTACAAGGTATAAAGAGTTAACTGTAAAATTTTCAGAATTTTTGGAGCAACACAGAAAATCATACAAAAAGATGAAAAAGGAACACTATTCACAACTTCCAAAAAGGAAAAGAGCACTGTGCTCCTCCCTCGCAGGGCTCGGGCGAAGCGGAAACAAATGGCCGTCCGAGACCTGGCCGGGAGGCTCGGGCGAGACGGAAAACGATCGTTTCGTCCGAGGCCTGGCCGGGAGGCTCGGGCGAAGCGGAGGGTGCATGCTTGCTCGAGACTAGGCTCGGCGAAGCTGAGGGTGCTTGAGTCCGCTCGAGGCTAGGCTCGGGCGAAGTGGCGAGGGTACGTGTCTGCTCGAGGCCTGGCTCGAGCGAGTGCTTGCTCGAGGCCTGACTCGGGCGAAGCGGAGTGGAAGCAGAGACCGGGGGCTTCGAGTGCTTACCACGGGTCGGAGGCAGGACTCGGCGGGACGGAACAAGGTGGTCGACGGAGCTCGGCGGGCGTTCACGGCGGCGCTCGGCGCTCCGGCGATCCTGTGCACCGCACGAGGTCACAATGGCACGGTCAGAGCCGCAAGAAGACAGGGAAGCTGACACAGGGGTCGGAGAAAGATGATCATGGCCGGAGAGTGGGGATTTCCTGAACCCGAGCTCACCGATGTTTCGCCGGAGTTTGGGAAGATGGGGTTACGCCGGGCGATTGGAGGCGGCGGAGGTAAAATTGAGGGGCTGGGAAGCTTCGCGAGCTCAAGGCGGAGCTTCTGGGCTAGGTGGTGGAGCGGCGGAGACTCTGGAGTGAGCTGGCGACGATGGCGGAGGTGAGTGAGCTGCTCAGGCCGGCCGGCGGGCCTTTTATAGCCGCGGCCAGGGGCCGTTAGGGAGCGCGCGGGGGTGGATAAGACTGCCCGTGGCGCGTGCTATCGATCTCATGATGAAGAAGGGACGGAAATCAGTTTGGGACCCGGGCGTCGTGCTTGCCGGCGACGGCCACGCGGCGGCGATGCCGAGGAGCAGTGGGGGACGGGGGCGGAGGTCAGCGCTTGCGCGTGCGGATGCGGAATGATGGCGCGGACAGCGGCGGCAGGTTGGAGGCAGGCGAGTAGCTGCCAGGCGCGTGGCGCACGCGGCGCCGGCGAGCTGCCATGACCGGCCCCCCCTGGCCCTAGGTAGAAGATGAACAGGGCTAGGGTGTAGGGTTTGACTTTCTGTATTTTGCAAATTTCTCCCAAAAATTAAACTGAGCAGCAAAAACTCAAAATACCAAAGTTGTGCAGAAAAAGGAGATCTACAACTTTGTCAAAAAGAATATTTTCAAATTCCAAACAGTTCTTGAATTATTTTCGAAATCAAAAAAGGGGACACTTTTAAGATTTGAATAATTTCAAAATTACTTTTGATTTTATATAGAAACTTGAAAATCTGCAAATACCAAAGTTGTTCCTCTAAATTAGATTTACAACTTTGCTTTTTGGACCAACTCCAAATTTTGAATAGTTTTTAGATTATTAAAAGAGGGGTAAAAAAACAAGGGTTTGGAATTTAGGGTTTTTCAAAGGGATTTGAAATCTGATTTTTGATTTTGATTTTTGAACAACACAACAAAGCTTAAAGACATCAAATTGAACAAGAATTACACAAGACTAGGCACAGAGTTGAAATTACCATTTTGCCCTTAAAGGAGGATTTGGGCATTTAGGGTTTTTGAAAATAGATCACTACACAACAAAATACCTTTTAGGAAAAGGTAAAGGCAAGCAACCACTAGACAAACATTAATGCATGACAAGAATGATTATGACTAATGATGATGACATGTCAGGTTAATTACATCTTAAACACCAAAGGTGTTACACCAATTCGTTGGCCGCGGACCTTTTTCCCTGACCTTTTGCCGACTAGTGAGACTCTCTCTTTTCTTCCCCTGGTAAGAGTGTGCCGGCCGCGAGTCTGGTGCGAGACTGCGGGCCGTTGAGACAGGGCCGGGAGGGAGCTGGCCTCTGTCGACTGAGCGAGAGTATGTGTGTGTATGTGTGGGGAATTGGTGCTGAATATGGTGATATGGTGAACTGGTGAAACATGATAAACATATAAATTATTACGATACAGTTATGCATAGGAAAACCAGCCTAATAGGTCTGAATTTCTTTTACCTGGTGCATCCACTACCACATATAAATCATTTAGGATGGGAAAGTGTGGCCAGTACAAATCGTACTGAAAATTGAGGTTTCAGGTTCCGAGGAGGAGTATCACTCCGAGGAGTTCGAAGAATAGGGGATTTTCGCTTCTATGCTCGAGTGTGGAGTTCGATCACGCTTCTTCGTCTACTTCAAGCTGTTCCGGATGCTGTTTATTTAAATTTCAGCCTTTTGGCGTTGTAATAAATGTAATAACGTACTTGTACTTTTATTACTCGAAGAGTGGTTTGTGATATTCGACTGGATTACCGGGTAATTTGACTCGAAAGAGTTTTATTACACTTGACTCTGTGGATTTTCCCTTCGTGGAAAATCAGGTCATTTCACCTGATATGATTGTTGCATTAGGTTATAGGAGTTGTGTGATACCGTTGCTGCATTAATTAATTATCCTTGTCCACCTACAAATATTACCTTGTTATCCCTGATAAGTCTAGGCTTGTTTATGCTTAGCCTGCTTAGACCAGTAAAAGTCGGGTGATTTCCTGTCTCCCGCATATAGGTGGATACTAAACATGTTTAGCCTGGTGCTATCATGGAGAGAACCATGTGATAATTAATCTGAGACTGGGCGGGATGTAGGAGCAGCAGGACATGGGTTCGGTGTGCTAGTAGTCTCCCGTCTGAGTCGATTAGGACTCGACGAAGGCACACCTCAGTCATTTTGAACGCGTCAATCACTTAATGAAGCAGGTGCGGGTACCTCCCGTGAAGCCGAGTAAGGTTTTTCGAGCCGGTGATGGAGATGTTGACGCCTAACACCCGGGGCCTTATATGTACCGTGGGCAACTATTCTGATCGACCTGGCATGGTCTGAGGGCAGGCAGGGCCTGATCGACCTGGCATGACCGTGGGCAGTTAATAGCTTGAGCGACCTGGCATTGAGATAACCCCCGGTGTAGAAGGGCCCATGGCCGTCCCGCGATTTGGGTTCTCGAACCTCCTGAAGTGGTCGCCAACGGCCACCTGGCAGGGTGTGTCGGGCGAGTGTGCGACATTTTATCCCCAGCTGGTAGGAATCGATTATAATCGCCATCGCTCCTGGTTAGTGAGTAACTTGACTGAGCATGTGTTACCGTAGTAATATATGGAATTAATGATGGTTATGGTTGGTGAATCTGAAAGGCTATTGATGAAATAGTCACTCTTGCTTGATTAAGTAGTCAAGTGTTTGCTCTAGAACAGGTGCAAATCTAGTTAATCAGGTTGATTACATAAAATTGACTGCTAATACTCTAATGATGATTATTTAATAATGAAAACGCTTTCTTGCAAAAAGGTAAGTGTGGCCAACCCCAGATACAGCCTTGCATAATCCTTGGTGTCGGTTATTTCTGGTTTATGACGGGTAAGTCTAGCTGAGTACCTTCTCGTACTCAGGGTTCTATCCCTTGTTGTTGTAGATGGGCAATGCTTCTTCGGCTATTGCGAGAACTGTTTGTACCCCGTCGAGGGCAGTGACTAGACCATGGGCATGGTCAACTCTTATCTTCCCTGATGCTTTTGTGGACTGATCAAGCATATGGCACTGTATTGTGAACTAAGGACTCGTGTTTCAAAACTATGTCGCTTCCGCTTTTGAATTCAAACTATGGTTTGTAATAACTGTTGAACTCTGATGTATTTGAACTATGTGCGAACTGAATGTATGTCGTGGACATGTACGCTAATCTATTACGGTCTTGGTTAAAGTTGAATGACTTGAAATCCTTCGAGATTTCCGGACTACCGGGTTTATACGAGCTTAAGTACTTGTAGTCTCTGCGCAAGCAGCGATTCGGTGCTTAATCTGGTATAAATTGGTCGGTTCTGTCACAATGGGTAGCGCGAATGCGAGCGCTGAGCGTGTAGCCTCAGAATTCTCAGCCCAAGTTACCTTTCCTTCGTAGCGCAGAGGGCAGGCGCTCATGCACGCATAGAGAGGTTGGGACGTCCCTTCGGAGAGCTGTTGGCCACCGTAGAGCAGAGGGTAGGCGCTCATGCATGCGTCCGATGGTGACAACAGCCCCGGCTCTGAGTTTTTTGTTGGCATCAGTCAGGCTGCTTGGAGACCGTATGGAGAACGAGCGCATAAATAGCGCATACAGGCATTGGACGTATAGGCTCTGGAGGTCTCAGCCCAAGCTTAGCCTTCCCTTCGTAGCGCAGAGGGCAGACGCTCATGCACGCGTAGAGAGGTTAGGATGTCACTTGGGAGGACTACTGGCCACCATAGCGCAGAGGGCAGGCGCTCATGCACGCGTCCGACGGTGGCAGTAGCCCTTGCTCTGAAACTCCTTCAGCGTCAGCCAGGCTGTTTGGAGAGGTCGGCGAACGTCTAGAGTGGTCGGTGGTCGTTTGGAGAGGTCTGCGATGATGAGGTTGATGTAGACACGGAGGTCGTCGAGATGGTGTCGCCGGAAATCTCGCGGATGGTCGACGACGAGCGAAGGCGGCGACGAGCCGGGTCGGTGACGGGCGAAGACAACAACGAGTGAAGGCGGCGACGAGGGCGACGACGAGCTCGGTTGACGACGAGCGAACACGGCGACGAGTGAAGGCGGCGACGAAGGCAATGACGAGCGACGGGCGAAGGCGGCGATGAGCCTAGTCGATGAAGAGCGACGACGGCGACAGGCGAAGGCAGCGACGAGCCTGGACAATGACGAGCAAAGGTGGCGACGATCCTGGCCGATGATGAGCCACGGCGGCGACGAAGGTGACGACGAAGTCTGCGATGATCCTAGTCGATGACGAGCCACAGTGGTGACGAAGGCGGCGATGATCCTGGTCGACGACGAGTGACGACAGCGATGGGCGAAGGCGATGACGAAGGCGGCGATGATCCTAGTCGATGACGAACGACGGCGGTGACGAGCCGGATGTAGATACAATCTTGGGCGGCGGGCAGGTCGGCGACGAGCCCGGTTGACGAAGAGCGAAGGCGGCGACGAGGGCGACGACGATCTTGGTCGACGACGAACGACGGCAGCGACGAGCCCGGTCGACGACGAGCGAAGGCGGCGACGAAAGCGGGGATGATCCTGGTCGACGACGAGCGACGGCAGCGACGGGCGAAGTCAATGACGAAGGCGGCGACGATCCTAGTTGATGACGAGCGAAGGCGGTGATGTTGATGCAGTCGGTGATCCTCTTTTTGGCACGGCCAATGGCCTCGACCAGGTCGTCGCGGCGGATGGATCTTGGCGCGCATGGCGCTGGCGCGATGGCGCGATGGTGGACGGCGAGGCGTCCAGCGCAGGAAGCTGCACGGGTTCCACGATCTCCGGAGCGAAGACGACATCACCGATGGTCCAGATGATAGATCCGATCTGGAGGGAGACGCCGGGCTTGAGAGGAACATGGAGTCGAGGAAGATGACTGTTTGGCAGATCATGATGTCGTAGCACACAACCCCTACCTGGCGCGTCAATTATCGACGAAATATTGTCGACAATCTACCGAGGGGTATGCCCAAGGTTGTAGATTAAGCGGTGGAGGCGTGCGAGACGTCTGCAAAGCGTGGACACAGGGACGTGAGACGGCGATTTAGACAGGTTGAGGCCGGCAAGTCGCCGTAATACCCTACGTCCTGCGTTCTGGTGGCTGGTTTGTATTGCTGATTGGATGATCCTATGGGATTTGAGATGAGACGAGGTGAGATGAGAGGGGGTCCCTGGTCGCCTTATATAGCCGGGGAGCAGGGTTACAGTTGTCGAGTCCTAACAGATTACAAGCGGTTCCTTAAGGCAAGGAATCCGGATCTAACTCTAGGATCTGCCTTGGCGGACAAGGCTTCATGAGAGTCCTTGACGAGCACGACGAGCTGGTCGCATGCTGTAAGGCCTCGTGAGCTGGGCTGTCCTTGACGAAGGGCCCAAGTAGGTCCATGGGGGTATACAGAGGTAATATCCCCACAGCTACTCCCCGAGCACTTTGTATCCGTTGGCGATGACGTCTTGAGCTTGTCCAAGCAGGCGAAGTCGATGTCGGGCAAGTAAGTTTCGCCAGAAGGATGTAAGGTGCTCAAGAAAATTTTTGAAGAGCTTTCTTCTGGTGAAGTGTATCCACTTGGAGCTTGCAGGACTATAAGGAGCAGCGAGGTCCTAGTAGAAGTCTGTGCAAGTCCACTTTTGATGGAGCATCCTTGAATTGTCAGAGAAAAAGAAAATACATTCAACGCAAGGTTAAGTGTATCCACTTAGTCCCCGAGCTTGGTAGTAGGTGTTGAAGACATGTGGTGCCGAGCTTGTAGAGCATTTAGCAGGTGCCCCGATGCGCTGCCCAAAATCAGTACCCTGATCCGAACAACATGGAGCGACTCGATGCACACCGGCGATGAGTGAAGGCCAGGCCAACGAGCCTGGGCGACGGGCGAAGATCAGGTCGATGAACCTGGTCGGCGACGAGTTGATGAACCTACGACCTTCTGCTTAGGAAACAAAAGACATCGACGAATGATGGCGGCAGCGAGCGAAAACGGCGATGAATGATGGCGGCAGCGAACGAAGATGACGATGAGCGAATACGGCGATGAGCGAAGGCAGAGACGAGCGAAGGAGAAGTCCCCGAGCCTGGTCGGTGACGAGTGAAGGCGAAGTCCCCGAGCCTGGTCGGCGACGAACAAAGGCGAAGTCCCCGAGCCTGGTAAGAGACGAGCGAAGGCGGCGAGGAGCCTAGTCGATGATGAGCGAAGACAACGACCAGCGAAGGCGGCGTCGAACGAAGGCGGTGACAAGCCTGGTCGAAGACAAGCGAAGGCGGCAAGGAGCCTGGTCGACGATGAGCGAAGACGACGACGAGCGAAGGCGGCGACGACGAGCGAAGGTGGCGACGAGCGATGACGGCGACGAGCGAAGGCGGCGACGAACGAAGGCGGTGACGAGCGAAGGCGGCGAGGAGAGAAGGCGAAGTCCCCGAGCCTGGATGGCGATGAGCGAAGGCGAAGTCCCCGAGCCTGGTCGGTGGCAAGCGACGGCGGCGACGAGCAACGGCGGTGACGAGCCTGGTCGACGACGAGCGACGGCGGCGACGGGCGAAGGCGGTGACGAGCCCGGTTGACGATGGGTTAAGACAACGACGAGTGAAGGCGGCGAGGAGCCGGGTCGATGACGAGCGAAGGCAGCGACGACCGAAGGCGAAGTCCCCGAGCCTAGCGAGCGACGGCGGTGACAAGCAAAGGCGGCGACGAACCTGGTCGACGACGGGCGACGGCGGCGACGGGCGAAGGCGGTGACGAGCCCGGTTGACGATGGGTGAAGACGACGATGAGGGAAGGAGTCGAGGAGCCGGGTCGATGACGAACGAAGGCAGCGACGAGTGAAGGCGATGACCCTGAGCCTGGTCGGCGACGAGCCTAGTCGACGACGAGCGACGGCAGCGACAGGTGTTGATGTTCACTAAGTGTCATATTCTTAGCATCAACAAGGTCATATAACGCAACACAAGGACCTAAAATCAACCAAAAACCTTTTATAAACTAACAATTTCCACTTGTCCTTGAGTTTTATTTGAATGTAGGAAATTGCAGGGTTTTTGAGCAAAATGACCAAGAGGACCCACCAGGAGGCGAGCACACTCACCTGGGCTCACTTTGGGCCAAGGTGGGGTGGCGCCCGCCACCCATCACTGGCGGCCGCCAGGGGAGTGAGGCCCAAACTCCTCCCCTGCCACGTCACTGATCCAGGGGAGGCATGCCACACTCATTTGCAGCCACTGATCACTTAGGTCATTGCATCCAAAGGCCAAGAAGGGATGTCACATGGATCATGACCCAATTGCCCATGTGACGGTTATTTGGACATGCAACCGACCTTGGAACTGCCTCCCTGGAGCTCCTGGATGCCGTTGAAGCAAGGTCGGTGGATCCAACGGCCAGGGGGGTGGCGGCCGCCACCTAGGGCTGGCGCCTGCCACCACCCTCACCCCCCTAACCTAACCCTAGGTCCATAAGTACCCCCCTGGGTCCCTTAGGCTATAAATAGGACCCCCCGAGCTCATTTGTACTCAGACCTCACCTCATTAGTCTCACTCTCTTGTAAGCGAAGCTCTAGTGAAGGAACACTCTAGTTGAGAGACTTAGAGTGAGAGCGAGAGTGAAGAAGAGAAGAGCTGGAGTTGTAATAGAGGATCTTCCAAGTCTCTGGTATAATTCCAAGTCTTTCTTCTTTTATCTTAGTGTTCTTCTATTTTCAGCATTTACTTTAAGTTCTTTACTTATTGTTCTTGTTGAGTGCTTTTGATCATAGATAACTTAGTATTCAGTTTGCATCTAGTTTGGGTTCTTCGCTGAGTAATCAGTGCTCTGTTTTTGGACGCAAGATTAGAGTAGTATATATTAGTGTAAGCGCGGTGCTTAGACTAGTTATACCTTAGTTTGTGGCTAGCCCCCCGGATAGCTGTGGTAGGAAACAGGTGCTGACAGCCCTGGGAGCCTTGAATTCCACCACGTAGTTGGGTTAGTTCTTAAATCATAAACCTCGTTGTGCACGTCTGAGGTAAATAGTCCAGAGGGTGTGTACGGTTCGAAGAGCTAGATAAACTCTTTACTGCTAAGTTAGTTGTGATCGTAAGTGTGTAGGAAAACATTAATCTGTTCATTGGCCAGACCCCGCCGATTTAGTTTAGTAGTAGTTAGTCTTTCTTTCTTTTTAGTATTAGTAGATATCAACCCCCATTCATACTTTTCGATCAACCCTGCTAGAATCACTAGTTGTTCATAGCGGTCCTAGTGTTAGTTCTGCCATAGTAGCTTCCCTGTGGAAATAAATACGATACTCGGTTACTCCCGGGTGAAGTGCTACAATAGACTTATTATGTGCGCTTGCGGAACCTACCAATAGTCATACGAATAGTTAGTTATACTTTTTACATTAAGAAGTATCAACAAACCTTTCTGGCGCCGTTGCCAGGGATAGATTCCATAGTCTACTCCTAGTGACGACGTTAGCAAGAGTCAATAAGCATTTCTGGCGCCGTTGCCGGGGAAGCAATTGGCTAGAATTAATTCTTTGTGATTTCTATTGAATTAACCCCCGTAGTTCTAGCGGGTATATATATTGTTCGTTGTTTGTGATCGTTCAAGTAGTCATGGTCGGATTCAATCTTCCGAGCGACTATCAAGAAGATCCTGAGGCCATTCTTAGGAGAGCGAGAGCTAATCTCACTTCTCCGAGGAAGAACCCGGAGCTTCGCGAGAGGAGTTCATCAAGACAAGAATCCCAGTCAAAAGTGACTGACGAACCAAGCTGCTCCAACAATCAATCAACATCGACGTCGACCAAAACACTCTGTGAGTATTCCATGCCTACTCTTGCTCACATTCCATTGTTACCTTCTACTAGTAATGTAGATTTTGAGCTTAAACCTCATCTAATACGAATGGCTCAAGCTATTGCATTTAATGGCAAACCTTCCGAGGATGTCAATGCTCACCTCCGGAATTTTCTGTAGATATGTAGTACAATTTCTGTGCAGGGAGTTTCGCAGGATGCCATTAGACTTCGTCTTTTTCCATTTTCATTAGTGGAAAAAGTGAAGCAGTGGTTCCTCTTCAACTCTGGACACCTGCTGACGTGGGTGAGATGCGTGGATCAATTCCTCAACAAGTTCTGCCCGATAAGTCGGACTATTCTTTTCCGTAGCAAGATTTCCAACTTTGGACACGGAGACGAAGAAACAATCACTGAAGCTTGGGAGAGACTACAAGAGTATGTTGAATACTGTCCCCACCATGGTATGCAAGACTGGCACTTAATCCAGAGCTTCTACCATGGACTCCAGCAAGAATCTCGACAACACATTGATGTTGCTGCCGGAGGTGCATACCTCTCTCTGACTGTAGAGAAGGCAACCAAAATGATCGAGACAATGGTTGCAAATCAAGGATGGACAGAAAAACGTGCTAGAGGTATGTCTGAAATTAAGCAAGTTGATTCTGTTACCCTGCAAACTTTGGTAAAATTGCTAGAGCAAAGAATAAATGAGAAGAGAGATCGTGCTACAAAAGAGTACTACGCCAAGCAAAGAGCTGCTTCGTCAAGTGAAGGCCAAGAAGAAATTAAGAAAGAGGATGCAAAATCCCTTCTTAATAATGGTGGCTACGGAGAACCTCCAATTCCAACGGTCCAACAATGGAATAATAAAGGTATGCCTCAAACCTCCGTATTTAATTCTCCTATTGCAAGATTACTTTCTAATCAAGGTAGAATTAATGATAGCTTAAATAATAAATTAATTGAACATGATAAAATGTTAGAAGGAATTTATGCTAAACTAAAAGATTTTTCTGAAGCATTTAAGGAACAAATTAATTTCAATAAGAGATTAGAGCAAACAATAGATAACATTAAATCTCAAATTAAATACTATGAGGAGGTAAAAGCTGTAACCACGAGAGGTGGTAAATCCACTCGTGATCCACCTTGTCCTAATTTAGTTCCTAGTAGTAATGCTGCTACAAAGAAAAATATTATTAATGTTGAAGAAGACGAAGAAGAGGAGACCCCAGCTGAACCTCCATCCAAGGTACGAACTGCTCCTCTTGAATTCTATGATACACATGTATTACCTTTTCCAGATCGAAATAGAAATCCGACGGAAGACGACCAATTCAAGAAATTCATCGAGGTAATTCAAAAATTATATATACATGTGCCATTTATTGACGCTATGCAGGTTCCAACTTATGCAAAATATTTGAGAGACATGCTCAATTAGAAAAAACCAATTCCAAGTTGGGATGTGGTTAAATTGACCGAAGATTGCAGTGCGGTCATTTTAAACCAACTCCCAGAAAAGAAGAAGGACCCAGGAAACCCAACGATCGCATGTTCAATTGGAGCAGCACTTCGAGCATGCACTCTGTGATCTGGGAGCAAGCGTCAGCGTCATGCCCAAGGTAATATATGATAAATTAAATCATCATACCTTGTCCCCTACTTCTATGTGTTTGCAGCTAGCCGATCAATCGCTCCGATATCACGCGGGAATAGCAGAGAATATTCCGGTGAACATCCGAAATCTCTTTGTCCTGGTGGATTTTGTGGTTTTGGATATTAATCCCGACCACCGGACGCCATTGATCTTGGGACGGCCATTTCTGAGCACTGCAAAAGCCACCATTGATGTAAGAGCTGGAGAAATTCAGCTCCACATCAGTGGAAAGGAGGAAAAATTCCAGTTCACACCGCGACCGGAAAAACACCCGTCATCAAGGTTCGTCGGTGCCTACATTACACCACAACCACCGTGAAGGCGACACTAATCGGGAATCCAAAGCGGCTAACCAAGGTAAGTTAGGCTAAGGTAAGTCTTTTTCCCCCATTTAAATTTTCGTTTTTACTTAAGCAAATTAATTTTCTGCAAAGTAGATACTTAGTAGGGAGATTAGGTGAAGCCTACGGGCCTTAGGGCAGCCTTACGGGTGGCGCCCGCCACCTCATGCTGGCGCCCGCCACCCTTTTGGCTCTTTTCCACCTAGCCAATCAACTGGACCATTATCCCTACCTCATAGACTCAAATAACACCAGGAGAGACCCATGCCTTTGCTCTTTTTAATGCACCCATTCACTCCCATGTCTCCTCCTCTCTCTTCAACTTCACTCCAACTTATGGACACTTCCCCACTCAAAAATTCTGGTGAGGAGTGATGAGGAGTGCACAAGTGAAAGAAGGTGTGGCTTTGACTGGAATTTACCAATAAAGGGGTGGCGCCCGCCATTTTTTCCTGGCGCTCGCCACCTCAATTTTCACATTTCTGCATGAAACTGCTCCCGAGTAAGTTTCCCGCCATCCTTGGTATAAAGTATGACCAGGATGAAGAAGTGGTCTTTGAAATTTTCAGCCCACTTGCCCCATTTAGGAGGTTACACTCTTTCGACTTTGCACCGACACTACCACTTTATTCCCCACTAGGAATTTCAGTGGACATTACAAGGGAAACCTCATGTGTCGGTTGCAGATCATTTTGGGCAAGGTGGGGTGGCGCCCGCCACTTATTCTTGGCGCCCGCCAGGTGGGAGGGGCTCTTAGCCTTCCCCCGTCCATCCTCGGCCTATAAATACTACCCACACCCCATGCAAGTTCTTACACCTCACTCAAAACACAAAAACACCAGCCACCTTGAGCACTAGCAAGGAAGTCGTGGGCCCTCTCAAGAACTTCATCACCGGCAAGAAGAAGAAGAGTAAGGGTGAGGGAAGTTCGTCGAGGGCAAACCGTCACATTCGCTTTGTTGGGAGTGATGAGGAGAGCGCCGGGTGGGGTACTGCATCCACCAACGAAATGTCGGTGGATCGGGACTCTCCGCCCACACACCCGGCTGGACCGACCATCCGCGTCCTGAACTCCGTCAATGATATCATCTGGCAGAGTGATCGGGAACGGCAGGCCCGGAACATCCTCAGTGAGAGGGAGTTCGTTCACACCCGTCACATCGACGATGACTTGCTAAGTCACACTGGTATAGACAATCAGTTTCTCTATATTTTTCGAACCTTGGGGTGGGAAGATGCATGGAAGGTTAATGAGGAGGGAATCCTTCCCCTCACAATGGAATTTCTGGCCACAATGCAAATATCTGCTAATCACATAACATTTCAGCTTTTTAATGAAGAACATTCTTTAACGTGGAGGTAGTTCAGCAAGAATCTAAACTTTAATGATTCATGCTTGCTGAGCTTGGAATCTACCTGTACGGGATTCAATAGAAATGAATTCTGGAAAAGTATTGCTGGGAATAGAGACCCAGGCTTGCCCCGTACAAGTAATATTCACAACCCCACGCTCAGGTTTTTCCACAAATATATTAGTATCACACTCTTTCGAAGACCTGACTTAAGACCAATCAAAAAGCCCGAAATGCTGCTGCTTTATGCTCTAGTAAACCACATAAAAGTATTACCCGCCAAGACCATGATAGACTACTGGTCTAAATTTAATCAACGCACTGGAAATATTGAAATGACATCATGGATAACTAGACTGGCTTTTAACATGGGTCTGCTGAACACCGCTATATACTCCTACATTCCTAGTGACCGAGTCCTTTTGACCATGGAGCACTTCTCGCAAGGGCACCTCTTGCATGAGAACCAGGAGACCGGTGAGATTCACATGATCTACCAAGATTATGTGAATAAAATTGCTCTTCCTGACTTGTCACTTTGGTTGGTGAATGCACCAACATTACTTTTGGCCCTGGAAACCGAGGCAGAACGAAACCGCAGGTTTGCTCGAGAGAACACCACGCAGGTTCCCAGGAGGAGGACACGAGCGCAGACCCGCGCAGCAGAAGAGGCCGCAAGAGCCGCAGCAGCGGCACAGAAGTTTGACCCTTTTCATGCAGGGCAGTATGAAGAAGCAGCACACTATGGTCATTTGACACCCCCTGGCTCGCACCAAGCAGGAGGGTCGAGTTGGCAACAACCGCAACATCCGCGGTGGGAATACGGCCAGGAGGCGTCCTTTCACTCATCCCAGTTGGGGAGTTCATCCCACTCCTTGGGAGTAACCACCCGGTACACTAGCCGTGTTGATGAGTTCTTCCAAAGGGGAATCTCGCCACATGCCGCTCGCCATTCGTCCTTTCATCAGGACGAGTGGATGCGCGATATGGGATATCTTCAGCACCAAATGAATGGACTCACCATGTATACTGCTGAAATCCGTCAGGACTTGAACGACTTGAACCAAAATTTCTAGGAATTCCGCCAGGAAACTGGTGGAGAGCTGGGTAATATTTCTTCACTCTTGCAGCAGAGCAGAACTGGGATGACATGTACCGTCGTCAGGGATGGCTGTAACGCAACCACGCCAAAAGCCAGCTTGGGGGAGGACCCCGTCAAAAAGGTAAGTATCACTACCGTCTTTATTTCTGTCAGTTTTATTTTTTTTATTTTTATTTTCAGTAATTTAAATTTGAGTTTTATCTTAGTTAATTTGCAGTTAAAAAAATAATAATAAATAAATAGCAATAAATAAAACGCTCTCATCGTAAGTCTTTCAATAAATAAAAATGTATGCCATGCATTAGAGTTATCATGGGAGAACGTATGCTAGAACTAAACTTGAGACATGAGCATTAGACTAAGTAAAGGGGAAGTAAGTTTCTACTTTGACTTGAGCAAGTCAAGTTTGTGGAGTAATTATTGTGAAAAAAAAATTAAAAAACTTGCTCTAAGTGCTTCTGTGGCAAAGAAAGTCCTACCAAAGCCAAATAATTTTTACTCTTAGAGTAGGAGCTTCCACTTGCTGCATGTTCATGTTGAGCTAGTTAGACTTTTGTTGATAGTCATGGTAGAGAAACTTGTCATATTTTTAGACCAAGGAATTCACTTGCACCCACCTATATAGTGTTATTCTTACACTGAGAATACGCACACAACATGCCTTTATTTCCATTCATTGTTAGGAATACTCCATGGCAAAATATCATGCTCCATAATAAAATCTCAGGGACATGGCTATAGTAGTAAAATAAAATGAGCAAGTGCTCTAGAAAGAAAAGAATATTCAAAACAACAAGTGCTCTAGAAATAAAATTCAAAAGAGCAAGTGCTCTAGAAAGAAGAGAATATCCAAAAGAGCAAATGCTGTCATTCATTGCCATGATCTTACAAATGAGATAGAAAGGAGAAGTGCCATGAAAGTATTAGCCACAATAAATACCACACACTTGCACATTCCTGGTCTGAACCTATGACTTGTTGCTCCTTTGCTCCATTTGTCTAACTTAGCAAAATTATGCTAGCATTGCATGCTCATTTTATCCTACCCATTAAACCCCACAAAAAGTCTTAGAGAGAGGATAATTCTTCCATTTCCACATACAAATATGAGTGATCGAGTGAGCCACAGAAGTTACTAAGCATGCTTTCTTTTGAAACAAAACTTGCAAAAACTCCACATGTCTTGATTAGCAAAATAGGCAAGGGAAAGACAAACCTTCTTTCTTGCTGGTTTTTTGTTCTAATCTTGAGTGCAGGGACGGCTACCAATTCCATGGTGATGAAAATAATATGGGCATACACAACAAAAACACAGAGTTTCCAAGATTATTCAAGTCCATGCTTGCTCGAGGACGAGCAAGAGGTAAGCTTGGGGGAGCTTGTTGATGGTCACTAAGTGTCATATTCTTAGCATCAACAAGGTCATATAACGCAACACAAGGACCTAAAATCAACCAAAAACCTTTTATAAACTAATGATTTCCACTTGTCCTTGAGTTTTATTTGAATGTAGGAAATTGCAGGGTTTTTGAGAAAAATGACCAAGAGGACCCACCAGGAGGCGAGCACACTCACCTGGGCTCACTTTGGGCCAAGGTGGGGTGGCGCCCGCCACCCATCACTGGCGGCCGCCAGGGGAGTGAGGCCCAAACTCCTCCCCTGCCACATCACTGATCCAGGGGAGGCATGCCACACTCATTTGCAGCCGACCACTTAGGTCATTGCATCCAAGGGCCAAGAAGGGATGTCACATGGATCATGACCCAATTGCCCATGTGACGGTTATTTGGACATGCAACCGACCTTGGAACCACCTCCCTGGAGCTCCTGGATGCCGTTGAAGCAAGGTCGGTGGATCCAACGGCCAGGGGGGTGGCGGCCGCCACCTAGGGCTGGCGCCCGCCACCACCCTCACCCCCCTAACCTAACCCTAGGTCCATAAGTACCCCCCTGGGTCCCTTAGGCTATAAATAGGACCCCCCGAGCTCATTTGTACTCAGACCTCACCTCATTAGTCTCACTCTCTTGTAAGCGAAGCTCTAGTGAAGGAACACTCTAGTTGAGAGACTTAGAGTGAGAGCGAGAGTGAAGAAGAGAAGAGCTGGAGTTGTAATAGAGGATCTTCCAAGTCTCTGGTATAATTCCAAGTCTTTCTTTATTTATCTTAGTGTTCTTCTACTTTCAGCATTTACTTTAAGTTCTTTACTTATTGTTCTTGTTGAGTGCTTTTGATCATAGATAACTTAGTATTTAGTTTGCATCTAGTTTGGGTTCTTCGCTGAGTAATCAGTGCTCTAGTTTTGGACGCAAGATTAGAGTAGTATATATTAGTGTAAGCGCGGTGCTTAGACTAGTTATACCTTAGTTTGTGGCTAGCCCCCCGGATAGCTGTGGTAGCAAACAGGTGGTGACAGACCTGGGAGCCTTGAATTCCACCACATAGTTGGGTTAGTTCTTAAATCATAAACCTCGTTGTGCACGTCTGAGGTAAATAGTCTAGAGGGTGTGTACGGTTTGAAGAACTAGATAAACTCTTTACTGCTAAGTTAGTTGTGATCGTAAGTGTGTAGGAAAAAATTAATCTGTTCATCGGCCAGACCCCGCCAATTTAGTTTAGTAGTAGTTAGTCGTTCTTTCTTTTTAGTATTAGTAGATATCAGCCCCCATTCATACTTTTTTATCAACCCTGCTAGAATCACTAGTTGTTCATAGCGGTCCTAGTGTTAGTTCTGCCATAGTAGCTTCCCTGTGGAAATAATTACGATACTCGGTTACTCACGGGTGAAGTGCTACAATAGACTTATTCTGTGCGCTTGTGGAACCTACCAATAGTCATACGAATAGTTAGTTATACTTCTTACATTAAGAAGTATCAACAAACCTTTCTGGCGCCGTTGCCAGGGATAGATTCCATAGTCTACTCCTAGTGACGACATTAGCAAGAGTCAACAACAGGCGAAGGAGGCGACGATCCTGGTCGACGACGAGCGAAGGCGGCTACGAGTCGGGTCGGCGACAGGCGACGGCAGCGACGAGTGAAGGCGGCAATGAGTCTGGTCGACGACGAGGGACGATGAAGTCCTCGAGCTTCAGCGACGAGCGAAGGTGAAGTCCCTGAAAAATAAATATGGACAGGAGTAGTACATGATGATGTACAAATAAAATATGGAGAAAAACCTGTAGCGAAGGATGACTGCAGTTTGACGAAGTCCCCGAGCTTCAGAGGGAGACATGGAGCGTCTGGAGATGGAGATGGAGCCAGCCGCGGAGGCCCTGGTCACCGATGTAGATCTTTTCGCTGTCGGGCATCCATGGAGTGTAACATAGGAGAGTTGTCTATAAATAGACTCTTGGGCGAATAGAGGCAAAACTTGTAGCGAGTCGGCGTGTTTTGCGTATTCCCCGAATTCCGCAGAGCCAATTGCCGTGAGCCGAAGCGATGAACAGTTCAGCCTTGGGTTATCCCATGATCCGTAGCGTAGAGCGTGGAGCTCTTTTGCGCGTAGGAGTCAAGAGCGTCGCCCAAGGAACTGCTGCTAGCATCCCATAGCGCAGAGGGCAGACGCTCGTGCACGCGTAGGGAGGTACCACGGATAGGGTCTTTTCCGAGAGGCTCGATCGTGGCATGACCTGGGCGAATGGAGACCGTTCGTCGAGCGCGTGGGTAGCGCGAATGCGAGCGCTGAGGGTGTAGCCTCAGAATTCTCAGCCCAAGTTAGCCTTTCCTTCGTAGCGCAGAGGGCAGGCGCTCATGCACGTGTAGAGAGGTCGAGACGTCCCTTGGGAGAGCTGTTGGCCACCGTAGCGCAGAGGGCAGGCGCTCATGCACGCGTTCGATGGTGACAACAGCCCCAGGTCTGAGTTTTCATTGGCATCAGTCAGGCTGCTTGGAGACCGTATGGAGAACGAACGCATAAACGGCGCATACAGGCATTGGACGTATAGCCTCTGGAGATCTCAGCCCAAGCTTAGCCTTCCCTTCGTAGCGCAGAGGGAGACGCCCATGCACGCATAGAGAGGTTAGGACGTCACTTGGGAGGACTACTAGCCGCCATAGCGCAGAGGGCAGGCGCTCATGCACGCGTCCGGCGGTGGCAGTAGCCCCTGCTCTAAAACTCCTTCAGCGTCAGCCAGGCTATTTGGAGAGGTTGGCGAACGTCTGGAGTGGTCGGCGGTCGTTTGGAGAGGTCGGCGATGATGAGGTTGATGCAGACACGGAGGTCGTCGAGACGGTGTCACCGGAAATCTCGTGGATGGTTGACGACGAGCGAAGGCAGCGACGAGCCGGGTCGGTGACGGGCGAAGACAACAACGAGTGAAGGCGGTGACGAGGGCGACGAGCCCGGTTGACGACAAGTGAACACGACGATGAGTGAAGGTGGCGACGAAGGCGACGATGAGCGACAACGGCGATGGGCGAAGGCGGCGATGAGCCTGGTCGACGAAGAGCGACGACGGCGATAGGCAAAGGCGGTGACGAGCCTGGACAATGACGAGCGAAGGCGGCGATGATCCTGGTCAATGACGAGCCACGGCGGCGACGAAGGCGACGACGAAGTCTGTGACGATCCTGGTCGATGATGAGCCACAGTGGTGACAAAGGCGGCGATGATCCTGGTTGACGACGAGTGACGACAGCGATGGGCAAAGGCGATGACGAAGGCAGCGACGATCCTGGTCGATCACGAACGACGGCGGTGACGAGCCGGATGTAGATCCAATCTTGGGCGGCGGGCGGGTCAGTGACGAGCCCTGTTGACGATGAGCGAAGGCGGCGACGAAGGCGGCGACGAGGGCGACGACGATCCTAGTCGACGATGAACGACGGCAGCGACGAGCCCGGTCGACGACTAGCGAAGGCAGCGACGAAAGCGGGGACGATCCTGGTCGACGACGAGCGACGACAGCGACGGGCGAAGGCGACGACGAAGGCGGGGACGATCCTGGTTGATGAAGAGCGAAGGCGGTGATGTTGATGCAGTCGGTGATCCTGTTGTTGGCATGGCCAATGGCCTCGACCAGGTCATCGCGGTGGATGGATCTTGGCGCGCATGGCACTAGCGTGATGGCGCGATGGTGGACGGTGAGGCGTCCAGCGCAGGAAGCTGCACGAGTTCCACGATCTCCGGAGCGAAGACGGCGTCACCGATGGTCCAGATGATAGATCCGATCTGGAGGGAGACGCCAGGCTCGAGAGGAACATGGAGTCGAGGAAGATGACCGCTTGCTAGATCATGATGTCGTAGCACACAACCCCTACCTAGCGCGCCAACTGTCGACGAAATATGGTCGGCAGTCTACCGAGGGGTATGCCCAAGGTAGTAGATTAAGCGGTGGAGGCGTGCGAGACGTCTGCAAAGCGTGTACACAGGGACGTGAGACGGCGATTTAGACAGGTTCAGGCCGGCAATTCGCCGTAATACCCTACGTCCTATGTTCTGGTGGCTGCTTTGTATTGCTGATTGGATGATCCGATGGGATCTGAGATGAGACGAGGTGAGATGAGAGGGGGTCCCTGCTCGCCTTATATAGCCGGGGAGCAGGGTTACAGTTGTCGAGTCCTAATAGATTACAAGCGGTTCCTTAAGGCAAGGAATCCAGATCTAACTCTAGGATCTTCCTTGGCGGACAAGGCTTCATGAGAGTCCTTGACGAGCACGACGAGCTGGTCGCGTGCTGTAAGGCCTCGCGAGCTGGGCTGTCCTTGACGAAGGGCCCAAGTAGGTCCATGGGGGTATATGGAGGTAATATCCCCACAGCAGCCAGCCCAACACTTGTATAATTCTCATTTTACTCACCCTAGTGTTGGACCGTATGCTCACCCTATGACTTTTTATTGATGTAGGTAAAACGATTGGAGGACATTTGGTTGGTGGATTCCGGGTTCTCAAGGCATATGACCGGAAACACCAAGTGGTTCTCCAGTCTTAGTCCAGTTGCCGGAAAGGAGTTTATTACCTTCGACGACAATAGCAAAGGTAAAGTGCGAGTTAATGAGCACTTTGTGTTGCGTGATTTTGCTCTTGTTTCTAACTTGCATTTTAACCTTCTTTCTGTTTTGCAACTCTTTGATGATGACTATGAGATTCGTTTTAAGCCGAATCTCAGTCATATTTTGGATCCTCAGGGCAATCTTGTATGTTTGATTTCGCCCTTTGGGAAAGTCTTTCGTGCGAATTTCTCAGAGTCGTTTGGAATTTCTCGTTGTCTTTTGGCTGGACCTTCCTCCTCTGATCTTTGGAAGTGGCATAGGAGACTAGGTGATCTGAGCTTCTACTTGCTTACAAGGCTTAGTTCACTTGGCTTAATCCAAGGATTGCCCAAGTTGTGCATGGAGAAGGATCTTGTTTGCCATTCTTGTAGACATGGGAAAATGGTAGCCGCTCCCCACCATCCAGTAAATTAGGTTATGACTAAGCGCCCTAGAGAGCTTTTACACATGGACCTTGTCGGTCCAGCTCAGGTGAGCTCAGTTGGGGGAAGTGGTATGTGCTTGATGTTGTTGACGACTTTTCAAGACATTCGTGGGTTTTCTTTTTAGCTGAGAAAACTGATACTTTCGCTTTTGTTCGCAATTTGATCTTGCGACTTCAGAACGAGTTCCTAACAACTCGATGAGACCTATTCGTAGCGATAATGGTTCCGAGTTTAAGAACTCAGATTTTGAGAAGTTTTGTAACTCTTTGGGTTTAGAGCATCAGTTTTTGAGAACATATATGATGAATGATTGACTTTGATAAGGAAGGTTTGAGGCTTTTCCCGGTTGAGTCATTATTTGCTATGCGCTTAATGTTTATGACTAACCGGTGGCGTTGAGTTGTGGTGTTCCCGTGTTGGTGTGCGTGTGCAACATGTGTCACTTGCCTGTGTTGATGTGCAGGTGTTGAGCTCAGATACAGTGGTCTATGGCGAGGTGAAGGTCAAGTAGAGACGTGTCATGCCGACGGACCGGGAGCGGTGAAGGATTGGCGTGCCGTGCGGTGGACGTGCCATGCCGATGTACCCAGAGGGGTGAAGGGCGGACGTGAGGCTTGGACTGACAAACCATAGGGCCAGAGGACCATCTATGGTAGCTGGCACGTGGCATCGGCGAGCGAGAGCACATGGGTTTGTGCGATGCATCGGCCGAGTCGGGAGGAAGACGATGGCGACACTTGGCGGGAGGTCGGACACGGGCTTGTGTGCAGCTCAAGTGCCGTTGGCCGAGTCAACAAGGAAGGCGAAGGCGTTGTGCCCAGCGTGGAGGCTGGACATGCATCGGCATCGGTGCCGGTGGTCGGGGTGTGCGAACCACATCCCGTCTACGACGCGGGTTCGGTAGTTGAGCCTCAAAAAGCTACCCTCGATGGTTTCCAAGTTTGAGCATCAAAACTCGGGTGGCCGGTTTCCGAGTTTGGGCCTCAAAACTCGGGATGGACGGTTTCCAGGTTTGGGCCTCAAAACCTGGGCTCGCTGGTATCCGAGTTTGGGCCTCAAAACTCGGGGTGGACAGTTTCCAGGTTTGGGCCTCAAAACCTGGGCTGGCAGGTTTGCCGGTTCGGGCCTCAAAACCGGGGAAGGTCCAAAAGGACGTTCGACGCGTGGCGGCACCGAGAGGCTTGCGTTGCGGCGAAGCTATCGGTGAGAAGGCGCGGCGGTCGATGGTGACGGCACGTGGCGGCATCCTGGAGCTTGCGTCGAGGCGAAGCGAAGGTTGATCATGTCTCTAGGTTGCATTTTGCTATATAGTGCTTTATCCTGTTGCATGGTAGGCTTGACTAGTTTGAGTTCAGATCTCCTTGTGGTATCATTCATAGGTAGACCTCTTTTTTTTGAGAGCTTACCTTATGCTTTTATGTGACTAACCGCTTTGTGGAGACCTTGAGGTCACACTGGACGAGACAATGCCTTGTGTTTCTTCTGTCTTTGAGCTTGCAGGAGAACAGGAGCCTGGACAGAGCATTTTAGCTCACGGACCTGATTCCACTTCTTTCACGACTTGGGGTTCCGTTCGAGCAGCTCTCTAGTGAGCACTAGCTGCACCTGTGGGAGCGACAGCATCAGGCGAGGGGGAGACAACTTCGGCGAGGCAGGCGCCCCGGAGACTTCAGCTGATTCAGGCATCCCCTCGGGTATCACACAAGCAGGCGGTCAAGCGCATCATGAGGTACCTCCGACACACTTCTAAGTTCGGATTTTGGTACTCCTCTTCTTTGACCTCTTTCTGCTGTGTGGTCTTTCCGATGTGGATTTTACTGGCTGTTCGCTTGAGCATTTCTTGGCTCTTCGCTTGTGAGTTTGGTGTGTGTTTCCCTTTTAGTTGGGGAAGCATTTTGTTTGTTGTATCTTAGTTTGACTTCTCCGATACCCTTTTGTTTTGGGTCCTTCAATAGGCTAGCTTTTCCTTCGTTCCTTATCGGCTACCTTTTGCATGCTTTTCATCATGTATTTTAGTGCATTTTAGAGCTTCATGTTTAGAGCAATGAGAATGAGATTATGCTCTTTTTGGTATGCCATGTTTATTCATGATGATGCTTGTAGCTTAGGCTCTTTTTGATCACTTGATACATGTTATGAGCTAAGCTATTTTTGCAAATGGTGAACTTGATTAATCAACTATGAAACCTTTAATTTGTTCACCATTGAGATTGGCAACTAGCATGGGTAGGATGTGTTGAGATCATTTGTGCTAACTTTTGTATGCTAGGTTGCTATGTCTCCTGCACTGAGTCATTCACTTGCTTGGATTGTTCATATTTACCTTGTGCTTAAAATTTGATCCAAGTTTAAGTGCAATGAAAAGATCAAGATGGGATTGCATGTGTCAACACCTCACGGTATCAAGACTGTTTCACATTGCATAATTGAGTTAAACTTGAGTCGTGTATTGTAAGACCGAAACCGACGCTTTAAGCTTCCGATTGCTTTTCTTGCATAGGCTTAGCTCGGTTGAAAAGTTAGGCAATGACCATGCTTTCAACCTCTCACAATCACATGCTTTAATATGAACTTGTGTTAATACCACTGCAAATTCCGATAAAAATTTGAAAATAACACAAGTGTATGCTTCATTCTATTGCATGATTATTGAACTTTGCTAGGGGTAGTTCACCTTTTATACTTGAGTTAGCACTTGCTCGATTTCCTGTCTATTCATGCTAAGTGCTATTTTAGTGGTGGACTCCTTTTCAAATGGCTTAAAACTGCTCATATGCTTAATTGTTCATATTTCGTATTCATTTGATCAGTTTGAGCCTTTGCTAGCATTTGTATTGATTGCTACACTTTCAGGGCAGCACCTTTTTTAGCATCTTTTCATTCTGATTGCTATACACTTGAAGTTGTTGCATTGTGCATATCATGCATTTTTAGCTTAGTGTTCATATCCCCAGCTCCGATACACTTTTAGATCACCGTGGTCACTTTTCAGTATCTTTCACGGCCCCCATATGCTTTTGGTTGATGACTTGTCTTGTGTTTGTGTCAACTTTGTGAAAAATGTCAAAACCCCTCAGCATGTTCCCTTTTGTCAAGGGGGAGAAGTTGTTTGCAAGGGGGAGTTTGTGTGTTGGCACAAAGGGGAAAGTCCTGCATTTTGGGGAGAGCTTTGAGCTAGGGGGAGTTTAGCTCTTTTATGTCCTTCTTCACTTGGTATAGCTCGTTTATGTGCTTCAATTGGTATCCATCTTTTGGTATGGAATGCTTTTGGTGTAGTGAGCTTTGATGCATAGCCTTTGGATGTAGGCTTGCTTTCAGGGGGGGATTGTTTTGTTTTGCAACTTCTCTGCGTGCTCCAAATGTTTGTGCTCCATTTGTTTTGAGCCTCTTTTATGTTTTTCTCAGTTGGTATCGAGCCTGCTAGTCGTGTTGAACCTTTTTGCCTCTGTCTTGAGGGACTAGCAGTTTTTGCTTGGTATTTTCGATTGGTATGGACCCTTCAGCTAGTTGCGTCGAGCCTATGTGCCTCTGTCTTGAGGAACTAGCCGTTTTCACCAATTCTTGGTTGTTTGTAATTGGTTGCATTCTAATGCGTTGTTTCAGCCTCAATTGGTTTCGAGCCTTGAGCTAGTGGTGTTGAGCCATTTTCTGCCTTTTCTTGAGGGCTAGCTCATTTTTGACTTGGGTGCGTCGAGTCATTGCCCATGTCTTTGGGAACCAAGTCTTTTGCTCTGTGTGATCGAGTTTTGCTCTTTGATGAGTTGTTGCTCCGATACTTTGCTTGGTTGTGTTGAGCCGTTGCCCATGTCTTTGGGGACCAAGTTTTTAGTTTTTGGTATCTCAAACCATCTCTTATGCCTAGTTTTTGTCAATTCAATCATCAAGGGGAGAAAAAGGGGGAGAAATTTCTACCCAAGTGAACCCAAGTGGATAAGTACCTTGGTTTCTTTTGTGATGATTGTTTGACAATTTATTTGAGATTGGTTTTCCAGTACCTTTTGGGATTTCATGAAACGCTTGTTTTATCTTGACTCTTCGGTTGTGTGGAGGCTTTGCCCGCTTTTCCCGTTTCTTTCAGGACCGAGAGCTTTTATTTGGAGTTTTCATGATCCTTCCTCATCTCAAGTGGCCTTGTGTTTGCTTTTTATTGGCTTTTGGGCACTTGAATGAGGTTTGCCTTCAAACCCTTCCGTTGTGGTTTTATTTTTAGTCAATGCATTCATCAAGGGGGAGATTGAGAACATATATGATGAATGATTGACTTTGATAAGGAAGGTTTGGGGCTTTTCCCGGTTGAGTCATTATTTGCTATGCGCTTAATGTTTATGACTAACCGGTGGCGTTGAGTTGTGGTGTTCCCGTGTTGGTGTGCGTGTGCAACATGTGTCTCTTGGCTGTGTTGATGTGCAGCTGTTGAGCTCAGATACAGTGGTCTATGGCGAGGTGAAGGTCAAGTAGAGACATGTTGTGCCGACGGACCGAGAGCGGTGAAGGATGGGTGTGCCGTGCGGCGGACGTGCCATGCCGATGTACTTAGAGTGGTGAAGGGCGGACGTGAGGCTTGGACTGACGGACCAGAGGGCCCGAGGACCAGCTGTGGTAGCTGGCACATGGCATCGGCGAGCGAGAGCACATGGGGATGTGCGATGCATCGACCGAGTCAGGAGGAAGACGATGGCGTCGTGACACTTGGCGGGAGGTCGGACACGGGCTTGCGTGCGGCGGAAGTGCCGTCGGCCGAGTCAAGAAGGAAGGCGAAGGCGTTGTGTCCGACGTGGAGGCTGGACATTCATCGGCATCGGTGCCGGTGGTCGGGGTGTGCGAACCACTTCCCGTCTACGGTGCTGGTTCGATAGCTGAGCCTCAAAAAGCTACCCACGACGGTTTCTGAGTTTGAGCCTCAAAACTCGGGTGGCCGGTTTCCGAGTTTGGGCCTCAAAACTCGGGATGGACGGTTTCCAGGTTTGGGCCTCAAAACCTGGGCTCGCGGGTTTCCGAGTTTGGACCTCAAAACTCGGGGTGGACAGTTTCCAGGTTTGGGCCTCAAAACCTGGGCTGGCAGGTTTGCCGGTTTGGGCCTCAAAATCGGGGGAAGGTCCAAAAGGACGATCGACGCGTGGCGGCACCGAGAGGCTTGCGTTGCGACGAAGCTATCGGTGAGAAGACGCGGCGGTCGATGGTGACGGCATGTGGCGGCATCCTGGAGCTTGCGTCGAGGCAAAGCGAAGGATGAGAAGGCACGTGGCTGTCGGATGGAAACTGCCAGAGTTGGACGGTTTTACCCCTAGGGGGTATTTGGGTTAGTACTTCATGTTAGGGCGTTTGTGTCATTTGGACGAGCGCCTATATATAGATGAAGGGCTGTGTTGGACAGCCATCCTTGGACGGTGTCTGTCTCATTTTGTGCTTGTGAGAGAAGGCTAGGGTTGGAGGAGAGTTGGCTCTTGTTCTTGAGCTTTTTGCCATCCAAGCTTTGAGTTGCTAGGAGTGGCTTGTAGCCCGACACCAAGTGCTTAATCAATCATCCATTCCTCAGAATCCAAGGATCAATTTCATGGTTGAATTCGTGTTTTGAATTTGTTCTTCACGTTCTTCTTTTCTCCACGATTTTCTCTTCACTCGATCTCCCTCTACGCTGCGTCTTTTGCGATTCAGTTTGAATCAACTTGTTCTTTGAAGTGAGTAGAACATTTCCACCGAAGGAATTCATCTCTACCCTCATGAACAAGTAGATCGGGTCGAAATCGTTTTTGTTCTTCTTTCTTCCCCTTTTCTAGTGTTCTTCGGATTTCTCATGGATTAGTTGGGTTGAAGCGATGATATCCTAGGATTAGCTTCCCAACACGTAGAAGAACACTTGGGAGAAGTTTAGTTGCAGCCCTATTCAATTTGGTGAAGATCCAATCAATTTTGGTTTTGCCCCGTGAGGATTTTGGGCATTCTGGACACTGGTGGACTGTTCGCCCCTTGGTGGTGGACTGTCCGGCCATCGGGGCTCGGCCAGAGCAGTCCAGCGCAGCGAGCACTGTGTGCGGTCTGGTGACCGGCGGACAGTCCGGGAAGGAACCGCGGATAGTCCGCGAGTCGCGTAGGGAGGGATCAGCAGAGTTGCTGTTTTTGCCTTTTAGCCAGTGGACAGTCCCACAGGGATTCACAGACAGTCCGCCCCTGGCGCGGACAGTCCGAGACCAGGAGTCCGGACAGTCCGGGAATCGGCTGTAGGTTGAGTTTTAGTGCGTTTGCTCTTCCGGCTTTTCCGTTTCGTTTCTGGACTTCTCGTTTGCTTTTAGAGTTCACCTAGGAACCTCTCTACATATCTTTGCTACGCGTTAGCATCGGTATTTGGAGGAATCCCGACGTAGCCCTCTATCTACGTTTGGGAGTGGGTCTTT
Source organism: Coix lacryma-jobi var. lacryma-jobi (assembly GCA_009763385.1). Lineage (NCBI taxonomy): Eukaryota > Viridiplantae > Streptophyta > Magnoliopsida > Poales > Poaceae > Coix > Coix lacryma-jobi. Next base: position 101,402,678 of record CM019826.1, on the reverse strand, counting down.
TAGGCACGAACTTGACTCGGAGTTTTGAGAGTTTTGGTTTGCTCTCTTGTGTGGTGCCTCGCTATGATCCTAGGGATCATCCACCCTCTTTCCGAGGGTCGTGGGCATCACGTTTGAGTCCGAAGCTTTTGGGGTTGATTTTGTTGGGACAGAGACCGTAATTTCGAAAGAAATTTTTTAGGCTCTTATTCACCCCCCTCTGGTCGCCTTGCTTTAGCATTTTCGATCCTTCAATTGGTATCGGAGCCAGTTAAGGATCTCTCTACCTTAACAGGTTCCGGATCCACGAAGGCGACCTTTTGAGAGTGGTTGAGTTTCCGACTTTGCTTGTCGAGGTGTTGAGCTTGTGTTTTGGCTAACACTAACGGTGCTTTTTGAGATGGCACCAAGTTCTTCTTCCAGTGTGTCTTTGTCCTTAGGTTTGAGTGTTGGACATGCGACCAAGGACAACATTTTGGCAAGAAGGAGGAGTACGGCTCTTGAGGCGGAATGCGAGGTGGATGCTTTGCTGGGCTTCCTACGTGATGATGAGCATTCGACGGAGGATCGCATACGCGAACTTGGCAAAGCCAAGAAAGGTATTCTTGCTGCTTGTCTTGGGATTCTATCCCAACAATTTGAAGCTTGTTGTGATGATAACCTGAGATATGATGAGCTTTGTGATACCTTGCATAGAAAGATCAAGAAATTGAAATGCTCCATCACTAGGTTAAAATGTGGCCTTTTTCATTGGAAGTCTAGTGCATGTTTACCTTGCACCTCTTGTAGTGACATGTTTAGGAAGGATGATGAGCTATGCTTTTCTCATGCTAGCTTGAAATCTGAAAATGAAATGTTGAAATCAAATGCTTCCATACCATGTCTTGTTTGCTTTGACATGCACAAGGACCTTGTTTCTGCTAAATCTGAAATAGCCTTGCTTAGGTCAAAAGCTTCTTTACCATGTATTTCATGTGAGTCTTTGCATGCTGAAATTAATGAATTAAAATTGACTCACACCACATGTGTAGATGAACTTGAGCATGCTAGGGCTGAAATTGATGAGATAAATGCTAGGCCTTGTAGCTTGTGCTCTTTGAATAAAGATGCTTGCCATACTTCTTGTGCTAATCATGATTCTTTGCTTGATGTGAATGGTGATGTTTCTTCCACCGATTTCATTTGCACTTCATGCTTTGATTTGGAAAAAGAAGTTTTGGCTTTGAAGGTTTTGCGCGATGATATGAGCGCCAAGTTGGTGGAGCACAATGATATGAGTGCCAACCTTGAGAAAGAAGTTGAACTCTTGCGTACCACATATGACAAGTGCATTAGAGAGGAGATGGAAAATCTGAAAAACACTCCTTGTGGTACTTGTGATCGCCTCATGTTTGAAAATGAGGTTTTAGCTAAAAGATGCAAGAGTCTTTGTGCTAAGTCTTTTGAGTCACGCATTTTTTCCAACTCCGATGTTGATATTTCCAAGTCTGCATCTTTGCAACCGGAGTTGAGTTCTTGTGCTGCGCGTGAGTCTTTCGACGATAGCATTAATGTCAAGGTTTCGGATAGCTCTTTCATAGCTACTCCCAACCTTGTTGTCTCTTTGAGTTATGTCCAAGGGACTTCTCTTGGCAAGGGTGCTTCTCATATTTTTGGGACTCGTTCTCCCAATCCGGTTTTCCATTGCACCTTTTGCAAGAAGGATGGACACTCATTCGATTTTTGTTTCCACCATGTCAAACACGAGCGACGTATTCGAGCAAAGGCTTTTAGGAAGCCGCGTAGCCTTTCCAATGGCGTGTGTGCTCCTAGTATTGGCACCAAGTTGAACGTTGATGCTTCTTGTTCTAAGACCCAAGGGACTTCTCACTTGTCGAAGAATGGTGTGCCTTCCGAAAGCCATTGTACCATTGCTCTTTTTGTGAGAAAGATGGGCATCAAGAAAGCTTTTGCTATCGCCGTGCCAAACGTTTGCACCAAGCTCGCTCTTCTAGGAAGATGGTGGTTCATAGCCCTTCTCATGGCATGAATGCTTGTGCTCCTAGTAAGAGGCCCCTTTTTGTTGATGGGTTTTATGACTCCTTCTCTAGTAGGTTAGGTAATGATCGTGGACATGCCTCTAGTGCTTCTTCTCTTGGTCCACGTCATGCTTTCATGGTGCTTCTATTGGTTCTTCTACAAAAACCTTGGAAGATGTTTGCCTCTTTTCCCATGGTACGACTCGTTCTTCTCCTCGAGTTGTCCTTTTGAGGAATTCTTCCAAGGGTGTTCCACAATTGCATTTGAACCAACATTTGCATAACCCACAAGATAAGTTGAGTTTTGTGACCAAGTCTTGGGTTCCCATGTATATGCTTGCTAACCCTTCGGGATCCAAGACATGAGTTACTTTGTCCTCTTGTGTGTAGATATGAGGACGCAGGGTGGAGAACATGCGCCTGATGGAGCATGATCTTTTAGATGTGATCAAGATTTGATGGTTCTCTACACCCCGCTTAGAATTGCCTCCAAAGAGGCTTTTGTTATCTGGTGAGCTTTCATAAACACTCATACCTAGTACATCCATGATCTATGTCTTGTGGTATGAGATGGTCCTTCATGTGCTCACTTGTATAGTTCTTGCATGTACATTTTCTTTTGTATCATGTTTTGTTTTAGTCTAGCATGTGCTATCTTGTATATCATGTCATGCTAGTCTTGTGTACAGTTTTGGTGGCTATTCCACTTTTCATACTAGTTAGTGATCCTCATGAACATTATGCCATGTTTTACCATACTTCTCCATGAGCTTTATTTGTAGTGGTATGATGTTCATTAGGTGTCACTTGTCAGGTGCTAGTTTTGGTTAGCTACATGTACCCTGTTGATATGATTAGTTTGAGCACTAGCCTTTCCACAATTTTATCATGTTACATGCTTTTGGATCAATTGCTATCATTATCTTGCATTGTAGCATGTGTTGAGGTTTAGGCTGTGTTTGGGTTGATCATGTCTCTAGGTTGCATTTTGCTATATAGTGCTTTATCCTGTTGCATGGTAGGCTTGACTAGTTTGAGTTCAGATCTCCTTGTGGTATCATTCATAGGTAGACCTCTTTTTTTTGAGAGCTTACCTTATGCTTTTATGTGACTAACCGCTTTGTGGAGACCTTGAGGTCACACTGGACGAGACAATGCCTTGTGTTTCTTCTGTCTTTGAGCTTGCAGGAGAACAGGAGCCTGGACAGAGCATTTTAGCTCACGGACCTGATTCCACTTCTTTCACGACTTGGGGTTCCGTTCGAGCAGCTCTCTAGTGAGCACTAGCTGCACCTGTGGGAGCGACAGCATCAGGCGAGGGGGAGACAACTTCGGCGAGGCAGGCGCCCCGGAGACTTCAGCTGATTCAGGCATCCCCTCGGGTATCACACAAGCAGGCGGTCAAGCGCATCATGAGGTACCTCCGACACACTTCTAAGTTCGGATTTTGGTACTCCTCTTCTTTGACCTCTTTCTGCTGTGTGGTCTTTCCGATGTGGATTTTACTGGCTGTTCGCTTGAGCATTTCTTGGCTCTTCGCTTGTGAGTTTGGTGTGTGTTTCCCTTTTAGTTGGGGAAGCATTTTGTTTGTTGTATCTTAGTTTGACTTCTCCGATACCCTTTTGTTTTGGGTCCTTCAATAGGCTAGCTTTTCCTTCGTTCCTTATCGGCTACCTTTTGCATGCTTTTCATCATGTATTTTAGTGCATTTTAGAGCTTCATGTTTAGAGCAATGAGAATGAGATTATGCTCTTTTTGGTATGCCATGTTTATTCATGATGATGCTTGTAGCTTAGGCTCTTTTTGATCACTTGATACATGTTATGAGCTAAGCTATTTTTGCAAATGGTGAACTTGATTAATCAACTATGAAACCTTTAATTTGTTCACCATTGAGATTGGCAACTAGCATGGGTAGGATGTGTTGAGATCATTTGTGCTAACTTTTGTATGCTAGGTTGCTATGTCTCCTGCACTGAGTCATTCACTTGCTTGGATTGTTCATATTTACCTTGTGCTTAAAATTTGATCCAAGTTTAAGTGCAATGAAAAGATCAAGATGGGATTGCATGTGTCAACACCTCACGGTATCAAGACTGTTTCACATTGCATAATTGAGTTAAACTTGAGTCGTGTATTGTAAGACCGAAACCGACGCTTTAAGCTTCCGATTGCTTTTCTTGCATAGGCTTAGCTCGGTTGAAAAGTTAGGCAATGACCATGCTTTCAACCTCTCACAATCACATGCTTTAATATGAACTTGTGTTAATACCACTGCAAATTCCGATAAAAATTTGAAAATAACACAAGTGTATGCTTCATTCTATTGCATGATTATTGAACTTTGCTAGGGGTAGTTCACCTTTTATACTTGAGTTAGCACTTGCTCGATTTCCTGTCTATTCATGCTAAGTGCTATTTTAGTGGTGGACTCCTTTTCAAATGGCTTAAAACTGCTCATATGCTTAATTGTTCATATTTCGTATTCATTTGATCAGTTTGAGCCTTTGCTAGCATTTGTATTGATTGCTACACTTTCAGGGCAGCACCTTTTTTAGCATCTTTTCATTCTGATTGCTATACACTTGAAGTTGTTGCATTGTGCATATCATGCATTTTTAGCTTAGTGTTCATATCCCCAGCTCCGATACACTTTTAGATCACCGTGGTCACTTTTCAGTATCTTTCACGGCCCCCATATGCTTTTGGTTGATGACTTGTCTTGTGTTTGTGTCAACTTTGTGAAAAATGTCAAAACCCCTCAGCATGTTCCCTTTTGTCAAGGGGGAGAAGTTGTTTGCAAGGGGGAGTTTGTGTGTTGGCACAAAGGGGAAAGTCCTGCATTTTGGGGAGAGCTTTGAGCTAGGGGGAGTTTAGCTCTTTTATGTCCTTCTTCACTTGGTATAGCTCGTTTATGTGCTTCAATTGGTATCCATCTTTTGGTATGGAATGCTTTTGGTGTAGTGAGCTTTGATGCATAGCCTTTGGATGTAGGCTTGCTTTCAGGGGGGGATTGTTTTGTTTTGCAACTTCTCTGCGTGCTCCAAATGTTTGTGCTCCATTTGTTTTTGAGCCTCTTTTATGTTTTTCTCAGTTGGTATCGAGCCTGCTAGTCGTGTTGAACCTTTTTGCCTCTGTCTTGAGGGACTAGCAGTTTTTGCTTGGTATTTTCGATTGGTATGGACCCTTCAGCTAGTTGCGTCGAGCCTATGTGCCTCTGTCTTGAGGAACTAGCCGTTTTCACCAATTCTTGGTTGTTTGTAATTGGTTGCATTCTAATGCGTTGTTTCAGCCTCAATTGGTTTCGAGCCTTGAGCTAGTGGTGTTGAGCCATTTTCTGCCTTTTCTTGAGGGCTAGCTCATTTTTGACTTGGGTGCGTCGAGTCATTGCCCATGTCTTTGGGAACCAAGTCTTTTGCTCTGTGTGATCGAGTTTTGCTCTTTGATGAGTTGTTGCTCCGATACTTTGCTTGGTTGTGTTGAGCCGTTGCCCATGTCTTTGGGGACCAAGTTTTTAGTTTTTGGTATCTCAAACCATCTCTTATGCCTAGTTTTTGTCAATTCAATCATCAAGGGGAGAAAAAGGGGGAGAAATTTCTACCCAAGTGAACCCAAGTGGATAAGTACCTTGGTTTCTTTTGTGATGATTGTTTGACAATTTATTTGAGATTGGTTTTCCAGTACCTTTTGGGATTTCATGAAACTCTTGTTTTATCTTGACTCTTCGGTTGTTTGGAAGGCTTTGCCCGCTTTTCCCGTTTCTTTCAGGACCGAGAGCTTTTATTTGGAGTTTTCATGATCCTTCCTCATCTCAAGTGGCCTTGTGTTTGCTTTTTATTGGCTTTTGGGCACTTGAATGAGGTTTGCCTTCAAACCCTTCCGTTGTGGTTTTATTTTTAGTCAATGCATTCATCAAGGGGAGATTGAGAACATATATGATGAATGATTGACTTTGATAAGGAAGGTTTGGGGCTTTTCCCGGTTGAGTCATTATTTGCTATGCGCTTAATGTTTATGACTAACCGGTGGCGTTGAGTTGTGGTGTTCCCGTGTTGGTGTGCGTGTGCAACATGTGTCTCTTGGTTGTGTTGATGTGCAGCTGTTGAGCTCAGATACAGTGGTCTATGGCGAGGTGAAGGTCAAGTAGAGACATGTTGTGCCGACGGACCGAGAGCGGTGAAGGATGGGTGTGCCGTGCGGCGGACGTGCCATGCCGATGTACTTAGAGTGGTGAAGGGCGGACGTGAGGCTTGGACTGACGGACCAGAGGGCCCGAGACCAGCTGTGGTAGCTGGCACATGGCATCGGCGAGCGAGAGCACATGGGGATGTGCGATGCATCGACCGAGTCAGGAGGAAGACGATGGCGTCGTGACACATGGCGGGAGGTCGGACACGGGCTTGCGTGCGGCGCAAGTGCCGTCGGCCGAGTCAAGAAGGAAGGCGAAGGCGTTGTGCCGACGTGGAGGCTGACATTCATCGGCATCGGTGCCGGTGGTCGGGGTTGCGAACCACATCCCGTCTACGGTGCTGGTTCGATAGCTGAGCCTCAAAAAGCTACCACGACGGTTTCTGAGTTTGAGCCTCAAAACTCGGGTGGCCGGTTTCCGAGTTTGGGCCTCAAAACTCGGGATGGACGGTTTCCAGGTTTGGGCCTCAAAACCTGGGCTCGCGGGTTTCCGAGTTTGGACCTCAAAACTCGGGGTGGACAGTTTTCAGGTTTGGGCCTCAAAACCTGGGCTGGCAGGTTTGCCGGTTCGGGCCTCAAAACCGGGGAAGGTCCAAAAGGACGTTCGACGCGTGGCGGCACCGAGAGGCTTGCGTTGCGGCGAAGCTATCGGTGAGAAGGCGCGGCGGTCGATGGTGACGGCACGTGGCGGCATCCTGGAGCTTGCGTCGAGGCGAAGCAAGGCCGAAGGATGAGAAGGCGCGTGGCTCGGATGTAAACTGCCAGAGTTGGACGGTTTTACCCCTAGGGGGTATTTGGGTTAGTACTTCATGTTAGGGCGTTTGTGTCATTTGGACGTGCGCCTATATATAGATGAAGGGGCTGTGTTGGACAGCCATCCTTGGACGGTGTCTCTCTCATTTTGTGCTTGTGAGAGAAGGCTAGGGTTAGAGGAGAGTTGGCTCTTGTTCTTGAGCTTTTTGCCATCCAAGCTTTGAGTTGCTAGAAGTGGCTTGTAGCCCAACACCAAGTGCTTAATCAATCATTCATTCCTCAGAATCCAAGGATCAATTTCGTGGTTGAATTCGCGTTTTGAATTTGTTCTTCGCGTTCTTCTTTTCTCCACAATTTTCTCTTCACTCGATCTCCCTCTACGCTGCGTCTTTTGCGATTCCGTTTGAATCAACTTGTTCTTTGAAGTGAGGAGAACATTTCCACTGAAGGAATTCATCTCTACCCTCACGAACAAGTAGATCGGGTCGAAATCGTTTTTGTTCTTCTTTCTTCCCCTTTTCTAGTGTTCTTTGGATTTCTCATGGATTAGTTGGGTTGAAGCGATGATATCCTAGGATTAGCTTCCCAACACGTAGAAGAACACTTGAGAGAAGTTTAGTTGCAGCCCCGTTCGATTTGGTGAAGATCCAATCGATTTTGATTTTGTCCCATGGTGGCAGACTGTCCGGCCATTGGGGCTCGGCCAGAGCAGTCCAGCGCAGCGAGCACTGTGTGCGGTCTAGTGACCGGCGGACAGTCCAGGAAGGAACCGCGGAAAGTCCGCGAGTCGCGCAGGGAGGGATCAGCAGAGTTGCTGTTTTTGCCTTTTAGCCGGCGGACAGTCCGCTAGGGATTCGCAGACAGTCCGCCCCTAGCGCGGACAGTCCGAGACCAAGAGTCCGGACAGTCCGGGAATCGGCTGTAGGTTGAGTTTTAGTGCGTTTGCTCTTCCGGCTTTTTCGTTTCGTTTCTGGACATCTCGTTTGCTTCTAAAGTTCACCTAGGAACCTCTCTACATATCTTTGCTACGCGTTATCATCTGTATTTGGAGAAATCCTGACGTAGCCCTCTATCTACATTTGGGAGTGGGTCTTTTAGGCACGAACTTGACTCGGAGTTTTTAGAGTTTTGGTTTGCTCTCTTGTGTGGTGCCTCGCTGTGATCCTAGGGATCATCCACCCTCTTTCCGAGGGTCGTGGGCATCACGTTTGAGTCCAAAGCTTTTTGGTTGATTTTGTTGGGACAGAGGCCGTAATTTCAAAATAAATTTTTTAGGCTCCCATTCACCCCCCCCCTCTGGTCGCCTTGCTTTAGAATTTTCGGTCCTTCAGTTTTCTTCTCCCTACACACCGTCACAAAATGGTGTTGTAGAGAGGAAAAATCGGACCCTTGTAGAGATGGCCAGAACGATGCTCGATGAGCATAGGACTCCTAGGCGATATTCGGCCGAGACTATAAACACTGCATGCTATATTTCCAATCGCATTTTTCTTCGTGCTTTCTTGAAGAAAACTTCTTATGAGTTGCGATTTGGGAAGCAACCCAAAGTGAGTTATTTTAGAGTGTTTGGTTGCCACTGCTTTATACTTAAGAAAGGCAACTTGGACAAGTTTGAGTCTCCTTCTTCTGACGGTGTATTTTTGGGTTATGGTAATCATACTCGTGCATATCGTGTACTTAACCTTGATACTAACCGAGTCATGGAGACATCCGATGTCACCTTCGACGAGACCATGCATTGTCCTTCTTCTAGATTTGAGCGTGCATATGATCATGAGGTTGTGAACCTCTTTTTGATGATGAGGAAGAAGGTGCTGAAGGGATTGATGATCCAACACTCCATTCCTCCACCTGCTGTGCCGATTGGGTTGACTTCGACCACGACTGCACGCAGCCCCGACCCTTCTTCTTCTACTAAATGGGGGCCGTGTGAACCACCACCTCGGGCTGTACCACTTGTACCAGGAGACACCCAGCTACTGTTGAGGGGGAGGTCACTTCAGTAAGGGAGGCGCCACAACACATTCAGCGCCAACACCCACCTCAACAGATGACCGGCGACATCCACGAATGCGTCACTCGTTCTAGGTCACAACAAATTTCTCACTTTGCTCATTCTGCATTTGTTGCTGATTTTGAAACCCGAGATGTTGGACACGCTTTATTAGATCCGAATTGGGTCAATGCCATGCATGAGGAGCTCAAATTTTTTAGAGAAATCAGGTTTGGGTTCTTCTTCCTCTTCCTCCTGAGTGTCACCCTATTGGGACAAATGGGTTTTCAAAAACAAACAAGGAGAAGATGGCCATGTTGTGAGAAACAAGGACAGACTTGTAGCCCAGGGGTATAGTCAGAAGGAGGGGATAGATTATGAGGAGACGTTTGCTCCTGTAGCTCGTTTGGAGGCAATTAGGATCCTCTTGGCTTTTGCTGCATCCAAAGGTTTCAAACTTTTTCAAATGGATGTCAAGAGTGCCTTCCAAACGGCTACATAGAAGAAGAGGTGTATGTGAAACAACCCGCGGTTTCAAAATCCCAAGTTTCCAAACCATGTTTTTAAACTTCACAAAGCTTTGTATGGTTTGAAACAAGCCCCTAGAGCCTGATATGATAGGTTGCAATTCTTTTTGCTTGTTAAGGGTTTTAATGTGGGATGTGTGGATAAAACTCTTTTTCTCCTCAAGCAAGACAATGACACTTTGTTGGTTCAGATTTACGTGGATGATATCATCTTTGGCGGTTCTTCTTATGCTTTGGTTGCCAAGTTTGCAGATAATATGAGTAGGGAATTTGAGATGAGCATGATGGCGAGTTGAAGTTTTTCCTCGGTTGCAAATCAAGCAATCCCGAGAAGGGACGTTCATGCACCACGGCAAGTACAACAAGGACATATTGAAGAAGTTCGATATGGGTGAGGCCAAGCCTCTTCCAACAACCATGTCGACCACGACGGTCCTGGATGCGGACATGGATGGAGAAGCTGTGGACCTGAAGGAGTACCAGAGTATGATCAGATCGCTGCTGTACCTGACGGCGACACGCCCGGACATTCAGTTCGCGGTGTGTCTTTGCGCGCGATTTCAGTCGTCGCCACGCACGTCTGACCGTCAGGCGGTCAAGCGCATTATGAGGTATCTCTGTTTCACACCTGAGTTCGGGATTTGGTATTCTGCTTCTTCCATCCTCTCGCTTTGCAGTTACTCGGATGCTGATTTTGCTGGTTGCCTACTTGAGCACAAGTCCACTTCTGGGACTTGTCAGTTTTTGGGTTCTTCTCTTGTTCTTGGTCCTCTCGCAAGCAGTCTAGTTCGCTCAGTCTACCATAGAGGCTGAATATGTTGCTGCGACTAGTTGCTGTTCCCATTTGTTGTGGATGATGGCCACTTTGCGTGATTTTGGTCTGAGTTTTTCTCGAGTTCCATTGCTTTGTGACAGCACAAGTGCGATTAGTGTTGCTAAGAACCCGTGATGCATTCTAAGACCAAACACATTGATGTACGCTTTCGTTTCTTGTGAGACCACTATGAGAAGGGTGATATCGACCTTCACCATGTCGATACTCATCTTCAGTTGGTAGATATTTTCACACCAAGCCTTTGGACCAATCAACCTTTGCTAGGTTGAGAGGTGAGCTTGGTGTGTGTTTCCCCTTTTAGTTGGGGAAACATTTTGGTTCTTGTATCATAGACTGACTTCTTTTGTTTTGTTCTTAACTTTTTTCCGCTTTTCATCATATTTGCATCTTTATCTTTTCAAGCTTCATGTCTATAATATGTAGAATGAATCTATGCTCTGTTTAGTGTATGCTCCGATGTTATATGATGCTTTTAGTTTAGGCTCTTTTTGAACACTGATACATGTTGTGAGCTGAGATACTTTTCAGAACTGTGAATATGCTTAATTCAACATAAAATTTGAAACATGTTCACCATTGAGATTGGCAACTAGCATGTGTAGAATACATTGAAGTCACTTGTGCTTTTCATATATGCTAGGTTGCTATGTCTCTAGTTCTGAGTCCTTCACTTGCTTGGTGTCTTCATATTCTGTTAAAATTTTGGACCAAGTCTAAGTGAATTAAAAAGATCAAGATGGGATCACTTGACAGCACATCACGGTATCAAGATTGTTTCTCATTACACATTGAGTTAAACATGAGCCGTATAGTGTAACACCGAAACCATTGTTTCAAGCTTCTGATTGCTTATGCATAGGCTTAGATCGGTTGAAAAGTTAGGCAATGTCAAATTTTCAACCTCTAGCAATCACATGCTGAAATTTCAAACTTGTGTTATCACCGCTGTGACTTCGATAAATATTGAAAGCACAAGTCTATGTTTCATTCTACAGCATGATGATTGAACTTTGCCAGGGGTAGTTCACCTTGTATACATGTTTAGCACTTGTGTAACTTCTGTCTATACATGTGTAGTGCTATTTTGGTGGTGAACCTCTTTTCTGAAAGGTTTGAAACTGCTCAATTTGCTCATATGTTCATATTTTGTATTCTGTGATCAGTTTGAGCCTTTGCTGGCATTTGTGCTTGTTGTTGAATCGTTGGATCAACACTCTTTAGAGCATCTATTCCTTCTATAGACTATATACCTGAAGCTGCTAACCTGCATTTGACTCATATGCATTTTGACTTGTTATGTGCATTTTCAACTAAGGGGGAGAAATTTTGACAAATCATGTCCCTAGTTGTATGCACTATTGAAGGGGGAGTTCATGTTTAGGGTGAGTTTGCTCGATTTCTGCTTTGACGAGCTGTTTAATTGGTGTGGAGCGACTTTCAGCCTATATGGTTTTTCAATTGGTTTGGAGCGACTTTCAGCTTGTGTGGCTTCTAAATTGGATTGGAGCGTTTTGCTAGTTGTGTTGAGCCTTTGCCTCTTTCTGGAGGAACTAGCTTGTCTTTGCTTTTCTTACTTCGACTTTCTCGCTAGCGGTGTTGAGCCTGTTCTACCTCTTCTTGAGGGCTAGCTTTGCTTTGCTTTGTTGCGTCAAGCCGTTGCCCATGTCTTTGGGAACCAAGTTGTCTCCTCACTCCATTCGACTTTTTTTGGCTTTTGCTTCACTTTTAGTCGACTAGTTGAGTTTGCTTACTTCTTCTTCCTTCCTTCTTCTATCTTCATATGATTTGTGTTGGTAGTTGACAATGCACTCATCAAGGGGAGATTGCGGATACATGGGTGTATGTCGGATCTTGAGATGATGAGTGATTGTCAACTGGGATGATGTGCATGTTCTTTGGCTTGTGTTGTGTAGGTGTTGAGCACGGATACGGTGATGAAGGGCAAGGTGAAGGTCAAGTAGAGACATGCTGTGCTGATGGACCCGGAGCGGTGAAGGGCGGACGTGAGGCTTGGACTGACGGACCAGTGGCCTGAGGATCGGTCGTGGTGGCTGACAGCCTGGGACAATGACAAGTAAAGACTTGCGTGTGGACGGGGTGCACGGGCGGTGCATCCCCTCTACGACATCGGTTTGGTGGTTGAGCCACAAAAAAACCACCGAGTGGACGGTTTCTAGGTTTGGGCCTCAAAACCTGGGTGCGACCGATTTCTGAGTTTGGGCCAAAAACTCGGGCTGAGGACGGTTCCAGGTTTGGGCCTCAAACCTAGGTGCTGGCAGGTTTCTGAGTTTGGGCCACAAAACTCAGGTGATGGACGACAGGTTTCCCGGTTTCAGCCTCAAAACCGGGGGGGAGGTCCGTGAAAAGGACGAGCAGAGCGGTGGCGGGACGTGGCGGCAATCGGTGAGGTCGCGTCAAGGCGAAGCTACCAGTTGAGCGGGCGTGGACGTTGGATCACCATCAACTTCGAGTTGGTTAGGAATACCCTTAGGGTTAGCCTGCTCGCTCATTAGCAGTAGGGGTAGAATGGGAATAATTGTATTAGGCTATATAAGGAGAGGCACCCCTCCATCCAGACTATCTCAGCCATTGATATTTTCCATTTTAGGGTTTCCTCTCTCCCAATCCCTGCTATAGCTACTGAGATCCATAGAGACGGTGAACAATACCTCTGTGTATTTGGATTTTGCGGAAACGGACCGGATTCACGTTGTCTCCTCGTCTGGAGAAATTTCGGCTAGAAATTGAGATCAAATCGCGTTCTTGCTTGTGTGTTCTTCACGTTTTTAGTTTTTGGCCCTCACGGAGATTTGCCCTCGTTCTTTCTCTCCAGGAGTTGGTTTTCGATTTTGTTTGAACCACTACTGCACGAACGGTTTTGTGATCCTATGACCGAAGGAATTGCACTCTAATCACTTGTAGCAACAGATCGGTCAAGTTTTGTTTCGGATCAAGTTTCTCTCTCTCTTTTTCCTAAACTTCTTCGGTTCATCGATTTGGAGATAGGTTCGAGCCATGATCTCCTAGGAGTAGCTCACTATCATCCTTGAGAATTCACTCACCAAGTTTGATCCTTAGAGGATTCGTTTTGGGTGAGATCGAGTCGAATTGGTGGACGAACAGTGCTGTTTCAGGGTGACCGGACGCTGGTCTTGGGGTGCCGGACTCTAACCAGTGAGTCCGGTCGTTGAATGTACATGCGCTCTGTTTTTCTTAGACTTGACCGGACGCTCGGGGTTCGCGTGACCGGACGCACAGATGGCACTGTTCATTGCCTGTTTGTGTTGGCCGGACGCTCTCTGCCCGTGACCACGCTCAGTCTCGTGAGTCTGGTCCAACTCCGAGAGCATCCAGAACACTCTCGTGCTGACTGGACGCGTCCGATCCTACCTGACCGGACGCTCATCAGAGTCCGGTCGATGCAGTTTCGCACGTTTTCATCCGGGGTTCATTCGTCAGTTGTCGGATTTGGTTTCTGCTTCTTGTGTTGGATTCCTGACTTTGTGCTCTACTGAAATCGGGCTTCCCGCTTTACAAAATAGCCTGAATCCCCCTCGCGTTGCTCAGGGGAGGTTGAGGTTACCCAAAGTTCTTTATGTCACTAGTTGACTTGTGCGAACTTGGGTGAGGGAGCTTTTGTGGTGTCCCGCTGTGTTCCTAGGGAACATCCAGCCAATCTCTTGGGTCGTGGACATCACCCGTGTCGGTTTTTCTCGTGGGGTTGATTTTGTGGACAGAGGCCAGAGTTTTGAAAGAAATTTTTAGGCTCCCATTCACCCCCCCTCTGGTCGCTTTTGGTAGCACTTTCCGTCCTTCAGTCAACTATATATACGCATTCGGGGTTAGCTTACCTGCACAAAATTTCATTTCAACCCAACCCCACAACAGATATAATATAATGCAGGAAATAAAATTCTAAGTACTCCCATGTATACATACCCATATGCATACATGTAGCACCAAAACTACCAAGATGATATATCTACCCACAATTAAATACTTTCATATATACCTGTGTGTAACATGTATATAATCCAATACCAAACTAACACTCCCCTTGATCGACGGTTGTTCGATCATGCTCTCACAACTCACACTTAGCTGCACGTAGGCGCGACGTTGCATAAAATAAATTCAACTACCCCACATATATGAGTACATCATATGTGAGGGCTACCTCCAACATTAACCACAGGGTAGCACAGTTGCGGTCTGAAAGGATCAAGATGCCCAAGAGGGGGGGTGAATTGGGCTTTTCTAAAACTTCTTGCAAGAATAAAACCTATCAAGCCCCAATTAACCCCCTAGTGCCTAGAAGTGTGTTTCTCTTTATTCTACCGCACAAAGGTCAAGTCTATGCCACTCCTACTCTAGCAAAGCAATTCATAGTGAATGAACAACAGTATAATGCGGAATTGAATTGCTTGAAAGTAAATGCGTAAGTAAAGGAGTAGAGATGACAAGACGATCTTTTTGCCGAGGAATCGAGGTGTCGGCACACCCCCCTAGTCCTCGTTGGAGCACCCGCGCAAGGGTATCGCTCCCCCTTGATCCGCGCAAGGATCAAGTGCTCACTATGAGCTGATTCTTCGCCGCTCCGGCCCGGTGAATCGCTCACTACCGGTCACAAGCTTGCTTGGGTCATCCACAAGCCCCGGATGCTCTCCAAGCCTCACTATCGCCACCAAGCCGTCTAGGTGATGCCGATCACCAAGAGTAACAAGCTAGAACTCTTACTTGACCAACACAAGGCCAAAGAGATGGATGGATGCACACTTGCTACTCAATTCTCACTAGGAGGTGTCTAATTCTCACATTAGCAAATCACTCAACCTCACTAGGGCTCTTGCACTATCTCACACTCACAATGTGTCTCTCAGCAGATGGAAGTGGCAAGAACACCCAAATGGATGAAGGGACGGAGTATAAATACTACCCCAACCGGCCATCCAAAAACTGCACAAAACAGGGTTTCTGCGGGGGCATCGGACGCTCCAATGCCTGGCATCGGACGCGCCGATGACCTCGACCAACGATCGAATGTACCCTGTTGTCAGACTTGTTAAAGGGACATCGGACACTGGGCAGCGTCCGATGCCACCACATCAGACGCGCCCGATGTGGTTTTACCGTCTCTGGAACCTCTCTGGATGGCCATCGGACGCTGGCCCTCAGCGTCCGATGCGACCTCCAGTTTACGCGCACGTGAACAGTGGCATGGGTGCGTCCGATGTGAACACATCGGCGTGTCCGATGCCATGCACCAGACTAAACCCTAGTCGGGGTGAGCATCGGATGCGTCCGATGCCCACCTGGCCAGCGTCCGATGCCCATAACAGGGGCAGACTCAACTCGGATCGCGACGCGGCCAAAATGACTTTTGATCCTTTTGACTTAAGGCATCTATCTGAGCTACCTAGGGCTATGAAATAACAAGTGTGCACCACACCTACCTCAATAGACTCATCTAGGTCAAGCTACTGATTCACGCTCCCCTTTATAGTACGGCCAAAGGAAAAAAAGACCTAAGACTACCTAAGTGTCCTCCAACACCATATGACACTTAGCCTAGTCTATCACTGTCTTCGTCATCCGTCCTTTGAAAACCAAACGATATCCATCGCCAGGGGACATGAACTCCATATGCCCGTATCGTCGCCATTACCGTGACCTAACTCATTCCTGTTCTGCAAAACCACGCTAGTCACAGTATCTTGTGTTTCAATCCAATCACCGAAACCCACTAGGGGCCAAGATGCGTTCAATCTCCCCCTTTTTGGTGATTGATGACAACACGAGATCGAGTATAGAGAGAAGATGTTTTTAAATCATGACATGTATGAACTTGCAATGAATAAAAAAAAATGGTTAGGGGCAAGCTCATACATATCATGCCATCATCCTGCACTCAACAAGTTAGATTGAATAACAAGTGCAAGAGTAAAATAGCTCATATACATAACCAAGTGAGAATTAAGCGCAAGTAATGAGCAAAACGAAATGACATGTCATATATGATAACACAGTGAGCACAAACATGTCACACGGTCCATAGCACAAGTATATAGCATAAACATGCACAAAAGATGCGATAAGTAAAGAGCGTATGAAAGTAACACAACATAAGAAGTCAAATCCCTCACACATCGCTTCCCCTATCGCTATACTCATCCACTCTCCCCCTTTGGCATCAAGCGCCAAACTAACCATCGGAGGGCGGAGGTGGTGCAGACGAGTCAGGTGCCGTCTCCGGAGTGCGCTGAGTAAACTCGAACTGCTGGAGGTACTCCTCAGAGTCGGACGAAGACACACTGGTAGCCTGCTGACCCTCGGAAGCTGGAAGCTGCCGAGAAGCGGTCTGGGTCGGCTCTGGCTGCTGGACCGGCTCTGTCTCCTCTGCCTGCTCTAAAGCCGTCTCTGCAGTGGTGACAGCCTGAGTGTCAGAGTGCGGAAGCTCGAGTATCGGAGGAAGCTCAGGCTGTACTGACATCGTGGTCTCGGACGGAACAGGCTCTGTCTACTCTGAGGACGCGACAGAGCTCCGTAAGGTCTCTGTGGTGGAGGTCACAGGAGCCGTCGACGTCCGCACTGGATCGGGAAGATCTGGAGCGGGGAACCTAGTGAGCTCACTAAAGGTGGCCGACAAGTCCCGTGTAACGGAGGCAGTCGTAGCGTAGAGGGACTCTGGTGGTCGCGGAGTGAACCCAGTGCGTAGAGGGCTGAAGATGGGAGCTCCTCCAGGCGAAGTGGTGAAAGTGGTGAACTGGGAGGAGCTCTGTGGAAACTGTGTCGGCGGCCCAAACTGCTATGGAGGGACTGGTGGCTACCACTGAAGCTGCTACTGAGGAGGGGGCTGCTGCAACTGCCACTAAGGAGGACCGCTGGCAAGTCGCTCCATGAAGCTGAGCGTCTGCTGCTGGAGTGCCATCATCTAACGCTGCAGGGCGTCTGAACACTTCTGAGCCTGCTGCTGGGCCAGGGCCTGCTGCTGTGCCAAGCGCTGCTGCTCCTAGGCTAACCTCTGAACATCGTGAGTGACGGTCCACTGCTGCTCCTCCATCCGTGCGAGTATAGCAAGGAGTGCGGGATCGGAGGAGGCAGTACCACTGGGCCCGACCTGAGAGTCGTGAGCTCGAGGCTGAAAGTGGGGCGGGAGCTGGTAGTCCTCGTCCGAGCTGTCGGTGGGGTCCTCTGCGA
Organism: Coix lacryma-jobi var. lacryma-jobi; assembly: GCA_009763385.1. Lineage (NCBI taxonomy): Eukaryota > Viridiplantae > Streptophyta > Magnoliopsida > Poales > Poaceae > Coix > Coix lacryma-jobi. The sequence continues at coordinate 101,385,188 of CM019826.1, read as the reverse complement.
CGACGTGTCACCACCCTCGAGCTCTGCTAGCTCCTGCTCGGCGAGGGCCTGGACGGCCTCGTCCTACTCCTGTGCTGACTCTAGGACCTCAGGCCGCTGTCGTGAACTGGACAGAGCGTCCTGCTGCTGCTGCTGCCTATGGTCCCGACCGTGTCCCAGAAGCTGACTCATGTTGTAGGCGGGGAACACGGTCACGGAGTGCGTAAGTGACTCAGCTGGACGACCCCCTGTAGTGACAGCTACCTTCCAAAGGATATAGGAGATCCAGTGAGCGTAAGGAAGCTGCCTACGGGCCTTGATGCCCTCTGCCACTATGTCCTCCATCTCGCAGATGATCACATCCAAAATATCGAAATCCCTCTGCTGGATCAGGTAACTGAGTAACCATAGCTGAAGTCGGTGGATCGCCTCTCTGAACCCAACACAAGGCAGTAGGGTGCGCCAGAGCACCTCGTGGAGGATCCGGGCCGCAGGAGTGAGATCCTTCGGCGCACGGCTTGAACCCTCCCCAAAAGGCTCTCTGAAGCAGGGGTGCACCAGATCGGTGGGTGGCTGCTCTCCGCCGTGAGGGCGCCTCGGTGGCTCTGTCTGGCCGTAGCACAAGTCGTGGATCCGGGTCTGAGAGCGACGGAGTCCAAACCAATCCCGAATCTCGGACACAAACAGTCTGAAGTGGGAGCCACCAAAAGCTAACTCTAGGGTCTCTCTGTCTGGGTGTACCCAAAGTGACGCGTAGAACTAAAAAACCCAGTCCTCTATGTAGGAGCCAGATCGCCCCAACAGGTCGGAGAAGCCTGGTAAGTAAGTGAGACTGGGGCGGAGCTGCTCGGATGCTGACACGAGGGCCTCCAGGGTGCACACACGCTGGGAACGCAGGCTGATCCCGGCGTTCCTGTAACCTCGGTAAAAATCCTCCTGGAGTACGGTGTAGAAGTCTAGGCCAGCCTGCTCCTACCTCTCCCTCGGAAACCACTGCTCCACTGGGACTAGCCGTATTGTCTGAATCTGAGAGCAAGTGGCAGCCCAGAGATCCAGTCGCGGGATCGGCGGGGGCGCACGCCTCGACGGAGCATGTGCTCCCCGCAGAGGGACATCGAGCCGGGGTGGCACCGCTGTCCTGCGACGCGTGGACCGATGCCGGGGTACCTCCTCGGGGACCTCCTCCTATTCCTCGGCCTATGGTGCCTCTTCCTCTGCATCAGCTGCCTCGGCCTCTGCCTAGCCCTGCCCTGAGCTCTCGGGCTCCACTCCCGGAGACATGAACGTCGTCCGGCGACCGGCAGCCATAAGCGTGCCAGTCGGGGAGTGGTGGAACTGCTCGACCTGCTCTATGGCTCTGCGCTGGTCGGGGGACAGCTGGTCCTTAATCCAGAGTCCACCCGAACAACCACCCTGCTCGGCACGCTCTTCGGCTGCCGCAACCTCTCTGGCCTGGTCTGCCTCACGCTGCTCCCTGGTGCGCTTCCGGTGCGTAATCAGCTTCCCCTTCCCGGGCCTCTGACCGGAAGGTGGGGGACGCGGAGGAGAGTCCCCTGGGCCACCACCGATGTTCTTGCAGCGCGGCATCGCTGACAAGAACAGAAAAACTGCCGCTCAAAACTCTGAGCTGTCGGGAAAGACCTACTATCACTGAAACAAGCTGACCTTGACAAGAACACTCCCCCTGACACTGATCCTCTGTCGCTGACACTCGCGAGGCTTGGCCTCGATCCGTACCCGCGGGCTTGGCCCCGGGTTGACTAAAAAACAGCCAAGCTGTCACTGACACTGACTCGCTGCATAGAATAGATAAAGCATATATAGTCTAGAGGCGAGAAAAGTCTATGGAAGTAGAGCAGAGGAGATAAGATAGAGTTTGGCTTTGCTACCTGACGGACCAACGAACCAAACCCAAGAGGAGGTGAGAAGACTGACGTTCGAGCACCCACACGTCACACCAAGGGGGACTGCAAGAGATTTGAGTGAAAACGGGGTCAAAACCTAGGGGAACAGCCATTGGAACATTCCATCGAGCACTTTGAATGCTTGGATTATGGAGGAGGGGAGGAATGCTCACTGGCGGTTGGCCGACCGAGAGGAGGTGTCGGTGTTTCGTACCCGGGGGTATCACACCAACGAGTAATATGATCGCGTGCTTCTCTTCCTGAATGGTGATGCAAGGGGACACAAGGATTTATCCTGGTTCGGGCAAAGAAGGCCCTACGTCCAGCGGGGGGGAGATGTTCTTGTATTACTTGCACCTAAGTGCTTGTACAGGGGAGAATACAAGCTCAGTGAGCGTGGACCGGAGTCTGGACTCGTGTCTGTGTGTGGACTCGTGTGTGGACTCGTGTGTCGTGCCTCCCGGATGAGGGCCCTAGCGTCCCCTTTTATAGAGCAAGGGGAGGCCAGGGTTACATGAAAGTATTACAGGTGTCGGGGCGTATGGTACCCCATACGGAGAAGGGTAGGAACTCTGTCTTGTCGGGGCCACTGGAGCCGATGTGATTGTCGCTGTTGAGGCGTCCTTGGGTCGTGGCTTCCATCCTGGGCGCGGACGTGGTGGTGCGACAAGGCGGGAGCCGTACAGCACCCATCCCGGAATGTACAGTACGCGGCGGGGTCCCTCCGGGTCTTGGGGTACCTGTCCTCCAATAACACGAAAGTAGTTAGGGCCCGAAGGGCGTGGAGCCGGCTTCGAGGTGGTGCCACGGGGGCTCGAGGGGCGCGGAGCCGGCCTCGAGGTGTGATAGTGCAGAGCTCGAGGGGCGCGTAGCTGGCCTCGAGGAGTTACAGTGCAGGGCTCGAGGGGCGCGTAGCCGGCCTCGAGGGGTTACAGTGCAGGGCTCGAGGGGCGCGTAGCCGGCCTCGAGGAGTTACAGTGTCTGGCTTGGCCGAACAGTGCTGCACTGTAACCCTTTTGCCCATGCTTCTAGTGAAAACGAGACTTGACCTTTACACCGAGTTACTGTGGTACACGCCGTGCACTAGTGGACATGACCGGAGTAGGTGAAGGCATTAAATACGTGGTATGGGCTGGTACGGCTGTCTGTGCAGCTCGAGGTCCGTGCGTTAAGGCTCGAGGCGGAGAAAGAGCGTTCGCCCGAGGCCTGGGAGGCTCGGCGAGACGGAGAGCGATCGCGCTCGCCCGAGGCCTTGCTCGGAGGGCTCGGGCGAGGCGGAGAAAAAGCGTTCGCCCGAGGCCTGGCTGGGGAGCTCGGGCGAGACGGAGACGAGGTTCGCGTTCGCCTTGCTTGGCTGGGGCTCGGATGAGACAGAGATAGAGCGTTCCCGCCGCTGCCTGGCTGGTTCTGCTCGGGCGAGACGGAGATGGAGCGTTCCCCCGAGGCCTGGCTGGGAGGGCTCGGCGATAGACGAGACGGAGCGTTCGGGTTGTTTGCGTTGATTGGGGGTACCCTTTTTTGTACCACCGACAGGAGGGATACCGGAGATGAGGACGAGCTAGGGGGCGGGGAGATGGTCTCCGGCGAGCAATCGGTGCTGCTCCGGCGAGGTGGTGGGGGAACGCAGGCGCGAGCAGGCGGCACAGGGCGAGGCGGCCGCGCGGGGAAAGCGACGCGCAGCGGTGCAGTGGCAGACCGGCGCGAGGGTGGACGGCGGCGAGGGCACGGTGGCGCGGGCACGGCGGAGCTAGGGTTAGGGTCGGGGCGTTTGCACGGATTCGGACTTAGGTGGTTGGGCGCGAGGAGGAAGAAGGTGAATGTATGTGGCATGTGGGACCCAGATGTCAATAGAAGAAATGACCGTGCCGCTTAAAGGAGCATCGGACGCGCCGGTGGGGAAGCACCGGGCGCTCCGATGCCCGTCCAGAGAGCTCCAGAAACGTCCATTTTGCATCGGACGCGTCCTATGCCACGGCATCGGACGCTGGGCAGCGTCCGATGGGGCACCGGACGCTCCGTTGAATACGCATCGGATGCGACGCCAGCACTGTTCCAGCCGGGGCTGTGTACAGTGGGGGCATCGGACGCTGCGGCCAGCGTCCGATGCAGCGTCCATTGCTGCAAATTGGACCGTTTCGAAGATTTCCGTTGCGGCTCCCTCTCCCCAACAAGTTCCAACTCAAATAAGAGGCAAATAAACACCAGTTGGAACCTAATATGAGCATCCTCACAGAAGCCCTCAATTTTATAATTATTTTGCCATAGGCTACATACCATTTTTAGGTAAATAGCCAATAAATCCCGAGGAGACAACATGTGGCCACCAAAACTAGGGGACTAAACCATTAGGAGCCTCAAATGCTCCCCCTAGCGGTGGACGAACACAGCGGTTGCTCAAAGCCTAACCGAAAAGAAACGACAAAACAACAACCATGCATATGCAATGCAATACGGAATTTGAATATAGGTTGCTTGTCAAGTTTGCTCATGGGTAAGCTTCTTCACACGCTTTTGAGGGCGGTTATCTTAACCACGTCTGACAAGCCTATGTGCATAGCATAATTTAAACATGGCATATTATACAATGCAATGCAAAGACAACCCCCTTTCACCTTTTGACAAAGTTACTTAGATCAAGCACATTAAGCTCACTTCGCAATCTACAAAGAGTGTTTTCAGCTAGGGGTTTTGTGATCTTCGGTTCTATCTCCCTCTAAGGATATGTCTTTCTTGGAAACATGATCTCTAAGAAAGTGATGGCGAATATCTATGTGCTTTGTGTGAGAGTGTTGAACCGGGTTGTTAGCAAGCTTAACCTCGCTCTCATTGTCACACAACAAAGGTACCCTTTCTAGAACTACCCCATAGTCTAAAAGGGTTTGTTTCATGTAAAGGATTTGTGCACAACAAGCACGCGCGGCTATGTATTCCGCCTCGATGGTAGACAAGGCCATACTATTTTGCTTCTTTGAACCCCATGAAACTAGTGATCTCCCAAGCAAATGGCACCCTCCGGATGTGCTTTTTCTATCTACTTTGCAACCCGCGTAATCCGAATCAGAATACCCAACAAGTTGGAAGTTAGCTCCTTTGGGATACCAAAGGCCAATGCTTGGGGTGTGCTTTAGGTACCTAAGGATTCTCTTCACCGCTATGATATGTGATTCCCTAGGATCGGCTTGAAAGCGAGCACACATGCACACACTAAACATGATATCGGGTCTAGATACGGTCAAATATAACAAGCTACCAATCATAGAACGTTAGAGAGTTTGGTCAACCGGGTTACCTCCCTCATCTAGGTCGAGATGTCCATTTATTGGCATTGGAGTCTTGATAGGCTTGCAATCATCCATGTTGAAGCGCTTGAGGAGGACTTTTGTATACTTCTCTTGTGATATGAAGGTCCCCTCCTTCAATTGCTTGACTTGGAAGCCTAGGAAGAATGTGAGCTCTCCAATCATGGACATTTCAAACTCCTTCGACATCAAGTCACCAAATTCCTTGCAATAGGCTTCATTTGTTGACCCGAAGATGATATCATTAATGTAGACTTGACAAATGAAGATCTCTCCATCAAGCTTCTTGGTGAATAGTGTGGTGTTGACCTTCCTAATGGTGAAGCCCTTCTCAATGAGGAAGTCCCGAAGGCGCTCGTACCATGCTCTTGGGGCTTGCTTAAGCCCATATATCGCCTTGGACAACCTATAAAAATGATTAGGATATATAGAGTCTTCAAACCCGGGAGGTTGATCAACATAGACTAGTTCATTTATGAAGCCATTTAAAAATGCACTTTTCACATCCATTTGATATAATTTAATGTCATGATGTGATGCATATGCAAGGAGGATACGAATGGCTTCGAGTCTTGCAACCGGTGCAAAGGTCTCTCCAAAATCTAAACCTTCAACTTGAGAGAACCCCTTTGCCACTAGCCTTGCCTTGTTTCTAACAACCTTGCCTTGATCATCTTATTTGTTCCTAAACACCCATTTTTTCCAATGACTCTTGCGCCTTTGGGTCGCTCTTCAAGTGTCCAAACTTGGTTGCGGGTGAAGTTGTTTAATTCTTCATGCATAGCATTCACCCAATCCGGATCACCTAGAGCTTCATCTACAATGGTAGGCTCAACAAGAGACACAAAGGAGTGATGTTCAATAAATAAAGCAAGTTTCTGAGATCAAGTCATTACAACCCCGTTGGACTCCCTTGTGACTCCCGAGATCTTGAGGATGAGCTTGTAGTAGAGGAGTAGTCCTTTGATCAACCACTTGAGGGGCCGCTTGTGGAGCATCAACATCTTGAGCTTGTACCACCATTTGATCATGGGAGACATGAGTATCTTCAAATGGATCCTTCCGATCTTTGTCATCAACAAGTGGTACATTGGATGAGGATGGCTTGTCAATGACTTGCACATCATCATCATCATCTTTAGGCTTGATGGCTCCAACCGGCATGTTCTTCATTGCTTCCCTCAATGGTTCATCACCTACATCATCAAGATTTTCATGCTCTCCTTGAGAGCCACTAGATTCATCGAATTCCACATCATATGTTTCTTCTACTATCCCGGTGGCATGGTTGAATACTCGATATGCTTTGGACTTCAATGAGTAACCAACAAGAAAACCAATATCACATCGGCGTTGGAACTTCCGTAGGTGTTGGCGCTTCTTGTAGATGTAGCATTTGCACCCAAACACTCTCTAAGAATGATATATCCGGCTTCTTGTTGTTTGAGTAGCTCATAGGGGGTCTTGCCAAGGAGACGATGGGGGAACAACCGGTTTGATGCATAGCAAGCGGTGTTGATTGCTTCCGCCAAAAATCTTTTCGGTGTAGTGTACTCATCTAGCATTGTCCTTGCTAGGGTGATTAGTGTCCGGTTCTTTCTCTCAACTACCCCCCTTTTGTTGTGGTGTATATGTTGCGGAGACTTCATGCTTGATCCCAACTTCATCACAATACTCTTCAATGTGGGTGTTGTCGAACTCTCTCCATTATCTACACTTCTAATCTTTTTGATCTTCAGGTCAAACTCATTTTGGGCTCTCTTGGCAAACATCTTGAATGAAGGGGTTGCTTCAGATTTGTCATGAAGAAAGAATCCAAGTGTATCTTGAATAGTCATCAACAATCACTAGGCAATAGAGATTTCCACCCAAGCTAGCATATGTTGTTGGCCCGAATAGATCCATGTGAAGTAGCTCTAACTCTCTTGAAGTTTATACAAAGGCTTTGGTTGGATGAGTGTTTGCAACTTGCTTGCCGGCTTGACATGCACTACACAATTTGTCCTTCTCAAATTTGACATCCTTCAAGCCTCTAACCAAATCCTTCTTCAATAGCTCGTTGAGAGTGTTCATTCCCATATGAGCCAATCTTCTATGCCATAGCCAACCAAGTGATTGCTTAGTGAACAAGCATGTCTTCAAGTTGGCATCCTCGGAGGTGAAATCCACTAGATAGAGATTGTTGTATCTAAAGCCCTTGAATATCACTTGTGTATCATCTTTCTTGGTCACAACCACTTCCTTGTCGGTGAACAAACATTGAAAGCCAAGATCACATAATTGCCCAACGGATAGCAAGTTGAAGCTCAATGATGCAACTAGAAGCACATTGGAGATGGTATGATCATTTGATATTGCCACTTTGCCCAATCCCTTGAGATTGCCCTTTGACTTGCCACCAAATGTAATCTTTTCTTGGTCATTGACATTCTCTTCTAGTGAGGTGAACATCCGGGGATCACCGGTCATATGTTGTGTGCAACCACTATCAATCACCCAATGAGATCCACCAGTCTTGTAGTTCACCTACACACACAAGAAATCAAGCTTGAGCTTTTGGGACCCTGAAGGACCGAGAATGCAATAGCAAGGCGACCAGAGGGGGGGGGGTGAATGGGAGCACAAAAATTTCTCTCGAAACTTTGGCCAAATGTCCCAAAATCAACCCCGGGAAACTTCAACCAAAATCGTGATGCCCACGACCCTTGGAAGAGGGTTGATGATCCCTAGGATCACAGCGAGGCACCACAAAGTGATGGCGAACCAAATGTCAAAAGCGTGGAGACAAGTTCGACCCTCAAAAACCAAGTCCCGAACGTAGATAGATGACTACGACGAGAAACTCCTAAATACCTATGCTAACAAGTAGCAAAGATACCTAGAGAGGTTCCTTGATCAACTCTAGGGCCAAACGGGAAGTCCGGAAACCAAGCGAACAAGTCGGGAGAGCAAACGCACTAAACCGGAGGCTTCAGCCAAATCCCGGACTGTCCGGCAGTACGGTCGCGGACTGTCTGCCCAGTGGCGGACTGTCCGGGCTCAGCTGGCGGACTATCCGCCGGCCAAAAGAGCAAAACAGCAATGCTGCTGAAGTCCCCTGGACAGTTCCCGGACTGTCCGCGAAAACCAACGGCGGTCTGTCCGCCGGTCAAACTTTGGCACTGTTCACCGAGACACACAGCCACTGCTCGGCTGAGTCCCCGAGGCGCGGACTGTCCGCGGCTGGGATGGCGGACTGTCCGCCAACTCCCAGTGAGGGCGATTTTGGTCGCCCTTCACCCAAATCCTCTCTAAATCAATTCAAACCAAAATCCCTTGATCCCAAACATGGAGAGAATGATCATGAGGTAGTTAGAAGACTATCCCCAAGAAATCATCCGCTCAAATCAACTCAAACAACGGGAAATCCAAAGGGAAGGTGTATGAACCAAAAAGCGTCACGAAAACGAAATCAACCCGATCTACTTGTTCGTGAGGAGTTAGATGAATTCCTTCGGTGGAAATGATCTCCTCACTATAAAGAACAAGTTGATTCAAACGGATTTCACAAAGATGCACTGGAGCGGGAGATCGAGTGACGGGAAAATTGTGGAGAAACGAAGAACGCGAAGAACACGAATCAACACATCGATCTGCAACCGTGTGGCTACCACACGCTACAACAGTGAGGTTACGACCTCACTTCCTCAAAATCTTCAGTACACAAAGGTATGGTTCTCTGCGGATCTCAGCTAGCTACAGCAGGGGATTGGGAGAGCAGGAAACCCTAGAAGCAAAGAGCAAATGACTGAGATGGAATGGGAGGAGGGTGTCTCCCTCTACTTATCCTAATTCTAATTCCTACTCTACCCCTCTCTAATTACAGAGCGAACCAGCTAAACCCTAGGGTTATTCTAGACCAACTCATGGTAGGTGGTGATCCGACGGCCACGCCCGCACAACTGGTAGCGTTGCCTCGACGCAACCTCACCGATCGCCGCCACGTGCCACCACCGCTCTGCTTGTCCTTTTCCCGGACGTCGCACCCCCGGTTTTGTGGCCCAAACCGGGAAACCAGCCTTCACATCACAGCCAACCCCTGGTTTTGAGGCCCAAACCGGGAAACCCGCCGTCCATCGCCTGAGTTTTGTGGCCCAAACTCAGAAACCCGCAGCACCTAGGTTTTGAGGCCCAAACCTGGAAACCATCCTCAGCCCGAGTTTTATTGCCCAAACTCGGAAACCATCAGCACCCAGGTTTTGAGGCCCAAACCTGGAAACCGTCCACTCGGTGGTTTTTCTGTGGCTCAACCACCAAACCGAGTCGTAGAGAGGATGCACCGCCCGTGCACCCCGTCCACCGACATGTGTCCCCAAGTCCTCGACTCGAGCAACACCATGACCGCAAGTCTTCGCTCGTCGCTGTCCCAGGCTGTCAGCCACCACAGCTGATCCTCGGGCCACCGGTCCCTCAGTCCAAGCCTCACGTCCGCCCTTCGCCACTCTCGGTCCATTGGCACGACACGTCTCTACTTGACCTTCACCTTGCCTCTGATCACTGTATCCGTGCTCGACACCTGGACAACACAAGCCAAAGAACATGCGCATCATCCCAGTTGACAGTCACTCATCACTCAGAGACTCGGCATACACCCATGTATCCGCAATCTCCCCCTTGATGAGTGCATTGTCAACTACCAACACAAATCATAAAGAATAGAAGAAGGAAGGAAGAAAGAGAGAGAACTCAACCAAATGACCCAAAAGCATAGCAAAGCCAAAGAAGGTCAAGTGGAAAGAGCAAGACAACTTGGTCCCCAAAGATATGGGCAACGGCTCGACGCAACCAAGCAAAGCAAGGCTAGCCCTCAAGAAGAGGTAGAACAGGCTCAACACCGCTAGCGAGAAAGCTTGATACCAATTGAAAGATCAACTGAAATTCAAGCAAAACAGAGCTAGCCCTCAAGAAGAGGCAGAACGGGCTCAACACCACTAGTGAAGCAACTCAATACCAACCGTTACCAACTCAAAACCAAAAGAGTTCGATACCAATTGAAGAGCTGAAAATGAGCTGAAAATGTTGCTAGTCCCTCAAGAAAGAGGCAAAGGCTCAACACAACTAGCAAACTCCCCCTCAACTAGTGCACACAACCCAGGGAACTCATGATTTGTTAATATTTTCTCCCCCTTAGTTGAAAATGTATCAGTAAGCAAGTGTGCACACGCACTCAAAAGTCTCCCCCTTGACAGAATATCTCCCTCCAAAAATGCATTTGAGTAAAAATGCAAGTTAGCAGCTTCAGGAATATAATCAAGAGAGTGCAAGGATGCTCTACGCAGTTCTGATCCGATGACTCAACAACATCCATAAGAAGCTAGCAAAGGCTCAAACTGATCACCAAATATAAATGCTGAACATTGGAGCAAAAAGAGCAGTTTTCAGCCAAAAAGGTATTCACCATCAAAATAGCACTAAGTATGTGAAGACAGGAAATCAAACAAGTGCTAAACATGTATACAAGGTGAACTACCCCTAGCACAGTTCAATCATCATGCTCTAGAATGAAACATAGACTTGTGTATCCAAATTTTATCGGAGTTGCGCAGCGGTTAAATTACACAAGATTAAATTTCAGCATGTGATTGCGAGAGGTTGAGAGCTTGTCATCGCCTAACTTATCAACTGTGGGAAGCCTATGCAAAAGCAATCAGAAGCTTAAAGCAACAGTTTGGTCATACACTACACAGCTCAAGTTTAACTCAAAGTGCAATGAGAAACAGTCTCGAAACTGTGATGTGCTGACAAGCAATCCCATCTCGATCTTTCCAATTCACTTAACTTGGTTCAGATTTAAAGCAGTTTATGAACAGACCAAGCAAGTGAATGACTCAGAACTAGAGACATAGCAACCTAGCATATATGAAAAGCACGAGTGAATTCTTCACATCCTACACATGCTAGTTGCATATCTCAATGGTGAACATTTTCAAGTTTTATGTTCATTAATCAGATTCACCATTCATAAAATAGTTCTGCTCACAACATGTATCAGTGATCAGAAAGAGCATAAGCTACAACATCATCATAAAGTATCAGAGCAAATGCTATACAGAGCATAGTTACATTCTTCAGATTATATACATGAAGCTCTGAATGGAAGTATGCAAGATGAAATGCAAAGATGCATGAAGAAACCAAAAGAGAAACACAAAGTTAGTTTATAAGACAAGAGCCAAAAATTGTTTTTTCCCCATCTAAAATGGGAAACACACACAAGCTCACCTCTCAACCTGGCAAAAGTTGATTGGTCCAAAGGCTTGGTGAACATATCAGCCAACTGATGATGAGTATCGACATGGCGAAGGTCGATATCACCCTTCTCATAGTGGTCTCGCAGAAAATGAAAGCGCACATCAATGTGTTTGGTCTTAGAGTGCAGCACGGGGTTCTTAGCAACGCTAATCGCACTCATGCTATCACAAAGCAAGGGAACACGAGAAAAGCTCAGACCAAAATCACATAAAGTGGCCATCATCCAAAGTAACTAGGAACAGCAGCTAGCCGCAGCAACATATTCAGCCTCCGTGGTAGACTGGGCGACACTAGACTTCTTGCGAGAGGACCACGAAACCAGAGAAGATCCAATAAACTGGCAAGTCCCGGAAGTGGACTTGCGATCAATGCGGCAACCGGCAAAATTGGCATCAGAATAACCACAAAGGGAAAGGGTGGAGGAAGCAGAATACCAAATCCCAAATTCTGGAGTGAAGGATAAGTACCTCATAATGCGCTTGACCACCTGACGGTGAGAAGTGCACGACGACGACTAAAAGCGCGTGCAAAGACACACCGCGAACTGAATGTCCGGGCGTGTCGCCGTCAGGTACAACAGCGACCCGATCATACACCGGTACTCCTTCTGGTCCACAGCTTCTCCATCCACATCCGCATCCAGGGCCGTCGTGGTCGACATGGGTGTTGGAAGAGGCTTGGCCTCACCCATATCGAATTTCTTCAAGATGTTCTTGGTATACTTACCCTGGTGCACGAACGTCCCTTCCCGGGATTGCTTGATTTGCAAGCCGAGGAAAAACGTCAACTCGCCCATCATGCTCATCTCAAATTCCCTGCTCATAGTGTCTGCAAACTTGGCAACCAAAGAGTGAGAAGAACCACCGAAAATGATATCATCCACGTAAATCTGGACCAAGAGAGTATCAGTGCCTTGCTTCAGGAGAAAGAGTGTTTTATCCACACATCCCATTTTAAATCCCTTAGCAAGCAAAAAGGTTTTCAACCTATCATACCAGGCTCTAGGGGCTTGTTTCAAACCATACAACGCTTTGTGAAGTTTAAAAACATGGTTTGGAAACTTGGGATTTTCGAAACCGGGGGGTTGTCTAACATACACCTCCTCTTCTATGTAGCCATTTAAGAAGGCAGTCTTGACATCCATTTGAAAAAGTTTGAAACCTTTGGATGCAGCAAAAGCTAAGAGTATCCTAATTGCCTCCAAATGAGCTACAGGAGAAAAGTCTCCTCATAGTCTATTCCCTCCTTCTGACTATATCCCTGGGCTACTAGTCTGGCCTTGTTTCTCACAACATGGCCATCCTCTCCTTGTTTGTTTTTGAAAACCCATTTTGTCCCAATAGGGTGACACTCATAGGGAGGAGAAACTAGAACCCAAACCCGATTTCTTTCAAAATTTTCTGACTCCTCATGCATGGCATTTGCCCAATCCGGATCCGTCAAAGCGTGTCCAACATCTCGGGGTTCAAAATCAGCAACAAATGCAGAATGAGCAAAGTGAGAGATATGTTGTGACCTTGACCAAGTGACACGTTCGCCGATGCTGCCGATCATCTGTTGAGGCGGATGTTGGCGCTGGATGTGTCTTGGCGCCTCCCGAGCAGAGGTGATCTCCCCCGCAACAGCAGCTGATGCCTCCCCGGGTACAAAAGGTACCGCTCGGGGTGGCGGATCCCATGGCCCCCAAGAAGAAGAAGTGTCAGGGCCATGAGTCATATTAGAAGTTGCTCCTTGCGGCATAGCAGGTGGAGGAGGTGCTGGGTCATCCATCCCTTCAGCACCTTCTTCTTCATCATCAAAAAGAGGCTCGCCAACCTCATGATCACCTGCACGCTCAAAATGAGAAGAAGGACAAACCATGGTCTCGTCGAAGGTGACATCTGATGTCTCCATGACTCGGTTAGTATCAAGGTTAAGTACACGATAAGCGCGAGTGTGAGTGCCATAACCCAAAAATACCCCGTCAGAAGAACGAGACTCAAACTTGTCCAAGTTGCCCTTTTTGAGTATAAAACAGTGGCAACCAAAGACTCGAAAATAACTCACCTTGGGCAGTTTTCCAAAACGCAACTCATAAGACGTCTTTTTCAAGAAGGCTCGAAGAAAAATGCGATTGGAAATGTAGCATGCAATGCTCATCGCTTCGGCCCAATACCGCCTAGGAATCCTATGCTCATCGAGCATCGTCCTGGCCATCTCTACAAGGGTTCGATTCTTCCTCTCTACAGCACCATTCTGTGGCGGTGTGTAGGGAGAAGAAAACTGATGCTCTAAACCCAAAGAGTTACAAAACTTCTCAAAATCCGAATTCTTGAATTCAGAACCATTATTACTCCTAATAGCTCGCATCGAGTTCAAAGGGAACTCGTTCTGAAGACATAAAATCAGATTGCGAGCAAAGGAGAAAGTCTCGGTCTTCTCAGCTAAAAAGAAGACCCAAGAATATCTCGAAAAGTCATCATCAACAACAAGCACGTACCACTTCCCCCCAACCGAGCTCACCCGAGCCGGACCAACAAGGTCCATGTGCAAAAGCTCTCCAGGGTGCTTTGTCATGACCTGAGTCACTGGATGGTGGGGAGCGGCAACCATCTTCCCATGTCTACAAGAATGGCAAACAAGATCCTTCTCCATGGATAACTTGGGCAATCCTCGGATTAGGCCAAGTGAACTAAGCCTTGCAAGCAAGTCGAAGCTCAGATGTCGAAGTCTCCTATGCCACTTCCAAAGATCAGAGGAGGAAGGTCCAGCCACAAGACAACGAGAAATGCCAAAAGACTCCGAGAAATCCGCACGAAAGACTTTCCCAAAGGGCGAAATCACACAAACAAGATTGCCCTGAGGGTCCAAAATACGACTGAGATTTGGTTTAAAACGAATCTCATAGTCATCATCGAAAAGTTGCGAAACAGAAAGAAGGTTAAAATGCAAGTTAGAAACAAGAGCAACATCGCGCAACACAAAGTGCTCATTAACTCGCACAGACCCACGATATAGCACCTTACCTTTGCTGTTATTACTGAAGGTGATAAACTCCTTTCTGGCGACTGGACTAAGACTGGAGAACCACTTGGCGTTTCCGGTCATGTGCCTCGATCACCCGGAATCCACCAACCAAACATTCTCCAATAGTTTTACCTATATCAATAAAAAGACATAGGGTGAGCATACGGTCCAACACTGGGGTTAGTGAAGTAGGGAGAATACTAGTGTTGGGCCAGCTGCTCAAAAGAACGGTTAGCAGAAAAACCATTCCTAGCATGCCTACGAGAGGAGCGATCACCACGTAGAGGAAAACATGGTCCGCTAAGGGAGGAGCGTCCATCGCGATACTCAAAATGCGGTGGTGGAAAACGCTCAACTACAAATCCTCCGCCACGGGGTCCATAGCCTACAACTGGAGGCTCCCACCGGGCACATCCTCTCCGCTGCCTAGGCCTAGGAACTTGAGGTTTTGGACCTCTAGGCCTAGTAGCACGCCTCTGAACGTTCGGCACATGTACATCATGGAAAGGATGGTACATGTCCGTGTTGTTCATCTCCTTTGCGCGGCGCGCATCTCTCTTGCGCCGAAAGCAAAACTCACTCAAGTGTCCATCTCTCCCACAATGGTCACAATGGTACCTCATCGCTCTCATAGGGGGTTGTTGGTACTCACGGTAGTGGGTATGGATCACTTTGCCCTTCTGTGGCATAAGCTCCTCTTGGATGGGTGTCATGGTGTCAAGCTTGTTCTTGAGGTGGTTTGGTTTTGGAGCCCATTATTGTTTCTTTGGTGGAGCTCTCGGAGGTTCAACAAAGACCCCATCCTTGGTGTTAGGCTTGAGGGGCTCTTTGAGTGGAATCTTGGTAAGCTTGGGAGTAGTGGTGGAGTTGGGCTTCTCACATGGGTTAAGACCACTCCACTCTCCAATCTTGCCAAAAGACGAAACATCGACACCCGGAGCAAAACCTACACCTGGGCCTCCAGCAGCTCGCTTGAATTGGGAGATCATCATCCCAAGCTGCGGCTCACCACTTGACACCCATGACAAGATGGTCCGAAGGTATGTGTTTTCCTCCTCAGTTTGCATCTTGTCATGCTTCACATTGGCTATCACCATCTCCAAACCCTCAAAAAGAACACACCTAGCCACACATGTGCTACCTGAGTTGGCCTCTTCAAGAGACACAATCTTGGCATTCTTCTCTGCCAACTCAGATTGCAAGCCCGCACAGGACTTGCACGCACCCAACAGTGAGGATCTAGCCTTCAGCTCATCCACCTCTCCTACCAACGCAACATACTTACCTCTCAAAGTGAGAAGATCAGTCATGTGTGTGGTGCACATCTCACACTCCTCCTCATCGGTAACAACTATGGTGGACTTTGTAGATTCAAGTTCCTTCACCGTATCCTTCCACTTCTACCTAAACTCCTTGCGCTCTCTAGCAGCACGCCTAAGCAACTTATCGTGACTAAGGAGCGCGGCAGTAAGCTTCTCGACCTCAGCAGAGAGCTCATCGGGGGTCTGAGATACCTGGGAGTCGTCGTCGTCGTTCCGAGGAGTGTCCTCCAGCTCGTCGTCGACCTCCTTGCCGAGGACCATGGTGCAGAAGCCCTCATCGTTGGCGAAGAAACAGAGGTCGTTGAGCTTGTCCTCGATCCTCTTCTTCTTCTCGGACTCGTCGTTGCTCGAGGAGGCAGAGTCATCATCCGAGTCGTCGACGTCGCTGAGCGTGGCGAAGAATGCACGCTGCTCAGCCTGGGCCTTCTCCAAGTACTTCGTCTTGATGTACTCCTTGTTGAAGTCGCCCTTCCGCTTGTGCTTTGCGGGGACGTACTTCTCCTTGCGCTTGCCGGAGTCATACTTGTGCCCATGATCCGCCTTGCCGAAGGTCTGCTTGTTCTTCTTCGGGCAATTGGCGATGAAGTGATTGGGGTCGCCGCACTCAAAGCATCCTAAGCGTCCTCCTCCGCGGTGACGGTTCATGCGGTTGTTGTGGAACCGCGAGAACCAGTTGGTGAGCATAGCCAACTCGTCATCCCCCAAAGACTCTAGCTGCTCCTCTGTGACAGAAAAGAGAGAAGAGAGTGCAAAACCTCCAGAGGGGTTAGCAGAAGAGCCAGAAAGCAAAGCCATCGACGGGCCAGAAGGATTTTCATAAGAAGCCCTTGCCATGGCATTAATCTCACTGGACTTGAGCTTACTAAAGAGCTCATCGCACGTGAGGGTCTCATAGTTAGGTGTTTCGATAATCGCCTGAACTTTGGAATCCCACACCGACCGATCAAGGGTATGCAAAATCTTCAAAGCCCTCTCATGATCGTCGAAAGGCAACAGCTCCTTGTTAGCCCTCATCCTGTTGACAATCACCTGAAAGCGAGCGAATAAACTTTCTATGCTCTCGCCAGGCATATGTCGAAAGTTCTCATACTCTCGCTTGAACGACTCATAGAGACAGGTTTTGACTTGAAAGGTTCCCTCATGGAAACGCATGAGGGTAGCCCAAATCTCCCGAGCCGTAGCGAGGTGAGAAACGCGATCAAACTCACTCATGCTCAAGCATGAGAAAAGAGCATTACGGGCTCGGCTATTGGCATCATGTTGAAGCTGAGTGACAAGAGAAGCCAAGACCACGTAATCAGCAGAGTTGCAGATATCCCAAATGGAACCACCCAAACTCTGCAAATAGGTCGACATGCGTATCTTCCAATACGCATAGTTCGTCCCAACGAAAAATGGCGGTTTGCCCATGTCGCGATCCATGTCGCCTTCTGTGGATCTGGAACCAGCTAAGGTGGAAGATCCTTAACCCGCTTTGATACCAATTGAAGGACCGAGAATGCAATAGCAAGGCGACCAGAGGGGGGGTGAATGGGAGCACAAAAATTTCTCTCGAAACTTTGGCCAAATGTCCCAAAATCAACCCCGAAAAACTTCAACCAAAACCATGATGCCCACGACCCTTGGAAGAGGGTGGATGATCCCTAGGATCACAGCGAGGCACCACAAAGTGATGGCGAACCAAATGTCAAAAGCGCGGAGACAAGTTCGACCCTCAAAAACCAAGTCCCGAATGTAGATAGACGACTACGACGAGAAACTCCTAAATACCTATGCTAACAAGTAGCAAAGATACCTAGAGTGGTTCCTTGATCAACTCTAGGGCCAAACGGGAAGTCCGAAAACCAAGCGAACAAGTCGGGAGAGCAAACGCATTAAACCGGAGGCTTCAGCCAAATCCCGGACTGTGCGGCAGTACGGTCACGGACTGTCTGCCCAGTGGCGGACTGTCCGGGCTCAGCTGGCGGACTGTCCGCCGACCAAAAGAGCAAAACCGCAATGCTGCTGAAGTCCCCTGGATAGTTCCCGGACTGTCCACGAAAACCAACGGCGGACTATCCGCCAGTCAAACTTTGGCACTGTTCACCGAGACACACAGCCACTGCTCGGCTGAGTCCCCGACGCGCGGACTGTTCGCGGCTGCGATGGCGGACTGTCCGCCAACTCCCAGTGAGGGCGATTTTGGTCGCCGTTCACCCAAATCTTCTCCAAATCGACTCAAACCAAAATCCCTAGATCCCAAACTTGGAGAGAATGATCACGAGGTAGTTAGAAGACTATCCCCAAGAAATCATCCGCTCAAATCAACTCAAACAACGGGAAATCGAAGGGGAAGGTGTATGAACCAAAAAGCGCCACGAAAACGAAATCAACCCGATCTACTTGTTCGTGAGGAGTTAGATGAATTCCTTCGGTGGAAATGATCTCCTCACTATAAAGAACAAGTTGATTCAAACGGATTTCGCAAAGACACACTGGAGAGGGAGATCGAGTGACGGGAAAATCGCAGAGAAACGAAGAACGTGAAGAACACGAACCAAAACGCGAATCAACACATCGATCTGCAACCGTGTGGCTACCACACGCTACAACAGTGAGGTTACGGCCTCACTTCCTCAAAATCTTCAGTAGACAGAGGTATGGTTCTCTGCGGATCTCAGCTAGCTACAGCAGGGGATTGTGTGAGCAGGAAACCCTAGAAGCAAAGAGCAAATGACTGTGATGGAATGGGAGGAGGGTGTCTCCCTCTACTTATCCTAATTCTAATTCCTACTCTACCCCTCTCTAATTACAGAGCGAACCAGCTAAACCCTAGGGTTATTCTGGACCAACTCATGGTAGGTGGTGATCCGACGGCCACGCCCGCACAATTGGTAGCGTTGCCTCGACGCAACCTCACCGATCGCCGCCACGTGCCACCACCGCTCTGCTTGTCCTTTTCCCGGACGTCGCACCCCCAGTTTTGTGGCCCAAACCGGGAAACCAGCCTTCACAGCTAACCCCCGGTTTTGAGGCCCAAACCAGGAAACCCGCCGTCCATCGCTTGGGTTTTGTGGCCCAAACTCAGAAACCCGCAGCACCCAGGTTTTGAGGCCCAAACCTGGAAACCGTCCTCAGCCCGAGTTTTGTGACCCAAACTCGGAAACCATCGGCACCCAGGTTTTGAGGCCCAAACCTAGAAACCGTCCACTCAGTGGTTTTTCTGTGGCTCAACCACCAAACCGAGTCGTATAGGGGATGCACCACCTGTGCACCCCGTCCACCGACATGTGTCCCCAAGTCTTTGACTCGAGCAACACCATGACCGCAAGTCTTCGCTCGTTGCTGTCCCAGGCTGTCAGCCACCACAGCTGATCCTCGGGCCACCGGTCCCTTAGTCCAAGCCTCACGTCCGCCCTTCGCTACTCTCGGTCCATCGGCACGGCACGTCTCTACTTGACCTTCACCTTGCCTCTGATCACTATATCCGTGCTCGACACCTGCATAACACAAGCCAAAGAACATGCGCATCATTCCAGTTGACAATCACTCATCACTCAGAGACTCGGCATACACCCATGTATCCGCAGACCCAAACTTGTTGTGGTCCCTTAACCTTCTCTACTAGTGACTTAGCAACCCAAATTTTCTTTGGCCTATTCTTGTTAGGAGGCCCCATGAACATGACTTTCATCTTGCCACTAGAGTCTTGTCTAAGCATGTAGTGAGCATATAAAGCAAAGGGCCTAGCATGCTTGGGCAAGAGTGTAGGTTTAGGCTCTTCACAATCATGAGCGAAGTGTCCTTCCTTTCCACACTCATAGCACCTTCCAATCTTCTTCTTCTTTGGCTTAGTGATGCTTTTGCGTTGCTTCATCTTCTCTTCAAGGAAGCCAATACCATTTCTATTTGTCTTCATCACGGTGTTCATGAGTAGCTCACTTTGATGACATTGCCCCTTGGTGAATTTCTTCAACCCGGTGGTGAGGTGTTCCTTTTCTCTCTTGAGCTTGTCATTCTCTTGTTGGAGCTCTAATTGAGATGGTGTCATCTTGTAATCTCTCTCCATCTTCAATCTCTTGTTCTCTTCTTTTAGCATGTCTAGCTCAAGTGACATGCTATAATCATCATCTTGGGTCCCAACAATGACTTGCTTTGTGGTTGCAAGCTTCTCTAGATCAAACTTGAGCTTTGCATTCTCATTCTTGATCTTGACATAATCATCATAATGATCGGCCACAACCACACTCTTGCCTTTGCCACTAGCTCTTTGCTCATCATGCTCACTAACCAAGTCCTCACAAGATGTTGCTATGTCACACTTAACAACAAGGTTAGGAGCATCATGTGTCTCATGTGAAAGCATATCATAAGCAACGGTGAGAGCATCATACTCAACTTTCACATGAGTGTATTGTTCTTTGAGCAAAGCATAACTAGTGGTAAAGTCACTATGCATCTTATCAAGTTTTTCATTTTTAGCTTTGAGCTCCATGTTAGAGGACTTGAGCTCCTTGATAGTGGATGACATAGTAGCAAGTTCATCTTTTAGCTCATCACTAGCATGAATAGCATGATCATATTTCTCAACAAGAGATTCATTTTCATCAAAAAGCTTTTCATTTTTAGCTCTAGTTTTTCTTATGATTTTCGAGTAGTTGTTTAGCAATTTAACAAGCTCATCATAAGTGGGTGACTCAAATTCACCATCACTATCACTATCACTAGAGTCATCATCGCTTTGTACCTTTCGATCACCTTTAGCCATGAGGCATAGGTGTGTAGATGATGATGGTGACGATGGTGGTGGTGGTGTAGAGGAGCCAATGACTAGAGCGGCCACCTTCTCCTTCTCATCATCACTATCTTCACCGGATGAGCCACCGGAGGAGTCAATGTCGGTGAGCCAATCACCAACAATGTATAGTTTACCACCTTTCTTGTGGTATTGCTTCTTCTTGCCATCTTTCTTCTTGTAGGGCTTGTCATTCTTCTTCTCATCTTCACTTGATGAGTCATACTTCTTGCCCTTGTTCTTGTTTTTGTAGTTGTCCTTCTTGGGCTTGGTGAATTGATGAGCAAGATGGCTAAGCTCACCGCAATTGTAGCAATCCATTTCAGAGATTGGCCTCCTCTTGCTACTTGTGAAGAACTTCTTCTTTCTTGAGTCAAAGTTGACTCCATTCTTGTGAAGCTTCTTCAACATCTTGGTGGTCCTTCTCACCATGAGAGCGATGTTGGAATCATCCTCTTCATCACTTGAGCTCTCATGATGCACCTCAATAGCCTTGGACTTGCCCTTCTTGTCATGGCTTGCTTTGAAGGCCAAGTCCTTCTTCTTGTCCGTGGAGGAGCCACCACTTGGTGTGATGTGCATGTACATCTCATGCGCATTGATCTTTCCCAAGATTTGAGTTGGTGTAGCGGTGGAAAGATCACTTTGATGTAGCACCGTCACAATGTGTCCATACTTCTCAATTGGAAGGACACAAAGAATCTTCCTCACAACATCGGATGGTTGCATTTGTGTGAGGCCAAGTCCGTTGAGTTCTTCTACAAGAACATTCAAGCATGAGTACATTTCATTTGCACTTTCATTAGCATGCATATCAAATGAATGAAGCTTTTGCATAACTAAATGATATCTCTCCTCACGCTCACTCTTGGTCCCCTCATGGAGAGCACAAATGTTATCCCATAGATCATGGGCATTCTTGTGGTTTCGGACGCGGTTAAACACATCCTTGTAAATGCCTCTAAAAAGAATGTTTTTGGCCTTTGCATTCCACTTTTTATTTTCTTCCTCATGTGGCGTGAGGCTAGTGCCCTCCTTGGGTTTGGGGAACCCGGTTATGGTGGCATCGCGGCATTTCACATCAACCGCTTCTAGGTACGACTCCATACGAATTTTCCAATATGGAAAGTCGTCTCCCTCGAACATGGGAGGTGGTCCATCACCTCCGGACATCTTAACTCTAGGCGGTTAAGCCTAAATCGAGAGCACGAGGCTCTGATACCAATTGAAAGGATCAAGATGCCCAAGAGGGGGGGTGAATTGGGCTTTTCTAAAACTTCTTGCAAGAATAAAACCTATCAAGCCCCAATTAACCCCTAGTGCCTAGAAGTGTGTTTCTCTTTATTCTGCCGCACAAAAGATCAAGTCTATGCCACTCCTACTCTAGCAAAGCAATTCAATAGTGAATGAACAACAAGTATAATGCGGAATTGAATTGCTTGAAAGTAAATGCGTAAGTAAAGGAGTAGAGATGACAAGACGATCTTTTTGTCGAGGTATCGAGGTGTCGGCACACCCCCTAGTCCTCGTTGGAGCACCCGCGCAAGGGTATCGCTCCCCCTTGATCCGCGCAAGGATCAAGTGCTCACTATGAGCTGATTCTTCGCCGCTCCGGCCCTGTGAATCGCTCACTACCGGTCACAAGCTTGCTTGGGTCATCCACAAAGCCACCGGATGCTCTCCAAGCCTCACGATCGCCACCAAGCCGTCTAGGTGATGCCGATCACCAAGAGTAACAAGCTAGAACTCTTACTTGACCAACACAAGGCCAAAGAGATGGATGGATGCACACTTGCTACTCAATTCTCACTAGGAGGTGTCTAATTCTCACAATTAGCAAATCAGTCAACCTCACTAGGGCTCTTGCACTATCTCACACTCACAATGTGTCTCTCAGCAGATGGAAGTGGCAAGAACACCCAAATGGATGGAGGGACGGAGTATAAATACTACCCCAACCGGCCATCCAAAAATTGCAGAAAACAGGGTTTCTGCGGGGGCATCGGACGCTCCAATGCCTGGCATCGGACGCGCCGATGACCTCGACCAACGGTCGACTGTACCCTGTTGTCAGACTTGTTAAAGGGACATCGGACACTGGGCAGTGTCCGATGCCACCACATCGGACGCGTCCGATGTGGTTTTACCCTCTCTGGAACCACTCTGGATGGCCGTCGGACGCTGGCCCTCAGCGTCCGATGCGACCTCCAGTTTACGCGCATGTGAATAGTGGCACGGGCGTGTCCGATGTGAACACATCGGCGCGTCCGATGCGACGCACCAGACTAAACCCTAGTCGGGGTGAGCATCGGACGCGTCCGATGCCCACCTGGCCAGCGTCCGATGCCCATAACAGGGGCAGGCTCAACTCGGATCGCGACGCGGCCAAAACGACTTTTGATCCTCTCGACTTAAGGCATCTCTCTGAGCTACCTAGGGCTATGAAATAACAAGTGTGCACCACACCTACCTCAATAGACTCATCTAGGTCAAGCTACTGATTCACGCTCCCCTTTATAGTACGGCCAAAGGAAAAACAAAGACCTAAGACTACCTAAGTGTCCTCCAACACCATATGACACTTAGCCTAGTCTATCACTGTCTTCGTCGTCCGTCCTTTGAAAACCGAAACGATATCCATCGCCAGGGGACATGAACTCCATATGCCCGTATCGTCGCCATTACCGTGACCTAACTCATTCCTATTTCTGCAAAACACACGTTAGTCACAGTAATCTTGTGTTTCATCCAATCACCGAAACCCACTAGGGGCCAAGATGCGTTCACGGTCATCTACACGTACCTTCGGCTCGATGTGTCGTTGCAAGAATTTAAATTGCAGGAACATAAAATCCCCAAAAGTTAGCATTACTTTACTTAGAGCCACCTAGAGATCCTAATTGGGCTTACTGGAGGTTATCGCTAGCATAGTTTTGCAAATAATTTTTGACAAATTTTCCTATTAGCTAAAAGTTTAAGTCAAAATAGGCTTTTCAAAAGCAAAACTTTTGTTTTAAAAACCATGTACATGACAGTAATTTGCTTAACCATGCTCCGATACCATTCCTGTGACAGAACCGCCCAATTTATATAAGATCAAGTATGGTTGTCCCCGCTCAACACGTTGACACACACAAACTTTCACTTATACAAACCCGGTAGTCTGCCGAGAGTCAGAAAGGACCTCGGTTAATCACAACACAACCAAGATCACAGGTTTAAGCAAATACATATCACGTACACGGAGCTTGGCAGCGAAAAATAATATTACAATAGAGTTCACAAATAAGGATACAATTTGAGTTTCACTTAATTTAGAAGAAATAACATATCTTTGAAATGAATACAATAATATAAGTTGAAATACATTGCTAACTCAAATGACATTCTCCAACAAAAGCATAAAGAGAAGAAGTAGTATCGAATCACCGAGCCCACCGGCACTTAGCCACTAACCTTAAGCAGGGCGAACCAACACCTGCAACAAGGGAGAATAAAACCCTGAGTACATGAGGGTACTCACGACCCATAGATAGAGTCCAAGAGAGAACATGTAAAACCTATATCTCGCGAATGATGAAACCATCGATCGACTTCTACCGAAGTCTAAGCATTGCTAAGCATTTCAAGATCGTCTTAGCACTACTGATAGGATATCCCTATCAGGGGATTATCTGAAAATCCAAGGTACTGATCATGCAGCAACGGTTTCATTTAACTCCTAATTACTTAATGCACATTTCACAAGACCTATAGTGTAATAAAGTATTTGTAAAATAGAGAGTGGGTAGTATGCACCGGGGCTTGCCTGGGAAACAACACTTATGCTAGTGTTAGTTGGCACCAACTTCGTGAACATCACCGCTCCAGGATCTTGTGGGGTTCACCAAACACCCTCTTTGGGATGGCCAACCAACACCATCATCAGGCTTAGCTCCAACATCATGCACTTCACTTCACATGTTCATCATCTAGTGTACCTAGCATGAGGTGCACAATGCATATGTAAGAATACAAGTGATGTAACACATGATGCAAACATAAGACCTATATCAAGTACTACTGACTAGTTCACCTAAGTATTCAAGATAGCTTATAAAAGAAAATGCATAGCTTTATTATTACTTAACATGCACTAAAATCTAATCATATCACTGAGTTTTATTTATAGTATGATGTTATACAAAGTTTATTAGGCATGTATGGAAACTAAGTATAACAACCAATCATGAATACAACATCACACAAAAGGAACACAAACATACACCTACAACTCATACTTTTAGTTAAGTAGGTTAACCCACACTATGCATAATATATTTATACAATATCTTCGGTTGATTAATTTAGAAGCATGGAATGCACAAGCTAATCATTAACAAGGCGAGAGATGACACCAAAGATCACATAAGCAACATCAAACTAAAGCAATCAACTTGGGTTCATTCGTATGTTCTAGATAGCAGCATAGTAGTCCATTAAATTAACCATAACTCAAGCTACAGACCTCCAAACAAGGTGAACTAAGACTTTCCGAAAAACTAACAAGATTTTCTACAACTTTGCTATTCAACACAAAGGCTAATTCAGAGGTTAACCAGGTAAAACAATATGATTAGTGCAGCTCGGTACACACTTGGACAGAACTTGTTACACATCATCAACAGCAACTTAAAACAACCATATCTAAAGATCTATAAAACCTGGGAACTTGGCACTAGACCTTTTAGAAAGGTTACCAACTTGTCTACAAATCAGTTATTATCTACTTAAGGTAATTCATAAGTTATCATAGCCAAACAAATCAAGGAAGGCATCTCTGTCCAAACTTAGACAGATTTAGACATCTAACTTAAAACAGCTATAACTACTAAACTACTACGCCAAATACCACCAAATTTTAATAGCAGGTAGGTTATGAAATTAGTTACAACTTTGTTATTAACACCCAAAGCTAATTCACAATCGAACAAGACCAAAATACACCAAGAATCAGATCTGCGCACACAAGGACAGAAAACTGACATAATGTTCAAAAATGCATAACTGAAGTTCTACACATCCAAAAAGTATGAGCTAAGACAATTTAGAAAACATATGAAAATAACTACAACTCCTCTATTAACATCAAAGGATGATTCAAAGTTAATCTAAGCTAAACAATCAATTCGTTCAGATCTGTCCAGAGAGAAAGCAAATCTGAACAGTGAACTTGCACAGGTTATAACTGCTAAACCCCTTGGCCTAAAATTATAATATTTTAGGACAAGCAAGATATGAGAATTATCTACAACTTTTATATAAACTACATCTACATAAAACATCTTTTATATCATGAAGTAATCACTCCAACAGAAGCCATACATGCAGTCCATTCAGTATATTGACATATCAATTTCTAGACTGCAACAGCAGCTGATTACTTGGATCATAACTGAAGCTATACTCATCCAAAAGATATGAAATGAGACAATCTAGAAAACTTATAAAATTTACTATCAATCATCTTTATACATCTAAGCACGAATTTCATCTTAACATGGACAAACTAAAGCATTTCTCAAATCTGGTCCAGAAATTTCAGAGAGCTACTACTTCTAAAACTGAACTTTGCACAATCATAATTCACAAACCAAACGACCAAAAGTCATGAAACTTTAACACAAGCTAGATATGTAAGTTATCTACTGCTTTGTTATAATAATTATGAGATGATTCTATACTTAACTAAGCCAGACAACATGGTTAAGCATTTATGTCCGGAGTTTTGAACAGATTTAGGCATCACAACTGGAACAGCTATAACTAGAGTTCTAGATTACCAAAAGCTATGATATAAGATATTTTGGAAAACTTAAGAAACATAATACAACTCTTTTATGCACACCAACAGGATTGTAGGTCTATCTGAGTCAAACAAGAGTAACCCAAAGCAATCAGTCATTCAACAACCTAACAAAACTAGGCATACGCACCACTACTGACTAATTAAATCATAACTAGAGCTACATAACTCTAAAATACATGCAACAAGACATTCTGGAAAGCTCATGAAATTATCTTCATTTCATCTTTAATCACTATAACATGATTCATAAATTAAAAGGGTCAAACATACACATTTACAGAATCTGATCTAGGAATAATCACGACGCAACTATTTCTGAGCAACAACTTTGAACAGCTGTAACTCGTAAACTACTAGGCCAAAAATTATGAAATTTTAACAGCAGATAGATCATGCAATTCCTTAAAATTTTTGTATAGACCAAACCTACAGAAAACATAATTTAAATCATGAAATTAACATATTAACAGAATCTGCTCCTGCACCAATTTCAGAACAGTCATAATTCAATCCATCAATTGTTTGACTACCATGAGAGCACACATATAAATCATTTGAACTACCAACTATCATGAACATGAGTACAAAATAAATACAATCAGCCATAGATAAACATTCATGGTCCATCTTCCTAAAAAAAGGAGAAAAGAGAAGGGGAAGAAGGAGAAGGGAGGGTGGTCATGGTTAGGGTTTTGGCTAGGGCTGCTAGTAGGAGAGGAGATGTGGCTAGTTTGCTTAGGGTTTGGGGCGCCATGGAGAGGGAAGATGAAGCTCTAAGATTGGGGATTTGTCATGTACGGTCGTACGTATACGAGGAGACGGCGTGCACGCGACGTCCGACGGGCCGCAGAGCGGGCCACGCAGGACGCGCTGATCGTGCGGGGCGACAGCCAGGCCGCGCACTGTGGCTGAAGCAGTTGGAAAGTTAGATTAGTTTCTATTTTTCAGTTCTCCAATTCTAGTAGTATTCGGTAGGGACTATTGGCCCTATATATTGTAACCGTACGTTGGTTTAAAAGACAAGCAAGATCATTAACCTTATTCTATCTCTCTCTCTCAACTCTCAAGCCCGAGCCGCTGTGAGGGGCATAACCTCCGCGATCGGAAGACACGGCACGAGACTACGAACTCCGTAGTCGAGGGCCAGCTATCCTAGATCACCAGGCCCTTGACAACCTGGTATCGCGATCCAATCGATCCTCCTCTTCCTCCACCGCACACACCTCACCCACCATGGCCGAGCCCACCCTCGCTGAAGTCATGGAGATGCTCAAGACCATGACCACGAAGATGAACGCCATGGAGTCCGACATGGCTGCCATGAAGGACAAGTCCGAGTCGTCCTCCGGCGGGGGCGACGACCGCCGCCACTACGACGAGCGCGGTCAGGACTTCCACCCCAAGCACAAGAAGTGGGATTTTCCCCGCTACGATGGCACGACCGATCCGATGCTCTTCGTCAACAAATGCGAAGCCTACTTCCGCCAGTACCGCACCACCGTGGACGAGCGCGTGCCCATGGCGTCGTACCATCTGGATGACGTGGCGCAATTGTGGTTCACCCAGCTGCAAACCGATGAGGGCACGCCGAACTGGAGCCACTTCAAGGATCTCCTCAACCTCCGGTTCGGGCCCCCTCTCCAATCCGCGCCCATGTTCGAGCTCTCCGAGTGCCGGCGCACGGGCACCGTGGAGGAATACTCCAACCGCTTCCAGGCTCTCCTTCCTCGCGCAGGCCGGCTCGAGGAGACGCAACGCGTCCAGCTCTACACCGAGGGCCTCCTCCCACCGCTCAGCCACGCCGTCCGACTCCATGACCCAAAAAATCTCGCCGAAGCCATGAGCCTCGCCCGCCAAGTGGACCTGATGGAGAGCGAACGGTCGGCGCCACAACCACCACGGGCGGCTCCGCGCGGCCTGCCCCCACCTGCGGCCAGGGCGGCTCTACCGGCGCCGCCGCCTATCCTGGCGCTCCCGGCCCCTCCCGCGGCTGCACAGCAGGGCCGCGCAGAGGGCGGCCAACGACGCCTCACTCCCGATGAGATGGCGGAACGGCGCCGCCAAGGGTTGTGCTTCAATTGTAATGAGAAGTACTCACGTGGTCATAATAGGTTCTGTCGCCGCCTCTTCTTCCTGGACGGGGTGGAGATCGACGAACAGACGGCGACGCAGCTGCTGCGGCAGACGACGGGGCAAAGGAGGCCCCCGTCTTCTCCCTTCATGCCGTGGTGGACACGACGCTCATCCTGCTTCGGGTCACCCTGGGCGCCACGACGCTCATCGCCCTGGTGGACACGGGGTCCACGCACAACTTTATTGGAGAGGCGGCTGCGCACCGCACTGGGCTCGCCGTCACACCCCGCCCGCGGCTCACTGCCACTGTCGCTAATGGCGAGAAGGTGGCGTGCCCTGGCGTCCTTCGGCAGGCGGTTATCTCCATCGAGGGCGTGACGTTCGACGTCGACCTTTACGTCATGCCCCTCGCCGGCTACGACATGGTGCTGGGCACCCAGTGGATGGCCGCCCTAGGGCGCATCGCGTGGGACGTCACCTCCCACACCTTGTCCTTCCACCACGACGGGCGCCCTGTCTGTTGGTCCGGTGTGGCATGCCCGGTGGCGCCCGCAGTACACGCCGCGACCACCGGCGAGTCCCTGTTGGAGGGCCTGCTGGACTCATTCGGGGATGTCTTCGCTGCCCCAACGGGTCTGCCTCCACCGCGCGACCGTGACCACCTGATCGTTCTCAAGCCCGGCGTGACACTGGTGGCGGTCCGCCCGTACCGTTACTCGGCGGCCCACAAGGATGAACTGGAGCGCCAATGTGCGGCCATGATTGAGCAAGGCATCGTTCGCCGCAGCACGTCGGCGTTCTCGTCGCCGGTCCTCCTCGTGGCAAAACCGGATGGCTCATGGAGGTTCTGCGTCGATTATCGTGCGTTGAACGCGCTCACCATCAAGGATGGTTTCCCGATACCCATGGTGGAGGAGCTCCTGGATGAGCTTCACGGCGCCAAGTTCTTCACCAAGCTTGATCTGCGTTCGGGCTATCACCAAGTACGCATGAAGCCGGAGGACATCCACAAGACGCCGTTTCACACGCACGACGGCCTGTATGAGTTCTTGGTGATGTCATTCGGCTTGTGCAATGCGCCCGCAACGTTCCAGTCCCTGATGAACGACGTCTTGCGACCGTTCCTTCGTCGGTTTATGCTCATTTTCTTTGATGACATACTAATCTACAGTGTGTCATGGGCGGATCACCTTCGACATCTTCGCGCGGTCTTGACCGAACTTCGCCGCCAGCACCTCTTCGTCAAGCGATCCAAGTGCGCCTTTGGAGTCACGTCGGTCTCCTACCTCGGCCACATCATCAAGGAGACCGGCGTGGCCATGGACCCGGACAAGGTGAAGGCCATCCACGACTGGCCGGTGCCCAAGTCGGCCCGCGTGGTCCGCGGCTTCCTCGGCCTGGCAGGCTACTACCGGTGTTTCGTCCTCAACTACGGCGCCATCGCGGCTCCTCTGACGGCGCTGTTGAAGAAAGACGGCTTCTCCTGGTCAGGAGAGGCAGCTGCGGCATTCGAGACACTGAAGGAGGCAGTGACGTCAGCACCGGTCCTCGCCCTTCCGGACTTCAGCAAGCCGTTCGTCGTCGAGTGTGATGCTTTGACACACGGGTTCGGCGTCGTGCTCCTGCAAGAGAAACACCCGATTGCGTTCTTCAGCAGGCCGATCGCGCCGCGCGACCGCTCGCTCGCTGCATATGAGCGGGAGTTGATCGGGCTCATCCACGCCGTCCGCCATTGGCGCCCGTACCTGTGGGGCCGCCACTTCACCGTGCGTACTGATCACTACAGTCTCAAATTCTTGTTGGACCAGAGACTCGCCACAATCCCTCAACATCATTGGGTGGGGAAGCTTCTCGGTTTCGACTTTGAGGTGGAATATAAGCCGGGCGCCCAGAATGTGGTCGCTGATGCCCTGTCTCGCCGCGACACGGCGGACAGCATGGGAGCGGTGCTCGCCCTGTCGGCGCCAAAATTCGACTTCATCGACAGGCTACGTCAAGCACAGGCTGTGGACCCGGCGCTTGTGGCTCTCCGAGAGGAGATTCTTGCTGGCACCCGCACCGCGCCGTGGGCTGTCCGCGACGGCCTAGTGACCTATGCGGGGCGACTCTACATCGCGCCGTCGTCCCCGCTACTCCTGGAGATTGTGGCTGCCATCCATGAGGATGGCCATGAGGGCGTTCAGCGCACGCTGCACCGGCTCCGGCGTGACTTTCACTTCCCGAGGATGCGTCAGCATGTCCAAGACTTCGTCCGCGCGTGCGGCACGTGCCAACGGCTCAAGTCCGAGCACCTGCATCCGGCGGGGCTGCTCTTGCCGCTCCCGGTGCCATCATCAGTATGGTCCGACATGGGACTGGACTTCATCGAAGCCCTTCCGAAAGTTCGCGGGAAGTCCGTCATCCTCACCGTGGTGGACAGGTTCAGCAAGTACTGTCACTTTATACCTCTTGCTCACCCATACACTGCAGAATCCGTCGCCAATGCGTTCTTCGCCGACATCGTTCGCCTCCACGGGATGCCGCAATCTATGGTGTCTGATCGTGACCCCGTCTTCACATCGACGTTCTGGCGCGAGCTCATACGGCTCATGGGTTCCAAGCTGTACATGACCTCGGCGTTCCACCCGCAAGCAGATGCCCAAACTGAGGCCGCGAACAAGGTGATCACCATGTACCTGCGCTGCTTCACCGGCGACCGTCCCCGCCAATGGCTCAAGTGGCTTCCCTGGGCGGAGTTCATCTACAACTCGGCGTACCTGACGTCCCTCCGTGACACTCCTTTCCGCATCGTCTACGACCGGGATCCGCCGACCCTCCGCTCCTATGAGGCCGGGGAGACGCGTGTGGCGGCCGTCGCCAAGACTATGGCCGAGCGTGAGGAGTTTTTGCAGGACATCCATTTCCGCCTGGAGCAGGTGCAGGCCATTCAGAAGCGTCACTACGACAAGCATCATCGAGAGGTGTCCTACGCTGTGGGAGATTGGGTGTTGTTGCGCCTACGACACCGTCCCATCGCGTCGCTGGACTCGTCAGTGGGTAAGCTGAAGCCCCGATTCTTCGGCCCCTATCAGGTGATCGAGGTGATCAACGGAGTCGCCGTTCGGGTGGCCCTTCCGCCCCGAGCTCGCCTTCATGACGTCTTCCACGTAGGGCTCTTGAAGAAGTGGCAGGGCGCGCCTCCGACCACTCCACCGCCTCTCCCCGTCGTCCACAACGGTGCCACGGTGCCAGAACCGGAACATGTGGAGCGCTCCCGTCTCGCAAGAGGGGTGCGCCAGGTCCTCGTGCGCTGGAAGGGGGAGCCGCTGTCATCATCATCTTGGGAAGACTGGGACACTTTCCGCGAATGTTTTCCGGCGTTCCAGCTCGAGGATGAGCTGGTCCAGAAGGAGGGGAGAGATGTCATGTACGGTCGTACGTATACGAGGAGACGACGTGCACGCGACGTCCGACGGGCCGCAGAGCGGGCCACACAGGACGCGCTGATCGTGCGGGGCGACAGCCAGGCCGCGCACGGTGGCTGAAGCAGTTGGAAAGTTAGATTAGTTTCTATTTTTCAGTTCTCTAATTCTAGTAGTATTCGGTAGGGACTATTGGCCCTATATATTGTAACCGTACATTGGTTTAAAAGACAAGCAAGATCATTAACCTTATTCTATCTCTCTCTCAACTCTCAAGCCCGAGCCGCTGTGAGGGGCATAACCTCCGCGATCGGAAGACACGGCACGAGACTACGAACTCCGTAGTCGAGGGCCAGCTACCCTAGATCACTAGGCCCTTGACAGGATTGCTGCTGGTTGAGGGGCTGCTGCTGTTGGCGAACAAGAGAGAAGGAAGAGAGCACAAGGGAGAAGAGGACAAGGGGAAGGAACCAGCCATGGCCACTGCTGCTGGCGAGTTGCAGCCCTGCTGCTGTCCTACTCGTCATGGAAGAGGGGGAGGAAGGGAGGATGTAGGGAGGAGAAACAGAGGGGCGCCAAGGAGGGGAGCTGCTGCCCTGCAGCTTGCCGTCCATGGGAGGGAGGGAGGAGAAAGGGAGAGGGAGAAGCTGCTGCCATGGAGGAGGGAGCAGCAAGGAGGAAGAGAGGGGAGGAGGGAGGAAAGAATGAGCAGGAGGAAGAGAGGGTGGCGTGCAGTAGAAGGGAGGTGCTGCTGCATTTTTTTAAAGAAACTCCTTCCAAATTAATTCGCCTGCTGAAAATCTTCGCTATTTATCAAAATTGTGACCACTATCCAAACGAACTCCAATTTCGATGAGATTTTATTTGTTGTCGTCATCTTGACGAGTATTCCGACTTCCCTTAAATAGCCTTTGTCAAATCCCTAAATGTTGGCGAGACAATAATTATCGACGAAAGCTCTGCGGTGCCTGAAATTTCAATTTTTGGAACCGTGAAATCAGCACTTAATCTGATCTTGGGAGCTAGGTTTTGCTTTTTTTGGCACCGATCCAAGTCTTGTCCTTTAAACAAAATTTGTTCCACTCGATCTTTTCTATAACTTTCATTTAGGCCTCATTGTCATGCGAGCTCTCTAAAATTCCTTTCAAAGCTGGTCAAAGCAATCATCCCGATAAATCCTAAATCAGGGTTTCCGATCGGTCGGGACATTTTCTGGCCATCTGCTCAACACAAACTTTTCATAACTTTTGTCCATGAGTCGATTTATAGTTCTTTGGGAAAGATTGCAAGACTAGGTTGATCTCTAATATTCTCCTTCACTTTCTAAACCGTTATAAGAAAAACTTGGACTCTGTCTCTGAGGTTGATCCCAACTCGTCTATCACCACTGACAATAATCTCTTGATCATTACTTGGCATAGCTTGTTTTTGCTCAAAACCACTACTTAATTTGGGACTAACACCTAGGGTGTTACAATTAGGAGTTGCTACAATATCTTCACTTCCAACAAGTATACCTGTTGTTAAACAAAAATTCTCCAGAAATTATGTTATTCTTCATGGGGCTTATTACTTTTACCTTAGATCTTGAGTAATTGAAAGATTGAACGATCAAATCAAGCACTATGTCTCTAGTTCCTTCACTTCACCTTTATCCTGGAGTTTTAACTAATTTTTTTTAAAGCTTTAATACATATGTTGTCAAATTAAACAATGGATCCAAAGAGAAAGTCAACCAACCATTGAATAAAGAGGTGCATGTGTATGGAAAAATAGAGTCGGATGCTCTTTTGAATATATTCACTCTCTTCTGTTTATCAGAGACATATGGCTATTAGGCTAATTCTACTGTCGGGCACGTGCCCATTTTTTCTGATATATATATATATATATTTACGAGGTTCCGGACACTTGTCCCTTTTTATTTCCTCGGGATCTATCTTTTTGAGGTTTCAGACACTTGTCCATTTTATTTCCTCAGATCTTTCTCTCTTTTTTTAATAGCCACATGCTTCCAACAAACTTCTGAGAGGGTACCAACAGATAATTATGAGCATTTATGCGGAAGATGGATGAAATGTGTAAGTGATCTCAATTCAATGGCATGATAAACTACTCATAGGGTCAACAAAGCTTAATTTAACTCAATGCAATTATTAGTCATGTTTATCTTTTGAAATCTCTGAAACTTTAGTGTTGTTTTAGAACAAGATAATAGTAGCTTAGATCATCACATGTCATATCCCAAATACCTAGACCTTAGATTAAGTATTTGCCAACCATGCATTTAATTTTATTTTTAGGCATCATTATTAATTAGGAGAACTCATGCTTTGAAGACCACGTACTTGAAAGAAATTAGATAGTGCAACTACTCATCATTTCCATATAAAAGATTAGAGAGAGAGGGTTCTCTTTTAGTCATCAACTTCTTAAAACAAACTAGACACACTATTTTATTTATTTAACCTAACACACTTTATCAACTTCTTAAAACAAACTAGACACGCTATTTTATTTATTTAATCTAACACACTTTAAGATATAATATAAAAGCTAATAGTAGTAGTAAGAATAATAAAGACATACCTGAATCGCGAAAATAACGGGGGTGCGTCTCCCCAAGCTAGTTCCCTTAATAGCGTTGAGCCTTCATGTGCCCATATATTTTTGTCTCTTTTTTAATTAATCGTTGGCCTTCATGTGCTCACATTTTGTTTGTTCTTTTCTTTTTAGAGGTGAGCCTTGATGTGCTCACATTTTTTTTTGAATTTGTTTATAGAATTAAAAACTTAAGAGGATAACGATACTAACGTGGATACTTGGGGGTGCCTTCCCCCAAGCTGAATGTTGACGTAGTCCTTCAATCTTGCAATGTAGCAGACTGGAAGTGGATATGTCCTTCCTCAATTAGAACTTTGATTGATGTTGATGTTTGTTGAGACAGTGCCCCAACAGTGGATGGAGCATTCACTTGCTCATCAGCTTTTCTTGGCCTTTCAAATCCTGTGAAAGTCAAATAGACAACAAAACTTGTGGAACAAATTAAGCATTAGCGGTTGGCCACTCAAGCATTAGTTGTCTAGAATTTCAGTAAGATCTCTTTCTCAATATTTTTATATTTTTATATTTTTATGATGCAAGAGAAAAAATGCAACAGGATGAATGTATGCATTTTTTTTATGCCACCACGGTGAACATTCTTGTGGGTTTCTACACACCATAGAATTATTCACATGGGCTTCATGGTTTATGATGTAGTAAATTTTTTTATTTTGTTTTCTAATTAAAATGTTTGTGAATTAAATATGATGATATAAAAAATGATTATGAATTAAATATGAGAAATATGCAACAAAATAAATATAAAGATAACTAACGATTTTTACCTTTTGGCGAAGGTTCGGATATTTAGGTCCGATGAACCAGACCTTCCCTTGGTTCAGACCTCCCAAGGTTGTCAGACGTTTGGAAAGTTGTTATTAATTGTACCTCTTAGGTGCGGACTTTTTCTTCCATACTTTCTTGGTCTCAGTCTTCACTTCATGTGGTTCACTGTCTTGAGGTTTCTCTTCTTCTTTTCTGGGACAGTGTCGATAGCATCTTCATGATTGGCCTCTCTATTCTCGATAGCTTGTCTTCTTTGGCTTTGAGAGCGCTGTCTTTCACTTCTATTCTTCTTGTGTGCTTCATTAGACATTTAGTTGATGAAGTTGCATCGTGCCTTTTCTCCAGGAAAGTGAAAATGGATTTCCTCTTGTAAATAATTATACTTGTAGCGTAGAGTAATGGTCTTCCCAGGATGAGGTGGACATCATCGTCTTCTCATGTCGAGGATCAAGAAGTCTGTGGGGACTTCATGATCTCTAATTCTGACTATGACGTCTTCCATCATTCTTTTTTATTTATGCCTCTTGATATGGTGTCCCTCATGTCATTTTTTCGTCTAGCAGTTAATTGTGGACGCTGTCAGCATCTTTCTCAGTGTGCATGTTCTTGTAGATCTAGGACCTTCAGTCTGTAGAATTTGGGAGTGACTTCTCCATGTTTTTGCTCAAGAGTGTGTCCTGCTCATCAAGACAAGGTAGAGATCAAGTGCATGGGCTCTATTGGTGGAAAAACACCAACATAACCAAAAGTTTTGTTTATTCCCCTCTAACCTTAGGCACATTGCACAAGACAAACTTGTTGTTTATGTGTCCTATTCAATCTTAACATGAGTGATAGAATCAGAGGATGAGCATGAAAGTAGCATCTTAAAATATTTAACAGATCAAATTACTTAACTCAAGGAAGGATAATCTATGCATAAAGTGTCAATGTTTTCATAATTAAGATATATCATCTTCCAAAGGTTAGATGCACAACATTTTAGCTCATGTAGTTAAGACAGAGAGATTCAAGAGAGTAAAGCTAGGAACAAAGATCAAAGGACTAAACATGTTAAGTTGATTAGGTTAGATCAAGTGAGGTGCAACTTAAACATGTTATGTTCATACTAGAATCAAGAAGAAGCTTTTAAAGTGGTGGTCACTTACCTTGAAATGCTACTTTGTCATTGAAGAGTTATGTGTCGATCCACCTTGTGGAAGCTCCTCTTGTCTGGCTGGTGGTTGTTTATGAATGGCTTGTCTTCTCTTGTTTGTCTCACAACATGCTTGAGAGGAGGAAGATCACAGTGGAATCATCTTTATAGGTATCTACCTTGCTTCTCAATGTGTCGACTTATCAGTGAAGGCACATTGTTCCTCGAGTATGCTGTCTAGGATCCTCTCTTTCTTGTATCAATTTTGTACTATGAGGATGTAGGGACAGTTCTGCATTCTTCTCTTGTCAACTTTTCTTGTTTTCCTTTAGTCATTGGGTTGGCAAGAGACTTGAATTTAGAGCTGCTACTCGAGTGCCTCCATAAGAGTCTTTTGTCTTATAATGTCACAACTGAGACTTGTCCTCTCAACAGTGTCTAGATGATAGAGATCTTATCGGCTGTTCTTCTTGATTTGCTGGCTCAGGTACTATCTCTCCATCTTCTAACTCATGTGGTGCAGTGGCTTCATCCTTCATGATGCCCTCCTCAATTCTTGGTAGTTGGTTCTCCCTTCGACGTCTTGGTTCTCTTTGGCTGCTCATAAGTGATGTAGATGTTGAAGATGCAGCACAAGATCCAAAAGTTGACTTCTCCAGGTCCGGCAAAGATGATAACATTGATGGTGTTGAAGAACGATCTTCTAAGAATGAGTGGTGGATCATACTCCTCTTCTTGACTGGGGCAGCATCTAGTGATTTGTACTGATCAAAGTGATGAGTAAGAGATCAATATATCTTGAAGCTAAGTTTCTCCTTCCTCCCTTTGATTGTAAAACACATCTAGATAATGGAATTCTCTCCTAGGCTGGCTTGTGATGTAGATGGATTCCCAAACAACATGTTCATGTTTTGGATTTGTAGATCTTGCTATTGTTGTAGTGGTACCATCTTGTTTCCCAAGCTAGCTCTTGATTAGAAAAGAGGATAACTTCCCACTTCTTGTCTTGATGTCTTGGGCAATGATGGTTGCAGGCATAAATTATCTCATACGAGGTAAGTTGCACCATGTTTGTCATCAGTGCCCAAGCAAGACTCAAAGCTAGGCTAGCATCATTTGTGATCTGAGAGCAGGTTTGTGTGTCTATGGTTTGAGCTTTGGATCTTCAATGTTCAAACCAAACCATGGATGAACAAAATCTCTCTCCTGCGTAATGTTAGTGGATATATACCCAAAGGATTGCAAGAATTTGAAGCATGGGTTGTTATCCATAACTTATCTATGCTAATAAAAAGATGTTTTAGGATTATTTTAGCATAGACTAGTATTTTATGTGTTGGCTACACTTTAACATGATTCAAGGCAAAGGATAACTTGCAGTAGAAGACAAAATAAATAAACTTTGATACTCATAGTTCTTTCATCCATGATGAATGAGCTGAGTCATCATTGTGCAAAGTTGTTGAAGTTCATGTGTCTCTTCATCTCTAGTGTGAGTTCATCTCCGGACTTTCCCAAGTTGATATTCAAAGTTTTCCTGCAGGGGTTAGTCCAACAAAATATCCAATGTCCACTATAGCATACTATCGGCTCAAAAATCAACCTAAACACCACGTCTAATTTGATCTAGGAAGGCATTTTAACT
The DNA here is from genome assembly GCA_009763385.1 of Coix lacryma-jobi var. lacryma-jobi. Classification (NCBI taxonomy): domain Eukaryota; kingdom Viridiplantae; phylum Streptophyta; class Magnoliopsida; order Poales; family Poaceae; genus Coix; species Coix lacryma-jobi. The sequence continues at coordinate 101,347,121 of CM019826.1, read as the reverse complement.
TAATTGCTTAAATTAAAAGCCTTTGAAAGCAGGATCACCACTCCTAAACTAGGCACCATGCTTAATTTAAGAGATGTATGAAAGTACTCCAAACCTAAACATATAATATAGCGAATGAGGGTGAAGGACCGAGAATGCAATAGCAAGGCGACCAGAGGGGGGTGAATGGGAGCTTCAATTTCTTTTCAGAAACTTTTTGCCACTGTCCCGAGAATCAACCCCAAGAGCAAACCCTAGAGCTTGCAAGTGTCTATGACCATAGAGGTAGGGTGGATGCTTCCAAGAAGCACAGCGAGACACTACACAGCTCTAGAAACCCAACACAAAAGCCAAAAATCAAAGCCGACAACGAACGAACAAACCACAGATGAACACGAGCAAAGCAGCTCTGACCGGACTCACTGGTGCGTCCGGTCAAGCAAAACCCAAAACGGGAGCTCTCTGTTTGTGACCGGACTCACGGCCATGGAGCGTCCGGTCACTTCACCAGCGTCCGGTCAGTTTAGACAAAACGAGGAACAGTGAGAATGAGGCGTCCGGTCAGTCACTGAAGGAGGGTCCGGTCAAGTTGCAGAAAGAACTGTGAGAGACATTGAACGACCATACTCTCAACCATGCGTCCGGTCAACACGACGCATGCGTCTGGTCACCCCGACAGTCCACTGTTCATCCGCCAATTTGATTCAAACTCTCCCAAAACATATCCTCTAGGGATCAAACTTGGAGAGATGAGTCACAAGGATGATAGTGAGCTATCTCTAAGAGATCATGGCTCGAACCTATCTCCAAATCGATGAATTGAAGAATTTCGTGGAAACGGAGGCAAAAACCGAACCGCAACGAAAATCGATCGATCTACTAGCTCGTGAGGTTAGAGGTGAATTCCTTCGGTGGAAAGAAGTGCCTCACGATCTAGAACATCTCTGTTCAAACGAAATCACAAAAGATGCAACAAACAAAGAGATCGATCGAAGGGAAAATCATGGAGAAAAGCAACCCGCGAGGGACAAGAACAAAACACGAATCACAATCACGAATTTGGAACCGTGTGGCTACCACACACTACAACAGTGAGATTACGGTCTCACTTCCTCAAAATCTCATGGCCACAGAGATATTGTTCTCTTCTCTGTGGATCTCAGTTTGCTACAGCAGGGGATTGGGAGAGCAGGAAAAACCTAGAAGGCAAAGAGCAAATGGCTGAGATAACATGGGAGGAGGGTGTCTCCCTCTACTTATCCTAATTCTAATTCCTACTCTACCCCTCACTAATTACAGAGCGAACCAGCTAAACCCTAGGGTTATTCTGGACCAACTCGAAGATGCTGGTGATCCGACGGCCACACCTGCACAATTGGTAGCGTTGCCTCGACGCAACCTCACCGATTGCCGCCACGTGCCACCACCGCTCCACTCGTCCTTTTCCTAGACTTCGCCCCCGGTTTTGAGGCCCAAACCGGGAAACCAGCCTTCACGACCAACCCCCAGTTTTGAGGCCCAAACCGGGAAACCAGCCGTCCATCGCCTGAGTTTTGTGGCCCAAACTCAGAAACCCACAGCACCCAGGTTTTGAGGCCCAAACCTGGAAACTGTCCTCAGCCTGAGTTTTGTGGCCCAAACTCGGAAACCATCAGTGCCCAGGTTTTGAGGCCCAAACCTGGAAACCGTCCACTCGGTGGTTTTTCTGTGGCTCAACCACCAAACCGAGCCGTAGAGGGGATGCACGGCCCATGCACCCCGTCCACCGACACGTGTCCCCAGGTCCTCGACCCAGGCAACACCGTGCCCGCAAGTCTTCGCTCATCACTTTCCCAGGCTGCCAGCCACCACAGCTGATCCTCGGGCCACCGGTCCCTCCGTCCAAGCCTCACGTCCGCCCTTCGCCACTCTCGGTCTATCGGCACGGCACGTCTCTGCTTGACCTTCACCTTGCCTTTGATCACTGTATCCGTGCTCGACACCTGCACAACACAAGCCAAAGAACATGCGCATTATCCCAGTTGACACTCACTCATCACTCAGAGACTCGGCATACACCCATGTATCCGCAATGTCCCCCTTGATGAGTGCATTGTCAACTACCAGCACAAATCATAATGGAATAAAGATAGGAAGGAAGAAGGAGAGTGAACTCGACCAAATGACCCAAAAGCATATCAATGCCGAAGAAGGTCAAGTGGAAAGAGCAAAGCAATTTGGTTCCCAAAGACATGGGCAACGGCTCGACGCAACCAAGCAAAGCAAAGCTAGCCCTCAAGAAGAGGTAGAATAGACTCAACACCGCTAGCGTGAAAGCTTGATGCCAATTGAAGAATCAACTGAAAATCAAGCAGAATAGAGCTAGCCCTCAAAAAGAGGCAGAACGGGCTCAACACCGCTAGCGAGGAAGCCCGATACCTACTGAAGAAAGCTAGAAATCAGCTGAAGAGCATAAAACATCAAAGGTGCTAGTTCATCAAGAAAGAGGCAAAGGCTCAACACAACTAGCTACCAAAAATGCTCCGAACCAACTGTTACCAGCTCGAAAACGCAACAGCGAGCAAACTCCCCCTCGAATGGTACACACAACCAGGAAATCGCCTCCTTAGTTCAACATAGAAGGCACTCATGATTTGTCACTCATGATTTGTCAATATTTTCTCCCCCTTAGTTGAAAATGCACCATCAAGCGAAACTACCCCTTCCAAAATGCATATAAGTCAAAAATGCAAGTTAGCAGCTTCAGAAATATAGTCGATAGAATGAGAAGATGCTCGAAAGAGTGCTGATCCGATGACTCATAAAATTCATAGAATGCTAGCAAAGGCTCAAACTGATCACCAAATGCGAAATGAGAACAAGTGAGCAGTGTGCAGCCAAAAGGTATTCACCATCAAAATAGCACTAAACATGTATAGACAGGAAGTCAAACAAGTGTTAATCATGTATACAAGGTGAACTACCCCTAGCAAGGTTCAATCATCATGCTACAGAGTGAAACATAGACTTGTGTATCCAAATTTTATCAGAGTTGCAGCGGTTTAAATTACACAAGGTAAAATTTCAGCATGTGATTGCGAGAGGTTGAAAGCTTGTCATCGCCTAACTTTACAACTGTGCGAAGCCTATGCATAAGCAATCAGAAGCTTAAAGCAACAGTTTCGGTCATACACTACACAGCTCAATTTTAACTCAAAGTGCAATGAGAAACATGCGGATACATGGGTGTATGCCGAGTCTCTGAGTGATGAGTGATTGTCAACGGGTTTGATCGCAGGGTCTTTGGCTTGTGTTGTGCAGGTGTCGAGCACGGAGACAGTGATCAAGGGCAAGGTGAAGGTCAAGTTGAGACGGGTCGTGCTGACGGACCGGGTGCGGTGAAGGATGGGCGTGCCCGTGCGGCGGACGTGCCATGCCGATGAACCGAGCGGTGAAGGGCGGACGTGAGGCTTGGACTGAGGGACCAGAGTGCCTGAGGATCAGCTGTGGTGGCTGGCAGCCTGGGACAGCGACAAGTGAAGACTTGTGGGGCACGGTGTTGCTCGGGTCGAGGACCTGGGGACACGTGTCGGTGGACAGGGTGCACGGGTGGTGCATCCCCTCTACAGCTTCGGTTTGGTGGTAGAGCCAGGGAAAAACCATCAGATGGACGGTTTCCAGGTTTGGGCCTCAAAACCTGGGTGCTGAGGGTTTCTGAGTTTGGCCACAAAACTCGGCCTGAGGACGGTATCCAGGTTTGGGCCTCAAAACCTGGGCGCTGCGGGTTTCTGAGTTTGGGCCACAAAACTCAGGCGTTGGACTTGGAGGCTGGTTTCCCGGTTTGGGCCTCAAAACCGGGGGATAGCTGGAAAAGGCTGGTTTCCCGGTTTGGGCCACAAAACCGGGGGTGCAGAGCGAGGGTGGCACGTGGCGGCAATCGGAAGGTTGCGTGGAGGCAACGCGGACGAGTTGTGCGGGCGTGGCCGTCGGATACACCTACCACCGAGTTGGTCCAGAATAACCCTAGGGTTTAGCTGGTTCGCTCTGTAATTAGATTAGAGAGGGGTAGAGTAGCAATTGTACTTAGACTAGAATTAGGATAAGTAGTTGGGGAGACACCCTCCTCCCCTCATCTCAGTCATTTGCTCTTTCGCACTTAGGGTTTCCTGCTCTCCCATCCCCTGCTGTAGCTAGCTGAGATCCGCAGAGAGACTTGCCTCTATGTACTGTTGATTTGAGGAAGTGAGGCCGTATCCTCACCTTTGCAGTGCAGATCGATGACTTGATTCGTGATTTGATTCATGTTCTTCGCGTTCTTCGTTTCTTCATGATTTTCCCGTCACTCGATCTCCCTCTCTAGTGCGTCTTTGCGAAATCCATTTGAATCACTTTGTTCGTATCATTGAGGAGGTCATTTCGACCAAAGGAATTCATCTAACTCCTCATGATCGAATAGATCGGGTCAATTTCGTTTTCGTGGCGCTTTTTCCGTTCATTCACCTTCCCTTTTGATTTCCTGGTGATTTGGTTGATTTGAGGGGATGATTTCTTGGGGATAGTCTCCTAACTACCCCGTGATCATCTTCTCCAAGTTGGGGAATGTGGGATTTTGATTTGGATCGGATTTGAGAGGTTTTGGAAGAAGGGCGACTGAAATCGCCCTCTCTGTTCATCCGCGGACAGTCCGCCGTTGGACCCGCGGACAGTCCGCGCGTCGGGATCGAGCCAGGTCAGTGGCTGCGGGTCTCGGTCGCGTTACTGTTCCTTGACTGGCGGACAGTCCGCCGAAGGAACTCGCGGACAGTCCGGGAGTCGTCCAGGGACTGTTTAGCAACTTCGTTGTTTTAGCATTTGACCGGCATACAGTCCGCCGTTGGGTCTCGCGGATAGTCCGGGAACGTCCAGTGGACTTGCAGCAGCACTGTGTTTTTGCTCGTTTGGCCGGCGGACAGTCCGCGACCTAAGCCCGGACAGTCCGCCACTAGGCGGACAGTCCGCAACCGTACTGCCGGACAGTCCGGGACTTGCCTGAGTGCTCCGGTTTAGTGCGTTTGCTCTCCCGGCTTCGACGCATGGTTTCCGGACTTGTCGTTTGGCCCTAGAGTTGACCAAGGAACCTCTCTAGGTATCTTTGCTACTCGTTAGCATCGGTATTTGGGGACTTCTCGACGTAGCCGTCTATCTACGTTCGGGACTTGGTTTTTGGGGTTGTGTTCGAGCTGGAACTTTTGGAGTTTGGTTTGCTTCTTCTTGGTGGTGCTCCGCTGTGATCTTAGGGATCATCCACCCTCTTCCAAGGGTCGTGAGCATCAGGGTTTAGGTCGCCGTTTCTCGGGGTGGATTTTGGGACACTTGGCCAAAGTTTGGAGAGAAATTTGATTGGCTCCCATTCACCCCCCCCCTCCGGTCGCCTTGTTTGTGCTTTCTCGGTCCTTCAAAACAGTCTTGAAACTGTGATGTGCTGACAAACAGTCCCGTCTCGATCTTTCCAATTCAGTTAACTTGGTTCAAATTTTATCTCAGAATATGAACATATCAAGCAAGTGAATGACTCAGAACTAGAGACATAGCAACCTAGCATAGATGAAAAGCAGGAGTGAATTCTACACATCCTAAACATGCTAGTTGCATATCTCAATGGTGAACAGTTTCAAGTTTTATGTACATTAAGCAGGTTCATCATTCAAAAATAGGTCAGCTCATAATATGCATTAGTGATCAGAAAGAGCATAAGCTACAAGATGAAGCATCAGAGCAAATACTACACAGAGCATAGCCACATTCTAAAGATTATATTCATGAAGCTCTGAATGTAAATATGCACAATGAAATGCAAAGATGCATGAAGAAACCAAATGAAAAACACAAAGTCAGTTTATATTACACGAGACAAAAATGTTTTCCCCATCTAAAAGGGGAAACACACACCAAGCTCACCTCTCAACCTAGCAAAAGTTGATTGGTCCAAAGGCTTGGTGAAAATATCAGCCAACTGATGATGAGTATCGATATGGCGAAGGTCGATATCACCCTTCTCATAGTGGTCTCACAGAAAATGAAAGTGCACATCAATGTGTTTGGTATTAGAGTACAGCATGGGGTTCTTAGCGACGCTAATAGCACTCATGCTGTCACAAAGCAAAGGAACGCGAGAAAAACTCAGACCAAAATCACACAAAGTGGCCATCATCCAAAGCAACTAGGAACAGCAGCTAGCCGCAGCAACATACTCAGCCTTCGTGGTAGACTGGGTGACACTAGACTGCTTGCGAGAAGACCACGATACAAGAGAAGAACCAATAAACTGACAAGTTCCAGAAGTGGACTTGCGATCAATACGGCAACCAGCAAAATTAGCATCAGAATAACCGCAAAGAGAGAGGGTGGAGGAAGCAGAATACCAAATCCCAAATTTTGGAGTGAAGCATAAGTACCTCATAATGCACTTGACCGCCTGACGGTGAGAATTGCGCGGCGACGACTGAAATCGCGCGCACAGACACACCGCGAACTGAATGTCCGGGCGTGTCGCCGTTAGGTACAGCAGCGACCCGATCATACTCCGGTACTCCTTTTGGTCCACAGCTTCTCCATCCACATCCGCATCCAGGGCCATAGTGGTCGGCATGGGTGTTGGAAGAGGCTTGGCCTCACCCATGTCGAACTTCTTCTGGATGTCCTTGGTGTACTTGCCCTGGTGCACGAACGTCCCCTCTCGGGATTGCTTGATTTGCAACCCGAGGAAAAACGTCAGCTCGCCCATCATGCTTATCTCAAACTCCCTGCTCATAGTGTCTGCAAACTTGGCAACCAAAGCGTGAGAAGAACCACCGAAAATGATATCATCCACGTAAATCTGGACCAAGAGAGTATCATTGCCTTGCTTGAGGAGAAAGAGCGTTTTATCCACACATCCCATTTTAAAACCCTTAGCAAGCAAAAAGGTTTTCAGCCTATCATACCAGGCTCTAGGGTCTTGTTTCAAACCAAACAAAGCTTTGTGAAGTTTAAAAACATGGTTTGGAAACATGTGATTTTCGAAACCAGGGGGTTGTCTCACATACACTTCCTCTTCTATGTAGCCGTTTAAGAAGGCACTCTTGACATCCATTTGAAAAAGTTTAAACCCTTTGGATGCAGCAAAAGCCAAGAGTATCCTAATTGCCTCCAAACGAGCTACAAGAGCAAAAGTCTCCTCTTAGTCTATCCCCTCCTTTTGACTATACCCCTGGGCTACTAGTCTGGCCTTGTTTCTCACAACATGGCCATCCTCTCCTTGTTTGTTTTTGAAAACCCATTTTGTCCCAATAAGGTGACACTCAGGAGGAGGAACAAGAACCCAAACCCGATTTCTTTCAAAATTTTCTAACTCCTCATGCATGGCATTGACCCAATCTGGATCAGATAAAGCGTGTCCAACATCTCGGGGTTCAAAATCAGCAACAAATGCAGAATGAGCAAAGTGAGAGATTTGTTGTGACCTTGACCGAGTGACACGTTCGCTGATGCTGCCGATCATCTATTGAGGCGGGTGTTGGCGCTGGATATGTTGTGGCGCCTCCTGAGCAGAAGTGATCTCCCCCTCAACAGCAGCTGGTGCCTCCCCGGATACAAAAGGTACCGTTCGGGGTGGCGGATCCCACGGCCCCCAAGTCGAAGAAGAGGGATCGAGGCCGTGAGTCATAGTAGAAGCCGCTCTTTGCGGCACAGCAGGTGGAGGTGGTGCCGGGTTGTCCATCCCTTCAGCACCTTCTTCCTCATCATCAAAAAGAGGCTCTCCAACCTCATGATCACCTACACGCTCAAAACGAGAAGAAGGACAAACCATGGTCTCGTCGAAGGTGACATCGGATGTCTCCATGACTCGGTTAGTATCAAGGTTAAGTACACGATATGCACGAGTATGAGTGCCATAACCCAAAAATACACCGTCAGAAGAACGAGACTCAAATTTGTCCAAGTTGCCCTTTTTGAGTATAAAACAATGGCAACCGAAGACTCTAAAATAACTCACCTTGGGCTGTCTTCCAAAACGCAACTCATATAAAGTCTTTTTCAAGAAAGCTCGGAGAAAAATGCGATTGGAAATGTAGCATGCAGTGCTCATAGCTTCGGCCCAATATCGCCTAGGAGTCTTATGCTCATCGAGCATCATCGTGGCCATCTCAACAAGGGTCTGATTCTTCCTCTCTACAACACCATTCTGTGGTGGTGTGTAGGGAGAAGAGAACTGATGCTCTAAACCCAAAGAGTTACAAAACTTCTCAAAATCCGAATTCTTGAATTCAGAACCATTATCACTCCTAATAGCTCGCATCGAGTTCAAAGGGAACTCGTTCTGAAGATGCAAAATCAGATTGCGAGCAAAGGAGAAAGTCTCGGTCTTCTCAGCTAAAAAGAAGACCCAGGAATATCTCAAAAAGTCGTCAACAACAACAAGCACATACCACTTCCCCCCAACCGAGCTCACCCGAGCCAGACCAACAAGGTCCTTGTGCAAAATCTCTCCAGGGCGCTTGGTCATGACCTGAGTCACTGGATGGTGGGGAGCAGCAACCATCTTCCCATGTCTATAGGAGTGGCAAACAAGATCCTTCTCCATGGACATCTTGGGCAATCCTCGGATTAGGCCAAGTGAACTATGCCTTGCGAGCAAGTCGAAGCTCAGGTGACCAAATTGTTGGTAGTTCTTAGCTTCATTAAAGATAGAGCTAGGCAACTATCCTCGGTAACGGCCCAGAAATGCTTGTTGACACCAGCTAACGTCGTTACTAGGAGTAGACTATGGAATCTATTCCCGGCAACAGTGTCAGAAGTGCTTGTAGCAAGTCCGGTCACTATACCTAGAGGAGTGGAGCTAAAGTAGCTATCTACTAATGCCAAGCGGGGTTGTCAATCCCGACACTAGTAGGAGCTAGCTAGAGAGATTGCAATCTACCAGGAGGAGATTCTGCAAGTGCACAGAACTATCGTAGTAGCACTTCGCCTGGGAGTACCAGGTGTCAATTTATTTCATCCCAAGGGAAGGCTAGGGTGGTGTATGAGTCGAGTCAAGGAGGGGATGAGAGTCGAAGAATAAGAAAAGGGTGAGGAAAGAGGAGATGATGAAGGGCTAGAAAGAATATATGGGTGGATAAGTAAGGATGATATGGATGGCTAAGGTAAGGTGGATGGATAGGTAGATAAGGGGTAACTAAGGGTAACTAAAGATAACTAACTAATAACTATTAACTACTCCTAGATGACCACGAAGCAAGATAACTACGAAGCAAGACAGGCAAATGTCAATAAAGCAACCTAGTTAAGTATAGTTTTATTCCTATCTTATCAAGTATCGAGGCGTACTAGCCTTTACCACTGACTTAGGTTGAACGCTAGCACAATGAGCCTTACTGTTAAACTGGACCAACTACGTGGTGGAATTCAAGGCGCACAGGGCTGTCACCACCTGCTTGCTACCACAGCTATCCGGGGGTCCAGCCGTATCTGAAGGTAAGTCTGTAACTAAGCACCACGCTTAACTATATTCTAACTATCTCTACCCTAGCTTTGAATAGAGACACCCTTGCGGACGTCAGAGCAAAAATTTGACTTAATAAGATAAACAGTAAACTAACTAAGCAACCTATTGGCAAAGATCAAACACTAAGCTCACTAGATATTAACTACTATGGCTAAGTGAATTGATCTATAGGATAGCTAGGCACTCAAGCAATCAATCAAGTATACCACTCAATACTGATAAGTAGAATAAAGTAATACTTGAAATGATGAAATAGAATATAGTAAAGTGCTTGAGTAACAAGAGCAAAACCTGAATTGGAGATGAAGGAAGACTCTTCCCAGCTCTAGGACCGATCACTCGCACGCCTCTACTCTTGAGCTAAGCCTTGAGGATCGCTTCCGCGAGGGCAAACATGCCTTGCTCTACTAGCTACCTACTTGCCTAAGCTCTCTGAGCTTCTAACCTAACTCTCACTTGCTTGTGTTGCTTCTTGGTGTGGTATATGGATGGTACTTGATGGTTAGAATGAAGTGGTGCCACCAGGGGGGCTATTTATAGTCTTGAGGAGTGAGGGGGTACTTATAGGGGGCAGCCAACTGACCTAGGGCTAACCCTAGTGGTGGGCGCCAGCCCTAGGTGGCGGCCGCCACCTCCCTCACCGTTAGATGCACCGCCTTGGCTTCAACGACATCCAGGAGCTCCAGAGAGGCGGTTGGTAGGTCGGTTGCATGTCCATGTAACCGCCATTCGGCCTTGATCCACGCCACTCACTCCTGAGCCGTCCGATGCCACTGACCTAGTGACCAAGGGCCAAGATTTGGCCTTGGGATGGTCACACGGATCAGTGACGTGGCAAAGGGGGAGAGTTGGGCATCTCCATGTGGCAGGCGCCACATTTGGGTGGCGGGCGCCACCTCTGGTTGGCGGGCGCCACCCCACTCGGGCCCAATTGGGTCCTGATGAGTGGGCTCGTCTCCTGGTGGGTCCATTCTCCAAATTTGGTCCAAATCTTGCATTCAAATAAAAATCTATGGACATGTGGAATTTGGTTAGTTTGAAACCTATTTGACAACATTTCATGCCTTTTTGGTGAACTTTAGGGTAAAATGTTGATGGTAAAACAGGTGTTTAAGGACCATCAACAAGCTCCCCCAAGCTAACCTGTTGCTCGTCCTCGAGCAACAATGCGGTTTAAGCATTGAGCATGAAATAGATAGCAACTTAAGATGTATGCAAGTGCATATTGTATAGTGAGAAATAACTTAGCATATATCATAAATCATAGCAATGTGGGACTTATAGCTTTTCACTTCAAACATGCAAGAGTGAAATAAATTAGTAGATAGGAAACTTTTATCTTGCTTAGGTTTGACTAGGATTTTGTTTGGAGGTTTTTCAAGGTTTTCAACAGATAACAACTTGCTTAAGTCCTCCAAGATTCACTCAATCACTCAATGGTGTTTAAATCCTCACTTAGGCCAAAATGTAGCCTCTCCTATTTCTAAAGAATGATATGTGGAGTTATAGGTAGGCTAAGAATCATGAGCAAATTGCCTGATGTTTATTGCTAAGCTAGACACTCAGATCATAAGGAGCAGCAAATCATAAAAATTGATCAAGATGTGCATGTGTGGTTATGTGGAAGTGTGTCACACCCCAACTTTAAGGATAAAGTTGAGACAACATACTCATGTGTGCCCAGGAAAAATCACACACATAAGTAGACAAATTACAAGAGTGGCATCATCACATTGTTTATTACATCACGATAGTATTTAAAACAGAGTCTTACAACACACTGAACCACAGATCACTGAACTGGTACACAAACTAAGCCACAGGGAAACGTCGACTGGGGGAGCAGCTAGCCTAAAAGTCTTCAGGAAAGTCGCCAACTGCACCTTCATCTGCTACCCATCCGGGATTTTTGCCCAAAAAGAAGATAAACAACAAGCGTAAGTACTCCACGTACTTAGCAAGCTAACATAGGGTTCATGAGGCTCAAAAAGGCTGACACTGTCTGACTGCAGTTAGCTTTTAAGTTGGCAAAGTTTTAGCTTTAAGGTAAACGAGTATTGTGCTTAACCCTTAACCCATGATCCATTTGTCCATCAAAGATAATACAACATCATAAGGTACCAACAACATAAAGTAACAATTATTAAGTATCATAGTTCCGCTAGTTTTCCGGGCCGCTCGTGACCGTGAGCACGGCTGTTATAACAGTTTTACACTCTGCAGAGGTTGTGCATCTTTACCCATAAGCCGTGTTACCCTTGTGCCCGAGGCGGCCAACCTCTTGATCCACTTCCGAGGTAGATCGGCGGGGCACACTATGAAGCCTTTCGTTGGTTCGTCTAACATGTTAGGGCCGCTAGGTTTCCTTGGCAGGCAGATGTAGTAACCCCCCTTTCCTATGGCACAAGGCCATCGCAGCTATACACATAGGAACAGGAGCAGCCCTACACCCAAAGTGGCAAGCCCCTTATGCGCCCTTTCGGGTCACCGCTAACAAGTTAGAAAAGGTCCAGTGTACTGAGCTAAAACCAGAGCCATATAGCACTCATGGTAGCACTGTCAATCCCAGCTTTTGCTAACAGCAAGTTTTATTAACCGTTTAACAACATATCATCATGAGAACAAAATTATCATTGGACTGGATCAGTTATAAGTCAGTTAGCACTAGCATTCTACCCATATGCATATATCCCACGGAGACAAGAACATCACAGATAACAAAGCTAAGTGGGTTTTCTAAGGTTGCTCAATTGGACACATGCATAAATGAGTGATTAAAGTAAAGTGTATAGGTAAACAAGGAAGTCCCATGCTAACTTGCCTTGGTTGTCGAAAGGTTGATCCCCTTGCTGGTCACTGAACGAGGGGTCCTGATCGCACCACACCGACTCACCGTCTACTCGATCACATAACATCACCACGCATTCCAGGTGCAAACATACACGATGCAAACAAGGCTATTATTAGAACAATACACCAAACAGTAATAAACTGAATTAAAACTTTGATAAAACTGAAGTACGCATCTCTACGATCACAACAAGCTTTGGTCCATCGAAAACGGAGTTACGGTGTGAACGTTACGATCGAAACGGTATTTATAAAGCCTTAAACAAGATTAACTTGGACTCTAAAGCTAAACTATCCAAAACAGGCTAACAGGGGTATAAACGGGTAGAGCACTAAATTACGAAGCTAACGCAATTTGAACGGGTCAAATCGGAGCTAAAACGTGAATTTTATAAGCAAAACAATGTAGTGGCATTTCTGTAAATAGTTTGAATTTGTATTTGAATTTAAACCGAAATTTAAATTGAATTTTAAACAAATACCGCAGTCAACTGGACTGCGCCTCAATTTTGAAGAAATACAGGGGCCCGGCTGCAAGATTTTCCAGGCACAGGGAATAGTGCCTGGTGGAGTGCGGGTTGATTCCCGCTTTCCACGGGGGCTCTTTAGCAAAACTAACCCCGAAGGGGTACGGGTCACTCACGGCCGTCGGATCGATCGCGGACGGCACGGATTAGTTCCAGGGGAAGTGCGCGTGGGGGCAAGCCGACGGCGCGCCGCGCGCGGGCTCTGGCCGCGACGTCGCGGGGTGTCGCGTCAGCGTGCGCGCACCCGCCATGGATGACACACAGGCGCTTGCGGTCCCGGCCGAAGGAGGCGCCCCGAGACAAACCAAGAGAAGGGAGAGAGAGCGGAGCTCAATGGGGTTCTCACCGCGGCTAAAGAGGCGGCGAGGAGGCTCGGGTGATGGCGCACGGCGAGGGGCGGCGGGGATCCGAACGCCGGCGTCGGAGCTGCGAACACACGACGGCGGTTAGGGCCAAAACGAGCGCAAGGGAGAGAGAGGGGTGGTTCGGGGTCGTCACCACTTCGGCGCGGAGCTCGGAGGGTGACGAATCGGCCTGCGGAGCGGAGATTCGCCGGAGCGACGGCGGCGGGCGGCGGCAATGGCGCGGCGGCTCTGGAGGCGCTCGGGTGGTTGCTCTAGGGCGCTGAGGAGTGCGGGAAGAGAGGAAAGGGGGAGCGGGGAAGAGACCGCGTCCACTTAAAGGACGGGGGAGGGAGCGAGGACGTGGGAGCGAGCTCGCGGAGGACTCGGAGGTGGGTGGCTGCGGCGGTTGCGCTCGGCGGCGACGCGGAGAAGGAGGGAGGAGGGGCTGACACGCGGGCCCGGGTTGCCAGCGAGAGAGAGAGGGGAGGGCGCGGGCGGCGGTTTGCGCAGGCGCGGGCGCCAGCGGGCCGGCCAATGGGCCGCGCGGCGAGGAGAAGGGAGGCGGAGCGGCCCAGCGGGGAGGAAAGGGAAGGGGGGGGGGCGCGCCGGCGGTTGGGCCGCCAGGCCGCCTGGGCCGGAAAGGGAGAGGGAGAGGGAGAGAAGAAATTTTCCCTTTTTCATTTATTTTCAAAACATTTCAAATCCATTTCAAAAGAAGTTTGAATTCAAACTAAATTTTGACAAAACCCAGTCACTTCAATAAATATAATGCATCAGCATGAGTGCATAAAACATGTTACCACCATTATTTTAATTCCCAAAAATTATTTAACCTCTATATTAAATGCTTCACAAAAACATAAATAACTCATTTTCAACCATTTGGCTTTGGAGAAAATTTTAGGGTGTTACAAAGTGTATAGAGAGATATTTCATAATCCTTCCTAGTTAATTTCTGGGGTCTAGAGCTAATGATAATTCTCTCTCTCTCTTCTTCTTTTTTTTTGAATCCATAGTGAGTAGACAAAAGATGTGTCCTCACATTTTCTTAGGACATAGTCCTCTCTTGACCTACATTGCTCATTTTTTTCTTCGAACATAGTCCTTTCTTGAGCTACTTTGCTCACTTTTTTTTTTGTATCTCTCTCTCTTTTTTTAGCTCTAGATTTCCCAAGATATCTATAGGAAAGGATTTTTGAAATGAGTAGGGAAAGGGAGAGAAATGCTTATTCCTAGTGTAGGAATAGCATAAGGCTAGCAATGGGACATTTGGCAAGGTATTGCATATCTCCAGTGTAGAGAATGAGCAATTTATTTGGTGGTTGCAAACTTCCAAAGTGGAAAGTAGGCAATTTATGGTGGGTGTGTGAATCTTAATTCAAAAGATATGATAAGCTTCTCTACTAAGATCTATGCTCTACTAAGATCTATGAGGTCTAACAAAGCTCAACACAGACAAAGCTCTTTGTGGTTTTGACTAACAAATATTTGGCTGGTGGTGGGATGGGATAAAATCTAGGAGGAACTTTTTAGCAAGGTTTTCATAATTTTTAAAAGAAAAAATCCTCCAAATTAGGTCCTAATTTCACCTTAGCAAGTTTAAAGAATTACTCCATTTCTTACTAACTTTACTCACTAAGCATGATTTCAGTTTAAGCATGTGCAACCCACAAAAGCTACAACTTAGATAAGACCAGTTATTCAAACCATAACAATAGCATTTGCATGACATATTTCAAATCTTATTCAAGTTTCAACTTGTTTAAACAGATTTTATCAATTTGATTCGTGGAATGGTTATTTAGGCAAGCATGTGACATTCAAAAGATATAGAGTTTAAGAACTGAATGTAAAGTGTAGGCTTGAGACATACCTTATCGGGGCGGGAGTCTTCCCCAAGCTGGCTTCTTGCTGGGTGAAGGATCTTCTTCTTATCAGTCGGAGCTCTTGTTCTCATTTTATTAAAAAGGGAAACTATCTAATGTTGTGAAAAGGGAAACTATCCTATTATGATATTTTATTATTCTAACTAAGTTAACATATACCTATGCATAAAACTAATGATAACTGATTTTTTTATTTTTTTAGTTTCATGCATGACATATGTTATTTATTTGAAAAAGGGAAAATTGAAGGGAAAAATTAAAAATAAAACCATACCTTAGGTCCATGGAATTTCATCCTTATTAGGTGGGTCTTCTTCTTCCTTGGGCACTTCTTCTCTCAGTACTTCATCAGGTTCTTCTTCTTTTGGCACCTCTCCTTTGTTATGTGAATTACACAACTTAGGAGGAGGTGGTTCTTTCTTTATGTTCCACCTTGTTCTTGGGCGCCTCTTCTTGGTACGAACGGGTTTTGCTACCTGCATGTTAGCGGCATATGCGGGACCACGGGAAAAGGAGAATATTTCCTTCATCCCTCCTAATGTCATTTGCATTTTACCACTTCCCACATATATGCAAGCATCAACAGTGTTCAAGAAGGGTCTGCCTAAGATTAGAGGCACATCTTTCCTATTTCCCATATCTAGTATTATGAAATCAGCAGGAACATAGGAACCTCTAATATGAACAGGTAAATCATTAACTATTCCTTCTACATAGTAAGTGGATTGATCAGCTAGCACAACATAGGCAGATGTGGATGACATGGGTGGAAAGAATGAGTTTTCATAGAAATCTTTAGATAAAATGTTCACACTCGATCCTAAATCACACATGGCATTTTTAAAGACTTCACCAAAGATTGAGCATTTAATTATGGGACTACCAGGATCACCCTTTTTAATAGTCATGGTTTGATCTTCATAATAGTTAAAATATTTTATTTCAACCATATTTGCAGTTTCCATGTCAGGTTTAGCAGGAATTTTGCCAGTTTCAAAAGATGGTATGATAGGAGCAAGTTGAGCTAATTGGGTTTCTAACATCTTATTAAAGCTTAATTGATTTTTCAGAGCAGATGAGAAATCTTCCAATTTAGCATTTATATTCTCAAGGGTTTTATCATTCGACATTAATTTCTTATACAAAAATTCAGTAGTTCTACCTTGAGAGTCGACTAGATTCTTTAAGAACGAGAAATCATTAGAATTCTGAAAATTAGAGCGGGGGAATGAATTGTTACCTTGAGAATTTGCAGGCTGATTCCATCCTTGATTCTGTTGACGGAAACCGTTGTTGTTGTTGATGAAGTTCAAATCTTCATGTAGCTCGTGGTAGTGGCTCCCAGAATGTCCGGTTTCTCCATAGACTTCAGAAGTCATGTAGGATTCCAAAGATTGGACACTCTCTTGTTGGTTCATCTTCTCACAGCTGTCCAGCTTCTTTGCCAGGAGGTCCATCTTGGCCACGATCATGTCAGCTTCCTTAAGGGAATGCATACCTTGCTTACAGGGCTATAGTCTCTCGTCATTCCATCCTTGGTTCGACACCATCTTCTCTATGAGAGCCTTAGCATCTGCAACATTCAGAGAAAAGAATGCACCGCCGGCGGCGGCATCCAAATGGCTTCTAGAGAGTGGGGTTAAGTCATGGTAGAAGTTCTGGATCAATAGCCAGTCCTCCATACCATGGTGCGGACAAGCAGCGACATACTCTTGCAACCTCTCCCAAGCCTCGGGAATAGATTCCTCGGCTTGTTGCGTAAAGATGGAGATTTTGTTGCGAAGAGCATTCGTTTTGCCCATCGGGAAGAATTTGGCTAGAAAAGCATTGGAACATTTGTCCCATGTGTCTACAGCGTTGCGACTAGTATAGAACCATTGCTTCACTTTTCCTAGCAAAGAGAAAGGAAAGAGACGAAGACGGATGGCTTTTTGGGTTATCCCCTTAATGGTGAAGGTGCCGCAAATCTCCAAGAATTGTTGGACGTGAGCATTGGCATCCTCATGAGCCTTGCCACAGAATGGGCTAGCTTGGACCATCGTGATCAGAGCCGGTTTCAACTCAAAATTGAGGTTGGCATCGATCATGTCTGGTCCTATCGCTACATTAGCGGCAGAAGGAGCAGAAAACTCACGAAAGGTCTTATTGACCATCGTGAAGATAGAACGAGATAAGAAAGAAAGAAGTTGAAAAAGATGAAGGAAAAAGATAAGAAGGGCTAAGGAAAGAAAGAATGGGGTAAGATGGGATTCGCTAAGTGGGAGCTTAAGCGAAGATAAATTCAACACGGACTCAACCGATACACAGATTGCCTTCCCCGGCAACGGCACCAGAAATGCTTGTTGGTAGTTCTTAGCTTCACTAAAGATAGAGCTAGGCAACTATCCCCGGTAACGGCCCAGAAATGCTTGTTGACACTAGCTAACGTCGTTACTAGGAGTAGACTATGGAATCTATTCCCGGCAACGGTGTCAGAAGTGCTTGTAGCAAGTCCGGTCACTATACCTAAAGGAGTGGAGCTAAAGTAGCTATCTACTAATGCCAAGCGGGGTTGTCAATCCCGACACTAGTAGGAGCTAGCTAGAGAGATTGCAATCTACCAGCAGGAGATTCTGTAAGCACACAGAACTATCGTAGTAGCACTTCGCCTGGGAGTACCAGGTGTCGATTTATTTGATCCCAAGGGAAGGCTAGGGTGGTGTATCAGTCGAGTCAAGGAGGGGATGAGAGTCGAAGAATAAGAAAAGGGAGAGGAAAGAGGAGATGATGAAGGGCTAGAAAGAATATATAGGTGGATAAGTAAGGATGATATGGATGGCTAAGGTAAGGTG
This sequence comes from Coix lacryma-jobi var. lacryma-jobi, assembly GCA_009763385.1. Taxonomy (NCBI): domain Eukaryota; kingdom Viridiplantae; phylum Streptophyta; class Magnoliopsida; order Poales; family Poaceae; genus Coix; species Coix lacryma-jobi. Next base: position 101,329,202 of record CM019826.1, on the reverse strand, counting down.
GATGGATAGGTAGATAAGGGGTAACTAAGGGTAACTAAAGATAACTAACTAATAACTATTAACTACTCCTAGATGACCACGAAGCAAGATAACTACGAAGCAAGACAGACAAATGTCAATAAAACAACCTAGTTAAGTATAGTTTTATTCCTATCTTATCAAGTATCGAGGCGTACTAGCCTTTACCACTGACTTAGGTTGAACGCTAGCACAATGAGCCTTACTGTTAAACTGGACCAACTACGTGGTGGAATTCAAGGCACACAGGGCTGTCACCACCTGCTTGCTACCACAGCTATCCGGGGGTCTAGCTGTATCTGAAGGTAAGTCTATAACTAAGCACTACGCTTAACTATATTCTAACTATCTCTACCCTAGCTTTGAATAGAGACACCCTTGCGGACATCAGAGCAAAAACTTGACTTAATAAGATAAACAGTAAACTAACTAAGCAACCTATTGGCAAACATCAAACACTAAGCTCACTAGATATTAAATACTATGGCTAAGTGAATTGATCTGTAGGATAGCTAGGCACTCAAGCAATCAATCAAGTATACCACTCAATACTGATAAGTAGAATAAAGTAATACTTGAAATGATGAAATAGAATATAGTAAAGTGCTTGAGTAACAAGAGCAAAACCTGAACTGGAGATGAAGGAAGACTCTTCCCAGCTCTAGGACCCATCACTCGCACGCCTCTACTCTTGAGCTAAGCCTTGAGCAGCGCTTCCGCGAGGGCAAAGATGCCTTGCTCTACTAGCTACCTACTTGCCTAAGCTCTCTGAGCTTCCAACCTAACTCTCACTTGCTTGTGTTGCTTCTTGGTGTAGTATATGGATGGTACTTGATGGTTCGAATGAAGTGGTGCCACCAGGGGGGTATTTATAGTCTTGAGGAGTGAGGGGGGGTACTTATAGGGGGCAGCCAACCGACCTAGGGCTAACCCTAGTGGCGGGCGCCAGCCCTAGGTGGCGCCCGCCACCTCCCTCACCGTTGGATGCACCGCCTTGGCTTCAACAGCATCCAGGAGCTCCAGAGAGGCGGTTGTTAGGTCGGTTGCATGTCCAAGTAACCACCATTCGGCCTTGATCCACGCCACTCACTCCTGAGCCGTCCGATGCCGTTGACCTCGTGACCAAGGGCCAAGATTTGGCCTTGGGATGGTCACACGGATCAGTGACGTGGCAAAGGGGGAGAGTTGGGCCTCTCCATGTGGCGGGCGCCACCTCTGGTTGGTGGGCGCTACCCCACTCGGGCCCAAATGGGTCCTGATGAGTGGGCTCGTCTCCTGGTGGGTCCATTCTCCAAATTTGGTCCAAATCCTGGATTCAAATAAAAATCTTTGGACATGTGGAATTTGGTTAGTTTGAAACCTATTTGACTACATTTCATGCCTTTTTGGTGAACTTTAGGGTAAAATGTTGATGGTAAAACAGGTGTTTAAGGACCATCAACACAAGTCTCCTATGCCACTTCCAAAGATCAGAGGAGGAAGTTCCAGCCACAAGAGAACGAGAAGTTCCAAAAGACTCCGAGAAATCCGCACGAAAGACTTTCCCAAAGGGCGAAATCACACAAACAAGATTGCCCTGAGGGTCCAAAATACGACTGAGATTCGGCTTAAAATGAATCTCATAGTCGTCATCAAAGAGTTGCGAAACAGAAAGAAGGTTAAAATGCAAGTTAGAAACAAGAGCAACATCGCGCAACAAAAAGTGCTCATTAACTCGCACCGACCCACGAGACAACACTTTACCTTTGCTATTGTCGCCGAAGGTGATAAACTCCTTTCCGGCGACTGGACTAAGACTGGAGAACCACTTGGCATTTCCGGTCATGTGCCTCGAACACCCAGAATCCACCAACCAAACATTCTCCAATCGTTTAACCTACATCAATAAAAAGACATAGGGTGAGCATACGGTCCAACACTGGGCTTAGTGAAGTAGGGAGAATACCAGTGTTGGGCCGGCTGCTCAAAAGAACGGTTAGCAGAAAAACCATTCCTAGCACGCCTACGGGAAAAGCGATCAGCACGTAGAGAAAATGTGGTCCGCTAAGGTAGGAGCGTCCATCGCGATACTCAAAACGCGGTGGTGGAAAACGCTCAACTACAAAGCCACCGCTACGGGGTCCATAGCCTACAACAGCAGGCTCCCACCGGGCACGACCTCCTCGCGGCCTAGGCCTAGGAACTTGTGGTTTCGGACCTCTAGGCCTAGCAGCAAGCCTCTGAACATTCGGCATATGTACATCATGGAAAGGATGGTACATGTCCGGGTTGTTCATCTCCTTTGCACGGCGTGCCTCTCTCTTGCGCCGAAAGCAAAACTCACTCAAGTGTCCATCTCTCCCACAGTGCTCACAATGGTACCTCACCGCTCTCATAGGGGGTTGTTGGTACTCACGGTAGTTGGTTTGGATCACTTTGCCCTTCTGTGGCATAAGCTCCTCTTGGATGGGTGGCATGGCGTCTAGCTTGTTCTTGAGGTGGTTTGGTTTTGGGGCCCATGATTGTTTCTTGGGTGGAGCTCTCGGAGGTTCCACAAAAACACCATCCTTGGTGTTAGGCTTTAGAGGCTCTCTGGGTGGAATCTTGGTAAGCTTGGGAGTAGTGGTGGAGTTTGGCTTCTCACACGGGTTCAGACCACTTGACTCTCCAATCTTCCCGAAAGATGAAACATCAACACCCTGAGCAAAGCCTACATCGGGACCTCCAGCAGCACGCTTGAACTGGGAGATCATCATCCCAAGCTGCGGCTCACCACTCGACACCCATGACAAGATGGTCCGAAGGTATGTGTTTTCCTCCTCGGTTTGCATCTTGTCATGCTTCACATTAGCAATCTCCATCTCCTCCAGCTCGCCATCGACATCCTTGCCGAGAGCCATGTTGCAGAAGCCTTCGTCGTCGGCGAAGAAGCAGAGGCCGTCGATCTTGTCCTCGATCCTCTTCTTCTTCTCGGACTCGTCGTAGCTTGAGGAAGCGAAGTCGTCATCCGAGTCGTCGACGTCGCTGAGCGTGGCGAAGAATGCACGCTGCTCAGCCTGGGCCTTCTCCAAGTACTTGGTCTTGATGTACTCCTTGTTCAAGCCGCCCTTCAGCTTTTGCTTCGCAGGGACATACTTCTCCTTGCGCTTGCTGGAGTCGTACTTGTGCCCATGATCTGCCATGCCAAAGACTTGCTTGTTCTTCTTCGGGCAATTTGCGATGAAGTGGTTGGGGTCGCCGCACTCGTAACATCCCGAGCGTCCTCCTCCGCGGCGACGGTTCATGCGGTTGTTGTGCAACCGCGAGAACCAGTTGGCGAGCAATGCCAACTCGTCATCCCCCATGAACTCCAGCTGCTCCTTTGTGACAGAAAGAAGAGAAGAAAGTGCAAAGCCTCCAGAGGTGTTAGTAGAAGAGCCAGAAAGCAAAGCTATCGACGGGCCAGACAGATTCTCATAAGAAGCCCTCGCCATGGCATCGATCTCACTGGACTTGAGCTTACTGAAGAGCTCGTCGCACGTGAGGGTCTCATAGTTAGGCGATTCGATGATCGCCTGAACCTTGGAATCCCACACCGACCGATCAAGAGTATGGAGTAGCTTGAGAGCTCTCTCATGATCATCGAAAGGCAATAGCTCATTGTTAGCCCTCATCCTGTTGACAATCACCTGAAAGCGAGCGAATAAACTTTCTATGCTCTCGCCAGGCATGTGTCGAAAGTTCTCATACTCTCGCTTGAACGACTCGTAGAGACGGGTTTTGACTTGAGTGGTTCCCTCATGGAAACGCATGAGGGTAGCCCAAATCTCCTGAGCCGTAGCGAGGTGAGAAACGCGATCAAACTCACTCATGCTCAGACATGAGAAAAGAGCATTACGAGCTCGGCTATTGGCATCGTGCTCATCGATCTGATGTTGAGAGACACGAGCAGCCAAGACCATGTAATCGGCAGAGTTGCAAATATCCCAGATGGAAGCACCCAAACTCTGCAGATAGGCCGACATGCGTATCTTCCAATACGCATAGTTCGTCCCATCGAAAAATTGTGGTTTGCCCATGCCGCGATCCATGTTGCCTTCTGTGGATCTGGAACCTGCTAAGGTGGAAGATCCTTAACCCGCTCCGATACCAATTGAAGGACCGAGAATGCAATAGCAAGGCGACCAGAGGGGCGTGAATGGGAGCTTCAATTTCTTTTCAGAAACTTTTCGCCACTGTCCCGAGAATCAACCTCAAGAGCAAACCCTAGAGCTTGCAAGTGTCTACGACCCTAGAGGTAGGGTGGATGCTTCCAAGAAGCACAACGAGACACTACACAGCTCTAGAAACCCAACACAAAAGCCGAAAATCAAAGCCGACAACGAACGAACAAACCACGGATGAACATGAGCAAAGTAGCTCTGACCGGACTCACTGGTGCGTCCGGTCAATAGGCATCGGACGCGTCCGGTCAAGCAAAACCCAAAACGGGAGCTCTTTGTTTGTGACCGGACTCACGGTCACGGAGCGTCCGGTCACATCACCAGCATCCGGTCAGTTCAGACAAAACGAGGAACAGTGAGAACGATGCGTCCGGACAATCACTGAAGGAGGGTTCGGTCAAGTTGCAGAAAGAACTATGATAGACATTCAACGACTGGACTCTCAACCATGTGTCCGGTCAACACAACGCATGCGTCCGGTCACCCCGACAGTCCACTGTTCATCCACCGATTTGATTCAAACTCTGCCAAAACATATCCTCTATGGATCAAACTTGGAGAGATGAGTCACAAGGATGATAGTGAGCTATCTCTAAGAGATCATGGCTCGAACCTATCTCCAAATCGATGAATCGAAGAATTTTGGGGAAACAGAGGCAAAAACCGAACATCAACGAAAATCGATCGATCTACTAGCTCGTGAGGTTAGAGGTGAATTCCTTCGGTGGAAAGAAGTGCCTCACGATCTAGAACATCTCTGTTCAAACGGAATCACAAAAGACGTAACGAACAAAAAGATCGATCGATGGGAAAATCGTGGAGAAAAGCAACCCGCGAGGGACAAGAACAAAACGCGAATCACAATCATGAATTTGCAACCGTGTGGCTACCACACGCTACAACAGTGAGATTACGGTCTCACTTCCTCAAAATCTCATGGGCACAGAGGTATTGTTCTCTTCTCTGTGGATTTCAGTTTGCTACAGCAGGGGATTGGGAGAGCAGAAAAAAGCTAGAAGGCAAAGAGCAAATGGCTGAGATAACATGGGAGGAGGGTGTCTCCCTCTACTTATCCTAATTCTAATTCCTACTCTACCCCTCAGTAATTACAGAGCGAACTAGCTTAACCCTAGGGTTATTCTGGACCAACTCGAAGATGCTGGTGATCCGACGGCCACGCCCGCACAATTGGTAGCGTTGCCTCGACGCAACCTCACCGATTGCCGCCACGTGCCGCCATCGCTCCGCTCGTCCTTTTCCCGGACTTTGCCCTCGGTTTTGAGGCCCAAACCGGGAAACCAGCTTTCGTGACCAACCCCCGGTTTTGAGGCCCAAACCGGGAAAACAGCCGTCCATCGCCTGAGTTTTGTGGCCCAAACTCAGAAACCCGCAGCACCTAGGTTTTGAGGCCCAAACCAGGAAACCGCCCTCAGCCCGAGTTTTGTGGCCCAAACTCGGAAACCATCAGCGCCCAGGTTTTGAGGCCCAAACCTGGAAACCGTCCACTCGGTGGTTTTTCTGTGGCTCAACCACCAAACCGAGCCGTAGAGGGGATGCACCACCCGTGCACCCCGTCCACCAACACGTGTCCCCAGGTCCACGACCCAGGCAACACCGTGCCCGCAAGTCTTCGCTCGTCGCTGTCCCAGGCTGCTAGCCACCACAACTGATCCTCGGGCCACCGGTCCCTCAGTCCAAGCCTCATGTCCGCCCTTCGCCACTCTCGGTCCATCGGCACGGCACGTCTCTACTTGACCTTCACCTTGCCTTTGATCACTGTATCCGTGCTCGACACCTGCACAACACAAGCCAAAGAACATGCGCATTATCCCAGTTGACAATCACTCATCACTCAGAGACTCGGCATACACCCATGTATCCGAAGAGGGTAGCATGATAGTATTATAAAGATTTATTCAGATGGTGATGATTAGTATATGAGCATATCTTAAAGGTAGGGATAACCAACATAGCAACACAGCAAGAGATGCTCTTAGAAAGTCTATTCCCCATGCTTGGATTTTGCAAATCAAGATTGGATGAATGTAATTCAATGTTACATGGTGATTGGTTGGGCATACCTTGTCTTTGTTGTTCCTTCGTTCTTTTCTGCTCCAGACTTGAAAGGTTAGTGACAAGAATACCCGAAGGAACAATCTCATAATTATATTTCTATGCTCATTACAGAAGGAAGTGCAGCAAAAAGGTAGGCGTAGCTAATAACCAGATGTTATGATAGGGTGTAAGAATTCTACTGGTTATAGCTTGCGCTCATGGGGTAGTGATAGATAAGAGTGGAATTCAAAAACAACATTCATAAGAATGAACACAAAAATAATGAAAAAGACTGGGACAAAAAGGAAAATATAAAAGTATAATACAAGGTTAAACTAGGACTTAAGATGATCTACCGTTCCCCGGCAACGGTGCCAAAAATGCTTGTTGGTATAAATTAATGCACATTCTACTTTATCCGCAAGCGCACAGATAAAATCTTCCGATGTAGCACTTCACCAGAGTAACCCAAAGGAATGGATAGTGACAAGTCTTAAAGTCTAACCCATGAGTAGCTAACAAGGACAGAGAATCTAGAAGTATAGAGGGGATCATTAAGGCTGTCTAATTCCCATTTAAGAGTGATATGTTTATATTATTCTTAGTGGGGAAGTTTCCATAAAAGGTCACAAACAGAGTATGAGTCTTTTATGCAAATGTATAATCCTACCGAGCTTACACACGGGTAAGTGGACTATAGAAGAATCAACAAGGCTATAAGAGTCACCCTTGCGAACAACCACTACTACTGGTGTTATAGGAGGCATTTATGAGCTATCGAGTCTAAGCTCCACGCTTACACTATCCAACTACTCTAACTCTAGCGCGACTAGAATTAATGTACTCAAAAGAGACTCATAAACCTTAAGAATAATAAGAACAATGGCTCAAACTTAAATATAGACGTTGATTACCGAAATAATCGCTGAAGCAAGTTGAAGATGAACTTGAATCCGCAGGTACAATATGAAGAAGTTGATCTGACAGGCCAGAGCTCCTTCTTGGTCTCTTCCTCTGTCTCTCTCTTCTAGTTCTAGTATAAGACTAGGTTCTAAACCAAAACTAGAGGGGTAACTAGTCTTCTCCTTGAAAGTTGTCTCTTGAAGTCTTCTAGGGTTTCTGAATGAGGCGTAGACTTTTTTGAAGAGAGACTTGTTCTACCCTGGGGCCTGGGGGCCTGTATATATAGCCCTCAGGGATTAACCACGGCCGTTTGATCAAACCGACTTCACGTAGGGCTGAGATGGATCCTCAGAGGCGGTAGAGGAAGGTTCCAGAAGGAGGATGCGTGGGGGCCTAGGACCCAACCGACCGTTGGGCCCACCAGACCGGTTGGTCCCACCTGTCGGGGTCTCGGGGTGCCCCGCCTCGTGGAGTCCTCTGGAGTCATCTGGAGAATTCCTGACTTGGCGGTTGCGTTATCTCGCGTTGGTTTCCTTCTAGGGGAAGCAATTGAGGGTTGTTTTCCTGTTTAATCCCTACAAATTCACAATTCACCAAAACTCATGGAATATTGTCAATTAAAACAATAAACCTTTATTGGTGATTGAATTCATGGCCTTTTCATATTTATTTATCCTTTAATTTTGATACATAACCAGTGTCAACAGAGTGCCTCCATGATAGTCCTTGTCTTTTAGTGCCACAACTGAGACTTGTCCTTTCAACAGTGTCTAGATGATGCAGATCTTATCGATTGTTCTTCTTGATTTGCTAGCTTAGGTGTTATCTCTCCATCTTCTAGCTCTTGTGGTGTAGTGGCTTCATCCTTCATAATGCCCTCCTCAATTCTTGGCAGTTGGTTCTTCCCTTGATGTCTTCTCTTGGTTCTCTTTGGCTGCTCATAAGTGATGTAGTTATTTAAGAATTAGCAAAAGATCAAAAAGTTGACTTCTCCAGGTTCGGCAAAAATGATAACATTGATGGTGTTCAAGAAGGAGTGATGGATCATATTCTTCTTCTCAATTGGGACAACATCTAGTGGTTTCTACTGATCAAAGTGATAGGTAGGAGCTCAATATGTCTTGAAGCTGGTTTTCTCCTTCCTCCCTTTGATTGTGAAACACATCTAGACAACAGAATTGTCTCCCCCATGCTGGCTTGTGATGTAGATGGAGTCCCAACAACATGTTCATGTGTTTGACTTGTAGATCTTGCTATTGTTGTAGTGGTACCATCTTGTCTCTCAAGCTAGCTCTTGATTAGAAAAGTGGATAACTTCCCACTTCTTGTCTTGATATCTTGGACCATGATGGTTGCAGGCATAGGTTGTCTCATACGAGGTAAGTTGCATCCTATTTGTCATCAGTGCCCAAGCAAGACTCAAAGCTAGGCTAGCACCATTTGTGATCTGAGAGTAGGTTTGTGTGGATATATACCTGAAGGATTGCAGGAACTTGAAACATGGGTTATTATCCACAACTTATGTATTTTGCATCTATGCTAATAAAAAGATGTTTTTATTATTATTTTAGCATAGACTAGTATTTTATGTGTTGGCTGCACTTTAACATGATTCAAGGCAAAAGATAACTTGCAGTAGAAGACAAAATAAACTTTGATACTCATAGTTCTTTCATCCATGATGAATGAGCTGAGTCTTCATCGTGCAAGAGTTGTTGAAGTTCATTGTATGCCTTGCTTCATCTCCAGTGTGAGTTCATCTTCTGGACTTTCCCAAATTGATATTGAAAGTTTCCCTACAGGGGTTAGTCCAACAAAATATCCAACATCCACTATAGCATACTATCAGCTCAAAAATCAACCTAGACACCATGTCTAATTTGATCTAGGAAGGCATTTTAACTTAATTGTTTAAATTAAAAGCCTTTGAAAGCAAGATCACCACTCCTAAACTAGGCACCATGCTTAATTTAAGAGATGTATGAAAGTACTCCAAACCTATACATATAATATAGAGAATGAGGGTAGCATAAAAGTATTATAGAGATTTATTTAGATTGTGATGAAAGAGCATGATTAGTATATGAGCATATCTTAAAGGTAGGGATAACCAACATAGCAACACGGCAAGATATGCTATTAGAAAGTCTTTTCCCCAAGCTTGGATTTTGCAAATCAAGATTGGATAAATGTAATTCAATGTTATATGGTGATTGGTTGGGCATACCTTGTGTTTGTTGTTCCTTCGTTCTTTTCTGCTCTAGACCTGGAAAGGTTAGTGACAAGAATACCCGAAGGAATAATTTCATAATTATATTTCTATGCTCATTACAGAAGGAAGTTCAGCGGACAGGTAGGCGTAGCTAATAACCAGATGTTATGATAGGGTGTAAGGATTCTACTGGTTATAGCTTGCATTCAAGGGGTAGTGATAGATAAGAGTGGAATTCAAAACCAACATTCATAAGAATGAACACAAAAATAAAGAAAAGACTGGGACAACAAAGAAAAAGATAAAAGTATAATACAAGTTTAAATTAATACTTAAGATGATCTACCGTTCCCCGGCAACGGCGCCAGAAATGCTTGTTGGTATAAATTAACGCACACTCTACTTTATCCGCAAGCGCACAGATAAAATCTATTGATGTAGCACTTCACTGGAGTAACCCAGTTTTAATATCGAACCCAAAGGAACGGATAGCGTTAAGTCTTAAAGTCTAACCCCTGAGTAGCTAACAAGGATGGAGAATCTAGAAGTATAGAGGGGATCACTAAGGCTATCTAATTCCAATTTAAGATTGATGTGTTTATATTATTATTAGTGGGAAAGTTGCCATAAAAGGTCACAAACAGAGTATGAGTCTTTTATGCAAATGTATAATCCTACCGAGCCTACACACGGGTAAGTGGACTATAGAAGAATCAACAAGGCTATAAGAGTCACCCTTCCGAACAGCCACTACTACCGGCGTTATAGGAGGCATTTATGAGCTATCAAGTCTAAGCACCACGCTTACACTATCCAACTACTCTAACTCTAGCGCATCTAGAATTAATGTACTCAAAAGATATTCATAAACCTTAAGAATAATAAGAACAATGGCTCAAACTTAAATATATAGGTTGATTACCAAAACAATCGCTGAAGCAAGTTGAAGATGAACTTGAATCCGCAGGTACAAGATGAAGAAGTTGATCCAACAGGCCGAAGCTCCTTCTTGATCTCTTCATCTCTCTCTCTCTTTTAGTTCTAGTATAAGACTAATTCTAAACCTAAACTAGAGGGGTAACTAGTCTTCTACTTGAAAGCTGGCTCTTGAAGTCTTCTTCTATGGTTTCTGAATGAGGCGTAGACTTTTCTGAAGAGAGACTTGTTCTACCCTAGGGCCTGGGGGCCTGTATATATAGCCCTGAGGGATCAACCGCGGCCGTTAGATCAAACTGACTTCACGTAGGGCTAAAATGGATCCTCAGAGGCAGTTGAGGAAGGTTCCAGAAGACAGAGGCCATCGGGCCTAGGGGGTGACGGACCGGTCATAGGGTGGGACCGGTCGGTCCCACCTGGCGGCCTCTCGGTGTGTCCGGCCCCGTGGTGTCCTCTAGGTCCTTCTAGAGTATTCCTGACGTGCCGGTTCCGTCGGTTTCCTTCTAGGAGAAGTAATCAGTGCTGGTTTTCCTGTTTAGTCCCTGCAGATCATAATCTACCAAAACTCATGGAATATTGTCACTTAAAACCCTAAACCTTTATTGGTGATTGAATTCATGCCCTTTTCATATTTATTTATCCTTTAATTTTGATAGATAACCAGTGCCAACAATAAGCTGCTTAGACGTGCTGCAAAAGAGAGGAAGGAGTTTACGCAGAAGTGGGAGGACGCAGTGAAGGAGCTTGATTCTATCAAGTCCACCGTTGTCGTGACTGAGGAGGATGAGTGTGAGATGTGCTACACGCACATGACTGACCTTCTCACTCTGAGGGGGAAGTATGTTGCTTTGGATGGAGAGGTGGATGAGCTTAGAGCTAGACCTGTGTTGCTGGGTGCGTGCAAGTCTTGTGCAGGTGTCGGTGTTTATTAACCGGCAACTCGTCTTGAGGGATCTCAGACGATTTGTTAGGTGGGGATTGGCGTTCATAGAACTCGGCGAGTACACAGGGACAACGATTTATACTGGTTCAGGCCGCTTAATAGCGTAATACCTTACGTCCAGTGCGGCGTGTGCCTTGTGTTATGATTCAAGATTCAATGATAGGAGCCCGCGCCTGCTTCCCCTTATATACTCGGGTGAAGCACAACGTAGACCGAGTCCTAGTCGGTTACATCAGAGGAGTCCTATTCTAATTACAAGACTTCTTTTAAGAACTCGACTATGTTACAGCGAGAGTCCTAATCCAAGTACACTTTGTATCAAGTCTTCGGATCTCTCGTGTTGTCCAGAATTAGTCGGAGTAATCATCTTCTGATGACATCTCTGACATCTTGGTGCGTCAAGCCCCCGAGCTCTTCATCATTTCTTTAATACGTTATCTTCTGGTTTCACTTTGAGGATCTCCGAGTAATGTCTTGAGAAATCTTGAAGTGCTCTGTAGGTAAAGAACTTCCATGGCGTGCACTTTTTTCCAAAAAAGTGCACCCATAGGGTGTAGCAGCCGAGCCTCTTGTTATTTAAAATAACTTTGAGGATCTTTTGAGCCCTTTCCGAGTAATCCTTGGGTAAGAAAAAACATTTCCTTTATGGTATATACCCTGCAGCCCCTGGGCCTGAGTTCCGGGTACTGAAGTAGTCGGTTCTTGGGGTCTTCCAAATATGTTACCGGGTAATCCATAAAGATTTTGAGAAGTTAAAACATGATACTGATTCGTTGCTTAGTCCTTCCGAGTAATAAATATCTGGCTTTAGGTGGGTAATGTTTTCATCAAACATCCCTTTTCACCCCCCACTGAATAAGAATTACTGTGAAGTCTACAATAAATGACCAATAACTGTTTCACCTATACTTTGTCGTGTTCTGCAACTGCAAAACTTTGTCGTTTTCCTCTTGAAGTATGCATGTGAATCAAACCCATCACTGGTGTCAGGCTTCACATGTACAACAGTACGCCGGAAATTATTGCTCTCTGGCACTTCTATTCGTGAACTATGTCCATAGACCAGGAGCACCCGCCTATAAATACCTTGCCTGGGAAGCATTGAAGCCACACCTTCCTGAGTGCATGACTTCTCTTAGTCTCTTGAGTGTTATAGTATCTGTAGTGGAAATGTCTGAGCCCCTGGGTATCTTCCTTGTATAAAATAGTTGAGGTGTCCAGAAGAACTCTTGTGAAGGGATCATCCGTCAGGATGGTTTCCAAGTGGTCGCGAGCAGAGGGATACAGAGGTGCGCCTAGAAGAACTCTTGTGACTCCCGCATCGTGGGCAACCTCGAGGTCAGAGGTTGTCAAAAGGCGCTAGGATTAGGGGCTATTCCCGAGTTCCTTGAGTACTTGGGCGGTGCCTTAAACCCACCTTGGGATGCACTCAAAAGATAGTGTCTACCCAAGGTTCTGTGTCTGCTTTACTGCGTCCCACTGAACCCATTCCGTGGTGCACTAGGCATCAAGACTCTATATCTTGATTACACTAGAGTAGCGTTTTACATCCTGATTGTGCTTGTGCTGGTAGTTGCTGTATCTCAAGATGTTTCCTTGTATCTTTGATGTAATTCCGAGTAATAATAAATAAGATCCGGGTACTTGGAATATTTTCCGAGTCCTTTGTCTTGTTCTCCGAGTACTAAATATATCTTGTGAAAGAAGTAACGTTGTCTGTTTGCGGTGTGTCAGTTCACTGCCTCTGACGCTGTCTGAAACATCCCTCCAGCCGTTAGGGTTTTAGACGGTTTCATAACGCCGTTTGGAAAAGATGAACGGTTGCCGTAACAGATCTATAATAAGCCGCCATCTGGCCTATGGTTTCTTCATGCTTCCATCTAGCCATTGCCTTCAGAGCAAACAAAATCCTCATAGCCAGTCCCTTAGTTGATGCGCAAGAAGTCCCTCGTCATCAACATGGGTCCCAAAAGGCAGTCTACAGCTGAGAAGAAGAAAGCGAAGATTACTGTCGGCGGGAGGCCACGCCATCCATGCCCACCCACTGTTGTGTTGGCCTGGAAGCAGCCAGATACCACAGAGGCGGAGTTGGCCTACTTAGCGCAACAAGGATTGCTCCGGTCACAGCCACTAGATGGATGGAGGGTACCGATTGACCACCGTGCACCAGCCCCTAACACAACGGAGATCGTGATGTTTAAGTCCTTCGTGGAGCGGGGATTGGGGCTCCCAGCATTGTTGACGGTCCTTAATGTCAATATTATACCATCAACTAATGCATAGAATGACATGAAATGAACCATAAAGCATAGTTGTAGGGTTTGAAACTAACAAGTTCCACGAGTTTTGGTGCTCTCACTTGTTTTGTAGGACATCCTTGTTTTTACCATATAAAAGTATCTCAAGTGATGAAACAAAGCACACCATTGCAAAGACCTCGTCGAGATGATCGAAACGGACATATGTGTTGCTATATTTGGAGTCCCGGAGCGAGAGTCCTCGATGGATACGACATGGAAGATTCTAGAACATTCCAGAACATTCCAGAAGACACAAGAAGGCGACCCATGGAAGCTGGGGCCCACCTGCCATAGAGGCAGACTGGTCCGTCTCCCTCCTAGGCTGGTCAGTCGGCTATTGGGCCCAATCTGCTCCTCCTTCGGGTGACGCACTCCAACCGACCTCTCCAACGTGTTTTGGCCCATTAAGGCCCATGTGCATATGGCGAAGGATTTAGTACGACATCGCTTGCCCAAGGTGGAGGGGAGGCCAGGAGCACCTATATAATAAACCCAGGACCCCCTTGAGGCAACACAACATCATCATCTGGAGTCTTTGTAGAGGCGTCCCTCGAAGGACAACCTCTCCTCCCTAGAGAATTAGGTTTAGATTTTCCAATGTAATAGCTTAGCTCTAGTCGGGAGTTAGGGAGAGCGGAGCTGCGCTTTGGTTCCGGAGGAGTCTTCAGAGTTTTGGTATGTCTTTGTATCTTTTCTTTGTAAGACTTATGCTTTAATATATTTATCTTCTCTATTTACTTTATGCTTTATTATATGATTAGTATAGTTGTTATATCTTGGCATGGGATCTTTGCTCGTATTGAGTGCTCTAGTTATCCTAGGTAATTAGAGTAGTAATCAATAGATTAGACATGGTGTTTAGTCTATAGGTTACCTGAGGTTGCGCTCAATCCCACGGAATACTTGTGGTAGCCCCAGGGGTGATAGCTCTGTTAGGCCTTCGTAGTCCACAACGTTCGGATTGATGTTTCGTAGAGCTTTTGGCAGCCTTCTCCCAACTACCTTTTTCCCAGTCTTCTTCGAGAGTTGGAAAGGACCTGCTGCTCCAAAGTGCCAATGTTTATAATTGTTATATCTTTTAATCCTTGTTACCTTAGAACCCAAGTAATAGAGAAGTGCATAGGAACCTTGATCTCTCCCGTTGTCCTCCCACTATAGTTATCTATACATTTATCATTGAATTCTCTTTGATGTGCTTTCCTTATTATATATATCATATATCAACTACTCCTGCTTTAGTCTAATTAGTACTCTGAGTTAGTAGATACATGATAGTGAATTATCAGATTCTTGACCCTAGCTTCCCTGTGTTAAAATATAAATAACAATCCTGGAATACTCCCGGTAAAATGCTACAATGGTGTTCTATGCGCTTGCGGAATCTTTCATATTCTATTAGCACTAACGAACATCAACAAGCATTTTTGGCGCCGTTGCTGGGGAAGCAATTGGTGTAAAGATTTTGATAATGATCTTGATATCTGCTAATTTAGTGTACCACTAGCTTTAGTAGGATTACCCCTTGTTCTGTTGAGTGTGGAATAGACAGGACATCATATGCCATTTCGACCTTATGGCAAGATTCCACAAGAATGAAGAACCTAGGGTGCCTGAACATTCAAGATCCATCATTAATTCTGGAACCCTGCCATCTCACAGGTTTGTGTATACATATATATTATTTATTCTAACCATGTGTAGATTGGAGAAAAGGTCGCCGTCACAACAATTCAACTCTCATCTCATGTGACGGATAGTTACGTTGTGTCACTCACAAATCTCAGTTGTGAGTCATGGTAAGTATGATCAAGGCGAGACAGTCTTGCTCATGGACTTTAAACTTTATGAGTAGTTATCTTTTTAATTCCTTGCATTCCTCTGCATGTTTACTTTTAATCATTCATCCGCTCCATTTAGTTTATGTTTTCTCATATCAAGTTCCTTGCATGCATTCATGTCATCTGCATCAAAAAAAAAATTAAAGAAAAAAAGAGAAAAAAAAATTCCTCTCAGTGATCATACTCTTTCATCTATATTTGAATAAATCTCTTTTATGCTTTCATGCTACCTTTGTTTATGCTAGTATATTTTGGTATGAAGGTACTTCCCTAGGGTACTTTCATAGGCTTTTTAAATTAAGCATGGTGCTTAGGTTAAATAGTCTACCTTAATCAAATTAGACACGGAGTTTGGTTTGATTATTGATCTAAAATTAGCTTGTGTAGACATTGGATATTTTATTGGACTAACCCCTGCAGAGAACTCTAAATACACTTTGGAAAAGTCCTGAGATGAATTCACATCAGAGATGAAGCAAGGCATACTGTGAACTGCATAATGAAGACTCAGCTCATTCATCATTGATGAAAGAACTGTGAGTATTAAAGTTTATTTAAGTCTATCTCCTACTGCAAGTTATCTTTTGCCTTGAACCATGTTAAAATGCAGCCAACATATAAATTGCTAGTCTATGCTAAAGTAATCCTAAAATCATCTTTTCATTAGCATGGATGAATAACACATAGTTGTGGATAACAACCCATGTTTCAAATTCAGTACAATCCTTCGGGTATATCTACACTAACATTTTGTAGGAGATGAGATTTGCTTGTTCATGGTGTGAACTTAAAGATCCAAAAAACCCAACCCGTGGATAGACAAAACTCATCATCGGACAAGTCACTAGTGATGTCGAAGACAACCAAGCTTTGAGCCATCCCAAGGCCTAAGCCAGGACACTGATGACGAATAGGATGCAACTCACCCCGTATGGGTCAATATATGCCTACACTCAGCATTGTCAAAGACATCAACACCGACACCAGCAACAAATATTAAGGTGACGATATACCACTACATTATAACATCTATGTGTCGTCCGAAGGAAGTCTGTTGGTGGTTCAATATGAAGACAAGCAGTGGAAGTTCTCCTCACTTCTAATTATTGCAACACAAGAGCTAGTTTGGGGGATGAGGTGGAAGAACTTCAACAACAACAAGACTGACAATTTCAACTCATGAACATGTTGTTGAAGAAATTTGGACATCCGTTGTGTAGATTTGCTTCACGATCAAGGAGAGGAAGGAGAAATCCAGCTTCAACACTTTGATCAGTACAAGCCACTGGACGCTACCCCAGCCAAGAAGAAGAATATGATCCATCACTCATTCTTGGAAGAACGTTCTTGAACACGGCCAATGTTGTCATCTATGTCAGACCTGGAGACGTCCACTTTTGGATCATCGATCGAAAGGGTCGCTGCTTCTTTAACAACTACACCACTTACGAGCAGCCGAAGAAAACCAAGAGAAGACGTTGACTCAACCGATAAAGGAAGAACCAACTGCCAGGAATTGAGGGTTACATCATGAAGGATGAAGCCACTGCACTGCAATAATTCAGAGATGGAGAGATAGTACCCGAGCCTAAAAATCAAGAGAATAGTTGACCAAGTCTCCATCATCTGGACCGGTTGAGAACAAGACTCAGCTGGCCCACTATGAGATAGGCAAGAGAAGACAAGCCATTCATGAACAACAACTAGCTAGACAAAAGAAGCTTCCACAAGGTGGATCGACACAATCACTCTTCAATGATAAAGTAACATTTCAAGGTAAGAGACCATCACTTTAAAAGCTTCTCTTTGATTCTAGTATGTGCATACATAAAGAACCAAACATGTTTAAGTTGCACCTCAGTTGATCCAACCTAATCAACTCAACATGTTGAGTTCTTTACTCTTTATTCCTGGCTTTACTCTCTTGAATCTCACTATCTTAACTAAATGAGCTAAAATGTTATGCATCTAACCATTGGAAGATGATATATCACAATCATGAAAAGATCGACACATTATGCATAGATTATCTTTCCTTGGGTTAAGCAATCTGATCTATTAAATATTTTATGATGCTACTTTCATGCTCATCTTTTGATCCTATCACTCATGTTAAGATTAAATAGAACACATAAACAACAAGTTCATCTTGTTCAATGTGCCTAAGGTTACAGAGGAATGAACAAAACTTTTGGTTCTGTTGGTGTTTTTCCACCAACAGAGCCCATGCACTTGATCTCTACCTTGTCTTTATGAGCAGGACACACTCTTGAGCAAAACATAGAGGAGTTTGTCAACTCCCAATTTCTACAGAGTGAAGGTCCTGGATCTACAAGAACATGCACACTAAGCAAAATGCTGTCAGCTTCAACAACTAACGCTTCACTTCAAATTACTGGATGAACGAAGAACATGAGTGACACCATATCGAGAGGTGTAGTTATCAAGGTCTACATATCAGGATCAAATGATGCACCTCAGGAATGAACATGCTCAGAAGTCCTGTTCAGAGGATTTAAAATATTGAACCCTCGCCCAAAGGTAAAATCGGTAGTTATCCATATTTATCTTTTCTGCATTAGTTTCTCTTTTGTATGTTTACTTCTCATCATTATTCCACCATAGCATATTTACTTTTCTGCATTAGCATTGCACAAAAAAAAGAGAAGAAAAATATTTCACTTTTCGCACTGCATCATAAAACTTAAAGCCCCATGAGAATAATTCTATGCTGTGTAAAAACCCACATGAAATATTCATCATGGTTGTTGGTAGTTCTTAGCTTCACTAAAGATAGAGCTAGGCAACTATCCCTGGTAATGGCCTAGGAATGCTTCTTGGCACTTGCTAACGTTGTTACTAGGAGTAGACTATGCAGTCTATCCCTAACAACGGCGTCAGAAATGCTTGAAGCAAGACCGGTCACTATACCTAAAGGAGTGGAGCTAAAGCAGCTATCTACTAATGCCAAGCGGGGTTGTCAATCCTGACACTAATAGGAGCTAGCTAGAGAGAATGCAATCTACCAGGAGGAGATTCTGCAAGCGCACAGAACTATCATAGTAGCACTTCGCCTCGGAGTATCAGGTGTCGATTTATTTGATCCCAAGGGAAGGCTAGGGTGGTGAATGAGTTGAGTCAAGGAGGGGATGAGAGTCGAAGAAATAATAAAAAGGAAAAGGGGAGAAGGGAAGATGAAAGGCTAGAAAGAATATGTGGGTAGATAGGTAAGGATGAAATGGATGGCTAAGGTAAGGTGGATAACTAGATAGATAGGGGGGTAACTAAGGGTAACTAAATAACTACTAATAACTAATCCTAGATAACTACAAGCAAGATAACTACAAATCAAGATAGTTACGAAGCAAGGCAGGCAAAAGTCAATAAAGCAACTAAGTTGAGTATAGTTTTATTCCTATCTTATCAAGTATCGAGGCGTACTAGCCTTTACCACTTACTTAGGTTGAACGCTAGCACAATGAGCCTTACTGTTAAACTGGGCCAACTACGTGGTGGAATTCAAGGCGCACAAGGCTGTCACCACCTGCTTGCTACCACAGCTATCCGGGGGTCCAGCCGTATCTGAAGGTAAGTCTATAACTAAGCACCATGCTTAACTATATTCTAACTATCTCTATCCTAGCTTTGAATAGAGACACCCTTGCGGACGTCAGAGCAAATACTTGACTTAATAAGATAAACACTAAACTAACTAAGCAACCTATTGGCAAAGATCAAACACTAAGCTCACTAGAGATTAACTACTATGGCTAAGTGAATTGAACTGTAGGATAGCTAGGCACTCAAGCAATCAATCAAGTATACCACTAAATACTGATAAGTAGAATAAAGTAATACTTGAAATGATGAAATAGAATATAGTAAAGTGCTTGAGTAACAAGAGCAAAAACTGAACTGGAGATGAAGGAAGACTCTCCCCAGCCCCAGAACCGATCACTCGCACGCCTCTACTCTTGAGCTAAGCCTTGAGCAGTGCTACCGCGAGGGCGAAGATGCCTTGCTCTACTAGCTACCTACTTGCCTAAGCTCTCTGAGCTTCTAACCTAACTCTCACTTGCTTCTCTTGCTTGTGTGTTGCTTTCTCTGGGATGTGATGGGATATCTGGGATATGAATGAAGTGATGCCTCCGGGGGGTATTTATAGTCTTGAGGAGTGAGGGGGGTACTTATAGGGGGTAGCCAACCGACATAGGGTTAGGTCAGGTGGCGGGCGCCACCCCCTACTGGCGGCCGCCAGTCCCCTGGCCGTTGGATGCACCGTCTTTGATCCTACGGCCTCCAGGTGGTTTTCCAAGGCGGTTTGGAAGTCGGTTGCATGTCCTAGCAACCGACTTAGGTCATGATCCATGCCACTCCCCTCTGTAGTCGTCCGATGCCACTGACCTAGTGACCAAGGGCCAAGATTTGGCCTTGGGATGGTCACACGGATTAGTGACGTGGCAAGGGGGAGAGTTGGGCCTCACCCTTGTGGCGGGCGCCACCCCCCTAAGGCCCAATTGGGCCCTGCTGAGTGGGTTTGGCCTCTGGTGGTTCAAATGTCCAAATTTGGTCCAAATTCCTGCATTCAAATAAAAATCTATGGACATGTGGAATTTGGTTAGTTTGAAACCTATTTGACTACATTTCATGCCTTTTTGGTGGATTTTAGGGTCAAATGTTGATGGTAAAATAGGTGTTTAAGGACCATCAACAAGCTCCCCCAAGCTAACCTGTTGCTCGTCCTCGAGCTACAATGCGGTTTAAGCATTGAGCATGAAATAGATAGCAACTTAAGATGTATGCAAGTGCATATTGTATAGTGAGAAATAACTTAGCATATATCATTAATCATAGCAATGTGGGGCTTATAGCTTTTCACTTCAAACATGCAAGAGTGAAATAAAGGAGTAGATAGGAAACTTTTATATTGCTTAGGTTTGACTAGGATTCTGTCTGGAGGTTTTTCAAGGTTTTCAAAAGATAACAACTTGCTTAATTCCTCCAAGATTCACTCAATCACTCAATGGTGTTTAAATCCTCACTTAGGCCAAAATATAGCCTCTCCTATTTCTAAAGAATGATATGTGGAGTTATAGGAAGGCTAAGAACCATGAGCAAATTGCCTGATGTTTATTGCTAAGCTAGACACTCAGATCATAAGGAGCAGCAAATCATAAAAATTGATCAAGATGTGCATGTGTGGTTATGTGGAAGTGTATAGAGGGATATTTCATAATCCTTCCTAGTTAATTTCTGGGTCTAGAGCTAATGATAATTCTCTCTCTCTCTCTTCTTTTTTTTGGATGCATAGTGAGTAGACAAAAGATGTGTCCTCACATTTTCTTAGGACATAGTCCTCTCTTGAGCTACTTTGCTTACTTTTTTTCTTCAGGACATAGTCCTTTCTTGAGCTACTTTGCTCATTTTTTTTCTCTCTTTCTCTCTCTTTTTTTGTAGCTCTAGATTTCCCCAGACATCTATAGGAAAGGATTTCAGAAATGAAAAAGGGGGAAGAGGGAGAAATGCTTATTCCCAGTGTAGGAATAAGCATAAGGCTAGCAATGGGATGTTTGGCAGGGTTTTGCATATCTCCGGTGTAGAGAGTAAGCAATTTATTTGGTGGTTGCAAACTTCCAAAGTGGAAAGTAGGCAATTTTTGGTGGGTGTGTGAATCTTGATTCAAAAGATATGATAAGTTTCTCTACTAAGATCTATGAGGTCTAACAAAGCTCAACACAAACAAAGCTCTTTGTGGTTTTGACTAATGACTAACAAATATTTGGCTGGTGGTGGGATGGGATAAAATCTAGGAGGAACTTTTAGCAAGGTTTTCATAATTTTTTAAAAGAAATCCTCCAGATTAGGTCCTAATTTCACCTTAGCAAGTTTAAAGAATTACTCCATTTCTTACTAACTTTGTTCACTAAGCATGATTTTAGTTAAATCATGTGCAACCCACAAAAGCTACAACTTAGATAAGACCAGTTATTCAAACCATAACAATAGCATTTGGATGACATATGTCAAATCTTATTCAGGTTTCAACTTGTTTAAGCAGATTTTATCAATATTATTCATGGAATCGTTATTTAGGCAAGCATGTGACATTCAAAAGATATAGAATTTAAGAACTGAATGTAAAGTGTAGGCTTGAGACATACCTTATTGGAGCGGGAGTCTCCCCCAAGCTGGCTTCTTGCTTGGTGAAGGGTCTTCTTCTTCTTAGTTGGAGCTCTTGTTCTCATTTTATTAAAAGGGAAACTATCTAATGTTGTGAAAAGGGAAACTATCCTATTTTATTTTTCTAGCTAAGTTAACATATACCTATGCATATAACTAATGATAACTGATTTTTTTTAGTTACATGCATGACATATGTTATTTATTCGAAAAAGGGAAAATTGAATGGAAAAATTAAAAGTAAAACCATACCTTAGGTCCATGGAGTTTCATCCTTATCGGGTGGATCTTCTTCCTTGGGCATTTCTTCTCTTAGTACTCCATCGGGTTCTTCTTCTTTTGGCACCACTCATTTGTTATGTGAATTACACAACTCAGGAGAAGGTGGTTCTTTCTTTCTG
The DNA here is from genome assembly GCA_009763385.1 of Coix lacryma-jobi var. lacryma-jobi. Taxonomy (NCBI): domain Eukaryota; kingdom Viridiplantae; phylum Streptophyta; class Magnoliopsida; order Poales; family Poaceae; genus Coix; species Coix lacryma-jobi. The sequence continues at coordinate 101,307,235 of CM019826.1, read as the reverse complement.
CTCCACCTTGTTCTTGGGTGCCTCTTCTTGGTACGAATGGGTTTTGCTTCCTGCATGTTAGCGGTATATGCGGGGCTTCGGGAGAAAGAGAATATTTCCTTCCTCCCTCCTAATGTCATTTGCATTTTACCACTCCCCACATATATGCAAGCATCAATAGTGTTCAAGAAGGGTCTACCTAAGATTAGAGACACATCTTTCCTATTTCTCATATCTAGTATTATGAAATCAGTAGGAACATATGAACCTCTAATATGAACAGGTAAATCACTGACTATTCCTTCTACATAGCAAGTGGACTGATCAGCTAGCACAACATAGGCAGATGTGGATGACATGGGTGGAAAGAACGAGTTTTCATAATAATCTTTAGATAAAATGTTCACACTCGATCCTAAATCACACATGGCATTTTTAAAGACTTCACCAAGGATTGAGCATCTAATTATGGGACTACCAGGATCACCCTTTTTAACAGTCATGGTTTGATCTTCATAATAGTTAAAATATTTTATTTCAACCATGTTTGCAGTTTACATATCAGGTTTAGCAGGAATTTTGCCAGATTCAAAAGATGGTATGATAGCAGCAAGTTGAGCTAATTGGGTTTCTAACATCTTATTAAAGCCAAGTTGATTTTTCAGAGCAGATGAGAAATCTTCCAATTTAGCATTTATATTCTCAAGAATTTTATCATTCGACATTAATCTCTCTTTCAAGAAATCAGTAGTTTTACCTTGTGAGTAAACTAAATTCTTCAAGAATGAGAAATTATCAGAATTCTGAAAATTAGAGCGGGGGGATGAATTGTTACCTTGAGAATTTGCAGGCTGATTCCATCCTTGATTCTGTTGACGGAAACCGTTATTGTTGTTGATGAAGTTCAAATCTTCATGTAGCTCGGGGCAGTGGCTCCCAGAATGTCCGGTTTCTCCACAGACTTCACAAGTCATGTAGGATTCCAGAGATTGGACACTCTCTTGTTGGTTCATCTTCTCACAGCTGTCCAGCTTCTTTGCCAGCAGGTCCATCTTGGCCACGATCATGTCGGCCTCCTTAAGGGAATGCATACCTCGCTTACGGGGTTGTAGTCTTTCGTCATTCCATCCTTGGTTCGACACCATCTTCTCTATAAGAGCCTTAGCATCTGCAACATTCAGAGAAAAGAATGCACCGCCGTCGGCGGCATCCAAATGGCTTCTAGAGAGAGGGGTTAGGCCATGGTAGAAGTTCTGGATCAATAGCCAGTCCTCCATACCATGGTGCGGACAAGCAGCGACATACTCTTGCAACCTCTCCCAAGCCTCGGGAATAGATTCCTCGGCTTGTTGCGTCAAGCTGGAGATTTTGTTGCGAAGAGCATTCGTCTTGCCCATAGGAAAGAATTTGGCGAGAAAAGCATTGGAACACTTGTCCCATGTGTCTACAGCGTTGCGATCGGTATAGAACCATTGCTTCACTTTTCCTAGCAAAGAGAAAAGAAAGAGACAAAGACAGATGGCTTCTTGAGTTATCCCCTTAATGGTGAAGGTGCCGCAAATCTCCAAAAATTGTTGGAGGTGAGCATTGGCATCCTCATGAGCTTTGCCACAGAATGGGCTAGCTTGGACCATCGTGATCAGAGCCAGTTTCAACTCAAAATTGAGGTTGGCATCGATCACATCTGGTCCTATCGCTACATTAGCGGCAGAAGGAGCAGAAAACTCATGAATGGCCTTGTTGGCCATCATGAAGATAGAATGAGATAAGAAAGAAAGAAGTTGAAGAAGATGAAGGAAAAAGATAAGAAGAGTTAAGGAGAGAAAGAATGGGGTAAGATGGGATTCGCTAAGCGGGAGCTTAAGCGAAGATAAATTCGACACGGACTCAACCGATACACCGATTGCCTTCCCCGGCAACGGTGCTAGAAATGCTTGTTGGTAGTTCTTAGCTTCACTAAAGATAGAGCTAGGCAACTATCCCCGGTAACGGCCCAGGAATGCATGTTGGCACTTGCTAACGTTGTTACTAGGAGTAGACTATGGAGTCTATCCCTGGCAACAGCGTCAGAAATGCTTGAAGCAAGACCAGTCACTATACCTAAAGGAGTGGAGCTAAAGCAGCTATCTACTAATGCCAAGCAGGGTTGTCAATCCCGACACTAGTAGGAGCTAGCTAGAGAGAATGCAATCTACGAGGAGGAGATTCTGCAAGCACACAGAACTATCGTAGTAGCACTTCGCCTGGGAGTACCAGGTGTCGATTTATTTGATCCCAAGGGAAGGCTAGGGTGGTGAATGAGTTGAGTCAAGGAGGAGATGAGAGTCGAAGAAATAAGAAAAAGGAAAAGGGGAGAAGGGAAGACGAAAGGCTAGAAAGAATATGTGGGTAGATAGGTAAGGACGAAATGGATGGCTAAGGTAAGGTGGATAACTAGATAGATAGGGGGGTAACTAAGGGTAACTAACTAACTACTAATAACTAATCCTAGATAACTACAAGCATGATAACTACGAAGCAAGATAGTTACGAAGCAAGGCTGGCAAAAGTCAATAAAGCAACTAAGTTGAGTATAGTTTTCTTCCTATCTTATCAAGTATCGAGGCGTACTAGCCTTTACCACTTACTTAGGTTGAACGCTAGCACAACGAGCCTTACTGTTAAACTGGGCCAACTACGTGGTGGAATTCAAGGCGCACAGGGCTGTCACCACCTGCTTGCTACCACAGCTATCCGGGGGTCCAGCCGTATCTGAAGGTAAGTCTATAACTAAGCACCACGCTTAACTATATTCTAACTATCTCTATCCTAGCTTTGAATAGAGACACCCTTGCGGACGTCAAAGCAAATACTTGACTTAATAAGATAAACACTAAACTAACTAAGCAACCTATTGGCAAAGATCAAACACTGAGCTCACTAGAGATTAACTACTGTGGCTAAGTGAATTGAACTGTAGGATAGCTAGGCACTCAAGCAATCAATCAAGTATACCACTCAATACTGATAAGTATAATAAAGTAATACTTGAAATGATGAAATAGAATATAGTAAAGTGCTTGAGTAACAAGAGCAAAACCTGAACTAGAGATGAAGGAAGGCTCTTCCCAGCCCTAGAACTGACCACTCGCACGCCTCTACTCTTGAGCTAAGCCTTGAGCAGTGCTACCGCGAGGGCGAAGATGCCTTGCTCTACTAGCTACCTACTTGCCTAAGCTCTCTAAGCTTCTAACCTAACTCTCACTTGCTTCTCTTGCTTGTGTGTTGCTTTCTCTGGGATGTGATGGGATATCTGGGATATGAATGAAGTGATGCCTCTGGGGGGTATTTATAGTCTTGAGGAGTGAGGGGGGTACTTATAGGGGGCAGCCAACCGACCTAGGGTTAGGTCAGGTGGCGGGCGCCACCCCCTACTGGCGGCCGCTAGTCCCCTGGCCTTTGGATGCACTGTCTTTGATCCTACGGCCTCCAGGTGGTTGTCCAAGGCGGTTTGGAAGTCGGTTGCATGTCCTAGCAACCGACTTAGGTCATGATCCACGCCACTCCCCTCTGTAGCCGTCTGATGCCACTGACCTAGTGACCAAGGGCCAAGATTTGGCCTTGGGATGGTCACACGGATCAGTGACGTGGCAAGGGGGAGAGTTGGGCCTCACCCTTGTGGCGGGCGCCACCTAGGGGTGGCGGGCGCCACCCCCTAAGGCCCAATTGGGCCCTGCTGAGTGGGTTTGGCCTCTGGTGGTTCAAATGTCCAAATTTGGTCCAAATTCCTACATTCAAATAAAAATCTATGGACATGTGGAATTTGGTTAGTTTGAAACCTATTTGACTACATTTCATGCCTTTTTGGTGGATTTTAGGGTCAAATGTTGATGGTAAAACAGGTGTTTAAGGACCATCAACAATGGTGGCATAAAAACAAAAATAAATATGCATACATTCATCCTGTTGCATTTTCTCTTTCATCATAAAAAATATTAAAATATAAAAATATTGAGAAAGAGATCTTACTGAAACTCTGGACAACTAAGGCTTGAGTGGCCAACCACTAATGCTTAATCTATTGCACAAGTTTTGTTGTCTATTTGAGTTTCATAGGATTGAATGACCAAGAAAAGCTGACGAGCAAGTGGATGTTCCAAACACTGTTGGAGCACTATTTCAACAACCATCAATATCAATCAATGCTCCGATAGAGGAAGAACATTTTCACTGCCAGCCCGCTACATTGCAAAACCGAACGACTACGTCAACATTCAGCTTGGGGGAAGCACCCTCGTGTATCCAGGTAAGTATCCTTATCCTCTTAAGTTTTTCTTTCTATAAATAAATTCAAAATACAAAAAAAAATGTGAGCACATGAAGGCTCAACACTATTACAACAACATCGAGCTTGGGGGAGGAGCACCCCCGTTATCTTGGTGATTCAGGTATGTCTTACTATTATCTTAGTGTTTTTTAAGTAATAGGTTATAGTATGTGTTAGATTAAATAAATAAAGCATGTCTAATCTGAAGAACTCTCTCTAATTTCTTAAAATGGAAATGATGAATAGTTGCTATATTGTATTTCTTTCTAGTACCTAGCCTTTAAGCATGAGTTCTCCTAATTAATAATGCTTTAAAATAAAATTAAACACATGGGTAGCAAATGCTTGATCCAGAGTCTAGGTAATTGACAGATATGATATGTGATGATCTGAGCTACTGTTATCTTGTTCTGAAAGAACACTAGAGTTCTGGAGAATTTCTAATATTAATTAATATGATCAATAATTGCATTGAGTTAAATTAAGCTTTGTTGACCCTATGAGAAGTTATCATACTATTGAATTGAGATCACTTACACATTTCATCCATCCTCCGCATAAATGCTCATGATTATCTATTGCTATCCTCTCAAAAGTTTGTTGGAAGCATGTGGCTATTGAAAAAAAGAGAAAAGAAAAAAAATCCGAGGAAATAAAAAGGGACAAGTGTCCGGAACCTCGAAGAAAAAAAAGAAAAAAAGAGAGAATAGAAAAAAAATATATGAATATCAGAAAAAATGGGCACGTGCCCGATAGTAGAATTAGCCTGATAGCCATGTGTTTCTAATAGACAAATGAGAGTGATATATTCAAAAGAGCATCCGCCTCCATTTTCCATACACATGCACTTCTCGATTCAATGGTATGGTTGACTTTCTCTTTGGATCCATTGTTTAATTTGGCAACATATGTTTTTAAGCTTTTTGAAAATTCATAAAAACTCTGAGATAATGGTGAAGTGAAAGAACTAGAGACATGGTGCTTGATTTGATCGTTCTATCGTTCAATTACTCAAGATTCAAGGTAAAGTACTAAGCCCTGTGATAAATAATATGATATCTTTTTCTAATCCAAATGAGAACTTTTGTTTGAATGCATGTGTACTTGTTAGAAGTACAGATATTGCAGCAACTCCTGATCCATTGTTGAGTTTGGCTTTGCTAAGGGACTAGCAAAGTGAAGGACCGAGAATGCAAAAGCAAGGCGACCAGAGGGGGGGGGGGTGAAAGGGAGCCTATAAAATTTCTCACGAAACTTTGTTCAAGTGTCCCAAAATCAATCCCCAAGAGCTACTACCAAAAACGTGATGCCCACGACCCTTGGAAGAGGGTGGATGATCCCTGGGATCACAGCGGGGCACCACAAAAACTTCCTCACCCAAGTTCACGCAAGTCAACTAGTGACGGGATGGGTTTTGGGTAATCTCAACCTCCCCCGAGCAACGCGAGGGGGATTCAGGCTATTTTGTAAAGCGAGAAGCCCAAATTCTGTAGAACACGAAGTTAGGAATCCAACGCAACAAACGAATCTCGAATCGGATCAAGAACGAACGAACCGCGAACGAAAACGCGCGAAACTGGATTGATCGGACTCTGGCCAGCGTCCGGTCAGCAGGGACCGGACGCGTCCGGTCAGCAAAAATCGGCTCTGGAACCTTACTGTTCGCGACCGGACTCACGAGTACAGAGCGTCCGGTCGAGACCAGTGCGTCCGGTCAGAAGCGAACAAGTACGATGAACAGTGGAAGCTGTCCGTCCGGTCAAAACGTGAACAGAGCGTCCGGTCAAGTCACGAACCGAACACAGCGAAGGTGTTCATCGACCGGACTCACTGACAGCGTCCGGTCGTTGAACGGGCAGCGTCCGGTCACCCCGATTCAGGCTGTTCGTTCACCGATTCGACTCGATCTCACCCAAAACAAATCCTCTAGGGATCAAACTTGGTGAGAAGAGTCACAAAGAGTATAGTGAGCTACCTCTAAGAGATCATGGCTCGAACCTATCTCCAAATCGATGAATCAAAGAATTTCGGGGGAAGGGAGAAAACTCGACCCGAAACGAAAAATCGATCGATCTCCTAGACCGTGAGGTTAGAGGATGATTCCTTCGGTGGAAAGAAGTGCCTCACAATCTAGAACAAACCAGTTCAAACGGAATTGCAAAAGATGAACCGAGCAAAGAGATCAAGCGACGGGAAAATCGTGGGGAAAAAGGATTCCGCGAAGAACACGAACAAAACACGAATCACACCCACGAATTGCAAGCCGAAGCGCAAACACCCGCTACGACAAGGAGGTTACGGCCTCCTTTCCTCAAAATCAACAGTACACAGAGTTGCAAGTCTCTCTGCGGATCTCAGCTACAGCAGGGGATGGGAGAGCAGGAAACCCTAAGTGCAGGAAGCAAAATCAGATGGCTAAAACAGAGATAACTGAGATAGGGGAGGAGGGTGTCTCCCCTGACTACTTATCCTATTCTAGTCTAAGTCTATTTCCTACTCTACCCCTCTCTATTCTAATTACAGAGCGAACCAGCTAAACCCTAGGGTTATTCTGGACCAACTCGGTGGTAGGTAGATCCAACGGCCACGCCCGCACAACTCGTCCGCGTTGCCTCCACGCAACCTTCTGATTGCCGCCACGTGCCGTCCTCGCTCTGCACCCCCGGTTTTGTGGCCCAAACCGGGAAACCAGCCTTTTCCAGCAACCCCCGGTTTTGAGGCCCAAACCGGGAAACCAGCCTCCAGCCTGAGTTTTGTGGCCCAAACTCAGAAACCCGCAGCGCCCGAGTTTTGAGGCCCAAACTCGGAAACCGGCCCATCACCCGAGTTTTGTGGCCAAACTCGGAAACCATCCGCGCCCAGGTTTTTTGGCTCAACCTGGAAACCGAGCACCCGAGTTTTGAGGCCCAAACTCAGAAACCGTCCACCCGATGGTTTTTCCCTGGCTCAACCACCAAACCGGAGCTGTAGAGGGGATGCACCGCCCGTGCACCCCGTCCACCGACATGTGTCCCCAGGTCCTCGACCCGAGCAACACCGTGCCCCGCAAGTCTCTGCTCATCGTTGTCCCAGGCTGCCAGCCACCACAGCTGATCCTCAGGCACTCCGGTCCCTCAGTCCAAGCCTCACGTCCGCCCTTCACTGCTCGATCCATCGGCATGGCACGTCCGCCGCACGGCACGCCCATCCTTCATCGCACCCAGTCCATCGGCACGGCACGTCTCAACTTGACCTTCACCTTGCCCTCGATCACTGTCTCCGTGCTCGACACCTGCACAACACAAGCCAAAGAACATGCGCATCAAACCCGTTGACAATCACTCATCACTCAGAGACTCGGCATACACCCATGTATCCGCAATCTCCCCCTTGATGAGTGCATTGTCAACTACACACACAAATCATAAAATGAAAGAAGAAGGTAGGAGGAAGGAGAGGAAGAGAACTCAACCAAATGACCCAAAAGCATAGCAAAGCCGAAGAAGGTCAAGTGGAAGAAGCGAGAACTTGGTCCCCAAAGACATGGGCAACGGCTCGACGCGACCAAGCAAAGCAAAGCTAGCCCTCAAGAAGAGGTAGAACAGGCTCAACACCGCTAGCAGAAAACCAATTGAAAGTCGGAGCTAAAAAAAATGGCAAAGTGCTAGTCCCTCAAGATAGAGGCACAGAGGCTCAACACAACTAGCACGAAAACCACTCCGAGCCAATTGAAAAACAATCAAAAAGTCTTCGAACCAATCGAAATCAAACTCGATGCCAAATGAGGAAAATGTTTTCTAGTCCCTCAAGATAGAGGCAACGGCTCAACACAACTAGCAAACTCCCCTCGACAAGTGCAAGCAACCCGGGACTCCCCCTTAGGTCCAACAAGAGAAGAGCATAAAGATCTGAAAATCTCCCCCTTAGCAAAAACTCCCCCTTAATTGAACGCCAGGAGACATATGATTTGCAAAAAACTCTCCCCCTTAGTTGAAAATGCACTTATCAAGCACAAACTCTTCCCTTGAGCCAACAAAACTCCCCCTTCTAAAATGCATATGAAGTCAGAAATGCAAGTTAGCAGCTTCAGGCATATAATCAAAAGAGTGCAAAAATGCTCTAATCGGTATAGCTCCAATGGCACAACTAAGCACTCAAATAGCGAAGGCTCAAACTGATCACACATACGAAATATGAAGCATATGAGCAGTTTTTAGCCAAAAAGATAGTCACCATCAGAATAGCACTACACATGTATAGATAGGAATCCAGACAAGTGCTAAACATGTATACAAGGTGAACTACCCCTAGCAAAGTTCAATCATCATGCATAGGAATGAAGCATATACTTGTGATTTCATTTTTATATTGGAGTTGCAGCGGTGAAGACTTCACAAGTTCAATTATTTAGCATGTGATTGCGAGAGGTTGAAAGCTTGTCTTTGCCTAACTTTTCAACCGAGCGAAGCCTATGCCGAAGCAATCAGAAGCTTGAAGCTACGATTTCGGTCATACACTACACGGCTCAAGTTTAACTCAAAGTGCAATGAGAAACAGTCTCGATACCATGAGGTGTTGACAAGCAATCCCATCTCGATCTTTTCAATTCACTAAAACTTGGTTCAAATTTTATACATGATATGAACAGACCAAGCAAGTGAATGACTCATAACTAGAGACATAGCAACCTAGCATATATGAAAAGCACGAGTGAACTCAACATATCCTACACATGCTAGTTGCATATCTCAATGGTGAACATTTTCAGATTGTAAGTTATTAAGTAAATTCACCATTCCAAAATAGTTCAGCTCATAACATGTACTAGTGATCAGGAAGAGCATAAGCTACAAGCATCCATATAAGCATCGGAGCATACTAAATAGAGCATAGTTACATTCTAGTGATTATAAACATGAAGCTCAGAATGTAAATGCGTATGCTAAAATGCAAAAGAAAAGAAAGACAAAAGAGTCAGTCAAATATACAAGATCCAAAATGTTTCCCCCATCTAAAAGGGGAAACACACACCAAGCTCACCCCTCAACCGATTAAAGGTTGATTCGTCTAAAGGCTTGGTGAAAATATCAGCCAGTTGATGATGAGTATCGACATGGCGAAGGTCGATATCACCCTTCTCCTGGTGGTGTCGCAGAAAATGAAAGCGCACATCAATGTGTTTGGTCTTCGAGTGAAGCACGGGGTTCTTAGCAACGCTAATGGCACTCGTGCTGTCACAAAGCAAAGGCACGCGAGAAAAGCTCAGACCAAAATCACGCAAAGTGGCCATCATCCAAAGCAACTGGGAACAGCAGCTAGCCGCAGCAACATATTCAGCCTCCGTAGTGGACTGAGCGACGCTAGACTGCTTGCGAGAAGACCACGAAACAAGAGAAGAACCAATAAACTGGCAAGTCCCAGAAGTGGACTTGCGCTCAATACGACAACCAGCAAAATCAGCATCCGAATAACCGCAAAGGGAGAGGGTGGAGGAAGCAGAATACCAAATCCCGAACTCAGGCGTGAAACGAAGGTACCTGAAAATCCGCTTCACCGCCTGACGGTGAGAGGTGCGCGGCGACGCCTGAAAGCGCGCACACAGACACACCGCGAACTGGATGTCCGGGCGTGTCGCCGTCAGGTAGAGGAGCGACCCGATCATGCTGCGGTACTCCTTCTGGTCCACTGCTTCTCCATCCACATCTGCATCCAGGGCAGTCGTCGTCGACATGGGTGTTGGAAGAGGCTTGGCCTCACCCATATCGAACCGCTTCAGCAAGTCCTTGGTGTACTTGCCCTGGTGCACAAATGTCCCGTCTCGGGATTGCTTGATTTGCAACCCGAGAAAGAATGTCAGCTCGCCCATCATGCTCATCTCGAACTCCCTGCTCATAGTATTTGCAAACTTGGCAACCAGAGCATGAGAAGAACCACCGAAAATGATATCATCCACGTAAATCTGGACCAAGAGCGTGTCTTTACCTTGCCGGAGGAGAAAGAGCGTTTTATCTACACATCCCATTTTAAAACCCTTAGCAAGCAAAAAGGTTTTCAACCTATCATACCAGGCTCTAGGGGCTTGTTTCAAACCATATAAAGCTTTATGAAGTTTAAAGACATGGTTTGGAAACTTGGGATTTTCAAAACCGGGGGGTTGCTCAACATAAACCTCCTCCTCTATGTAGCCGTTTAAGAAGGCACTCTTGACATCCATTTGAAAAAGTTTGAAACCCCTGGATGCAGCATAAGCCAAGAGTATCCTAATAGCCTCCAAACGTGCTACAGGAGCGAAGGTCTCCTCATAATCTATCCCTTCCTTCTGACTATAGCCTTTCGCTACAAGCCGGGCCTTGTTTCTCACAACATGGCCATCCTCTCCTTGCTTGTTTTTAAATACCCATTTTGTCCCAATAGGCTTACAGTCAGGTGGAGGTGGAACTAGAACCCAAACCCGATTTCGCTCAAAGTTCTCTAACTCCTCATGCATGGCATTGACCCAATCCGGATCCGTCAATGCGTGTCCAACATCTCGGGGCTCAAAATTAGCAACAAAAGCAGAATGAGCGAAGTGAGAGATGTGCTGTGACCTGGAGCGAATAACTCGCTCGCCGATGTCGCCGATCATCTGTTCAGGGGGGTGCTGGCGCTGGATATGTCGTGGCGCCTCCCGGGAAGAAGTGACCTCCCCCTCAACAGCAGCTGGTTCCACCCCGGGTACAAAAGGTACCGCTCGGGGTGGCGGATCCCACGGCCCCCAGGAAGAAGAGGTGTTGGGGCCTTGAGTCGTCGTAGAAGCCGCTCTTTGCGGCACGGCAGGTGGAGGGGGTGCTGGATCATCCATACCTTCAGCACCCTCATCCTCGTCATCAAAAAGAGGCTCTCCAACCTCATGATCACCTGCACGCTCAAAACGAGAAGAAGGAGAAACAAGAGTCTCGTCGAAGGTGACATCTGATGTCTCCATGACTCGGTTAGTATCAAGGTTAAGTACACGATATGCCCTAGTGTGAGTGCCATAACCCAAAAATAGCCCGTCAGAAGAACGAGACTCAAACTTGTCCAAGTTGCCCTTCTTCAATATAAAACAGTGGCAACCGAAAACTCGAAAATAACTCACCTTGGGCAGTTTTCCAAAACGCAACTCATAAGAAGTCTTTTTCAAGAAAGCTCTCAGAAAATGCGATTGGAAATATAGCATGCAGTGTTCATAGCTTCGGCCCCAATAGCGCCTAGGAGTCCTATGCTCATCGAGCATTGTCCTGGCCATCTCAACAAGGGTCCGATTCTTCCTCTCTACGACACCATTTTGGGGCGGTGTGTAGGGGGAAGAAAACTGATGCTCCAAACCAAGGCGGTTACTAAACTTCTCAAAATCCGAATTTTTGAATTCGGAACCATTATCACTTCTAATAGCTCGCATCGAGTTCAAAGGGAACTCGTTCTAAAGACGCAAAATCAGATTGCGGACGAAGGAGAAAGTCTCAGTCTTCTCAGTCAAAAAGAAGACCCACGAATATCTCGAAAAGTCGTCAACAACAACCAAAACATACCACTTGCCACCAACCGAGCTCACCCGAGCCGGACCAACAAGGTCCATGTGTAAAAGCTCTCCGGGGTGCGAGGTCATGACCTTAGTCACTGGATGGTGGGGAGCGGCAACCATCTTCCCATGTCTGCAAGAATGGCAAACTAGATCCTTCTCCATCGAAAGCTTGGGCAATCCTCGGATTAGGCCAAGTGAGCTAAGTCTTGCAAGCAAGTCGAAGTTTAAATGACCGAGCCTCCTATGCCACTTCCAAAGATCGGAGGAAGAAGGACTAGCCAAAAGGCAGCGAGAAGATCCAAATGACTCTGAGAAATTCACTCGAAAGACTTTCCCAAAGGGCGAAATCAGACATACAAGATCGCCCTGAGGATCTAAGATGCGACTAAGGTTCGGTTTAAAACGAATCTCATAGTCATCATCAAAAAGTTGCGAAACAGAAAGAAGGTTAAAATGCAGGTTAGAAACAAGAGCAACATCGCGCAACACAAAGTGCTCATTAACCCGTACAGTCCCACGAGACAATATCTTACCTTTACTATTGTCGCCGAAGGTTATGTACTCCTTTCCGGCGACCGGGCTAAGGCTGGAGAACCACTTGGCGTTTCCGGTCATGTGCCTCGAGCAACCAGAATCCACCAACCAAATGTCCTCCAACCGTCTCACCTACATCAATAAAAAGACATAGTGTGAGCATACGGTCCAACACTAGGGTTAGTGAAGTAAGGAGAATACCAGTGTTGGGCCGGCTGCTCAAAAGAACGGTCAGTGTAAAAACTATTCCTAGCCTGTTTACGGGGGTAGCGATCACCACGTACAGGAAAACGTGGTCCGCTGGGGAAGAAGCGCTCACCGCGGTACTCACACTGCGGTGGGGAAAAGCGCTCCACAAAGCCTCCGCCACGGGGTCCGTCAACTGCAAAGGCAGGACCCCGTCGGGCACGCTCTCTACGAGATCTACGCCTAGGAGCCTGGGGCTCAACTGCTCTAGCGTCTCTCCTCGAAGCTCTCTCCTGCCTAGGCCGGGGACCTTGACGTCCGGACCTAGCAGCTCTCCCCTGAGCCTTCGGCACATGTCCACCGTGAGCTGGATGGTACATGTCCGGGTTATCCATCTCCCGAGCACGGCGCGCCTCTCTCTTGCGCCTAAAGCAGAACTCGCTCAAGTGTCCATCTCTCCCACAGAAGTCACAGTGGTACCTCACCGCACGCACAGGGGGTTGTTGGTACGCAGGACTGTGGGTATGGATCACTTTGCCCTTCTGTGGCAACTCCTCCTGGATAGGTGGCATTGTATCCAGCTTGTTCTTTAGGTGGTTGGGTTTGGGATGCCACACTTGGTTCTTGGGTGGAGCTCTCGGAGGTTCCTCAAACACCCCATCCTTGGTGGTAGGTTTGACGGGCTCTTTGGGTGGAAGCTTGGCAAGTTTGGGAGTAGTGGTGGAGTTGGGCTTCTCACTAGGGTTCAGACCACTCGACTCTCCAATCTTCCCAAAAGCAGAAAGATCAACACCCGGAGCAAAACCTACACCAGGACCTCCAGCAGCTCGCTTAAATTGGGAGATCATCATCCCGAGCTGCGGCTCACTACAAGAGACCCATGACAAGATGGTCCGAAGGTATGTGTTTTCCTCCTCGGTTTGCATCTTGCCATGCTTGACATTCGCAATCTCCATCTCCAGACCCTCACACAAAGCACACCTAGCCACACTCGTGCTACCTGAGTTGGCCTCCTCAAGAGACACAATCTTGGCATCCTTCTCTGCCAACTCAGATTGCAAGACAGGACAAGTCTTGCACGCACCCAACAAGGAAGGTCTGGCCTTCAGCTCAGCCAGCTCTCCTACCAACGCAGCATACTTACCTCTCAAAGTGAGAAGGTCAGTCATGTGCGTGGTGCACGACTCGCACTCAACCTCCTCCGACACGACCACGGTGGACTTGGCAAACTCAAGCTCCCTCACCGTGTCCTCCCACTTCTGCCTAAACTCCTTGCGCTCTCTAGCGGCACGCCTAAGCAACTTGTCCTGACTAAGGAGTGCGGCAGTAAGCTTCTTGACCTCAGCAGAAAGCTCGTCGTGGGTGAGAGATACCTGGGAGGTGTCGTCGTCGTCGTCGTCCTGAGGGGTGTGCTCTAGCTTGCCATCGACATCATCCCCAAGGGCCATGGTGCAGAGGCCATCGTCGTCGGCGAAGAAGCAGAGACCGTTCAGCTTGTCCTCGATCCTCTTCTTCTTCTCGGACTCGTCATCGCTTGAGCAAGCGGAGTCGTCATCCGAGCCGTCGACATCGCTGAGCGTGGCGAAGAACGCACGCTGCTCAGCCTGGGCCTTCTCCAAGTACTTCTTCTTGATGTACTCCTTGTCGAAGCCGCCCCTCCGCTTGTGCCTCGCGGGGACGTACTTCTCCTTGCGCTTGCTGGAGTCGTACTTGTGCCCATGATCACCCTTCCCAGATGAATGCTTCTTCTTGGGGCAGTTGGCGATGAAGTGGTCGGGGTCGCCGCACTCATAGCATCCTGAGCGTCCTCCACCGTGGCGACGGTTCATGCGGTTGTTGTGGAACCGCGTGAACCGGTTGGCGAGCATTGCCAACTCGTCATCCCCCAACGACTCAAGCTGGTCCTCTATGATAGAAAAGAGTGAAGAAAGTGCAAAGCCAGTAGAGGGGATAGCAGAAGAGCCAGAAATCAAAGACATAGTCGGGCCAGGAGGATTCGCATAAGAAGCCCTCGACATGGCATCAATCTCACTGGACTTGAGCTTACTAAAGAGCTCGTCGCACGTGAGGGTCTCATAGTTAGGCGATTCGATGATCGCCTGAACTTTGGAATCCCACACCGACCGATCAAGAGTATGCAAGAGCTTCAAAGCACGCTCATGATCGTCAAAAGGCAACTGCTCCTTGTTAGCCCTCATCCTGTTGACAATCACCTGAAAGCGAGCGAATAAACTTTCTATGCTCTCGCCAGGCTGATGTCGAAAGTTCTCATACTCACGCTTGAACGACTCGTAGAGTCGGGTTTTGACTTGAGAGGTGCCCTCATGGAAACGCATGAGAGTGTCCCAGATCTCCCGAGCCGTAGCAAGGTGAGAAACACGATCAAACTCACCCATGCTCAAACAAGAAAAGAGAGCATTACGGGCTCGGCTATTGGCATCGTGCTCATCGATCTGTTGCTGAGAAACACGAGCAGCCAAGACCACGTAATCAGCAGAGTTGCAAATATCCCAAATAGAAGCACCCAAACTCTGCAGATAGGCCGACATGCGTATCTTCCAATACGCATAGTTCGTCCCATCAAAGAACGGCGGTTTGCCCACGCCGCGATCCATGTCGCCTTCTGTGGATCTGGAACCGGCTAAGGTGGAAGATCCTTAACCCGCTCCGATACCAATTGAAGGACCGAGAATGCAAAAGCAAGGCGACCAGAGGGGGGGGGTGAATGGGAGCCTATAAAATTTCTCACGAAACTTTGTTCAAGTGTCCCAAAATCAATCCCCAAGAGCTACTACCAAAAACGTGATGCCCACGACCCTTGAAAGAGGGTGGATGATCCCTGGGATCACAGCGGGGCACCACAAAAACTTCCTCACCCAAGTTCACGCAAGTCAACTAGTGACGGGATGGGTTTTGGGTAATCTCAACCTCCCCCGAGCAACGCGAGGAGGATTCAGGCTATTTTGTAAAGCGGGAAGCCCAAATTCTGTAGAACACGAAGTTAGGAATCCAACGCAACAAACGAATCTCGAATCGGATCAAGAACGAACGAACCGCGAACGAAAACGCGCGAAACTGGATTGATCGGACTCTGGCCAGCGTCCGGTCAGCAGGGACCGGACGCGTCCGGTCAGCAAAAATCGGCTCTGGAACCTTACTGTTCGCGACCGGACTCACGAGTACAGAGCGTCCGGTCGAGACCAGTGCGTCCGGTCAGAAGCGAACAAGTACGATGAACAGTGGAAGCTGTGCGTCCGGTCAAAACGTGAACAGAGCGTCCGGTCAAGTCACGAACCGAACACAGCGAAGGTGTTCATCGACCGGACTCACTGACAGCGTCCGGTCGTTGAATGGGCAGCGTCCGGTCACCCCGATTCAGGTTGTTCGTTCACCGATTCGACCCGATCTCACCCAAAACAAATCCTCTAGGGATCAAACTTGGTGAGAAGAGTCATAAAGAGTATAGTGAGCTACCTCTAAGAGATCATGGCTCGAACCTATCTCCAAATCGATGAATCGAAGAATTTCGGGGGAAGGGAGAAAACTCGACCCGAAACGAAAAATCGATCGATCTCCTAGACCGTGAGGTTAGAGGATGATTCCTTCGGTGGAAAGAAGTGCCTCACGATCTAGAACAAACCAGTTCAAACGGAATTGCAAAACATGAACCGAGCAAAGAGATCAAGCGACGGGAAAATCGTGGGGAAAAAGGATTCCGCGAAGAACACGAACAAAACACGAATCACACCCACGAATTGCAAGCCGAAGCGCAAACACCCGCTACGACAAGGAGGTTACGGCCTCCTTTCCTCAAAATCAACAGTACACAGAGTTGCAAGTCTCTCTGCGGATCTCAGCTACAGCAGGGGATGGGAGAGCAGGAAACCCTAAGTGCAGGAAGCAAAATCAGATGGCTAAAACTGAGATAACTGAGATAGGGGAGGAGGGTGTCTCCCCTGACTACTCATCCTATTCTAGTCTAAGTCTATTTCCTACTCTACCCCTCTCTATTCTAATTACAGAGCGAACCAGCTAAACCCTAGGGTTATTCTGGACCAACTCGGTGGTAGGTAGATCCAACGGCCACGCCCGCACAACTCGTTCGCGTTGCCTCCACGCAACCTTCCGATTGCCGCCACGTGCCGTCCTCGCTCTGCACCCCCGGTTTTGTGGCCCAAACCGGGAAACCAGCCTTTCCAGCAACCCCCGGTTTTGAGGCCCAAACCGGGAAACCAGCCTCCAGCCTGAGTTTGTGGCCCAAACTCAGAAACCCGTAGCGCCCGAGTTTTGAGGCCCAAACTCGGAAACCGGCCCATCACCCGAGTTTTGTGGCCAAACTCGGAAAACCATCCGCGCCAGGTTTTGTGGCTCAACCTGGAAACCGAGCACCCGAGTTTTGAGGCCCAAACTCGGAAACCGTCCACCCGGTGGTTTTTCCCTGCTCAACCACCAAACCGGAGCTGTAGAGGGGATGCACCGCCCGTGCACCCCATCCACCGACATGTGTCCCCAGGTCCTCGACCCGAGCAACACCGTGCCCCGCAAGTCTCTGCTCATCGTTGTCCCAGGCTGCCAGCCACCACAGTTGATCCTCAGGCACTCCGGTCCCTCAGTCCAAGCCTCACGCCCATCCTTCATCGCACCCAGTCCATCGGCACGGCACGTCTCAACTTGACCTTCACCTTGCCCTCGATCACTGTCTCCGTGCTCGACACCTGCACAACACAAGCCAAAGAACATGCGCATCAAACCCGTTGACAATCACTCATCACTCAGAGACTCGGCATACACCCATGTATCCGCACAAAGGGTAAGCTCGGGGGAACTTGTTGACGGTCCTTAATGTCAATATTATACCATCAACTAATGCATAGAATGACATGAAATGAACCATAAAGCATAGTTGTAGGGTTTGAAACTAACAAGTTCCACGAGTTTTGGTGCTCTCACTTGTTTTGTAGGACATCCATGTTTTTACCATATAAAAGTATCTCAAGTGATGAAACAGAGCACACCATTGCGGAGACCTCGTCGAGACGATCGAAACGGACATATGATTTGCTATATTTGGAGTCCTGGAGCGAGAGTCCTCGATGGATATGACTTGGAAGATTCTAGAACATTCCAGAACATTCTAGAAGACACGAGAAGGCGACCCACGGAAGCCGGGGCCCACCTGCCATAGAGGCAGACCGGTCGGTCTCCCTCCTAGGTCGGTCGGTCGGCTATTGGGTCTATCCGAGTGCTCTGTAGCACTGTGTTTGGGTCGTACGACTTCGTTTCTCTTATAGTCTTTTAATGATTGTATAGAGAACTTAGTCTGCCCGAGTACTACTATTAGTACCCTTGTTCAAGGGATAATTTTGATCAAGCTCCTCTAAGGACCAAACAATGGTTCCTGTTGGGTGAATCATATCCTCTTGGGGGTCGCAGCTTGAGTGTGAAGATGGGTCGGGCCTCTGTCCGTTTAATATGTAACAAGGGTGAGTACTGTGACGTAACGACCCTAATCCCATGGCCCACTGATCACTATCAACCTGACAGTCGATCCGTACAGCCAAGAGATTAAGACCGGGTTCGCCACTGGGCTACATCAGTGCCCGATGTCCGCAGGATCATCTCACAATTCAGTTACAACCTCTTGAACATTTTGACAAATAACATCGGAGTAAATAGCGGAAGACTTAAATAACATTAGTTTTACAAACCAGGGTTCAACATAACATTAAAGTGAAGTTATTACAGACCATAGTTCAAATAGATAGAGTTGGCAGGGTAGCATATGACAACAACTAAAAGATAAAGATACATCACCCAGCAGGGTCCAAGGCATACTGAGGAATCTGCCATACCTGCAACATGGGTAAAAGAACCCTGAGTACAAAGGTACTCAACAAGACTTACCTGACTAAAGAAAAGGGAGAAGACTCAGGAATGCAGGCTTAGGGTAGTCAAGGTAAGGCTTAAGCAAGTTCAAGTATTTTGCAGAAAAGCATTTTTGGTAAACCTTATTTTAATTTTGAAAGATTCGGTATTCCTTGTTCCAACATAATCCTTGATTCATTTTACTTTCCAAAAACAGACCTAGTTGAGAACCACTCCCTGTTGACAGTCAGTGACTAAGTCTCCATAACCGAGGAGCAGCGTTAATCCGGATAAATAATACTCAGCTGAGGGTCCCTATCCACACTGCATATGTAGCACCCAAGCTTGCATATGCCAACTCGTCTACCACGATTCCTCCAAGATTGGGCCCGGTCCTACGCCACCCGGAAGTACAGTACACCACTCCAATCCGGGACTCTAACCCACGTGGGTACATGCTACTTCCGCCATCTCTCCACTCCCAGTGCGCGGTTGTCGGTCCAATAAAGGATTCCTCGGAGCCGAAGCTTTCCGTAGTATGTGAATAGTTGCAAGTCTTAGTCAGCAGGCCCCCATACAGGTGGTCCCTAAATTTTCCAGCCAGCGACAAGCACCTCGGGACTCTAACCCAAGAGTACAGGTCCTGTCAGTTTTTCAACCCTGTCCCGGTCGGTGTCAACTGTTGAGTCCCGGACTACAACATGACGGCACCGTACGCAAGGACAACCTCTCCTTCCCATGGACTAGGTACGGATCAGATACTTAGCCAATGGTGGGAGTAAACCAGAAATTCCCATAAATGTTCTTAAAGTGATCACACTTTGAAATTGGCATTTTTATTGCAAATCTATCATATAGCATTACTAAGCACTTTGCAAAAAGTTTTTGAAAAGCAGGTATCGGGTGTATCATTGGTCAAGGTAGATAATGCTCAGATAGGATTCACTCAACTCCTATCAACTTAATGCAATAATTTAATTCAAAACCTTTAAAGAAAACATTTATAAAAGCAAGGTAGGGTTTAAATGCACCGGGGCTTGCCTTGGACGGCAAAAAGAGCAGACTCGGGGGTAGGTATAGGCGTCGGAGCTCGGGGTTGCCTCGGGGACAGATCCTTCGGTGGCTACCTCGACTTCAGGGCCTTCTTCGTCAACTATACGGATGCAATGATGAATGCTCATGAGAATGATGATATGGACTTAAGGTACATGACAATACCACAGATTCAAGATTACTCTTAGGCAAGACATAATCGAAATCTAGGTTGAGCATAAAAGGTAACCATTTCTTCCTTAAGCAAAATTGATTAAACTAGACTTTATCATAATTATCCTAAGCATCAACCAAACATAGTCATCACAAACATCATAGACCAAAGGGTAGGGGTCTATGAACATCAAGCAATCCCAAAAGTCACATCACAGGGCATTCCACGCTAACCCTAATCACCTTTCTATTTTCCTTAATTATTTAAAAAGGTCATTTTATGAAGGTGCTCTAAAAAATTACCAAATTAATCACACAAGTTCATTAGGGTACAAGTATATGGCAAAACAAATTTCATATTTTTGGAGGTCATTAAGGTGCTCAATTAAATCTACATTTAATTAACAAAAGGCACTATTCCTTAATTAAAATAAAGCTCAAAAATCAACTTGCTCCAAATGACTTCAAAATTTTACCAGAGACTCAATGACATAACTAGCTTGCAAATTTTATCTCAAGATTTTTGGAGCTATATAACACTCTCTAAAATACCAAAGCCTTCATTTTTCAATTAAAAGGGAAATTTTTCATTTTCAAAGTTTGCAGGAAGGTCAAGTTTTATATTTTTATAAAATACTTCAAGGTGCAAAGAGTCTACCATCAAAATTTCAGAATTTTTGGATCAACACAGAAAATCACACACAAAAGATGAAATCTGAAACACTATTCACATGTATGAAGAAATAGAAAAACGGCACTGTTCTTCTCCTCCGTTCGCGGCGACCACCGACGACGGCGGCGGCACTGCTACGCCGGCCACGACGAGGCGCCTCAGGCGAAACCGAGGAGATGGGAGGCTTCAGGAGGCTCACCGGCGTTGATTAGGAGGCTCGGCGCAGTGAGGGGATGAACGGAGGGAGGTGGTCGACGGAGCTCGGCGGAAGCTTTACGGCAGCGACCGGCACTCCGGCGGTCCTCGACGGGATTCATGCCGGAGATGGGAACGGCGAGTTACGCCGGGCAAACAGGGACGGTAGAGACCAAATTGAGGAGTGGGGAAGCTGCACGGGATCAAGGCGGAGCTGTTGAGCTAGTTGGTTGAGCGGCGGAGCTATGGAATGAGCTGGCCACGGTGGCGGAGATGGGTGAAGAAGTCGGGCTCCGGGGGCCTTATATAGCCACGGCTAGCGGCCGGTAGAGAGCTCGGAGAGGTGTGGACGAGTTCGGCCGAGGCACGCGCAATCGATTGCGAGCTGGCGGAGAGCGACGGCGTGCAGTCGGGGCCTGGGCGTGAGCTCGCCGGCGTTGTCCACGCGGCGGCGATGAACTGGGGGCAGTGGGGGACGGGCGAGAGGTCAGCGCTCGCATGCGCGGACGCGAATGATCACGCGGCCAGCAGCGGCATGTCGGGAGCATGCGGGCGGCTGCCAGGCGCGTGGCGCACGCGGCTCCGGCGAGGGCGTCCATGGCCGGGCCCCCCCCTACGACTGGGAAGATGAACAGGGTAGGGTATAGGGTTTGACCTTTGGCTAGTTTCTGAAATTTGCAAATTATTCCAAAATTTGAACTGTGCGACAAAAACTCAAAAACACGAAAGTTGTTCAGAAAAATGAGATCTACAACTTTGTAAATATGAACATTTTCAAATTCTAAATAGTTTTTGAACAATATTTGAAACACAGTAAAGGGGACACTTTTCAAACTTGATTCAAAATCAAAATTACTCTGGATTTCAAACTGAATTGAAAATCTGTAACATGAAAGTTGTTCCTTTTATCAAAACCTACAACTTTGCTATTATACACTTTTCCAGAAACTCCTTAGTTTTTGAACTCATTTTGAAAACTGAAAAGGGGACAAAAACTGGAGTTTTGATTGAATTTGAAATAACTCAAAACTTTGTACTGCAATTGAAAATTTGTAAATACCAAAGTTGTTTCTCTTTGACAGATCCACAACTTTGCTTTTTGGACCCAACCCCAAATTTTGAATATTTTTAATTACAAAAAGAGGGATAAAATCCAGGGTTTGGAATCAGGGTTTTGCAAAGAGATTTGAAATCAAATTCTGATTTTTGAACTTTGGCCAACACAACAAAACTTCAAGCCCAAAGGAACAAGAATTACACAAGCTAGCACAGAGGTGAAATTACCATTTTGCCCTAGTAGAGAGAAGTGGGCTAAATAGGGTTTTTGCAATAGAGGTAATTCACATAAAATGATACATAAAAAATGCATACACATGAAACTCCTGATCAAGATGCTTAATGATGATAATGATGATATGTCAAGTTAATTACATGCTAAACACCAGGGTGTTACAAGTACTACTCCCCTTGTTATACCTTATAGGAACTAGTATCTACTTTTGTAGATACCATATTCGCTATAGGCTGATAGCCGGGTATTAAGCCATACTATCTTTTTAAGTTGTATTGAGCTCGTAGCTCGTAACTCGAGTATGGTTGCCGCTAAACCCTTCATCCGAGTAATATTAGATATTAGTCGGTGGTAACACAATAGCCAAAGCTTATTGGATGACTGAGGGGCTTTATCCGACTAAGTAGTCATAATAAAGCATAAAAGAAGGACTACTCGTAAAGCTATTGCTTTCTGATGAAACACAAACTTTATTAATATCCGAGGAATAAGTACATTTGCCCTGAGTCGAATTTGTAGCGTAGTCCTTAGGTATGGAATTTCTTCAGATGCTCAATATTCCATGAATTTGGCAGTGGAGAACCATCCTCGGTGACTAGCTCAAATGACCCGGGTCTTGTTACTTTAGATACTATGTAGGGTCCTTCCCATGGACTCATTAGCTTGTGCGTCCTTTGGTATTCTGAATCTTCTTCAAGACCATGTCGCCTACTTGGAAAGTACGGTGATGGACGTTCTTATCGTAGTAGCGCCTCATCCCTTGAAGGTATCTTGCTGATTGAAAAGAGCGGCTAATCAGGCTTCTTCGAGACTGTTGACTTATAGTCTCCTTGTATCATCAGCTTCTCCTTCGTTATATTGCTCTGTTTGTGGAGAATTCCAGATTAAGTCTGCCGGGAGGATTTCTTCGGAGCCATAGACCAGGAAGAAAGGAGTTTGTCTTGTTGCCCGACTTCGCTGTGTGCGTAGCCCCCAGACTACTTTAGGCAGCTCCTCGACCCACTTTCCACCGTGGTCTTTTAGAAGATCGAAAAGTCTTGGTTTTAGACCGGCAAGAATGAGGGCATTTGCTCGTTCAACTTGGTCGTTTGATTGTGGATGAGCCACTGATGCGTAATCTAGCTTAATTCCACAGTTGCTGGCCCATGAGTTGAACTCGATAGCCGTGAAAGGGGACCCTAGGTCAGTGATGATTCTATGTGGCATCCCAAAGCGATGGAAGTTGCTCTGCATGAATTGTACTGACTTGGATGCATTGAACTTGACCAACGACATGTACTCAATCCACTTGGTGAATTTGTCGATTGCGACATAGATGTACTCAAATCCGTCTGGGGCATGTTTAAGAGGACCCACCATGTCGAGTACCCAGCATGAGAAAGGCCATGATGGGGGAATACAGATCAGCTCATGTGCAGGTACATGCTTCTGTTTGGCGAAGAACTGGCATGATTAACAATAGCGGACTAAGTCTTCTGCATCTTTCAAGACTGAGGGCCAATCGTACCCTGATCTGAAGATCTTTCCGACTAATGTTCTTGATGCTACATGATTGCCGCAACACCCGGAGTGAACCTCATTCAGGATTTCTTTGCCTTCTTCTGCTGAGATGCACTTGAGGAGAATTCCTGATGAGGCACCACGTCGATATAGCCTGTCCCTGACTAGAACATAATTTTTGCTACGTCTGGTGACCTGCTCTTCAGCAGTTTTATCACTAGGTAGTTTATGCTCCTTGAAGTAGTCGATAAAAACTTATGTCCAATCGGGTGCCAGAGTTAGAATCTGAGCGGAGGGTGCGGGATCGACCTTATTCTTTTCTTGGATTGAAGACTTGGATAGCTCATGCACGGACGTACCGCTGGGAACCAGAGCTCTGTCGGATCCCAATTTTGCTAGGATGTCTGCTGCGACATTGAGATCCCAGGTAATATGAATGAGTTCTAACCCTGAGAAGTGTTTTTCTAGTTTGCGTACTTCAGTGCAATAGGCGTTTATTGTTTTCTTAGTGCAATCCCAATCCTTGTTAACTTGGTGAATTACCACGGAAGAGTCGCCATAGACTAGGAGTCGCTTGATGCCCAGTGTGACTGCTAGTTTGAGTCCGTGTAGTAGCGCTTCATATTCTGCTTCATTATTGGTATCAGGCCACATTATTTGTAGGACGTACTTGAGCTGTTCTCCAACAGGTGATACAAGTAGCACTCCGGCGCCTGCTCCACCAAGTTTTAAGGACCCATCAAAGTACATCTTCCAATGCTTAGGAACAGCGTTGTCTTGAATCTGCTGTATTTCTGTCCACTCGGCAATGAAATCAGCTAGAGCTTGTGACTTGATTGCTTTCCTTGGAGTGAACTTGATGTTGAGTGCTCCCAACTCTACTGGCCACTTGGAAATTCTTCCGGTAGCATCGCAGTTGTGGAGGATTTTTCCCAATGTGAAGTCCGTAACAATTGTGATCTCATGAGCTTCAAAGTAGTGTCGTAGCTTTCTTGAAGATATGAGTAGAGCGTAGAGTAATTTCTGTACTTGCGGGTACCTGACCTTTGAATCAGAGAGTACCTCGCTGATGTAGTATTCCGGTCGCTGGGTGTGATAGATGTGCTTGTCATCCTTGCACTCCACTACAATTGTTGTGCTCACAACATGTGTGGTAGCTGTGATATAGAGCATCATCGGCTCCCTGGGTTCTGGCGGCGTCAATATAGGTGAATTGGTGAGGTATCCTTTTAAGCTGTTCGAAGGCCCTGTCCGCTTCTACCGTCCACTGAAATTTATCGCCGGCCTTGAGTAGTTTGAAGAAAGGTAATCCATTTTCTCCTAGTCGTGAGATAAATCGGTTGAGCGCAGCCATACACCCGGTGAGTTTCTGGACATCTCTAACTGAAGAAGGTGGCTTCATATTGATTATGGCCGTGATTTGTTTTTGACTAGCCTCGATGCCTCGATGGCTAATAAGGAATCCGAGTAACTGTCCTGAGGGTACTCAAATACGCACTTTGTGGGGTTGAGCCTCCATTGGTATGAGCGTAACCGAGTAAAGGTTTCCTCCAGGTCTGATATGAGGGTAGTCGGATCCTTTGTTTTTATGACCACGTCGTCAACATAAGCTTCCGCGTTGCGGCCAATTTGGCCGCCCAAACAATCTTGGATGGCACGCTAGTAAGTAGCTCCTGCGTTCTTCAATCCAAAGGACATGGTTTTATAACAAAAGGCACCGAAGGGGGTTATGAACGATGTCTTGGGTTGGTCTTCTTCTTTGAGGGCAATCTGGTTGTACCCAGATTAACAATCCAGAAAGGATAAAAGAGCGGAACCTGCGGTGGCATCAACTATTTGATCTATCCTTGGTAACCCGAAGGGATCCTTTGGACAGTGCTTGTTGAGGTCTGTGGAGTCAACACACATGCACCACTCGGCAGAGTTCTTCTTTTTTACTAATACCAGATTATCTAACCACTCGGGGTGGAGGATTTCTTTGATGAACCCGACTGCGAGTAGTTTAGCTATTTCCTTCTTGATTGCCTCTTTCTTCTCTGGTGAGAATCATCGTAGTCTTTGCTTGATGGGTCTAGAGCCCTCTTTTAATTCCAATTTTTGCTCAGCCAAGCTCCTAGGTACTCCTGGCATATCAGCCGTTTCCCAAGCAAATATGTCTTTGTTTGCTCTGAGGAACTTGGTGAGCGTGAGTTCCTATTCTTTAGATAGGTGAGCGCTGATCACCGCTGTCTTTGAGGGATCATCAGTTTCCAGGTCAATGGTTTTGAAGAGACTTCTGCTAATGGTTGGATGGCACCCGCCTTCTTGGTTGGGATTTCTGAATCTGCAGGCTTGGTGTTATGTACCATTTGAGCGAGTTCTTGTACTTCTAAGGTGAGTTGAGCTTTTTCAGCGATTTGAACAGCTTTTGTGTCGCAATTGAATGATCGCCTCAAGTCACCTCTGAAGGTTAAGATACCTTTAGGACCCGGCATCTTCAACAGAAGGTACGGGTAGTGAGGTACTGCCATAAATTTGGCGATAGCTGGTCGTCTGAATATGGCATGGTATGATGACTCGAAGTCGGCTAACTCTAAACTGATGTATTCAGTCCGGTAGTTGGTTTGAGTTCCAAAAGTGACGGGTAGTTTGATCTTTCTGAGTAGTACGACCGCCTTTCCGGGTACTATGCCATAAAAGGGGGTGCTTGATGGTGTGAGTTGTGTTGCAAGGTCTAAGTTCATCTTGCGTAGGGTGCTTGCAAAGATGACGTTGAGCCTTGCTCCTCCATCAATTAGTACTCTTCCCAATTTGAACCCGGCAACCGTGGGATCCAGGACTAGCGAGTAATGCCCTGCATTGGAGACACTGGTCCATTGGTCTGCTCGGGAGAAATTGATCGGATGCTCGGACTAGTCGAGATATCTGGGAGTCGCTAGTTCTGTGGACATGATCTCCCGTAAGGAGAGTTTCTGGAGCCGCTTGCTATCGCTAGCGGTCACTCCCTCAAATATGACATTGATGGTTCCTTTGGGGTGTTGGAAACCGCCGGCGTCTTGCTGAGGGTCTTCAACTGTCTTCTTTCCTTTATCTTTCTTGTTTTTGCTGTAGTCAGAGTTCAAACCTCGCTCTTTGAGCTGTCGACAATGCCTAGCCTGATGTCTTCCTTTCGGATGGAAAGGGCATGGTTCGTCGAGTAAGTCATCAAAGGTGGATGGCTTGTTTCCCTTTTTCTGAGGCTCCATGGCTGCAACAGTGTTGTCCCCTGTTTCCTCGATCACCCTGTGGGTTCCTCTCGGGAAAGCGTTCCAGTGTGCGTTCTTCTGTCGCCATCATGAAATTTGCTTCCCGATGAAACTCGTCAGCGGTGGTCGGGTCAAGCTTGATGAAGTCTTTGTAAATGTACCTTTCGCAAATTCCATTGCTAAAAAGGTCAATTACTTCTCTGTCTGTGATGTCCGAAACTGTGGAGCAAATTTTCGAGAAGCGTCTGTAGTACTCCCGCATTGTCTCGTTTTTCTGCTGCTTGCATGTCCTGAGCTTAGTCTGGGGATCTGATCTCTCGGGGACACCCGTAAAGTTCTCTTTGAAGATACGATGGAGTTGTTCCCAGGAGTCAATGGACTCGGGTTTAAGCCTGTCAAACCATGCGAGTGGCATTGTCTCTAGAGCCATGGGGAGAAAAAGTGCTTTGACGTCGTTGCTTCCTCCTGCTAACTCGACTGCTTGAGCGTACAGCCTGAGCCATCGTTTAGGTTCTGTCTTCCCATCGTACTTTGAGTAGTTCCCGGGTTTGAATTTTCGTGCAAATGGGACTGCTCGGAGCCTTTGGGAAAAGCAAGGGAAGCGATCGACTGCGTCGGATGCTGCAATTGCATCTCCTCGGTATGATGATTAGGCTGCTCCTTCAGCTTGATTAGGTTCTCGGTTGCCCAGGCGACTCCTCACTGTTGCCCGGCCGAGTCGTTCATGAATAGGCCACCTCTGGCTTGGATGGGATGACGCTTGTTCGTCAGCTAAGGACTTAAGGTTTCGACCCTTGAGTTGAAGCGCAGTAGTCTGAACCATGACCAATCGTCGCTCTTCGTCGGGGGTGCGGTTGTCCTTGGCTCCCATCTCTGTGGCCAGAGCGATAATGTTCTGGTAGGTTGTCTGGTAGACCCTGTGGCCAGCAACCTTCATAAATTTAGGCTCAAGGTTGCGGGAGCAATCAGCTCATCGATGGTTGTGACCATTCTGGGATTGATCTTCCTGATCACGTAGGGAGCGGGCTTGACGCTCTGCTTCTTCTTCCAGACGCCTCCGATTATTATATTCCTCAAGCCTTATGTTGTAGTGCTCTATGGCTTCCTTTCGATGATTTGCCCGCCTTCTGCGATCATCTTTGGCTTGATTCCTCCTAATTCTCTCGGCTTTTATGGACTCGGTCTCTGAGGGTCCTTCTGGGTCGTTGTCAGATATCATACTCGGAGTTTCATCATCTCGGAAGACGTCTGGAGGGGTTGGAGGTCGAAGAGATGACTAATGCCCTGCCATGAAGACTTCACGAATTTGGCCCTGGTTTGTTGATCCTGGCGTAACCGACCCCAAAGTAGAAGTGCTAGAGATTAGTTCCGTTGAGGTGTCGTGTTCCTCGAAGGGGAGCTGATGTCCATATTGATATGGAAGTTGCTGGTCGATTGTGCCGACCAGCCTAGCTGGAGCTGGCTGTATTGGCCAATGGACAATGTTACCCTCCCTGGTGGAGCTAAAAATGAGTCCCTGTTGAGCTCCGTTCAAAGGAATCTGTTAGTACTCTTCGAATTTTGCGTCGATCAGGTCTTGGAATTTTTCGGCCGAGTTCCGCAGTCCAAAGATGATGCCATGCCCGATGTCCGAGTCTTCTTTGGTCATAGAGTACGAGCCCGAAAAGGAGTCGGAGGCTTCGGCTTGGCCCTCAGAATCTTGCGGTTCTTGGATTTCGAGGTTTGCTAGGTTTTGGGTGAGATGATCTATCTTTGGC
Source organism: Coix lacryma-jobi var. lacryma-jobi (assembly GCA_009763385.1). Taxonomy (NCBI): domain Eukaryota; kingdom Viridiplantae; phylum Streptophyta; class Magnoliopsida; order Poales; family Poaceae; genus Coix; species Coix lacryma-jobi. Next base: position 101,278,997 of record CM019826.1, on the reverse strand, counting down.
ATGGCTTGCTCTTTTGATTCAGTGTGGAGTTGTCGATGTAGCTTCCCTTGATCATCCGCAGTGCAAGTCCATGAGCCAAAAACAAAAATTGATTCCGCCGAGAACATGTTGACGTGGTTCGTCGAGCTCTTGATCGTCGAATCGCCGAGAGCCCCTACCTGGAGCGCCAGCTGTCGGTGTTTGCGAACCGGCAACTCGTCTTGAGGGATCTCAGATAATTTGTTCGGTGGGGATCAGCGTTCGTAGAACTCGGCGAGTACATAGGGACAACGATTTATACTGGTTCAGGCTGCTAAATAGCGTAATACCTTACGTCCAGTGCGGTGTGTGCCTTGTGTTATGATTCAAGATTCAATGATAGGAGCCTGTGCCTGCTTCCCCTTATATACTCGGGTGAAGCACAACGCAGACCGAGTCCTGGTCGGTTACATCAGAGGAGTCCTATTCTAATTACAAGACTTCCTTTAAGAACTCGACTAAGTTATAGCGAGAGTCCTAATCCAAGTACACTTCGTATCAAGTCTTCGGTTCTCTCGTGTCATCCAGAATTAGTCGGAGTAATCATCTTCTGATGAGATCTCTGTCATCCTGGTCCGTCAGCAGGCTTGCAATCCGAGTTGGCAGAGAAGAATGCCAAGATTGTGTCTCTTGAGAAGGCCAGCTCGGATAGCACTTGTGTGTCTAGGTGTGCCTTGTGTGAGGGTTTGGAGATGGAGATTGCAACTGTGAAGCATGCCAAGATGCAAACCGAGGAAGAAAACACATACCTTTGGACCATCTTGTCATGGGTGTCTTGTGGTGAGCCGTAGCTTGGGATGATGATTGCCCAATTCAAGCATGTTGCTGGAGGTCCTGGTATTGGTTTTGCTCAGGGTGTGGAGTGTGCTACATCTGTTGGGAAGGTTGGAGAGTTTAGTGGTCTTAAGCTGAGTGAGAAGCCCAACTCCACCACTACTCCCAAACTAACCAAGATTCCACCCAAAGAGCCTCTCAAGCCTAACACCAAAGATGGAGTGTTTGTGGAACCTCCAAGAGCTCCACCCAAGAAGCAAACATGGACTCCAAAACCAAACCACCTTAGGAACAAGCTAGACATTATGTCACCAAACCATGAGGAGCTCATGCCACAAAAGAATCAAGTGATCCACACCCAATACCGTGAGTACCAACAACCCCCTATGAGAGCGGTGAGGTACCACTGTGAGCACTGTGGGAGAGATGGACACTTGAGGGAGTTTTGCTTTCGGCGCAAGAGAGAGGAGCGTCACGCAAAGGAGATGAACAACTCGGACATGTACCATCCTTTCCATGATGTGCATGCGCCGAAGGTTCAAAGGAGGGTTGCTAGGTCTAGAGGTCCAATGCCTCAAGGTCCTAGGCCGCAAGGAGGTCATGCCCGGCGGGATCCTGCTTTTGTAGGCTATGGACCCCGTGGCGGTGGCTTTGTTGTTGAGCGTTACCCCCCACCGCGTTTTGACTATCGCGATGGACGCTCTTCCCTTAGCGGACCACGTTTTCCTGTGCGTGGTGATCGCTATCCCTGTAGGCGTGCTAGGAATGGTTTTTCTACTAACCGTTCTTTTGAGCAGCCGGGACAACACTGGTATTCTTCCCGTTTTACTCACCCAGTGTTGGACCGTATGCTCACCCTATGTCTCTTTATTGATGTAGGTAAGACGATTGGAGGACGTTTGGTTCGTGGATTCCGGATACTCAAGGCATATGACCGGAAACTCCTAGTGGTTCTCCAGTCTTAGTCTAGTCACCGGACAGGAGTTTATTACCTTCGGTGACAATAGCAAAGGTAAGGTACTATCCCATGGTTCTGTGCGAGTTAATGAGCATTTTGTCCTTCGTGATGTTGCTCTTGTTTTGAACTTGCATTTTAACCTTCTTTCTGTTTCGCAACTTTTTGAGGATAACTATGAGATTCGTTTTAAGACGAATCTCAGTCGTATTTTAGATCCTCAGGGCAATCTCGTATGTTTGATTTCGCCCTTTGGGAAAGTCTTTCGTGCGAATTTCTCGGAGTCTTTTGGCATTTCTCGTTGTCTTTTGGCTGGACCCTCCTCCTCTGATCTTTGGAAGTGGCATAGGAGACTTGGTCACTTGAGCTTCGACTTGCTTGCAAGGATTAGTTCTCTTGGCTTAATCCGAGGATTGCCCAAGTTACATATGGAGAAGGATCTTGTTTGCCATTCTTGTAGACATGGGAAAATGGTTGCCGCTCCCCACCATTCTGTGAATCAAGTTATGACCAAGCACCCTGGAGAGCTTTTGCATATGGACCTTGTAGGTCCGGCTCGGGTGAGCTCGGTTGGTGGGAAGTGGTATGTGCTTGTTGTAGTTGATGACTATTCGAGATATTCGTGGGTTTTCTTTTTAGCTGAGAAAACTGAGACTTTCACTTTAGTTCACAATTCGATCTTGCGACATCAGAATGAGTTCCCTAAGAACTCAATGAGAGCTATTTGTAGCGATAATGGTACCGAGTTTAAGAACTCAGATTTTGAGAAGTTTTGTAACTCCTTGGGTTTAGAGCATCAGTTTTCTTCCCCTTACACACCACCACAAAATGGTGTTGTAGAGAGGAAAAATCGGACCCTTGTAGAGATGGCCAGGACGATGCTCGATGAGCATAGGACTCCTAGGCGGTATTGGGCCGAGGCTATAAACATTGCATGCTATATTTCCAATCGCATTTTTCTTCGTGTTGTCTTGAAGAAAACTTCTTATGAGTTGCGATTTGGGAAGCAACCCAAAGTGAGTAATCTTAGAGTTTTTGGTTGCCACTGTTTTATACTCAAGAAAGGCAATTTGGACAAGTTTGAGTCTCGCTCTTCTGACGGTGTATTTTTGGGTTATGGTAATCATACTCGTGCATATCGTGTACTTAACCTTGACACTAACTGAGTCATGGAGACATCCGATGTCACCTTCGACGAGACCATGCATTGTCCTTCTTCTAGATTTGAGCGTGCAGGTGATCACGAGGTTGGCGAACCTCTTTTTGATGATGAGGAAGAAGGTGCTGAAGGGATTGATGATCCAGCACTACCTCCACCTGTTGTGCCAATTGGGTCGACTTCGACCACGACTGCTCGTGGGCCCGACCTGTCTTCTTCTACTACATGCGGGCCGTGTGATCCACCACCTCGGGCTGTACCACTTGTACCCGAGGAGGCACCAACTACTGTTGAAGGGGAGGTCACTTCAGCAAGGGAGGCGCCATGACACATCCAGCACCAACACCCACCTCAACAGATGATCGGTGACATCCACGAACGCGTCACTCGGTCTAGGTCACAACAAATCTCTCACTTTGCTCATTCGACATTTGTTGCTAATTTTGAACCGCGAGATATTGGACACGCTTTATCTAATCCAGATTGGGTCAATGCCATGCATGAGGAGTTTGAAAATTTTGAGAGAAATCGCGTTTGGGTTCTTGTTCCACCTCATCCTGAGTGTCACCCTATTGGGACAAAATGGGCTTTCAAAAACAAATAAGGAATTGCCCTGTTGTGAGAAACAAGGCTAGACTTGTAGCCCAGGGGTATAGTCAGAAGGAGGGGATAGACTATGAGGAGATGTTTGCTCCTGTAGCTCGTTTGGAGGCAATTATGATCCTCTTGGCTTTTGCTGCATCCAAGGGTTTCAAACTTTTTCAAATGGATGTCAAGAGTGCCTTCTTAAATGGCTACATAGAAGAAGAGGTGTATTTATAACAACCCCCCCCCCGGTTTCGAAAATCCCAAGTTTCCAAACCATGTCTTTAAACTTCATAAAGCTTTGTATGGTTTGAAACAAGCCCATTGAGCCTGATATGATAGGTTGAAAACCTTTTTGCTTGCTAAGGGTTTTAAAATGGGATGTGTCGATAAAACTCTTTTCTCCTCAAGCAAGGCAATGACACTTTGTGGTTCAGATTTACGTGGATGATATCATTTTGGTGGTTCTTTTCATGCTTTGGGTGACAAGTTTGTAGAAACTATGAGCAGGGAATTTGAGATGAGCATGATGGGCGAGTTGACGTTTTTCCTCGGGTTGCAAATCAAGCAATCCTGAGAGGGGACGTTTGTGCATCAGGGCAAGTACACCAAAGACATATTGAAGAAGTTCGATATGGGTGAGGCCAAGCCTCTTCCAACACCCATGTCAACCACGACGGCCCTGGATGCGGACAAGGATGAAGAAGCTGTGGATCAGAAGGAGTACCGAAGTATGATCGGGTCGCTGCTGTACCTGACGGTGACACGCCCGGACATTCAGTTCGGGGTGTGTCTTTGCGCATGCTTTCAGGCGTCACCGCACACTTCTCACCATCAGGCGGTCAAGCGTATTATGAGGTACCTGTGCTTCACACCTGAATTTGGGATTTGGTATTCCGCTTCTTCCACCCTCTCCCTTTGCGGTTACTCTGATGCCGATTTTGCTAGTTGCTGACTTGTGCGCAAGTCCACTTCTGGGACTTGTCAGTTTTTGGGTTCTTCTCTTGTTTCTTGGTCTTTTCACAAGCTAGTGTCGCTCAGTCTACCACATAGGTTGAATATGTTGTTGCGGCTAGCTATTGTTCCTAGTTATGGTGGATGATGGCCACTTTGCGTGATTATGGTCTGAGCTTTTCTCGAGTTCCATTGCTTTGTGACAGCACGAGTGTGATTAGCGTTGCTAAGAACCCCGTGCTACATTCTAAGACCAAACACATTGATGTGCGCTTTCATTTCTTGCGAGACCACTATGAGAAGGGTGATATCAACCTTCGCCGATACTCATCATTAGTTGGCAGATATTTTCACCAAGCCTTTGGACCAATCAACCTTTGCTAGGTTGAGAGGTGAGCTTGGTGTGTGTTTCCCTTTTTAGTTGGGGGAAACATTTTGGTTATTGTATCATAGACTGACTTCTTTTGCTTTGTTCTTGTTTAGACTTTACTTTACATAATTTTTTCATCTTTGTTTTTTTAGCTTCATGTCTATAATCCTTAGAATGAATCTATGCTCTGATTAGTGGATGCTTTGATGATATATGATGATGCTTGTAGCTTAGGTTCTTCTTGATCACTGATACATGTTGTGAGCTGAGCTATTTTTCAGAACTGTGAATATGTTTAACTCACATAAATTTGAAACATGTCCACCATTGAGATTGGCATCTAGCATGTGTAGAATGTGTTGAAGTTACTTGTGATATTCCTATATGCTAGGTTGCTATGTCTCTAGTTCTGAGTCTGTCACTTGCTTGGTACGTTCATATTATGTTAAAATTGAACCAAGTTTAAGTAAATTGAAAAGATTGAGATGGGACTACTTGACAGCACATCACAGTATCGATCCTGTTTCTCATTGCACATTGTGTTAAACTTGAGCCGTGTAGTGTAAGACCGAAACCGTTGCTTCAAGCTTCTGATTGCTTATGCATAGGCTTAGCTCGGTTGAAAAGTTAGGCATGTCAAGTTTTCAACCTCTCGCAATCACATGCTGAAATTTCAAACATGTGTAATACCGCTGCAACTCCGATAAAATTTGAAAACGCAAGTCTATGTTTCTTTACATAGCATGATGATTAAACTTTGCTAGGGGTAGTTCACCTTGTATACATGTTTAGCACTTGTTTGACTTCCTGTCTGTACATGTGTAGTGCTGTTTTGATGGTGAACCCCTTTCTGAATGGCTTAAAACTGCTCACTATGCTCATATGTTCATATTTCGTATTCGGTCATCAGTTTGAGCCTCTGCTGGCATTTGTGGTTACTGTTGAGTCATCGGATCTGTATTTTTTTAGAGCATCTATTCACTCTATAGAATATATACCTCAAGCTGCTAACCTGCATTTGTGACTCATATGCATTTGCCTTGTTTTGTGCATTTTCAACTAAGGGGGAGAGAAATTTGACAAATCATGTCCCTAGTTGTTGTGTGCATTATTGAAGGGAGAGCTTATATTCAGGGGGAGTCTTTCTCGGTTTACTTGACGAGTTTTCATCTTAAGAGTGTTCAATTGGTTTGGAGCGGTTTTTCAGCTAGTTGTGTTGAGCCTTTGCCTCTTTCTGGAGGGACTAGCTGATTTACTCAGTTTTGACTGTTTTGCTCCGAATTTCTCGCTAGCGGTGTTCAACCCATTCTGCCTCTTCTTGAGGGCTAGCTTTGCTTTGCTTGGTTGCGTCGAGCCGTTGCCCATGTCTTTGGGAACCAAGTTGTCTCGCTCACTCCATTCGACCACTATTGGCTTTGCTTCGCTTCTGGTCGATTGGTTGAGTTTGCTTCCTTCTTCTTCTTTCTTCTACTCCATATGATTTGTGTTGGTACTTGACAATGCACTCATCAAGGTGGAGATTGCGGATACATGGGTGTATGCCGGATCTTGAGATGATGAGTGATTGTCAACTGGTAAGATGCACATGTTCTTTGGCTTGTGTTGTTCAAGTGTCGAGCTCAGAGACGGTGATCGAAGGCAAGGTGAAGGTCAAGTAGAGACGTGTCGTGCCGATGGACCCAGAGTGGTGAAGGGCGGACGTGAGGCTTGGACTGATCGACCGGTGGCCTGAGGATCAGCTGTGGTGGCTGACATCCTGGGATAACGACAAGTGAAGACATGTGGGTGGATGGGTTGCATGGGCGGTGCATCCCTCTATGGCGTCGGTTTGGTGGTTGAGCCACAGAAAAACCACCGAGTGGGCGGTTTCCATGTTTGGGCCTCAAAACCTGGCTGCGGCCAGTTTCCGAGTTTGGGCCTCAAAACTCGGGCTGAGGACGGTTTCCAGGTTTGGGCCTCAAAACCTGGGTGCTGGCGGGTTTCTGAGTTTGGGCCACAAAACTTAGCAGATGGACGACAGGTTTCCCGGTTTCGGCCTCAAAACCGGGGGAAGGCCCAGGTTTTCCGGTTTCGGCCTCAAAACCTGGGGGAGGTTCGTGAAAAGGACGAACGGTGCGGGGCGGCATGTGGCGGCATCCGATGAGGTCGCGTCAAGGCGAAGCTACCTGAGGTGCGGGCGTGGCCGTCGGATCGACATCAGCTGTAACAGAACCGACCAATTTGCACCAGATTAAGCACTGAAAACCTCCGCTCTCGCAGAAATCATCGAGTACTTAAGCTCGTACAAACCCGGTAGTCCGAAAATCTCGAAGGATTTCAAATCATTCAACGACATCCAGCCAAGATCGTACTTGTTCCCCGAACATGCTCACGGGTTACTTCATAGTTGCATAAAGTTCCAATTACATCGGAGTACGAAGTAATATTACAAACCAAAGTTTGATAGTAGTAGCGGAAGCAACATAGTCTTTAAAACATAAGTTTGGATTGTTCATAAATACGGTGCCATCAGTTGACCGGGTCCACAAAAGCAACAGATGAGATAAGTGTGACCATGCCCTTGGTCTAGTCATCACCCGTTACCGGGTGGTACAAGCAGTTCTCGCAGTAACCATAAAAGCACTGGCCATCTGCAACAACAAGGGAATAAACCCTGAGTACGAGAAGGTACTCAGCTAGACTACCCGACAAAACCAGAAATAATGAGACACCAAGTGTAACACCTCTGGTGTTTAACTGTAATTAACTTGACATATCATCATAATCATCTTTAAGTATCTTGATCATGATTTCATGTGTATGCATTTTGCTAGTGTATCATTTTATGTGAATTCCCTCTATTGCAAAAACCCTATTTAGCCCACTTCTCTCTACTAGGGCAAAATGGTAATTTCACCTCTGTGCCTAGCTTTGTGTAATTCTTGTTCCTTTGGTGTCTTGAAGTGTTGTTGTGTTGGCCAAAGTTCAAAAATCAGAATTTGATTTCAAATCTCTTTGCAAAACCCTGATTTCCAAACCCTGGATTTTATCCCTCTTTTTGTAATTTAAAAATTATTCAAAATTGGGGTTGGTCCAAAAAGCAAAGTTGTAGATCTGTCAAAGAGAAACAACTTTGGTATTTACAAATTTTCAAGTTGCAGTACAAAGTTTTTGAGTTATTTCAAATTCAATCAAACTCCAGTTTTTGTCCCCTTTTCAGTTTTCAAAATGAGTTCAAAAACTAATGAGTTTCTGGAAAAGTGTATAATAGCAAAGTTGTAGGTTTTGATAAAAGGAACAACTTTCATGTTTACAGATTTTCAAATTTCAGTTTGAAATCCAGAGTATTTTGATTTGAATCAAGTTGAAAAAGTGTCCCCTTTACTGTTTTCAAATATTGTTCAAAAACTATTTGGAATTTGAAAATGTTCATATTGACAAAGTTGTAGATCTCGTTTTTCTGAACAACTTTGGTGTTTTAAGTTTTTGTCGCACAGTTCAAATTTTGGGAGAATTTGAAAAATACAGAGATCAGCCAAAGTCAAACCCTACACCCTACCTGTTCATCTTCTCCGGTAGGGGGGGGGGCCCGGCCATGGCCGCCTCGCCGGCGCCGCGTGCGCCGCGCGCCTGCTGCTCCCCACGCGCCTCCACCCTGCCGCCGCTGTCCCCTTGTCCCTCCGCGCCCGCACGCGAGCGCTGACCCGCGCTCCCGTCCCCTACAGTGCTCTGCGCGTCGCCGCCGCGTGGCCGATCGCCGGCGAGCTCACGCCCAGGCCCGGTGCACGCCATCATCTCCGCCAGCTCGCAATCGATTGCGCGTGCCTCGGCCGAACCTCGTCCACCCTCTCCGAGCTCGTCTACCGGCCGCTAGCCCGCGGCTATATAAGCCGCCGAGCCCGAGCTCACTCACCCACCTCCGCCACCGTGGCCAGTCCACTACAGAGCTTCCGCCGCTCAACCAACTAGCTCAACAGCTCCGCCTGATCCCGTGCAGCTTCCCCACTCCTCAATTTGGTCTCTACCGTCCCTGTTTGCCCGGCGTAACTCGCCGTTCCCATCTCCGGCGAGAAGCCCGTCGAGGTCGGGATTGTGAAATACTCTCCCTCTCCGGCTTTGATCATCTCCCTCCGACCCCCGCATCATCTTCCTTACTCCTTTGCGCCTCTGACTGACCCCTTGCGGTCACTTGTGTCGCGCAGGATCATCGGGACGACGATCGCCGCCGTGAGCTTTCCGCCGGCCACCGTCGACCACCTCCCTCCGTTCATCCCCTTCCCTCGCCGAGCCGCTTAATCGACTCACGGTGAGCTCCTGAAGCCTCCCATCTCCTCGGTTTCGCCTGAGACGCCTCGTCGCGGCCGGCGTAGCAGCGCCGCCGTCGTCGGTGGTCGCCGGCGAACGGAGGAGAAGAACAGTGCCGTTTCCTTTTTTCTCATACATGTGAATAGTGTTCAGATTTCATATTTTTGTGTGATTTTCTGTATTGATCCATAAATTCTGAAATTTTGTGGTAGACTCTTTATGCTCTGAAGTATTTTATAAAAATAAAATTGACTTTCCTGCAAAAATTTGAAAATGAAAAATTCCCCTTTTAATTGAAAAATGAAGGCTTTGGTATTTTTAGAGAGTGTTCTGTAGCTCCAAAAATCTTGAGATTAATTTTGCAAGCTAGTTGTGTCATGATGAGTCTCTGGTAAAATTTTGAAGTCATTTGGAGCAAGTTGATTTTTGAGCTTTATTTTAATTAAGGAATAGTGCCTTTTGTTAATTAAATGGCTAGATTTAATTAAGCACCTTAATGACCTCCAAAAATTATGAAATTTGTTTTGCCATATACTTGTACCCTAATGAACTTGTGTGATTAATTTGGTAATTTTTGGAGCACCTTCATAAAATGACCTTTTTAAATAATTAAGAAAAATAGAAAAGGTGATTAGGGTTAGCGTTGAATGCCCTGTGATTGACTTTTGGGATTGCTTGATGTTCATAGACCCCTACCCTTTGGCCTATGATGTTTGTGATGCTATGTTTGGTTGATGCTTAGGATAGTTATGATAAAGTCTAGTTTAATCAATTTTGCTTAAGGAAGAAATGGTTACCTTTTATGCTCAACCTAGATTTCGGTTATGCCTTGCCTAAGAGTAATCTTGAATCTGTGGTATGGTCTTGCACCTTAAGTCCATATCATCATTCTCATGAGCATTCATCATTGCATCCGTATAGTTGACGAAGAAGGCCCTGAAGTCGAGGTAGCCACCGAAGGATCTGTCCCCGAGGCAACCCCGAGCTCCGACACCTATACCTACCCCGACTCTGCTCTTTTTGCCGTCCAAGGCAAGCCCCGGTGCATTTAACCTACCTTGCTTTTATAAATGTTTTCCTTAAATGTTTTGAGTTAAATTGTTGCATTAGGTTGATAGGAGTTGAGTGAAATCCTATCTGATGCATTATCTACCTTGACCAATGATACACCCGATACCTGCTTTTCAAAAACTATTTGCAAAGTGCTTAGTAATGCTATATGATAGAATTGCAATAAAAATGCCAATTTCAAAAGTGTGATCACTTTAAGAACCTTTATGGGAATTTCTGGTTTACTCCCACTATTGGCTAAGTATCTGATCCGTACCTAGTCAATGGGAAGGAGAGGTTGTCCTTGCGTACGGTGCCGTCATGTTGTAGTCCGGGACTCAACAGTTGACACCGACCGGGACAGGGTTGAAAACTGACAGGACCTGTACTCTCGGTTTAGAGTCCCGAGGTGCTTGTCGCTGGCTGGAAATTTAGGGACCACCTGTATGGGGGCCTGCTGACTAAGACTTGCAACTATTCACATACTACGGAAAGCTTCGGCTCCGAGGAATCCTTTATTGGACCGACAACCGCGCACTGGGAGTGGAGAGATGGCGGAAGTAGCATGTACCCACGTGGGTTAGAGTCCCGGATTGGAGTGGTGTACTGTACTTCCGGGTGGCGTAGGACCGGGCCCAATCTTGGAGGAATCGTGGTAGTCGAGTTGGCATATGCAAGCTTGGGTGCTACATATGCAGTGTGGATAGGGACCCTCAGCTGAGTATTATTTATCCGGATTAACGCTGCTCCTCGGTTATGGAGACTTAGTCACTGACTGTCAACAGGGAGTGGTTCTCAACTAGGTCTGTTTTTGAAAGTAAAATGAATCAAGGATTATGTTGGAACAAGGAATACCGAATCTTTCAAAATAAAAATAAGGTTTACCAAAAATGCTTTTCTGCAAAATACTTGAACTTGCTTAAGCCTTACCTTGACTACCCTAAGCCTGCATTCCTGAGTCTTCTCCCTTTTTCTTTAGTCGGGTAAGTCTTGTTGAGTACCTTTGTACTCAGGGTTCTTTTACCCATGTTGCAGGTATGGCAGATTCCTCAGTATGCCTTGGACCCTGCTGTGTGACTGTTGTTCAGGAAGAGGCCGATGAGGCCGATGAGTGATTACTCACCCTCGGGCTGGGTGATGTATCTTTATACTTAGTTGTTGTCATCTGCTACCCTGCCAACTCTATTTGAACTATGGTCTGTAATACTTCACTTTAAGTTTACGTTGAACACTGGTTTGTAAAACTATTGTTATCTAAGTCTTCCGCTATTTACTCCGATGTTATTTGTCAAAATGTTCAAGAGGTTGTAACTGAATTGTGAGATGATCCTGCGGACATCGGGCACTGATGTAGCCCAGTGGCGAACCCGGTCTTAATCTCTTGGCTGTACGGATCGACTGTCAGTGGTTGATAGTGATCAGTGGGCCATGGGTTTAGAGCTGTTACGTCACAGAGTGGTATCGGAGCATCTCACTACGACGTTGCAATCTTTTTGCGAAAACTTCAAAAGGTCTTTGAGTCCAAAACTAAACTTGACTATTTTGAGTCCAAATTGCTTCTCTCATCTCATCTAATCTTTGGCAACTTGTAGCAAGACAACTTGTATAAGCCCTATGTACTTTACCTTAGTAGTTGCATTGCCTTGTTCCGTAGGAACGATTCATGCATCATGTCATAATAACTTAAGATAATAACTTCCTCTCTAAGTCTGTTGGGTTAGTATGCCTTTACCTTTTCTTGCTAGCCTTATGCTTCTCTTCTATCTATCTGATCCAGACATGGCCCGTATCAAGTTCACCGCTCGCAAGTCGACTGGACCGCATGGTGTGCCGCGTCACCAGCTGGCGCCACGCACCGGAGAAGAGACTGGAGAACCCTCCAATGGACGTCGTTTTCCCCGTCAGACCCGCAAGCAGCTGAAGGAGGAGATCAAGAATCTCAAGGCTGAGATGGAGAACATGGAGCATGACTTCTACCTTTCCCGCCTGGAGTTCTACGAGGCACGAGCCGCTCTTGAGGAAGCTAACCAGAATGTGGTTCGCGCTATCCAGCAGCGTGATGCAACATGGATCCGAGAGGATGTCACCAGAGCCCAGCTCCATGGACTGCAGCAGTACACTGCCCAGATTGAGCAGTACAATGATATGCTTCATGAGGAGGTACATCAACTGTACGACCAACTTCACCCCGTGATTCCACCTGTTGCTGAGGATCCAGAAGATGGAGTCGTGGAGGAACCTGAAGTAGAACATGAGCCAGTCCAGAATGAAGAAGTGGAACCTGCTGAAGATGTTCACGTTGAGACGAGGATGAGGAGGAAGAGCCTGAGCTCATCATCGAAGATGAAGACGACGATGAAGAGATGATCATCATCGATGACGACTAGATTCCTTGTGTCTGTACCATCTGCTCACCTAAAGCCTTAGTCTAGGTTTGGGACGTTAGTTGGTCTTCTGTCTAGTCGAGTCTGTATCGTGTCTTGTACCTTTCCTTTGTCAGTTAGTGGTTATCTATCGAACTTCTGTATCAGTTAACTACCCTTGCATCAATGAATCTTATCAGTCAGTTTCGTTCAAAATCAATCTTTGGATGCTAAGTTCCCAAATTCTTAACAGATGCCTGTGAACACCCGCACTGGAGCCGGAAGTTCCGGAGGTGCCAACCTTCCAACCCTCCACCAGTTCCTGCTACCCTGGCAGATGCCATTGCAGCCTTGGCCGCCGCTGCCAACCTGATGGCTCAGAACCAAGGACAGCAGAATGTTGGTCACCGTGGTCGTCACAACCAAGAGACCACCTATGTGGAGTTCACTGAAACCCGTCCACCGGTTTTCACCAGAGCCGATGAACCCCTCGAAGCTGATGATTGGCTCCGCACCATGGAGCAGAAGTTTGGTCTCATCCGATGCACTGAAATCCAGAAGCCCCGGTTCGCTTCTCAGCAGCTCCGTGGTCCCGCAAGTGCTTGGTATGCCAACCTGTTGGCTGCCCAGCCTGAAGGTCACCAGCTGACCTGGAAGAGTTCCGCACCGCTTTCCGTGCACACCACATCCCGTCAGGTCTGATGAAGATGAAGCTTGATCAGTTCCTAGCCCTGCAACAGAAAGATTCCACCGTTATGCAGTACGTTGGACAGTTCAACCACCTGAGCCAGTATGCCTCCGACTATGTCAACACGGATGAGAAGAAGAGAGATTGTTTTCTCAGGGGTCTGCACCCTAAGATTCGCAGAGGTCTATCCAACAACCTCAATGGATCTTATCATGATGTCGTTGATCGTGCTGTCGCTTTCGAGGAGAGTAACCGCCAGTACCAAGAGGAGAAGAAGAAGAAGAAGGCTGGGTCTAGCAGCTTCTCCAGCAACCATAAGCGCCCAAGAATCATCTATCACCCCAGCCCACCACCAAAACCGTGCCCATACCCTCATCAGCAAGTGGTCGTTCGTACCGCGGCCACCACTCATAATGCCAACCAGCAAAGTGCCACTCAGCCGAACGCCCCAGGTGTTCGTGTCACCACCCCTCAAACAGCTTACAACCATCCATGCTACAACTGTGGCCAAGTTGGTCACTGGTCTCGCGATTGCCCAAAACCAAAGAAGAATGCCCAGCATGCACAGAAAGGCCCTGGAGGATCACAGCAGCAGCACCGTGCACCGCAGCAGCACGTCCAGAAGGGCAAGTTTGTCAAGAAGCACGGGCAAGTCTACTTCACCACCGTCAGTAACATCCCAGAAGGAGAGCCCGTCATGCTCGGTAGGTTCCCTGTTGCCAATCATCCTGCAGTCGTCTTGTTTGATTCTGGTGCATCGCATTCCTTCATCAGTCGCACTTTTGTCATCAAGCATGAGTTACCCATGGGGGAGTTAACAGAAAGTTTTTGCATACTTTCGCCTGGAGGGCGGATAAATACTAAGGAAGTGGTCCGCAGTATACCAGTAATGTTGGGGGAACATGTCTTTCCTACCACCATGATAGTACTGCGCAATCAAGAGATAGATGTCATCTTAGGCATGAATTGGATGTGTCAGTATAAAGCCATGATAGACATCTTGAATAGAGTTGTGAGAGTGGATATTCCTAACAGCAGCTCCAAACTCCTTCTCCAACTTCCTATGCCTCAAAAACCAGCAACCACCCAGTTGAATACCGCCTGTGTTCCGGAATCAGGGATATTCCCGTGGTCTGTGAGTTCCCTGATGTCTTCCAGAAGATCTACCCGGTCTGCCTCCCGACCGTGATGTTGAGTTTGCCATAGAGCTAAAGCCCGGGACTGCTCCTATATCCCGTAGAGCTTATCGAATGCCTCCCAGAGAGTTGGCAGAGCTGAAGATCCAATTGCAAGAGCTCTTGGACAAGGGTCTCATTCGCCCAAGTTCATCTCCTTGGGGCTGTCCTGCTATCTTTGTGAAGAAGAAGGACAAAAGTCTTCGTCTGTGCGTTGACTATCGCCCGCTCAACGAGGTCACCATCAAAAATAAATATCCCTTGCCTCGCATTGACCTTCTTTTTGATCAGTTGTCTGGAGCCAGAGTGTTCTCCCAAATTGATCTCAGATCTGGCTATCACCAAATAAAAATCCGTCCAGAAGACATTCCTAAAACAGCAGCTTCACCACCAGATACGGCCTATATGAGTACTTGGTCATGTCCTTCGGCTTGACCAATGCCCCCGCTCATTTCATGTATCTCATGAACTCTGTGTTCATGCCAGAGCTCGATAAATTTGTAGTCGTGTTCATTGACGACATCCTTGTCTATTCAAGAACTCCTGAAGATCACGCCAAGCATCTTCGAATCGTTCTCTCTCGTCTCAGGGATCACCAGCTGTATGCCAAGTTCAGCAAATGTGAATTCTGGCTAGATCGAATTCAATTCCTTGGTCATGTCCTGTCCGCGGAAGGTGTGTCAGTTGACCCTGAAAAAGTGGCAGATATCTTGGATTGGAAGCCACCTACCACTGTCCGCGAAGTTCGCAGCTTCATGGGAATGGCTGGATACTATCGTCGTTTCATCCCAGATTTCTCCAGAGTCGCCAAGCCTATCACAGAGTTGTTGAAGAATTCCGTGGATTTCGTTTGGTCACCAGCCTGTGAGCAAGCCTTTCAAGCCCTGAAGAAACTGCTAACTACATCACCAGTCCTAGCTCAACCTGATATCGAGAAACCCTTCGATGTATACTGTGATGCATCTGGTACTGGTTTGGGCTGTGTTTTGATGCAAGAAGGACGAGTAATTGCTTATGCCTCACGGCAGCTTAAGCGACATGAGGAAAATTACCCAACCCATGATCTTGAGCTAGCAGCAGTCGTGCATGCCTTGAAGATTTGGCGTCACTATCTGTTGGGCAGCACCTGCAATATGTACACGGATCACAAGAGCCTAAAGTATATCTTCACTCAAGAAGAATTGAATATGAGGCAGAGAAGATGGCTTGAGTTGATTAAAGATTATGATCTCGAAGTACATTACCATCCTGGTAAGGCAAATGTAGTTGCCGATGCCCTCAGTCGCAAGTCACACTGCAACTGTCTGACGACGAAGCCCTACGATCTTTCCTTGTGCCATGAACTTGAAGGGATGGGTATCGAAATGATCCCGCAAGGAAGCTTGAACAATGTCAGCATAGAAACAACCATCAAGGATCAAGTCATTGCTGCTCAGAAGGATAACCCTGGAATCAAGCACATCATCGAAAAGATCCAGACCGGAAAGGCTGATTGTTTCAGGATCGATGACGTAGGAGTTGTTTGGTTCAAGAACCGTCTAGTAGTTCCCAAGGTGCCTGAATTGAGACAGTTAATCCTTGATGAAGCACACTTGACCAGATTCTCTATTCACCCCGGCAGTAACAAGATGTACCAAGACTTAAAGCAGAGATTCTGGTGGACTAAAATGAAGATTGAGATTGCCCGGTATGTCGCTCAGTGTGATACCTGCCAAAGAGTCAAGGCAGTACACATGAAGCCTGGAGGAGAGTTGCAACCTTTGTCAGTACCCCCTTGGAAATGGGACGACATTAGTATGGATTTTGTCAATGGACTACCCAAGACCCAGAAAGGTTTTGATTCCATTTGGGTAATCGTGGACCGACTCACCAAACAAGCTCACTTTCTGCCAGTGAAGACCAGTTACACCGTCCCCACGTATGCCACTTTGTACAAAACAACATAGTGAAGCTTCATGGCATACCCAAGACCATTGTCTCTGACCGTGGTACCCAGTTTGTCGCTAAGTTTTGGAAAGCGTTCCATACCTCACTTGGAACCAAGCTCTTACATAGCACAGCTTATCATCCGCAAACCGATGGACAAACTGAGCGAGTCAACCAAGTGCTGGAGGACATGTTGAGAGCCTGTGTTCTTACCTTCGCAGATACTTGGGATGACTGTTTGCCTTGGCAGAGTTCTCTTATAATAACAGTTACCAAGAGAGCATCAAAATGGCACCCTTTGAAGCACTGTACGGCCGTCGTTGTCGTACACCCCTCAGTTGGTCTGAGCCCGGAGAAAGAGAATTCTTTGGAGTTGACCTGGTCAAAGATATGGAAGAGAAAGTCAAGCAGATACAAGAGAATATGAAGATTGCCCAATCTCGACAGAAGAGCTACGCTGACAAGAGACGTCGACCTCTGAAGTTTCAAGTTGGAGATTATGTATATCTCAAGGTCTCACCGACCAAAGGAGTCACTCGTTTTGGAGTCAAAGGAAAGTTAGCACCCCGCTACATTGGTCCGTTTGAGATTTTGGAATGTTGTGGCAAGGTAGCTTACAAGCTGAAGTTGCCCGAACATCTCTCCGCTGTCCACAATGTTTTCCATGTCTCCCAACTCAAGAAGTGTCTCCGAGTACCAGAACATGTCGTGGAAGTTGAAGGTGTCGAGCTAGAGCCTGATCTATCCTACTCGGAATATCCAGTTCGCGTGTTGGATCACAAAGATCGTGTTACCCGAAGAACCACCACGAGATGGTACAAAATCCAGTGGAACCAGCACTCCGAAGAAGAAGCCACCTGGGAATCTGAAGACTTCTTAGCAAAGAACTACCCCGACTTTCTCGAATCCCTGTCAATGTAAAGTTTGCCTTTATCCCTCTTTGTCCTTTTTTAAGACGTGGAATCTCGGGGCGAGATTTCGTTTAGGGGGAAGGCTGTAACACCTCTGGTGTTTAACTGTAATTAACTTGACATATCATCATATCATCTTTAAGTATCTTGATCATGATTTCATGTGTATGCATTTTGCTAGTGTATCATTTTATGTGAATTCCCTCTATTGCAAAAACCCTATTTAGCCCACTTCTCTCTACTAGGGCAAAATGGTAATTTCACCTCTGTGCCTAGCTTTGTGTAATTCTTGTTCCTTTGTGTCTTGAAGTGTTGTTGTGTTGGCCAAAGTTCAAAAATCAGAATTTGATTTCAAATCTCTTTGCAAAACCCTGATTTCCAAACCCTGGATTTTATCCCTCTTTTTGTAATTTAAAAATTATTCAAAATTTGGGTTGGTCCAAAAAGCAAAGTTGTAGATCTGTCAAAGAGAAACAACTTTGGTATTTACAAATTTTCAAGTTGCAGTACAAAGTTTTGAGTTATTTCAAATTCAATCAAACTCCAGTTTTTGTCCCTTTTCAGTTTTCAAAATGAGTTCAAAAACTAATGAGTTTCTGGAAAAGTGTATAATAGCAAAGTTGTAGGTTTTGATAAAAGGAACAACTTTCATGTTTACAGATTTTCAAATTTCAGTTTGAAATCCAGAGTAATTTTGATTTGAATCAAGTTGAAAAAGTGTCCCCTTTACTGTTTTCAAATATTGTTCAAAAACTATTTGGAATTTGAAAATGTTCATATTGACAAAGTTGTAGATCTCGTTTTTCTGAACAACTTTGGTGTTTTAAGTTTTTGTCGCACAGTTCAAATTTGGGAGAAATTTGAAAATACAGAATCACAAAGATGCCAAAGGAAGGCCCTGCACTACCCTGTTCATCTTCTCCGGTAGGGGGGGCCGCCATGGCCGCCTCGCCGCGCCGCGTGCGCCGCGCGCCTGCTGCTCCCCACCCGCCTCCACCCTGCGCGCCGCTGCCCTTCCCCTCCGCGCCCGCACGCGCGCGCTGACCCGCGCTCCGTCCCCTACAGTGCTCTGCGCGTCGCCGCCGCGTGGCCGATCGCCGGCGAGCTCACGCCCAGGCCCCGGCTGCACGCCATCATCTCCGCCAGCTCGCAATCGATTGCGCGTGCCTCGGCCGAACTCGTCCCACCTCCCGAGCTCTCTACCGGCCGCTAGCCGCGGCTATATAAGCCGCCGGAGCCCCGAGCTCACTCACCCACCCTCCGCCACCGTGGCCAGTCCACTACAGAGCTTCCGCCGCTCAACCAACTAGCTCAACAGCTCCGCCTTGATCCCGTGCAGCTTCCCCACTCCTCAATTTGGTCTCTACCGTCCCTGTTTGCCCGGCGTAACTCGCCGTTCCCATCTCCGGCGAGAAGCCCGTCGAGGTCGGGATTGTGAAATACTCCCTCTCCGGCTTTGATCATCTCCCTCCGACCCCCGCATCATCTTCCTTACTCCTTTGCGCCTCTGACTGACCCCTTGCGGTCACTTGTGTCGCGCAGGATCATCGGGACGACGATCGCCGCCGTGAGCTTTCCGCCGGCCACCGTCGACCACCTCCCTCCGTTCATCCCTTCCCTCGCCGAGCCGCTTAATCGACTCACGGTGAGCTCCTGAAGCCTCCCATCTCCTCGGTTTCGCCTGAGACGCCTCGTCGCGGCCGGCGTAGCAGCGCCGCCGTCGTCGGTGGTCGCCGGCGAACGGAGGAGAAGAACAGTGCCGTTTTCCTTTTTTTCTCATACATGTGAATAGTGTTCAGATTTCATATTTTTGTGTGATTTTCTGTATTGATCCATAAATTCTGAAAATTTTGTGGTAGACTCTTTATTCTCTGAAGTATTTTATAAAAATATAAAACTTGACTTTCCTGCAAAAATTTGAAAATGAAAAATTCCCCTTTTAATTGAAAAATGAAGGCTTTGGTATTTTTAGAGAGTGTTCTGTAGCTCCAAAAATCTTGAGATTAATTTTGCAAGCTAGTTGTGTCATGATGAGTCTCTGGTAAAATTTTGAAGTCATTTGGAGCAAGTTGATTTTTGAGCTTTATTTTAATTAAGGAATAGTGCCTTTTGTTAATTAAATGGCTAGATTTAATTAAGCACCTTAATGACCTCCAAAAATTATGAAATTTGTTTTGCCATATACTTGTACCCTAATGAACTTGTGTGATTAATTTGGTAATTTTTGGAGCACCTTCATAAAATGACCTTTTTAAATAATTAAGAAAAATAGAAAAGGTGATTAGGGTTAGCGTTGAATGCCCTGTGATGTGACTTTTGGGATTGCTTGATGTTCATAGACCCCTACCCTTTGGCCTATGATGTTTGTGATGCTATGTTTGGTTGATGCTTAGGATAGTTATGATAAAGTCTAGTTTAATCAATTTTGCTTAAGGAAGAAATGGTTACCTTTTATGCTCAACCTAGATTTCGGTTATGCCTTGCCTAAGAGTAATCTTGAATCTGTGGTATGGTCTTGCACCTTAAGTCCATATCATCATTCTCATGAGCATTCATCATTGCATCCGTATAGTTGACGAAGAAGGCCCTGAAGTCGAGGTAGCCACCGAAGGATCTGTCCCCGAGGCAACCCCGAGCTCCGACACCTATACCTACCCCGACTCTGCTCTTTTTGCCTTCCGTCCAAGGCAAGCCCCGGTGCATTTAACCCTACCTTGCTTTTATAAATGTTTTCCTTAAATGTTTTGAGTTAAATTGTTGCATTAGGTTGATAGGAGTTGAGTGAAATCCTATCTGATGCATTATCTACCCTTGACCAATGATACACCCGATACCTGCTTTTCAAAAACTATTTGCAAAGTGCTTAGTAATGCTATATGATAGAATTGCAATAAAAATGCCAATTTCAAAAGTGTGATCACTTTAAGAACCTTTATGGGAATTTCTGGTTTACTCCCACTATTGGCTAAGTATCTGATCCGTACCTAGTCAATGGGAAGGAGAGGTTGTCCTTGCGTACGGTGCCGTCATGTTGTAGTCCGGGACTCAACAGTTGACACCGACCGGGACAGGGTTGAAAAACTGACAGGACCTGTACTCTCGGGTTAGAGTCCCGAGGTGCTTGTCGCTGGCTGGAAAATTTAGGGACCACCTGTATGGGGGCCTGCTGACTAAGACTTGCAACTATTCACATACTACGGAAAGCTTCGGCTCCGAGAAATCCTTTATTGGACCGACAACCGCGCACTGGGAGTGGAGAGATGGCGGAAGTAGCATGTACCCATGTGGGTTAGAGTCCCGGATTGGAGTGGTGTACTGTACTTCCGGGTGGCGTAGGACCGGGCCCAATCTTGGAGGAATCATGGTAGTCGAGTTGGCATATGCAAGCTTGGGTGCTACATATGCAGTGTGGATAGGGACCCTCAGCTGAGTATTATTTATCCGGATTAACGCTGCTCCTCGGTTATGGAGACTTAGTCACTGACTGTCAACAGGGAGTGGTTCTCAACTAGGTCTGTTTTTGAAAGTAAAATGAATCAAGGATTATGTTGGAACAAGGAATACCGAATCTTTCAAAATAAAAATAAGGTTTACCAAAATGCTTTTCTGCAAAATACTTGAACTTGCTTAAGCCTTACCTTGACTACCCTAAGCCTGCATTCCTGAGTCTTCTCCCTTTTTTTTTAGTCGGGTAAGTCTTGTTGAGTACCTTTGTACTCAGGGTTCTTTTACCCATGTTGCAGGTATGGCAGATTCCTCAGTATGCCTTGGACCCTGCTGTGTGACTGTTGTTCAGGAAGAGGCCGATGAGGCCGATGAGTGATTACTCACCCTCGGGCTGGGTGATGTATCTTTATACCTTAGTTGTTGTCATCTGCTACCCTGCCAACTCTATTTGAACTATGGTCTGTAATAACTTCACTTTAAGTTTACGTTGAACACTGGTTTGTAAAACTATTGTTATCTAAGTCTTCCGCTATTTACTCCGATGTTATTTGTCAAAATGTTCAAGAGGTTGTAACTGAATTGTGAGATGATCCTGCGGACATCGGGCACTGATGTAGCCCAGTGGCGAACCCGGTCTTAATCTCTTGGCTGTACGGATCGACTGTCAGTGGTTGATAGTGATCAGTGGGCCATGGGGTTAGAGCTGTTACGTCACACCAAGGATCATGTAGGCTATATAAGTGGGGTTGGCTGTACATACTCCTTTGCATGAAAGCTTTAGTAATAAAACTCAGTTTCAGATGTTGGCAATTGCTTTTAGTCATTAACTCTACCTTACTAGATTTGCACCTATACTAAACAAGCACTCGCTAATTAATCAATCAAGAGTGAATATTTCATCAATAGCCTTTCAGATTCCATAACCATTTTAGTTCCATAAGTTCTACGGGAGATGATCTAAAGTCAACTGCTCACTGTCCAAGAGCGATGGCGATTATAATCGATTCCTACCCAGCTAGGGATAAAATGTCTCACACTCGCCCGGCACATTCCGGCTACGGCAGTCGTAAGCTACCAGTCAGGAGATTCGAGAACACAATGCGCGGGACGGCCATGGGCCCTTCTACATCGGGGGTTATCTCAGTGCCAGGTCGCTCAATCTATAACTGCCCACGGTCATGCCAGGTCGATCAGGCCCTGCCTGCCCTCGGACCATGCCAGGTTGATCAGAATAGTTGCCCACGGTACAGCTGAGGCCCTGGGTGTTAGGCGTCAACATCTCCATCACCGGCTCGAATAACCTTACTCGGCTTCGCGGGAGGTACTCAGACCTACTCCGTTAAGTGATCGACGCGTTCAATTTGACTGAAGTTACATTCCCGAACGGGTCCTAGGCGACACAGACGGGAGCCTACTAGCACACAGAACCCATGTCCTGCTGCTCTTACATCCCGCCTCCGTCTCAGATTAATTATCACATGGTTATCTCATGATAGCACAGGCTAAACATGATCAGTATCCACCTATTGCAGGAGACAGGGAATCACCCGACTTTTACCGGTCTAAGCAGGGCTAAGCATATAACGAGCCTAGACCTAAACAGGGATATCAAGATATATTGCCGGTGGACAAGGATAAGTAATAATGCATCAATGGTAGCAATCAATTCCTATAACCTAATGCAACATCCATCAACAGGTTAATTGTAAAACATTTGCAAACCGTAGGAGTTAGAATGCTTCGGGGCTTGCCTTGCTCAAAGTCCGAAGGGCGGTGATCGCGGCACTCCGGCAGCTCTTCAACGTCTCCTCCTGGGACTTTCTCTTCCGGCGTCTCCTCCTGGTACTGCTCCTCGGGTGACAGATCTTGAACTTCCACTACCGATCCTGCATGATGCATAACATGAATAAATAACGCGAATGCATGCGGGATGCATGGGGATGCAACATGGAACAAGGCATTCCAGGAGATAAGCACATGTCATCTACTGCTACTCAACTGCTTAACCTCCCATATTCAACTTGTTAAGCTATGTTGTCACCACATTAAAGTATACTTAATGAGTTTATTACCCTCTAATTACTTGCTGGAATAAATCTAATTAAACTAGCCTATAACAGCAACACAACCTAGATAGCTTCCGAAAAATCTACAGAAATTACTGGAAGTTAACAATATGTAATCTAGTCCGTGGTCCAAATTTCATCCCATTTGGAGTTAAACTCCATTCTCTATGAAAAAGACAAATTTTATCATGAAAAGGTGCTTTGAACTACACATCCTATCACAAAGTGTCAAACAACAAGTTTCATAATTTTTTTCTGAACTTCTTAGCACAAGAGCAGTCAGCAAAATTTACCAAGTTCATATTCCACATATTTTAATTACTACAAAATTCACAAGAAAACAGCATTTAACCAATTTTAAAGCTACTGCCAAATTAATTCACAGAACATCCTCATATTATATTTTTCTCTGAAACTACACACTTACAACAACTTATCAAAACTAGAATCACATTTTTCTAACTTATACATAATTAGTTATGCATTTTTCAAGTTAACAGCACTTTTCTAACTTAAATAAATCTACACATAAAAATGTCACCAATAATGCACTTAACATTTTTCACAGATAGGTCTAAACATGCAGAGCACAACAAAACTTGTTTCACCACAGATTTGGACTTAAAATGAGCCTTGAACACATTTTAGAAGCCTTTAAACCATTTGTGCAAAAACTGGGTTAAAGAAAAACTAAATCTAAAACACTACGGATACCCAACGTAACTCAGCCGAGGCCCAACGCAACGCAGCCGAGGCTTAGCAAAACTGTTATGCACACCCGGCACTTCCGAGCCTCACTGCACACAGACTTCCCTTTTTTCTCGTACTCTCTTTCTTTCTCTGTCGGCGAGGCCCACTAGACAGGCGACCAAGTTACTGAGGCCAGGCTCGGCAGGTTACCGCGCGAGGCCAGGCTCGGCAGTCAACGGCGGACATTGGCGCCGTCGCTGTTGACCGGCCCTAGCTCACCGGCAGCGAGGCTTTTGGCGATGTCGAGGCTACCACTGGACGCGGGTTTGCGAGACGAACACGACTGACTGACTTGCTGAGCCAGAGGGATACCGGAGCAAGCTCGACGGCAGCCATGGCGGAGCGGCGGCTCTGCGACTCGGCGGCGAAGCTCTTCCCGCGAGCTTGAGACTCGGCGAGACTAATACTAGCCCAAGCAAGTCCTAAGCGACCTATTGGAGCAACTTTCGGGCCTCGGCATCCTCGGCATTGCTCGGCGCCATGCACGGCGGCGATCCGCGGCGGTCACGGCGCGACTGGCCCCTGATCCAGCGAACTCAAGGCACGAGAGAGGTCTCCATCTGACCCTAAGCTACTATGGAGGTCGGGAAGGTAAGAACTGGGCTCGGATTGGGGTGGTTTGGCCGGAGATGGCCGGTTCACGTGAAGGTCACGGCGGCGGCCATGGCGGAAGCTTGAGGATGGCATCCGCTGTTCCGGCGGCTAGAGAGGAAAAGAGGGAAAACCAACCCTTGCCGGTGAAAGAGGAGATCAGGGCGGAGAAACTGGTGAGAGGAATTGGACGGCGGTGCACGGTGGAGCGAGAAATTGCTCGTCGCAGTTCGGCGGCAAATGGCGGTTTGGGCGAACTGGAGAAGATGGTGGAGTGGCTGGCGAGCTTGTGAGCGAGAGAGTGAGCAAGTGAGTGAGCGTGCGGAGCACGAGCGCGGAGTGGAGAGGATGCAAATGAGCAGGAGGGCGCAGGTGCATTGCACCTGGCCGGTTGCCGTCGGGGAGGAGCTCCCGACCGGCGCGGCGGCGTCAGGCATCGCGCGACACGCGGCGGGCGAGGACGAGGTGCATGGAGCGACGTGGCGCTTGCTGCGCAAACCACGGGCGGCAAAGTCGGTGGTTTGGCCGGCCGCGAGGCAGTCTCGCGGCGGCGAGGCGGTTTCTGCCGGTGGAGGTGAGCGGCGCGCGCGCGGGGAAGAAGAGAGGGACTGACCGGTGGGGTCCACGGGTCAGGATTAAACTAATGAAGTTTGGTTACAAACTTTGATGCTCTATAACTCCTAAACTACACCGAATTAGGAAATGGTCCAAAAAGCAAAGTTCCTTAGAATTTTGTAACGAACAAATCATCTTTAAGGCTCAAGTCCAAATTCTGCTTAAAACAAGAAATTTAGTGCTAAACCATTTTTCCTAATGCAAGAAATCCTAATTCAAAAGCTTTTTCTGAGAAAGTGCTTTAAAGCAAAGTTGTTCCTTTCATCAAGATCTACAACTTTGTTATAAGGCACTTGGTCAAAAATAGAAAGCATAACAAGGTTATACTAGACACTAACACAAGGACTTAAGCATTCAACAAGCATATGCACAAGAAATGATGAGATGCTATGCTCATGCCATGACAAATTATGCAGTTTAAGGAATGCTTAACACCTAGGGTGTTATAGCCCTCCCCTCCTTAAAAGAAATCTCGTCCCGAGATTTGGATTACAAACCATTTCTTATAAAAGTGTGGGTATACTTCCTTTAGATAGTCATCCGTCTCCCAGGTAGCATCCCGATCATCTTGCTCACTCCAAGATACCTTATATTGCTTCACGACTCTTCCGCGAGTTACTCTTTCTTTCTCATCGAGCACTCGATAAGGCTTCACCGAGTAGGTGCGGTCGGATTGCAACTTGATACGGGCTGGTTGTACCTCTTCTTCTGGTACTCGAAGACATTTCTTCAGTTGAGAGACATGGAACACTGGGAAAATAGCCTTTAAATGTTCTGGTAATTGCAATCGATAAGCCACTTCTCCCCTCCTTTGCACTATCCGATAGGGTCCCACAAATCTTGGTGCTAACTTCCTCTTAACTCCAAAACGTTTCACACCCTTCATTGGTGAAACCTTCAAATAGACATAGTCACCAACATTGAACTCAAGCGGTTTCCTTCGTTTATCAGCATAGCTTTTCTGGCGAGATTGTGCAGACGTGATATGTTGCTGAATCGTTCTAACTTGTTCTCTGCTTCTTTCACAAAGTCAATACCATAGTACCGACGTTCCCCTGGTTCTACCCAGTTTATCGGTGTCCTGCATCTTCTACCATACAGAGCTTCAAAAGGAGCCATCTGTATACTTTCTTGATAACCATTGTTGTAGGCAAACTCTGCTAATGGTAACCATTTTTCCCAAGAACCTTTTGCTGATAAAACACAGGCTCTTAACATATCCTCTAGAACTTGATTCACTCTCTCTGTCTGCCCTGATGTTTGCGGATGATAGGCGGAGCTTCGGACTAAATCCGTGCCTAACTCCTTCTGCAACTTTTCCCAAAACGGTGCAGTAAACTGTGGTCCGCGATCAGAGACTATAACCCTTGGTACACCGTGCAGTCGCACAATCTGACTTATGTAGATCTCTGCATAATCTGGGGCCTTATAGTTGGTCTTGACTGGAATGAAATGTGCGGTCTTTGTGAGACGATCCACAATTACCCAAATTGAATCATTATCCTTCTGAGTCGTGGGTAAACCAACGATGAAATCCATACTCACTTCTTCCCACTTCCATTCAGGTATAGCTAATGACTGAAGCATTCCAGCTGGTTTCAAATGAATAGCTTTTACTCGACAACACGTGTCACACCTTGCAACATAAGCAGCAATTTCTTTCTTCATTTTGGTCCACCAAAATCTCGAACGCAAATCTTGGTACATTTTTGTACTTCCAGGATGAATAGATAATTTGGACAAATGTGCTTCATCCATGATCCGATTCCTGAGTTCTCTATCCTTAGGCACTAAACGTTGGTGAAACCATAGAACTCCATTTTCGTCAACGCGAAAATGCTTATCGGCCTCTTTTTCATCCTTGAGCCTTTCCTTAATATGATAGATCCCTTTATTGGTTTTCTGGCCTTCTATAATTTGGTCAACTAACACATTGCGCAACTCTAAATCATGTAGCACTGCAGCATGTGTTAAGCTGAACTCATCCTCTGGTAGAAGCTTCATAGTATTACAGTGTGATTTCCGGCTCAGAGCATCGGCCACAACATTCGCCTTGCCTGGATGATAGTGAATTTGAAGATTAGAATCCTTAATCAATTCCAGCCATCTTCTTTGCCTCATATTCAATTCTGCTTGCGTGAAAATATATTTAAGACTCTTGTGGTCGGTGTACATATTGCAGACATTCCCAAGCAGATAATGTGTCCAAATCTTCAAAGCATGTACAACGGCAGCTAATTCCAGATCGTGAGTTGGGTAATTCACTTCATGCTTTCGCAATTGCCGCGAAGCATAAGCAATCACTCTGCCGTCTTGCATGAGAACACAACCTAGGCCTACCTTTGACGCATCACAGAAGACATCAAAGGGTTTCTCAACATCCGGTTGAGCTAAAAGAGGAGCAGTGGTCAACAGCTTCCGCAAGGTACGGAAAGCAGTCTCGCACTTCTCTGTCCATTCAAATTTCTGATTCTTTTGCAACAAACTGGTCATTGGCTTTGCAATCTTGGAGAATTCTGGAATAAAACGGCAGTAATATCCTGCTAAGCCCAAGAAACTACGAATCTCACCAACTGAAGTAGGAGCTTTCCAGTCCATGACTTCCTGTACTTTGCTAGGGTCAACTGAAATTCCTTCTTCTGACAGAATATGACCAAGAAATTGTACCTTTTTCAACCAAAATTCACACTTGCTGAACTTAGCATAGAGCTTGTGTTCCCTGAGTCTAGATAAGACAACCCTCAAATGTTCTGCATGATCTTCTGCATTTTCCGAGTAAACCAGAATATCGTCAATGAATACTACCACAAACTTGTCCAATTCTGGCATGAACACGGAATTCATCAAACTCATAAAATATGCTGGAGCATGGTTAATCCAAAGGACATGACAAGATACTCATATAACCCGTATCTGGTTGAGAAAGCGGTCTTTGGAATATCCTGCGGTCTGATTCGAATCTGATGATACCCTGACCTTAGATCAATCTTAGAAAACACCTTGGCCCTTGATAACTGATCAAAAAGGATGTCTATCCTAGGTAACGAATACTTGTTCTTAACAGTCACGGCTTTGAGTGGACGATAATCCACACACATGCGCAAGGACTTATCCTTCTTTTTGACAAACAAAGCTGGGCAACCCCATTCTGATACACTAGGTTGAATGAATCCCTTGTCCAAGAGTTCCTTGATCTGGGTCTTGAGTTCTGCCAGCTCATTGGGCGGCATTCGATACGGTCTCCTAGAGATTGGTGCAGTTCCTGGTAACAACTCTATCACAAACTCCACTGCTCTCTTTGGTGGTAACCCTGGTAACTCATCTGGAAAAACGTCCGGAAAATCCCTAACAATTGGAATTTTGGAGAGGTCTTCTATAGCAAGAGTACAAGATAAGTCAACAAGATCGGCACCTCGAGGAAGAGATACGCGAAGCTTGTTACCTGTCCGATAATCAGATAAGGTAAGAGTTCTGGTTGCAGTGTCTAACACCGCATTCCACCTGGTCATCCAACTCATGCCTAAGACTACATCCATACTTAGCCCTGGTAAAACCACTAGATTGGCTCCAAACTTATGCCCTCCAATGTCGATGGTCACATTACACACCATCTGTCTAGATAACACGCTACTCCCTACGGAGCTCACGCGAAACCCATAATCCATTTCAGAGATTTCTTGATTATGCTTTTGTGCAAATGCCTTGCTCATGAAAGAATGCGATGATCCAGTATCAAATAAAACAACTGCAGGATGATGGTTCACGAGACACATACCGACAGTCATAGGTTCTCCTGCACGAGCTTCTTCTGCAGTCATATTATGCAGACGCGCTGGATAATTAGCCTGCTGCTTCTTGGGATGTGGGCAATACCTTGCAAAGTGCCCATCTTGGTTGCAATTGAAGCACGGTCCCCGAACTATTGGCTGTTGACACTTCTTAGCGTCGCTACCAAGAATAGGGTTTGAATCTATCCCCGGCAACGACGCCAGAAATGCTTGTTGACATTTCTTAACGCAATCACAGAAGATAGGGTTTTAAGCTATCCTCAGCAAAAGCGCCAAGAAGTGCCGTGTCGGTATTTCTTAACATGCCACAAGGATGGCGCCATTGCCTTGTGATATGCCAAGCATATACCGCACGATAGTTGGTAAATCTAAGCGAAGCAGCCAAAGTCTGCAAGCGCACGGAAATACTGTTGTAGCATTTCACCCGGTGGTATACAGGGTATCGTAATTTCTCAGGGAACGGAAGTGTTCAAGGTCACGGATCTAATAAACCCTAGAGAAAAGAGGGGAATGACTTGGGTAGCGAGGTTCTTCTAATGCTTAGAAGCCTCGAACAAGGTAACGTGTTTTCACAACCTTACTTCGGGCACCGGCTTATACCTGGTCTGCCAAGTAACTCCGGCCTATAGCTCTACGCCGTATCCGAACGTGGGGGAAACTAAGGGCAAACAGGGCTGTCACCACCTGCCGCCGACCCCTCACCCGGGGATACGAGGCAAACGAGGGTAGCTCTTAGCTTAGACACCACGTCTACGCTATTAGCTACTACTCTAGCGTTGGCCAGGAACCCTCCAAATGATTCAGAGGTTCCTCTACTAGAGTACCCACCAAAAGATGGACAACGAACCCGCAAGATTGTAAGAACAAGATAACAATGCTCAAGAACTTACTAGAACAAAAGTAGAACTCAACCTTTTCTTACTCCAATGCAGTAAGTCGGGTTGCAGAGGTACAGTGCAGGAAGTAGTCAATGCTTCGGCCTCCTAACTAGTGCAACTAGGGGATGGAGCCGGTCACTTGCTACTTCTCTTACTCTACTTTCTATCTCGCTCCCTATTCTATTCCTAACCTAAAGGCTAAGGATATGAGTGAAGCTCTTCCTCTCTACATCTTCTCTTGTATCTTGATACTTGATTTTGTGAGAGGTCCTCTCCCCATGCTTATATAGGGGTTCTAGGTCGGTTCAATAGGGGGTTTGCTGCAAATTTCACCCAGCACCGCCTTAGCAACATTGATTGTACCGCCTCTGCAAAGGCGGTGGACAGGTGGCGTCTCTAGGGGGGCGGCCGCCCCCTAGCTGGGCCCCCGTGGGCTGGGCCAAAGTTCATTTGGCCTGAAACGTCGTGCTGAGTCTGAATCTGGTTGAATTTTGCAGGACTTTTGTATGGGCTTTTATTCCTCTTGTTGTTTTGCGCATTTGATCATGTCAAATTGCGCCTTTTTATCCGCTTTCCACCTGTATACAAGTTTATGGTCTACAAAACACTTTTGCAATACATGTGGAAATTGGTTAGCGGTAAAGGTATATGTGAGTAGAATATGTGACTTTCTTCCTTTTTATGGGTCATGTTGACGGTAGAAATATGTCGTTCAGAACCGTCAACAAACTCCCCCACTTACCCTTTGCTCGTCCTCGAGCAAAAGCTAAGGATATGGTTGTTGATCAGGAGTTGCTTCCATGCCGGTTATTTTTCACTAATGCCAGGTTTATACCAAAGTGTCTACCAGGGTTTGAATATACTGGTTGATTACTCACCCTTGTACCTTGTTACCTGTGGGGCTTGTTAGCCTCCTCCAATCCTTGGTTGCTGCATGTCAGACTGGTTTTCACAGAGATGCTTTTCTTTTGTTCTTAGAGCAGCTTTTAATCCGGAGTTTTTTTTTTTTTTGAAAATCAAAGTAAGTTCCTCAAATGTTTCACATTTATTGCTAAGTCAAAACCGAACCATTGGAGATGCAAGTCATAAACTCTTGATTGAGATGTGCAAGTGCGTGGTATATTTTTGTTCTTTTTTTGAACTCTTTGTCAAGTCTCTTCTCTTTTAGAATTCCTTTGAGAGTATGGGCTATCTTTTCGGCTAATTCTACTTTGGCGGGCACGTGCCATTTTTCCAACATGCCTTTTGGCATGGATATTCATTTTTTTTTTCTTTTTCTGTGGGTATTTGCATATCCCTAATTCTACAGCGGGCACTTGCCCATTTTTTCCAACATGCCTTTTGGCATGGATATTCATTTTTTTTTGCATAGCCCATAGCTCCTTCTTGAATTCTTTTTGAGAAAGAAAAATTGACAAGAGTTTTATTTGATGGATGACAAGTGTGCGTGAATCTCAAATCATAAGTACATGACAAGAATCTACAACATTGGTCACAACAATTTGACAAAGCTCAATGTGAGTATAAGCAGCATATGAGGACTCTTGAATTTTAAGTTTTTTTTTTGAAATAATTCACCGGATGTCACGCTTTTCTTAAAACAAAGTCATAGCAATTCTCTGTTTATACCAAGTCATAACTAGCAACAACTTTAGACTTAGAGTAAGCATATGCATCCCACCAGTTTCAAGTTCTTAAGTGAGCTATTTCCAATAAACCAAAATCTTGGTGGAAACTAAGTTATAAGCTAGGCATAGGTGAGAAATAAAACAGAGCAACTATTCATCATTTCAACGAGGAAGAAGCTCATATCTTACATCACATATAAGAGTGGAATTT
Source organism: Coix lacryma-jobi var. lacryma-jobi (assembly GCA_009763385.1). Classification (NCBI taxonomy): domain Eukaryota; kingdom Viridiplantae; phylum Streptophyta; class Magnoliopsida; order Poales; family Poaceae; genus Coix; species Coix lacryma-jobi. Next base: position 101,247,811 of record CM019826.1, on the reverse strand, counting down.
ATATGATGTCCAAAAGTTTTGCATCTTTAATTTTATTTTTTTTAAATTAAAAACTTAGGAACAACATGAGAGTAGAGTTGCACAAACCACCGTTGAAGATGAAGGAGTTTTGTAAAAGTTGAATTCATACTTGTCCTTCGCATGATGGTTCAGATGGTGTTTGTGCACTGTGTTGGGGAGATCTCGAGTTCGTGTGAGTTTATGCTCGAGAGATCTCCCCACACTTGTGCCTGTACCTGTCTTTATTAAACAAACAAAAACAAACAACACAAGCAAAGGTTCTATCGGCTTGATTACCGAGAACCCAAATTTTAATTTTTTTATTGGCTAAAGTTATTATTATTTTTTTTATTATTATTATCATCATAATTTTTTTGATAGCAACAGAGAGAAAGAACACATCCATGCTTAAGGGAATTGAGAAACACAAAGCTCATGAGAACATGGATCAAAAAGGTTCCATTATTTTGAAAAGAGAAAGCGAGAGAGTTTTTTTTCAAGAGTTTATTTGTTTACCAAGCTTCTTTAACTCAAACAAGGATAAGGTAAAGCATGCTGCACAAATCTAGCCTTGGTTTATCTCAGCAAAAGAATTATTTCTATATTTATGTCAACAACTCAAATTCATTAATGCAACAATTAAACCCATGTTTAAACTTGATTAAGGAGGAGGCTAGTTTTAACCTAAGCACCATGCCTTAATTTAAAGAGCCTATGGATGTATCGTTGGAATCCATCCAAACTAGAGCATATGGCATAAGAAAAGGAAGCATGAATTTTAAAAGTAAAGGGACAAATATGAGCAAATGGGTTGGTGAACATTTATTACCTTTGCATACCTGAGTGTGTTTTATCGGCAGCATCTGTAGTCTTGAATTTTGAACCAGCTGTAGCGGTGTTTTGAAGATCGTACTCAGGTGGGCACCAAGGCTTTGGTCACACACACATACACGAGTAATGTGTATAGACCATGGGCCTTGATGTCATCAGCAAAGGTCGTGGAATATGGCGATGCAAGTCTTGTATGAGATGATAAGTGTACCAAGACTTGTATGCACGAGGTGGAGTCAGGTGGATCATGATGAGACCACTCTGCTCCTCCTTCCTTTCCCATTCTCTTTTTTTTAGATATATAAATATTTTTTTCAATCTCTTTTTTTTCATTTTTTTTGGAAGGCACATGGGCGTTTGTGATGGCCCAAGTCCTTCTCCTTCTTCCCTTTTTTTTAGCAAGGTGAGCTAGCATAACCTTTAGTGTTTATGATGTTCTTGTCGTCCTCCCCCACACTTGAACTTTTGTGTAAAAGCTGAGTGTTGAGTTAGGGTTTCCTTTAAGTGCATTCGATCACCGAGGGTCATCCAAGGTTAAGGTTGATGTAGCTCCTTATTGTTTGTATGCATCCTTGTTCTTCTAAGTCTCCACCTGTAATGGTTAGTGACAAGAATACCCGAAGGTGCATACTAACTTGATAATATAAACTTACTTTTATTTAAAAAGGAAAGGTGGTGTTTACTTTATTTTATTATATTTTTTTTAAATGCATGCCTCTTTTTATTTTAAAGTTTTCAAATCCATTTTGCAAGAGTTCATGCAAAAGCAATATAAGATTTTTTTTCTTTTTCATATTTTATTAAAAAAAAATTTTATGCAAGTTTTTATTATTATTTTTTAGAAGGAATTTATGCATGATAACTATTTTTTATGATAATCCGGGGTATCTCCCGGCAGTGCTTTGATTAGGGTCATAAGCTTGACCATGGGAATCTCGTCTTGTAGCTATTAATGGTGGTGTAGTTCCCAGCTACACCACCGAACATTGAGCACAAGCGTTCAAGCTGCAAGGTCAACACCATCATGCGACTACGGGGTTTGCAATGTCTATGAAAAACATAGGCATCCACAACCATCCTCTCGAAAAGTTAGACAACAAGAATCAAGAATGGTTGTGATCCACATAGATGCATATGGTCCGAAACAAAACAAACTCTAGAGACTCCATGGGTGAGCATGAAACATGAGACGTTTCAAAAGTAAGGTTAACATGCTCAAAAGTGGAATCTGGTTTGGTCTCTAGGGTTGTTGTTTCGGGCATGTCCTTGGCCAGGAGAGTTTTTATTCTCCAAAGATGTGTCATGCAGAACCACTTGTTATGTCTCGGCCACCATCGAGAACAACAATTGTTAGGCCAGAGGGACATGACTTTGGTTTGAGCGAGGTTAAAGGTCGTTCAATTTCACCCAAGTGTGAAGTGAACGAGAAAAAGCAATTTGCCTCCTCAAACAAGGTGTGGTTGGGTTGTGGAACTCCTCTGATGAAGCAAAAAGGGTTTGGCTTTGAATCCAGCTTCATGGTGGTAGGTTTACGGGAATGGTATTTGTGTTTCATAGGATAAAAGATAAAGATTTTTTTTTCAACACAAGGATACATGGGCAACTAGGTTCGGAGACTAAAAACGACAACCGTTCCCCGGCAACGGCGCCAGAAATGCTTGTTGACACTTCTTAGCGTCGCTACCAAGAATAGGGTTTGAATCTATCCCCGGCAACGGCGCTAGAAATGCTTGTTGACATTTCTTAACGCAATCACAGAAGATAGGGTTTTAAGCTATCCTCAGCAAAAGCGCCAAGAAGTGCCGTGTCGGTATTTCTTAACATGCCACAAGGATGGCGCCATTGCCTTGTGATATGCCAAGCATATACCGCACGATAGTTGGTAAATCTAAGCGAAGCAGCCAAAGTCCGCAAGCGCACGGAAATACCGTTGTAGCATTTCACCCGGTGGTATACAGGGTATCGTAATTTCTCAGGGAACGGAAGTGTTCAAGGTCACGGATCTAATAAACCCTAGAGAGAAAAGAGGGGAATGACTTGGGCAGCGAGGTTCTTCTAATGCTTAGAAGCCTCGAACAAGGTAACGTGTTTTCACAACCTTACTTCGGGCACCGGCTTATACCTGGTCTGCCAAGTAACTCCGGCCTATAGCTCTACGCCGTATCCGAACGTGGGGGAAACTAAGGGCAAACAGGGCTGTCACCACCTGCCGCCGACCCCTCACCCGTGGGATACGAGGCAAACGAGGGTAGCTCTTAGCTTAGACACCACGTCTACGCTATTAGCTACTACTCTAGCGTTGGCCAGGAACCCCTCCAAATGATTCAGAGGTTCCTCTACTAGAGTACCCACCAAAAGATGGACAACGAACCCGCAAGATTGTAAGAACAAGATAACAATGCTCAAGAACTTACTAGAACAAAAGTAGAACTCAACCTTTTCTTACTCCAATGCAGTAAGTCGGGTGGCAGAGGTACAGTGCAGGAAGTAGTCAATGCTTCGGCCTCCCGACTAGTGCAACTAGGGGATGGAGCCGGTCACTTGCTACTTCTCTTACTCTACTTTCTATCTCGCTCCCTATTCTATTCCTAACCTAAAGGCTAAGGATATGAGTGAAGCTCTTCCTCTCTACATCTTCTCTTGTATCTTGATACTTGATTTTGTGAGAGGTCCTCTCCCCATGCTTATATAGGGGTTCTAGGTCGGTTCAATAGGGGGTTTGCTGCAAATTTCACCCAGCACCGCCTTAGCAACATTGATTGTACCGCCTCTGCAAAGGCAGTGGACAGGTGGCGTCTCTAGGGGGGCGGCCGCCCCCTGGCTGGGCCCCCGTGGGCTGGGCCAAAGCCCATTTGGCCTGAAACGTCGTGCTGAGTCTGAATCTGGTTGAATTTTGCAGCACTTTTGTATGGGCTTTTATTCCTCTTGTTGTTTTGCGCATTTGATCATGTCGAATTGCGCCTTTTTATCCGCTTTCCACCTGTATACAAGTTTATGGTCTACAAAACATACTTTTGCAATACATGTGGAAATTGGTTAGCGGTAAAGGTATATGTGAGTAGAATATGTGACTTTCTTCCTTTTTATGGGTCATGTTGACGGTAGAAATATGTCGTTAAGAACCGTCAACATTGGCTTGGTCCCAGTTGAGCTGCCTTGTCCTGCTCGAGCCTGACTTGCTGCCACCTTGTATGGTCGTTGACCACGCTAAGCTTGTTGCTGTCCTTTCTTCTGAGGCGGCCTGAAACGAGCCCCAGGTGCTGGTGGTCGGTATTGAGAACGCTGGGCTGGTGGTCCTCTAGACTGAGATGGTCCAGATTCAAAGGTCCTCTTCCTAGCCTTGCTTGCAGTATGCTTGTTATTGTGATTCTCCTGGATCAGGCAGTCACTAATGAAGTCATTGAAAATTGTGCGGGATGAAGTACCCACTGATTTTCCCATCTTAGTATTCAGCCCTCTCTTAAAGCTATGTATCTTCTTAGCATCGGTATCAACAAAGTCTGGTGCATAACAAGATAAAGAGTTGAACAAATGATGATACTCGGTCACTGATCGAGTTCCTTGTGTTAAGCTCATGAATTCAGCCATCTTCATCTGAGTCAAGCCTGGCGGAATATAGTGCCCGCGAATAGCTTCCGCGAACATTCTCCAAGTGACAGGTGTACGGGCTGGATAAGTGGTACGGTGATGTCCCCACCAAATTCCGGCTGGCCCCTGTAGCTGATGTGCAGCATATTCTGCCTTCAACTCTTCTGTAAGCCTGAGCAGTCGAAACTTCTGCTCTATTGTATGCAACCACTCTTCTGCTTCTAGATGTTCTGTGGCTTCCTTGAAAATTGGCGGCCTTGTGTCCAGAAAATCCTTGAACGAGCTGTACTGATTCGGCTCAGGGCGTTGATTGCCATGCGCCAAATTCTCTCGCAGAAGCGCCTCGATGTTGCGTTGACTTCCCAAGAACTGAGCGAAGAGTTGCTCGGCTGTGGGTGGTGGAGGAGGTGGTGGATTGTGGTTTTCCCTGTTACCATCATTACCACCACTACCACCCGCCCCACTGTGAGTCATCGTCATCTGCATGTAGTGATAGCAATAATCATTAAATGACGTTGCTATTATTGCGGAGAACAATAAACCATACCAACGGAAAGTATTCAGAAAACGAATTCGCCAAACAATTGCAGAGGCATAATAAATCTCGATCCACATTGCATCATCACATGATAAAAGATGCTCATCACATAACATACAAAAGTCAACATAACATCCATAGGTGCCCATACATACGGGACTTTCAAAGGTTTTGCGTCACACGCGCACAGGTCCATCACACAACCTTACATCCACATGATAACCCCAAAAGATCAGCGCTAGGACATGAGACAAGATCACTACTCGCTAACACTAACTAGTCTACTCCCTAATGGCACCATCGTCATCATCGTCGTTGTCATCATCATCACTCGAGATGTTCGAAGAACCACTGGACGAAGCATGAGAATCCGGGTCCTCCTGAGGAAGGATAGGGTTCCTCTCATTCTCACGGCGATGAATCTCCTCATGTAGGCGATCATTGTAGTCCTGGAGATGATGAAGTTGCAGCTCCAAATGTCCCACCTGTAGCCTAAGAAGCCTGTTCTGCACAGTCGCGCGCATACCCTCGAGACAAACACTACGCAGCGACTCCTCAGTCTCGGCCATGATGGTGGATAAGAAGGTCGTCATACCCTGCTGGTCACTAAGCTGCTGTGCCGTCTCCTGCTCCCTCTAACGAGCCTGGTCTCTCTCAACGGTCATGTGAGCTAGCTGAGTGGTAAGAAGGTCGACCTCTGTAGCATGCGCCTCCTGACCCTGATGATGTGCAATTATCTCCTCACTGAGGATGTGGTCCAGGTGGTCGTAGCTACGTGACAGACACCCGTAGGTAGCCATGAATGCAGCCATCGCACTCCCAGCTGGCCCTGCGCAGTGCTCATGCTCTGAAGAACTGGTCCCCAACACAGTGGCACCCGGCTGACGCCACACTGACTGGTACGGATCTGCTGTAGGGAACACACCGGCTGTGGCCTGGGCAACTACCTCTCGATGATCCTCCATGATGTCCCGAAGAACAGTGTACGCAACTTGGTTGGCTCCATCCCAAGGAGTCCTGCCCTGAAGAGCGAACACCTTGCGGCACCACACATGATCCTGCGGATCACGGCTGGGCACGTCCACCTCAACTGTGTACATGTAGCGATCCTCTGAAAACTGAACTCGATGCCACTCATATTGCGGCTCCTGGCCCTCCTGGTATCCGACTAAGTGCAGCACCCTCCACAAAAGAGTAGGCATGCCGAACTCCTCCAGAAAATCCTCTGACCCCTCGGCTGTCCAGGGTCCCAGCATATAATTGGGCCTCCTGCCTCCAGTCGACTTGCGGGCGGTACGCTTAGTGCGGGCCATCTGAAAGAAGTGTATCCACATAGTTTTTAATTAGTTGAGAACAACTTTTATTTAAGAACGGGACGGATAACGTAAGGAAGGAAGTAAGATTAATGCAAAATTATATGATCATGATGCATGAGCGTAACATACGTCCTCACTGCCTAACAATCTAACGGCTAGACGGTGGCATACAACGTTCACTCATAGCGTTAACTAGCGTACTACACGTTCGCAAGTTAGCGTACCTACAGAAAATCCATTTCAGCCCTACCCACAGTATGAATATCATGCATTGCTGAAATTTAAATCTAATACTAACTTAGGCGCATACCCAGTATACATGTAAGCAGTATATGCACCCTTCAGAAAAATATTACTCCCACGATCAAAACTTCCACATATACTTGTGTGCAACAAGTATATATGTCAGTACCATTTAAGCACTCCCCTAGATTGGCGGTTGTCCAATCATGCTCTCACAACTCACTTATTACCTTGGCGTAGAGGCAATTGATCCATACATTACTATTCCGAGGAATAGCACCCATACAATTTCACCCTTGCCGTATGGACGACAGAATAACCGAATTTAAATATGATGCACACCCCCAAGTCACTGACACACATGAACAGTAACGCAGAACCTGCTCCGATGCCAGCTGTAACAGAACCGACCAATTTGCACCAGATTAAGCACTGAAAACCTCCGCTCTCGCAGAAATCATCGAGTACTTAAGCTCGTACAAACCCGGTAGTCCAGAAATCTCGAAGGATTTCAAATCATTCAACGACATCCAGCCAAGATCGTACTTGTTCACCGAACATGCTCACGGGTTACATCACAGTTGCACAAAGTTCTAATTACATCGGAGTACGAAATAATATTACAAACCATAGTTTGATAGTAGTAGCGGAAGCAACATAGTCTTTAAAACATAAGTTTGGATTGTTCATAAATACGGTGCCATCAGTTGACCGGGTCCACAAAAGCAACAGATGAGATAAGTGTTGACCATGCCCTTGGTCTAGTCATCACCCGTTACCGCGTACAAGCAGTTCTCGCAGTAACCATAAAAGCACTGGCCATCTGCAACAACAAGGGAAATAAACCCTGAGTACGAGAAGGTACTCAGCTAGACTTACCCGACAAAACCAGAAATAATGAGACACCAAGGATTATGTAGGCTATATAAGTGGGGTTGGCTGTACATACTCCTTTGCATGAAAGCTTTAGTAATAAAACTCAGTTTCAGATGTTGGCAGCTGTTTTTAGTCATTAACTCTACCTTACTAGATTTGCACCTGTACTAAACAAGCACTCGCTAATTAATCAATCAAGAGTGACTATTTCATCAATAGCCTTTCAGATTCCATAACCATTTTAGTTCCATAAGTTCTACGGGAGATGATCTAAAGTCAACTGCTCACTGTCCAGGAGCGATGGCGATTATAATCGATTCCTACCCAGCTGGGGATAAAATGTCTCACACTCGCCCGGCACATTCCGGCTACGGCAGTCGTAAGCTACCAGTCAGGAGATTCGAGAACACAATGCGCGGGACGGCCATGGGCCCTTCTACACCGGGGGTTATCTCAGTGCCAGGTCGCTCAATCTATAACTGCCCACGGTCATGCCAGGTCGATCAGGCCCTGCCTGCCCTCGGACCATGCCAGGTTGATCAGAATAGTTGCCCACGGTACAGCTGAGGCCCTGGGTGTTAGGCGTCAACATCTCCATCACCGGCTCGAATAACCTTACTCGGCTTCGCGGGAGGTACTCAGACCTACTCCGTTAAGTGATCGACGCGTTCAATTTGACTGAAGTTACATTCCCGAACGGGTCCTAGGCGACACAGATGGGAGCCTACTAGCACACAGAACCCATGTCCTGCTGCTCTTACATCCCGCCTCCGTCTCAGATTAATTATCACATGGTTATCTCATGATAGCACAGGCTAAACATGATCAGTATCCACCTATTGCGGGAGACAGGGAATCACCCGACTTTTACCGGTGTAAGCAGGGCTAAGCATATAACGAGCCTAGACCTAAACAGGGATATCAAGATATATTGCCGGTGGACAAGGATAAGAAATAATGCATCAACGGTAGCAATCAATTCCTATAACCTAATGCAACATCCATCTACAGGTTAATTGTAAAACATTTGCAAACCGTAGGAGTTAGAATGCTCCGGGGCTTGCCTTGCTCAAAGTCCGAAGGGCGGTGATCGCGGCACTCCGGCAGCTCTTCAACGTCTCCTCCTAGGACTTTCTCTTCCGGCGTCTCCTCCTGGTACTGTTCCTCGGGTGACAGATCCTGAACTTCCACTACCGATCCTGCATGATGCATAACATGAATAAATAACGCGAATGCATGCGGGATGCATGGGGATGCAACATGGAACAAGGCATTCCAGGAGATAAGCACATGTCATCTACTGCTACTCAACTGCTTAACCTCCCATATTCAACTTGTTAAGCTATGTTGTCACCACATTAATGTATACTTAATGAGTTTATTACCCTCTAATTACTTGCTGGAATAAATCTAATTAAACTAGCCTATAACAGCAACCCAACTTAGATAGCTTCAGAAAAATCTACAGAAATTACTGGAAGTTAACAATATGTAATCTAGTCCGTGGTCCAAATTTCATCCCATTTGGACTTAAACTCCATTCTCTATGAAAAAGACAAATTTTATCATGAAAAGGTGCTTTGAACTACACATCCTATCACAAAGTGTCAAACAACAGGTTTCATAATTTTCTTCTGAACTTCTTAGCACAAGATCAGTCAGCAAAATTTACCAAGTTCATATTCCACATATTTTAATTACTACAAAATTCACAAGAAAACAGCATTTAACCAATTTTAAAGCTACTGCCAAATTAATTCACAGAACATCCTCATATTATATTTTTCTCTAAAACTACACACTTACAACAACCTATCAAAACTAGAATCACATTTTTCAAACTTATACATAATTAGTTATGCATTTTTCAAGTTAACAACACTTTTCTAACTTAAATAAATCTACACATAAAAATGTCACCAATAATACACTTAACATTTTTCACAGATAGGTCTAAACATGCAGAGCACAACAAAACTTGTTTCACCAGATTTGGACTTAAAATGAGCCTTGAACACATTTTAGAAGCCTTTAAACCATTTGTGCAAAAACTGGGTTAAAGAAAAACTAAATCTAAAACACTATGGATACCCAACGTAACTCAGCCGAGGCCCAACGCAACGCAGCCGAGGCTTAGCAAAACTGTTATGCACACCCGGCACTTCCGAGCCTCACTGCACACAGACTTCCCTTTTCTCTCGTACTCTCTTTCTTTCTCTGTCGGCGAGGCCCACTAGACAGGCGACCAAGTTACTGAGGCCAGGCTCGGCAGGTTACCGCGCGAGGCCAGGCTCGGCAGTCAACGGCGGACATTGGCGCCGTCGCTGTTGACCGGCCCTAGCTCACCGGCAGCGAGGCTTTTGGCGATGTCGAGGCTACCACTGGACGCGGGTTTGCGAGACGAACACGACTGACTGACTTGCTGAGCCAGAGGGATACCGGAGCAAGCTCGACGACAGCAATGGCGGAGCGGCGGCTCTGCGACTCGGCGGCGAAGCTCTTCCCGGTGAGCTTGAGACTCGGCGAGACTAATACTAGCCCAAGCAAGTCCTAAGCGACCTATTGGAGAAACTTTCGGGCCTCGGCATCCTCGGCATTGCTCGGCGCCATGCACGGCGGCGATCCGCGGCGGTCACAGCGCGACTGGCCCCTGATCCGGCGAACTCAAGGCACGAGAGAGGTCTCCATCTGACCCTAAGCTACTATGGAGGTCGGGAAGGTAAGAACTGGGCTCGGATTGGGGTGGTTTGGCCGGAGATGGCCGGTTCACGTGAAGGTCACGGCGGCGGCCATGGCGGAAGCTTGAGGATGGCATCCGCTGTTCCGGCGGCCAGAGAGGAAAAGAGGGAAAACCAACCCTTGCCGGTGAAGTGGCTGGCGAGCTTGTGAGCGAGAGAGTGAGCAAGTGAGTGAGCGTGCGGAGCACGAGCGCGGAGTGGAGAGGATGCAAATGAGCAGGAGGGCGCAGGTGCATTGCACCTGGCCGGTTGCCGTCGGGGAGGAGCTCCCGACCGGCGCGGCGGCATTAGGCATCGCGCGACACGCGGCGAGCGAGGACGGGGTGCATGGAGCGACATGGCGCTTGCTGCGCAAACCACGGGCGGCGAAGTCGGTGGTTTGGCCAGCCGGCGAGGCGGTCTCGTGGCGGCGAGGCGGTTTCTGCCGGTGGAGGTGAGCGGCGCGCGCGCGGGGAAGAAGAGAGGGACTGACCGGTGGGGTCCACGGGTCAGGATTAAACTAATGAAGTTTGGTTACAAACTTTGATGCTCTATAACTCCTAAACTAGACCGAATTAGGAAATGGTCCAAAAAGCAAAGTTCCTTAGAATTTTGTAACGAACAAATCATCTTTAAGGCTCAAGTCCAAATTCTGCTTAAAACAAGAAATTTAGTGCTAAACCATTTTTCCTAATGCAAGAAATCCTAATTCAAAAGCTTTTTCTGAGAAAGTGCTTTAAAGCAAAGTTGTTCCTTTCATCAAGATCTACAACTTTGTTATAAGGCACTTGGTCAGAAACAGAAAGCATAACAAGGTTATACTAGACACTAACACAAGGACTTAAGCATTCAACAAGCATATGCACAAGAAATGATGAGATGCTATGCTCATGCCATGACAAATTATGCAGTTTAAGGAATGCTTAACACCTAGGTTGTTACATCAACCTCGAGTTGTATAGGAATACCCTTAGGGTTAGCCTGCTCGCTCATTAGCAGTAGGGGTACAAGGGGAATAATTGTATTAGGCTATATTATGAGAGGCAGCCCCTCCCTCCAAACGATATCAGCCATTGCTATTTTCATTCTACAGTTTCTTGCTTCCCATTCCCTGCTGTAGCTACTGAGATCCGCAGAGACGGCTTTATCATACCTCTATGTATTTGGATTTTGCGGAAATGGGAATGGATTCTCGTTGTCTCCTCGTGGGGATGAATTTCTATTGGGAATAGAGATTGTGATCCACGTTCTTGAGTTGTTCTTCGCGTTTTGCTTTTGGTTTCATTTTTCCCATCGCTCGATCTCCCTCTACGCTGCGTCTTTTTCGAATCCATTTGAATCAATTTGATCTTTGATGTGAGGAGAACATTTCCACCGAAGGAATTCATCTCAACCCTCACGAACAAGTAGATCGGGTCGATTCAAGTTTCATGGAGACTTTTTCGTTCCTACACCTTCCCTTTCAATTTCCCGGAGTTTGAGTTGATTTGAGCGGATGATTTCTTAGAATTAGTCTCCCAACTACCTAGAGATCATCTTCTCCAATTTTGGGATCAAGGGATTTTGATTTGGATCGGATTTGGGGAGATTGTAGAGAAGGACGATCAAAATCGCCTTCTCTGGGTGGTCGCGGATAGTCTGCCACCTTGCCCGCGGACAGTCCGTGCGACGGGCTCGAGCCAAATCAGTGGTTGCGCGGCTCGGCTGTTTTGGTCTAGAGTGACCAGCGGACAGTCCGTCGTTGCAATTCGCGGACAGTCCGGGACTGTCCAGGGAGCTTTCAGCAGCGTTGTGTTTCTGCGTGTTTGGCCGACAGACAGTCCGCCGTTAGGCAGACAGTCCACGGTCGGGACCCCGGACAGTCCAAGCTCCTGTTGAAGCTTGTGTTTTAGTGCGTTTGCTCTCCAGGCTCTTCCTCTTCTTTTCCAGACTTGTCGTTTGGCCCTAGAGTTCACCTAGGAACCTCTCTATGTATCTTTGCTACTTGTTAGCATAGGTATTTAGAGGTATCCCGACATAGCCGTCTAGCTACGTTTGGGACCATCCACTCTCTTTCTGAGGGTCGTGGGCATCATGTTCTTGCTCGAAGCTTTTTTGGGGGTTGATTTTTGGGACAGAGGCCAGAGTTTCGAAAGAAATTTTTAGGCTCCTATTCACCCCCCCTGCCTCTGGTCGCTTTCTAGTAGCATTCTCAGTCCTTCATATGGGTACACTTTTTCTGGAAAAGTGCATACCATAGAGTTTTCTTCTAAAGCACTACAAGATTTCTCAAGACATTACTCGGGTGATTCTTAAAAAGAAGCTGAGAGATAACGATTTAGAGAAATGTTGAAGAGCTCGGGGGCTTGATGGACCAGAATACCAGAGATATCACCCAAAGATGATTACTTGGGATAAGTTCTGGGAAGTCAAGGAAGATCCGAAGACATGATACGAAGTGTACATGGATTAGGACTTGTTTTGTAACTTAGTCGAACTACGGAAGGACGTCTTGTAATTAGAATAGGACTCCTCGATTGTATTCGACTAGGACTCGGTATGTGCCGTACTTCACCCGATTATATAAGGGGAAGGAGGCGCACACCCCTATCATTGAATCTCAGATCCTAACACAAAGCACATGCCACCACTGGACGTAAGGTGTTACACTATTAAGCGGCCTGAACCTGTATAAATCGTTGTCTCTGTGTACTCGCCGACTTCTACGAACGTCGATCCCCACCGAACAAATCGTCTGGGAATCCCCAAGATGAATTGTCGGTTAACAAACACCGACAGTCGGGTGATAATGTTAGGATCTGCTTGCACAGTGTTGGAACAGGTTCTTCTTTTTGTAGGATGGAGGGCTTGGATAGCTCATGCATAAAGATGCCGCTTGGAATGGAGGCTCTGTTGGATCCGAGTTTTGCCAAGACATCGGCAGCAACATTGAGGTCTTGTGTGATTTGATTGAGTTTCAGCCCTGAGAAGTTTTTCTCTAACTTGCAAACTTCAGCGCAATAGGCGTCCATTGTTTCATTGACGCAATCCTAGTCCTTATTGACTTGATGAATGACCACGGAAGAGTCGCCGTAGACTAACAATCGTTTGATGCCCAATGTGACTGCTAATCGTAACTCATGTAGTAGCGCCTCATATTCTGCTTCATTGTTGGTAGCTGGCCACATGATTTGCAGAACATACTTGAGTTGCTCTCCTGCGGGTGATATGAGTTGGACTCCGGTGCCTGCACTGCCGAGTTTTAAAGATCCATCAAAGTACATCTTCAATGTTCTAGGATAAAGCTATCTTGAGCCTGCTGAAATTCTATCCACTCGGCGACGAAGTCAGCTAGAACTTGAGATTTGATGGCCTTCCTTAGAGTGAATTTGATATTTAGGGCGCCCAGCTCAATTGCCCATTTAGAGATTCTACCTATAGCATCACGATTGTGAAGGATTTCACCCAGCGGGAAGTCCGTGACAACTGTGATTTCGTATGCTTCGAAGTAGCGTCGTAGCTTCCTTGATGTAATGAGTAGAGCATACAACAGTTTTTGAACTTGGGGGTACCTGAATTTTGAGTCGGAGAGTACCTCACTGATGTAGTAGACCGGTCATTGGATTTGTAGACGTGCTTCTCATCTTTGCGCTCCACCACTATTGTTGTGCTCACAACGTGTGTAGTAGCTGTAATGTATAGCATCATCGGTTCCCTGGGTTCTGGCGGTGCTAGGATAGGAGAGTTGGTTAGGTATCCTTTGAGTTGTTCAAAGGCCTTGTCAGCCTCTATCCATTGAAATTTATCACTGGATTTAGGTAATTTGAAGAAAGGTAGTCCCTTTTCTCCTAGCCTCAAGATAAATCAGTTGAGAGCTGCCATGCACACGGTGAGCTTTTGAACATCCTTGACCGAAGTTGGCAGCTTCATTTCGGTGATAGCCTTGATATGCTTCTAGCTAGCTTTGATGCCTCGATGACTAACCAGGAATCCGAGTAACTGTCCTGAGGGTACTCGGAATACACATTTTGTAGGATTTAGCGTCCATTTATAAGTGTGTAATCGGGTGAAGGTTTCCTGCAAGTCTGCCATAAGAGTAGTCAAATCTTTTGTCTTTATGACCACATCATCAATGTACGCCTCCGCGTTGCGGGCGATCTGGTCGCCTAGGCAATCTTGGATGGCTCGTTGGTAAGTGGCTCCTGCATTCTACAGCCCAAAAGACTTGGTTTTATAACAGTAGGCACCAAACGGGGTTATAAACGATGTCTTGGGCTGGTCTTCCTCTTTGAGAGCGATCTGATGGTACCCGAAGTAACAGTCTAGGGAGGATAATAGAGAAGACCCTGCGGTGGCATCAACTATTTGGTCTATCCTTGGTAATCCAAAAGGATCCTTTGGACAGTGGTTGTTGAGGTATGTGTAGTCGACACACATGCGCCACTCAGCAAAATTCTTCTTTTTTACTAGTACTATAGGTTGGCCAACTAGTCAGGATGGAGAATTTCTCTGATGAACCCGGCTGCTAGTAGTTTGGCTATTTCCTTCTTGATTGCCTCCTTTTTCTATGGTGAGAAACGACGTAATCTTTGCTTGATAGGTCTGGATCCTTCTTTTAATTCCAACTTGTGCTCAGCCAAGTTCCTTGGGACACCTGGCATGTCTGCTGGTTTCCAAGAAAATATGTCTTTGTTTGCTCCGAGGAACATGGTGAGCGCAAGTTCCTATGCTTCAGATAGGTGAGCACTGATAACCGCCGTCTTCAAAGGATCACCGGTTTCCAGGTCGATTGTTTTTGTGGATACTTCTGCTGGAGGTTGGATGGTTCCTGCCTTCTTAGCTGGAATCTTCGAGTCCCTAGGCTTGGCATTATGTACCATTTGCGCGAGTTCTTGTACTTCCAGGGCGAGTTGAGCTTTTTCTGCGATTTGGACAGCCTCTGTGTCACATTCGAAAGATTGCTTCAAATGACCCTTGAAGGTTAGAATTCCTTTAGGACCCGGCATCTTTAGGAGAAGGTACGGATAATGTGGTACTGCCATGAACTTTGCGTTAGTTGGTCGTCCAAATATGGCGTGATAGGATGACTCAAAGTCGGCTACCTCAAAACTGATATACTTTGTTCGATAGTTTGTCAGAGTTCCAAAAGTGACGGGTAGGATTATCCTTCCGAGTGGTATTGTAGCCTTTCCGGGTACTATGTTGTAGAAGGGGGCACTTGATGGAGTAAGTTGTGTTGCCAGGTCTAAGTTCATCTTGCGTAGGGCGGTTCCGAAGATGACGTTGAGTTTGGCTCCTCCATCTATGAGAACTCTTCCCAATTTGAACCCGGCGACCATTGGATCCAGAACTAGCGGGTAATGTCTCGCGTTGGAGACACTGGTCCATTGATCTGCTCGAGAGAAATTGATCAGATGTTCAGACCAGTCGAGGTATTTAGGAGTTGTTGGTTCGGTGGTCATGATTTTGCGCAAGGAAAGCTTCTGAAGGTGTTTCCTGTCGTTGGTGGTTACTCCTCCAAATATGACATTAATGGTGCCTTTGGGGTGTTGAAAATCGCCAGCGCCCTATTGTTGGTCTTCAGCTGCCTTTTACCTTTGTATTTTTTGCCTTTGTTGAAGTTGGAGTTTAAGCCTCGTTCTTTGAGTTGTCTACAGTGTCTAGCTAGGTGTCCTCCTTTCGGATGAAAGGGGCATGGACCGTCTAGGAGATCGTCAAAGCTTGATGGCTTGTTTCCCTTTTCTGGGGTTCCATGGCTGCCACAGTGTTGTCCCCAGTCCTTTTCTGGGTATTTTGCTGAGCAGGTAGGTTCCCTCTCTGATTGTTTCCACGGTCACCTTGCGTGTTCCTCTCGAAGAAGCATTCTTGAGTGCGTTTGTATGTTGCAATCATAGAGTTCACTGCCCGACGGAACTCATCGGTGGTGGTCGGGTCTTGCTTGATAAAGTCTTTCTAATTGTATCTTACACAGATTCCATTACCAAAAAGGTCAATTACTTCTCGATCCGTTATGTCCGAGATTGTTGGGCTCGGAGAAACGTCTGTAGTATTCCCGCATGGTCTCATTCTTCTGCTGCTTGCAGGTTCTTAGCTTAGTCCGAGGGTCTGATCTCTCGGGAACACCCGCGAAATTCTCTATGAAGACACTGTGAAGTTGTTCCCAGGAGTCGATGGACTCAGGCTTAATTCTGTCAAACCATGCAAGTGGCATTGTCACTGTTGGTAGTTCTTCACTTCACTAAAGAAACAGCTAGGCAACTATCCCCGGTAACGGCCCAAAAATGCTTGTTGACACTTGCCAACGTCGTGACTAGGAGTAGACTATGGAATCTACCCCTGGCAACGACGCCAGAAATGCTTGTAGCAAGTCCAGTCACTATACCTAAAGGAGTGAAGCTAAAGCAGCTATCTACCAATGTCAAATGGAGTTGTCAATCCCGACACTAGTAGGAGCTATATAGAGAGTTTGCAATCTACTAGGAGGAGATTCTGCAAGAGCACAGAACTATCGTAGTAGCACTTCCCTAGGAGTACGAGGTGGCGATTTATTTGATCCCAAAGGAAGGCTAGGGTGGTGTATGAGTCGAGTCAAGGAGGGGATGAGAGTCGAAGAATAAGAAAAGGGAAAATGAGAGAGGAGAAGAGAGGAGATGAAAGGCTAGAAAGAATATATGGGTGGATAGGTAAGGATGAAATGGATGGTAAGGTAAGGTGGATGGATAGATAGATAAGGGGAATAGGATAACTAATGATAACTAACTAATTAGCTAATAACTACTCCTAGATAACTACGAAGCAAGAAAGTTATGAAGCAAGATAACTATGAAGCAAGATAGGCAAATGTCAATAAAGCAACCAAGTTAAGTAAATTTTTATTCCTATCTTATCAAGTACCGAGGCCTACTAGCCTTTACCACTGATTTAGGTTGAATGCTAGCACAACGAGCCTTACTGTTAACCTGGGCCAACTACGTGGTGGAATTCAAGGCGCACAGGGCTGTCACCACCTGCTTGCTACCACAGCTATTCGGGGGTCCAGCCGTATCTGAAGGTAAGTCTATAACTAAGCACCACGCTTAATTATATTCTAACTATCTCTACCCTAGCTTTGAATAGAGACACCCTTGCGGACATCAGAGCAAATACTTGACTTAATAAGATAAACACTAAACTAACTAAGCAACCTATTGGCAAAGATCAAACACTAAGCACACTAGAGATTAACTAATATGGCTAAGTGAATTGAACTATAGGATAACTAGGTCACACCCAAGGCACTTGATAAAGTAATACTGAAAGTAATACTAAAAGTAATACTCAAGTAATATTGGAATAATGATAAGTGTACCTGAGATTCAAGAGAGCAAACCAGACTAGAGACGCCGGGAAATCAGCTGACCTCCGATGCCAGTCACTCGCACCCGCTTCTCTCCTAGCAAGCTCTACGCTACTATACCACTGGTCAGGGCTGAGCTGTGCTAAACTAAGAGGCGCGCTGCAGCGAGGGCACTAGAGCTATGCACTCACTACTAGGTAACCTACTTGCCTAAGCTCTCTGAGCTTCTAACCTATCTCTCACTTGCTTTCTTTGCTTGCTTGCTTCTTGCCTTCTTGCTTCTGCTTGTGTGTATTGAAGTGATGCCTCCAGGGGGGTATTTGTAGCCTTGTGGAGTGAGGGGGGTACTTATAGGGGGCAGCCAACCGACCTAGGGCAAACCCTAGTGGCAGGTGCCAGCCCTAGGTGGCGGCCGCCACCCCCCTGGTCGTTGGATGCACCGTCATTGATCCTACGGCCTCCAGGGACTCCTCCAAGGCGGTGGTTAAGTCTGTAGCATGTCCAGATAACCATCATTCGGTCATGATCCACGCCACTCCCCTCCTGAGCCCTCCGATGCCACGGACCTAGTGACCAAGGGCCAAGATTGGACCCTGGGGTGGTCACACGGATCAGTGACGTGGCAGGGGGAGGTTTGGGCCTCTCCTTGTGGCGGGCGCCACCTAGGGGTGGCGAGCGCCACCCCCCTAAGGCCCAATTGGGCCCTACTGAGTGAGCTTGGCCTTTGGTGGTTCAAATATCCAAATTTGGTTCAAATCCTGCATTCAAATCAAAATCTATGGACATGTGGAATTCGGTTAGTTTGAAACCTGTTTGACTACATTTCATGCCTTTTTGATAAATTTTAGGGTAAAATGTTGATGGTAAAACAGGTGTTTAAGGACCATCAACAAGCTCCCCCAAGGTAACCTGTTGCTCGTCCTTGAGCAACAATGCGGTTTAAGCATTGAGCATGAAATAGATAGCAACTTAAGATGTATACAAGTGCATATTGTATAGTGAGAAATAACTTAGTGTATATCATTAATCATAGCAATGTGGGGCTTATAGCTTTTCACTTCAAACATGTAAGAGTGAAATAAAGCAGTAGATAGGAAACTTTTATCTTGCTTAGGTTTGACTAGGATTCTGTCTGGAGGTTTTTTAAGGTTTTCAAAAGATAAAAACTTGCTTAAGTCCTCCAAGATTCACTCAATCACTCAATGGTGTTTAAATCCTCACTTAGGCCAAAATGTAGCCTCTCCTATTTCTAAAGAATGATATGTGGAGTTATAGGTAGGCTAAGAATTATGAGCAAATTGCCTAATGTTTATTGCTAAGCTAGACACTCAGATCATAAGGAGCAGCAAATCATAAAAAATGATCAAGATGTGCATGTGTGGTTATGTGAAAGTGTATAGAGAGATATTTCATAATCCTTCCTAGCTAATTTCTGGAGTCTAGAGCTAATGATAACTCTCTCTGTCTCTCTTCTTTTTTTAGACACATAGTGAGTAGACAAAAATGTGTCCTCACATTTTCTTCGGACATAGTCCGCTCTTGAGCTACTTTGCTCACTTTTTTTATATCTCTCTCTTTTTTTAGCTCTAGATTTCCCCAGGGTTATCTATAGGAAAAGATTTTAGAAATGAAAAGGGGGAAGAGAGAGAAATGCTTATTCCCAGTGTAGGAATAGCATAAGGCTAGCAATGGGACGTTTGGCAAGGTATTGCATATCTCCAGTGTAGAGAATGAGCAATTTATTTGGTGGTTGCAAACTTCCAAAGTGGAGAGTAGGCAATTTATGGTGGGTGTGTGAATCTTGATCAAAAGATATGATAAGCTTCTCTACTAAGATCGATGAGGTCTAACAAAGCTCAACACAGGAAAAAGCTCTTTGTGGTTTTGACTAACAAATATTTGGCTAGTGGTGGGATGGGATAAAATCCAGGAGGAACTTTTGGCAAGGATTTCATGATTTTTAAAAGAAATCCTCCAGATTAGGTCTTAATTTCACCTTAGCAGGTTTAAAGAATTACTCCATTTCTTACTAACTTTATTCACTAAGCATGATTTCGGTTAAAGCATGTGCAACCCACAAAAGCTACAACTTAGATAAAATTAGTTATTCAAACCATAACAATAGCATTTGCATGACATATTTCATTTCTTATTCAGGTTCCAACTTTTTTAAGCAGATTTTATCATTTTTATTCATGGAATGGTTACTTACGCAAGCATGTAACATTCAAAACTTCAAAAGATATAGAAATTAAAAACTGAATATAAAGTGTAGGCTTGAGACATACCTTTTTGGAGCGGGAGTCTCCCCCAAGTTGGCTTCTTGCTTGGTAAAGGGTCTTCATCTTTCTCGGTCGGAGCTCTTGTTCTCATTTTATTAAAAAGGAAACTATCTAATGTTGTGAAAAAGGGAAACTATCCTATTATGATATTTTATTAATCTAGATAAGTTAACATATACTTATGCATATAACTAATGATAACTGGTGATTTTCTTTTTTTTAGTCACATGCATGACATATGTTATTTATTTGAAAAGGGAAATTTGTAGGGAAATTTAAAAGTAAATCCATACCTTAGATCCATGGAATTTCATCCTTACTGGGTAGATCTTCTTCCTTGGGTGCTTCTTCTTTAAGCACTTCATCGGGTTCTTCTTCTTTTGGCACCTCTCCTTTGTCATGTGAATTACACAACTCAGGAGAAGGTGGTTCTTCCTTTTTGTTCCACCTTGTTCTTGGGCGCCTCTTCTTGGTACGAACGGGTTTTGCTTCCTGCATGTTAGCGGCATATGCGGGACCACGGGAAAAGGAGAATATTTCCTTCCTCCCTCCTAATGTCATTTGCATTTTACCACTCCCCGCAAATATGCAGGCATTCGCAGTATTCAAGAAAGGTCTACCTAAGATTAGAGGCACATCTTTCCTATTTCCCATATCTAGTATTATGAAATCAGCAGGAACATAGGAACCTCTAATATGAACAGGTAAATCAGTGACTATTCCTTCTATATAGCATGTGGATTGATCAGCTAGCACAACATAGGCAGATGTGGATGACATGGGTGGAAAGAACGAGTTTTCATAAAAATCCTTAGATAAAATGTTCACATTCGATCCTAAATCACACATGGCATTTTTAAAGACTTCACCAAAGATTGAGCATCTAATTATGGGACTACCAGGATCACCCTTTTTAACAGTCATGGTTTGATCTTCATAATAGTTAAAATATTTTATTTCAACCATGTTTGCAGTTTCCATGTTAGGTTTAGCAGGAATTTTGCCAGTTTCAAAAGATGGTATGATAGCAGCAAGTTGAGCTAATTGGGTTTCTAACATCTTATTAAAGCTAAGTTGATTTTTCAGAGCAGATGAGAAATCTTCCAATTTAGCATTTATATTCTCAAGGGTTTTATCATTTGACATTAATCTCTTATTCAAGAAATCAGTAGTTCTACCTTGTGAGTAAACTAAATTTTTCAAGAATGAGAAATTATCATAATTCTGAAAATTAGAGCGGGGGAATGAATTGTTACCTTGAGAATTTGTAGGTTGATTCCATCCTTGATTCTGTTGACGGAAACCGTTGTTGTTGTTGTTGATGATGAAGTTCAAATCTTCATGTAACTCGTGGCAGTGGTTCCCAGAATGTCCGGTTTCTCCATAGACTTCACAAGTCATGTAGGATTCTAGAGATTGGACAATCTCTTGTTGGTTCATCTTCTCACAGCTCTCCAGCTTCTTTGCCAGCAGGTCCATCTTGGCCACGATCATGTCGGCCTCCTTAAGGGAATGCATACCTCGCTTACGAGGCTGCAGTCTCTCGTCATTCCATCCTTGGTTCGACACCATCTTCTCTATGAGAGCCTTAGCATCTGCAACATTCAGAGAAAAGAATGCACCGCCGGCGGCGGCATCCAAATGGCTTCTAGAGAGTGGGGTTAGGCCATGGTAGAAGTTCTGGATCAATAGCCAGTCCTCCATACCATGGTGCGGACAAGCAGCGACGTACTCTTGCATTCTCTCCCAAGCCTCGGGAATAGATTCCTCGGCTTGTTGTGTAAAGCTGGAGATTTTGTTGCGAAGAGCATTCGTCTTGCCCATCGGAATGAATTTGGCGAGAAAAGCATTGGAACATTTGTCCCATGTGTCTACAGCGTTGCGATTGGTATAGAACCATTGCTTCGCTTTTCCTAGCAAAGAGAAAGGAAAGAGACGAAGACGGATGGGTTCTTGTGTTATCCCCTTAATGGTGAAGGTGCCGCAAATCTCCAAAAATTGTTGGAGGTGAGCATTGCCATCCTCATGAGCTTTGCCACAGAACAGGCTAGCTTGGACCATCGTGATCAAAGCCGGTTTTAACTCAAAATTGAGGTTGGCATCGATCACGTCTGGTCCTATCGCTACATTGGCGGCAGAAGGAGCAGAAAACTCACGAATGGTCTTGTTGGCCATCGTGAAGGTAGAACAAGATAAGAAAGAAAGAAGTTGAAGAAGATGAAGGAAAAAGATAAGAAGGACTAAGGAAAGAAAGAATGGGGTAAGATGGGATTCGCTAAGCGGGAGCTTAAGCGATGATAAATTCGACACGGACTCAACCGATACACCGATTGCCTTCCCTGGCAACGGCGCCAGAAATGCTTGTTGGTAGTTCTTAACTTCACTAAAGATAGAGCTAGGCAACTATCCCCGGTAATGGCCCAGAAATGCTTGTTGACACTTGCCAACGTCGTGACTAGGAGTAGACTGTTGGGGAGAGGACCCTCGGCAGAGGCACCACGCAGGCTGGCTAAACAAAGCGGCCCTCGCGCGTCCCGCGCACCTTCGCCGCCTACCCCACCTGTTTCATCCTGTTGTCTCTCGGATCGCCAATCAAACCTCTGAATGCTGACCCAACCTTCGGAGGTGTTCAAGTACCTTTTTGCAGGAAAGAGGCGTGAAGAGCACTGGGAGTGACCCTCACGCATCCCGCGTACCTTCGCCAAGAGGCCCAGACCCAACTGGTGGCGAAGGACCTCAAACTCTGCGACTGGACGGATACCTCCGCAAGACGAAGGTCGGCCCTCGTCTTTCGATCGGAGTGAGCATGAATCGAGCGGCGGCGGGCGCGTGGAAGGCAGGCTAGGGTTTCGGCTCCGGCTATGTTTGTACGAGTTTGCCCTTCTGTATGAGTAACATTGAGGAATCTTTTTTGTACCCTACTGTAATTTGATCGACACCCCTTGGTATCCCCTATAAATACCGGGGGGTGAACAGCGAAACGGCCATGATCCTTTTGGGGAACTGAGCCACAAGCGGCTTTGCCTTCGTTTCCTTGGCCTTCGCTATTGCACCCGACACTTGGTCAACTTTGCCACTCCCTTGCACGAGTGCGGAGTTGGGGCAAGCGTGCTCCCAACAGTTTGGCGCCGTCCATGGGGACCGAAGTTTGAAATGGCAGGAAACAGGAGAGCGCCCACAGCTAGGGACCGACGCGTCGCCAGTGAGACGGCGACAGTGGTTCCGCCTGCTGAGGAGATTGTGCAACCCTCGAGAGCAGAGGATGTCACCCCAGAACCCGAAGTCCCGGGTCCCCAGGCCCGAGTGGTGGCACAGCCGCACCCCCACACTTCTGGAGAAGGAGAGGGGAGAGATGAGGAAGAGTTGGGCCTCGAGGCCCCCGAAAGACTTCAAGCTGAGCTGCAAGAGAAGAAGAGGCGCCTGGATCAGCTTTAGAGGCGCAACCGGTTGCGCTCGATCAGACAAAGGGCAGACGAGGCCAGGGAACAGCTTCGCCGAATGGAGGAATCCCTCGCTGCGGCTGAACCCGAAGCCGAGGGATGGAATGATGAGGAAATCCCCCGCTGCAAGAGGGGAATGAGGAGCGGAATCAAGACAACCTTCATCGCCATCCACCACCCAACCACCACCAATTCACCCAGAACCACATCCTATGAGGCCACCAAACTTTCGCCAACTCTACCCAGATGAGAGAGAGCCTATCCTTCGCAACCAACGAAGACCTCAACAACACCAAATGCCCTATGACCCAAAGTCACCACTCTCCCAAATGCTCCAAACCCAACCCTGGCCACCCTGCTACAATCCAGAAAACCTACACCGCTACGACGGGCTCTCCGACCCTCGCCAATTCATAATGAGCTATGAAACAGCAGTTGCCGCAGCAGGCGGAGATGAATCAACAATGGCAAAGTCCTTTGTCATCATCCTGCGAGACATTGCACAAACCTGGTACAGCAACCTCCGCCCCAGAACAGTGGATTCCTGGGCTAATCTCAGAGATAGGCTCTGTACAAACTTCAAAGGCATTACACCAGCCCCATCAAACCCCATTGAGTTGTTCAACTGCAAACAAGAAGAGCGCGAACCACTTCAAGATTATTGGCGGAGGTTCATCCAAATAAGAGCAAGAACCCCGGGAATATCTGACGAGGCTGTCATCCTCGCTGCAGTCAGTGGCCTGCGCCCAGGCCCATGCTCTTCGAAATTTGCCAGGAAGCCGGCAAACACAATCGAGGAATTACACGAGACAATGGAAAGATACTGTAGAGCAGACATGGACTTCAGAGCGAAGTCCGATGCTCGGAGGCACAGCAGAAGCCGCAGCCGGGGCCTCAACCAAGAGTAAACAACCCTCGCCAAGAACAAAGCAACATCGGTGCCATCAACAAACCAATACACTATGAACACCAAGGACGGGGCGCTCAACCTCCGAACAACCAAAACCCCCAAGGTTTGCCACCCCCGCCAGATCAACGGAACCAGCAAAAAGACCCAGCGAAAATGTATTGTCATTTCTGTGGTCTTGGAAAGGGGCACACCACCAAACAATGCGAATGCTTCGCCAAGGGAAAAGAATTCCAGGAGTCCAAAAGAGCCGCTTCGGCAGACAACCGAACCATCAACCACACCAGGAAACCAAACTTCCACTCACCAAATCCTCCATACCACTATACCCCCATAAACTACGGCCTACCTTCGCAACAACCCATCTACGCGCACCACCCACTCTACAACCAAGCCTCTTATCAGCCAACCACCATCCCACAACGCCAAAATCCACCATACACAATCACATACCCAACAACCCCCCAAACCCAAACCCCAACTACCCAACAAGTCAACAATGCTCTACCGCCACCACCACCAATACCCGCTTTACCAGCGCCTCAACCTGTCAAATCCGAAACCCAGAGCCAAACGACCATCAACAACCCAACATCAACCTTCGGTGTAATACTAGCTATCACCGGAGGTTCAAATGAAGACCATGGCAACAAGCGGCAGAGAAAAGAGCATGCCAGACGGGTGCACCATGTAGTTATCGAAGGACCACACAAATTTGGTCGTTGGTCCCACATTCCCATAACCTTCGACTCCAGTGATATGAAGTTGAGAGATTACCCTCATACCGACGCCGTGGTGATCGAGACCAATCTAGCAGGGTGGACTGTCACTAAAATTCTGGTCGACACAGGAAGCTCCGCAGACATCCTGTTCGCCTCAACCTTCGACAGCATGAAGCTTGACAGGAACCTCCTGCAACCCGCTGACAACCCTTTATACGGCTTCGGCGGTCAACAAGTGAGAGCCATCGGGAAAAATTCTTTGCCCGTGACCTTCGGCGACCAGATCAACTGCAGAACCGAGCATTTAACCTTCGACGCGGTCGACATGTTCTATCCGTACAATGCCAAATTTGGCCGAGGGGTAACCAACACATTCAACGCAGTCATCCACCCCGCTTACCTCTGCATGAAGCTTCCCGCTCCGAAGGGAGTGGTCGCAGTATATGGAGACCAAGACATTGCAAGGGCAGCCGAGGGAATAGTAGCACCAGGACAACGTAATGTCCACAACCTGTCGAAACCTCAAACTACAAACCTCAATGACGAAGGTGAGGTGTGCATTGACAAAATAAAGGTGTCACCCAAGGAAGAAACCAAACAAGTGCAACTCTTCGAGGGTAATGCCGAAAGAAAGGTGTTCATCTCAGCCAACCTAGCCCCCCAATCAGAAAGCGACCTCGTCACTTTCCTCAAAGGAAACTCCGACACCTTCGCCTGGTCCGTAGAAGACTTAAGAGGAGTGAACAGAACCCTGATAGAGCACAGCCTAAACATCAAGCTGGGCTATCGCCCGGTCAAACAAAAGCTTCGCAAAATGTCAGAAGAAAGGAAAGAGGCAGCGAAGGCCGAGGTAAAAAGGCTTTTGGACGCAGGCGTCATCCGCCCGGTCAAGTACCCAACATGGCTCTCAAACGTGGTACTAGTACAGAAAAAGAACAAGAAATGGCGAATCTGCGTAGATTTCACGTGCCTGAACAAGGCTTGCCCGAAGGATGATTTTCCCCTCCCCAACATAAGCACCTTGGTTGACAGGGCAGCCGGCTGCCAAATGCTATCTCTACTCGACTGCTTTACGGGGTACCACCAGATTTGGATGAATGAAGAAGATGAGGAGAAAACAAGTTTCATCACACCCTCGGGAACATTTTGTTTTCGGAGAATGGCAGAAGGCCTAAGAAACGCGGGTTCAACCTTCGCTCGTATGACATCCGAGGTCTTCAAAGATGAACACTCCGTCTCCGCTTATGTTGATGACCTGGTTGTCTAAAGCGAGTTAAACGAAAACCACATTTCGAACCTGTCGAGAGTGTTTAGCAACCTCCGGTGCGCTGGATTAAAGCTGAACCCTGAAAAATGTGTTTTTGGGGTAAGTGAAGGAAAACTGCTGGGTTGTATCGTCTCTGCAAGGGGAATTGAAGCTAACCCCGACAAGATTGATGCTATCATCAACATGGAACCCCCGACAACCAAAAAAGCAGCCCAACGCTTATCAGGCCGATTAGCAGCTCTCAGCAGATTCATTTCCAGATCAGCTAAGCGAGGGTTGCCCTTCTTCGAAAGTTTGAGAAGCACTGCACCATTCAAATGGGGACCCCGGCAGCAGAAAGCCTTCGAAGACTTGAAGAAGTATTTCACCAGCTTGACTGTTTTAACCAGCCCAAGCAAAGGGGACTTGTTACTGCTGTACATCGCAGCCTCGCCTCACGCAGCGAGCGCAGTCTTAATCAAAGAGTTGCACGAGAACAACAAAACCAGGCAAGCCCCAATCTACTACGTATCAGAAACCCTCGAAGGGCCTAAACGAAATTACTCAGAGCTCGAGAAGATAGCGTACGCAGTGGTCATGGCATCAAGAAAGCTGAAGCACTATTTCCAAGCATACGAAATCCATGTACCCTCGGCTTTTCCCCTCGAGAACATTTTCAAAAACAACGAGGCAGTCGGAAAAATAGCTAAATGGGCAGTTGAACTCAACAGCTACGCCCTAACCTTCGTCGGTCGAACAGCAATCAAATCCCAGGCGCTAGCAGATTTCATAGCAGAATGGACCCCAGACCCTCGCAAAGATGAACCTCACCTAGACCCATTTTGGACTGTGTATGTTGACGGAGCCTGTGGTGCAACTGGCGCAGGGGCCTCGGCCATTCTAGTCTCGCCATCCGGATCTAAGCTAAGATACGCAAGAAGACTTGACTTCAAATCTACAAACAACTCCGCAGAATACGAAGCTGTGATACTCGCTCTCTCAAGGCTTTGGTCACTGTCAGTCCGAAGGGCAGTCATCTACACAGACTCACAGGACATCGCGGGGCACATTGAGAAAAATTACAAGGCCAGAGATCCAGAGCTGCAAAAGTACTTTCAACACGTCCGAAGGTTAGAGTCCTTCTTCCTCGGCGTATCAGTAAAAGCAATACCAAGGTCAGAAAATAGCGAAGCAGACTGCCTAGCTAAAGCAGCAGCACAACAATTACACCTACCGCCCGATGTTTTCCACGAAGTTGCGAACCAACCAGCTTTTGAAACCTTCGAAAGGAACGCCAAGTTGATCAATGCAATCCAGAGCGAGGACTGGAGGGCACCTATCATAGCCTACATCAAGGGGCTCCACGAACCAGACTCCAAAGAAGAAGAAAACAGGCTAAAACAAAGAGCACGAGGGTATAAGATTGTGGACAACATTCTGTACAAAGCTTCAGTAACCTCGCCCTGGCTCAAATGCGTCCCACAGTCTGAAGGAAATGACATTCTTAAGCTTATCCATGGAGGCATTTGTGGATCACACAACGGCCCAAGGGCATTAGTTGGAAAAGCCTTCCGGCAAGGTTTCTACTGGCCAACGGCGCTAAAAGATGCAGAGAACATCGTCAAACAATGCGAAGGTTGCCAACTAACAGCAAAATACCAAAACGCCCCAGGGGCTCCTATGACGCTCATATGCCCAACATGGCCTCTGCAAAGGTGGGCAATGGACCTCGTGGGCCCACTACCGACAGCTCCAGGAAACCTTCGCTACGTGGTGGTAGCCGTGGAATACTTCACAAAGTGGATTGAAACAAGACCATTGTCTTCCATCACCTCCCTCGCAGTGAAAAAGTTTTTCTAACAACAAATAGTTTGTCGATTCGGCGTCCCCAAACATCTCACCGTCGATAATGGCACCCAGTTTGACTGCGAAGTTTTCAAAGAATTCTGCGCACAAATTGGTACAATCTTATGCTTCGCTTCTGTTCGGCACCCTCAATCCAACGGCTTAGTTGAAAGAGCTAATGCAACAATTTTCCAAGCCATATCCAAGAAATTGCAAGGCAGGCCAAAGGGAAAATGGGCGGAAGAGCTAACCTCGGTCACTTGGTCTCACAACACCTCGGAGTGCAGAGCAACCAAATTCACACCTTTCAAGCTCCTGTTTGGGGAAGAGGCTGTGCTACCAGAAGAGCTGAAGCACGAATCACCGAGAACAACCCTCCAACCAACAGAAAAAAGCCAGTTGCTCAACAAAGATTTACTCGAAGAAGCAAGATGCAACGCAGTGCACAACCTTTGCAAGTATCAAGAAGAAACCAAAAAATGGAGAGATAAAAAGGTCAGAATCAAAGACTTGCAGAAGGGTGACCTCGTCCTCATCCGGAAACAAAACGCCGGCATGGCGGGGAAGTTCCAGCCAAAGTGGACCAGTCCATACCTGATATCAGAATGCAATCGCCCTGGCTCTTTCCACCTCTCTGACAGCGAGGGAAACATCCTGCCTCATACCTGGAACGTTGACGATCTTCGCAAATACTACCCATAGCGGAGCCTTAGGGAGCCCTCGCATTATGTAATTTGTTGTTTCTTCCATTTTCTATCAATGTAACAAACAAAAGGAGCTGCACTCTTTTTCCTTACGAAGGGGCGTAAGGTTTTTTAACGAGGCAGTATCCAAACCCTTAATACAGGCTAGAACCCCCAAAAAAGTAAAATCTCCAAGTTATTACTTTCACTAGCAAACATCGAAAAAGCACTTCTTTTTCAAAGAGCGCTACAATCGATGGAAACCTGCTAAGATTGCTTCGAAAAACAACCTTTTTTATTTTCAAAGCAAACTTCACCTCCACCTAAGATAAGGGGAGGCGCGAAGTCCAAAAAAGTCGAGCACCCTGGCAAAAATGACAGGGGCTCACAAAAAGCAAACTTCACCTCCACCTAAGGGGAGGCGCGAAGTCCAAAAAAGTCGAGCACCCTCGCAAAACACGCCAGGGGCTCGCAAAAAGCAAACCACCTCCACCTAAGATAGGGGGAGGCGCGAAGTCCAAAAAAGTCGAGCACCCTCGCAAAATACGCCAGGGGCTCGCAAAAAGCAAACTTCACCTCCACCTAAGGGGAGGCGCGAAGTCCAAAAAAGTCGAGCACCCTCGCAAAACACGCCAGGGGCTCGCAAAAAGCAAACTTCACCTCCACCTAAGGGGAGCGCGCGAAGTCCAAAAAAGTCGAGCACTCTTACAAAACACGCCAGGGGCTCGCAAAAAGCAAACCACCTCCACCTAAGATAGGGGGAGGCGCGAAGTCCAAAAAAGTCGAGCACCCTCGCAAACACACCAGGGGTCAGTCTATTGAGACGCGAGCCTCGCTAAAAAGAAAGGGGGTGTCGCTGTTTTTTACCAAACATCTCAGTCTATTGAGACGCGAGCCTCGCTAAAAAGAAAGGGGCGTCGCTATTTTTTACAAAACAGTTGTCTAACGAGACGCGAGCCTCGCTAAAAAAGAAAGGAGGCGTCGCTGTTTTTTACCTAACATCTTAGTCTATTGAGACGCGAGCCTCGCAAAAAAGAAAGGGGGCGTCGCTGTTTTTTACATGACATCTGTCTAGTGAGACGCGAGCCTCGCTAAAAAGAAAGGGGGCATCGCTGTTTTTTACTAAAACATCTCAGTTTAACGAAACGCGAGCCTCGCCAATTCGCTTTCTGAGCTAAACTTTGCATACAACAAAACAACGCAGTGTCGGGCAGCCAGCGAGCCTTGTCAATATCCGATAACGAGTAAGGAATCGTAGCGACATAAAACCAACATTCAGTGTTCCCGTTCATTTACAAAATAGCTTCACAACGGCAAACAAAGTCATGGAAAATTACAAAAATTACAAGGAACCTTCGCTCCCTTCAATTAACATCAAATCACCAGAACCCTCGCTACCTTCCTCAAACTCTGGCTCCACCGCAACAATGGGTCCCCATAACAAAGGAGCTGCCGGAACAATTGGCAGCTCCCCAGACAAAACCCTAGCCCGATACATATATGAACGGCCTACATCACTTACCTCCGAAGGTTCCTCCTTTGGGACCACTAACGATCCGTCCGAACCTAAATCTAGTTCGATTCGCCCAAACAAGTAATCCAAGGCTGTGTTCTCATCAATATCATCATCAATTCCATCTTGCGAGGACGAAGAAGCACCAAATAAATAACGGGTGGCCTGCCGGTCAGTAAAGTCCGCCTCGCGCCAAAAACGGCTCGACCTGCTATTTTTTAAATCGTACCTTCGCACCTTCGACCACCAAAAATGCTCGAAGGTCAGTGAGGGATGTTTCAGCTTAGCATGAGCCCAAGATTCGCCAGTTACAAAAATATCTTGATAATTTAGCGTCAAGGGCATCACATCAAATACGTCTAGCACGGTTCCGTCAGGAACCTGCATTTACATCAAATAAGGGAAAGTGTCTCAGCGTCAAGTCCTTTACAGCGACCACAACTTTTACAAAATGACTATCTCGCCCCCAACAATCCCAAAGTTCACACCTGTCCAGTTTCCCCATGCCCATCAGCCGCAGCTTCGTCATCGACAGCTTATAAACCTTCACCAATGGCAGCACCCGAGGCATCAGCAGGCGCCGTCTCCATCGTCGCCTCTTCTGCAGTAGCCTCGATGGTAGTAGCAGGCCTCTCTTCCGCTACTGTTTTTTCCACGACAGCCTCGTCAGCGCTCGGGACGTCTCCAGTCAAGGCTTCGATTTCGGCAAGCGAAACCCCCGCAGCGCTAGGCTTAGGGAACGCTTCGGAGCTGCCTCCTGCATCAACTGCGGCCGATGGCGAGGGCATTGCTTCTCTCCGAGCATGCAGACACAAAACAGAGGAAAACCACCCAAAAAAATCAATACTAACTCCTTAAAACATCAAAATAGAACCAAAAACTACGCTTCTCCAATAGTACTAACCTGGCGAGTAGCTTCGGTGGCTTCCTCGAACGCAAGGGCTCGACCTCCACCGGAAATCCAGAACCTACGAAGCAAACGCATCGCACAGTTTCGGACCTCTGAATCCTTGACCTTCATCTAGCGCACCTCATCAACCGTCGGAAATACATGGTTGGGCTACTTAACCTTTCGAAGGTGCTCACAGTCCGCCTGTCGAAGGGTGCCAGCCATGGCCAAGGCTCCGGCATAACAGCCAAAATTGGCCGCGTTCTCAACTAGCGAGCTGAAGACATCAAGCTCATTAGCAAGCCAACCCTCGAACGCCTTTGCATTAGTAACAGGCAGCGGCTCCCCAGCAGAACCGCCAGCCTCGGTCAAGCAGCAATCGAGTTTATGTTTAATCTTCTCCATACTCATCCGCCATGATTTATTCAAATCGTCAACCCGACCCTCGACAGCCGCCAGAGCATTATCCCTCTCTTTGCCCGCCGCAATCAGATCCGCATTACGCTTCGCTAGCCCCACCGCCTCTTCTCGGGCCTTGACGGCCCTCTCCGAAGCATTCTTCAATTCGATCTCCTTGTTATCTAAGCTTCGGCTGAGCCTGGCATTCTCTCTCTCAAGCTTAGAGATTTGCCCACTCATAAATTCCATATCAGAGCCAACTTTACGCCTGGCCGCGTGATTCAGGAGCATCAACTCCGCCAATTTGACTTCCACGTCGTCAAACGTATCCCCAACAGGTTGGTCAGCAAGACAAACCTCCGCTTCCGGCACACAAATACGGCCGAAGATACGGCCTAAAAAACGCCTTTCCTCCGGGCCACACTGCAGGTGACAATCCCGAAGGTCCGGGCTTGTGAATAACTCAGTCGCCGGATCGCAGACACCAAGCTTCTTAGCGAACTCAGGAAGACTCGACCGGCTAGCCTCGCCATACGGTCTCTTCCCCGGGGTTCGCTCAGATTCAAGTTCGCCGGAAAATTCGAAACCATTGACCCACAAATGCGATCCAGCAAACGAGGGAATCGACCCTCGCGGAGGACTCCTCGGCTCCAAGTCCCGAATTATATTGTCAATGCTCCGGTCAGCCGGAGCGCCACCACTGGACGGGACAATCTTCTTCCCATGGTCGTCTTCAATGCTCACAACCTCATCAGAACCACCCTCGCTGCTTGAAGTCACACTCTCTTCAACAGACGTGTCCTCTTCCGATCCCCCCTCTTTTTCTTCCTCTTTCTCCTCCTCCACCTCATCGTCATCAGAGTCACCCCCATCGTCCGAGATCTGAATTAAAGCTCCGATCCCCCCAACTCGGGGCACCCGCCCTACAACCCTACCGACACCTCGACCGGAAGTAACAATGGCCGAGGGGGAAGAGGTACCACCAGGACCCGAAACAACTGCGACCTTCGTCGCAAGTGTCTTCACTCGACCTCCAGCACCACCACGGCCTCGACCACGGCCTCTCTTCGGCCGAGAAACGATCTCTCTCTCTCTTTCGAAGCTTTACGCTTCCTCTTCTTCGGTGCATCGTCGCTCGAAGGAGCTGGCCAGTCTGCATACTGGATCCCAAGAGTGTCAAACAGTCTGTTGACCCGACCTCCGCTACCCACCGAGCTATGGATCGCCTTAACCTCTAGCGTGGACAGTTTCCCAACAAGCTCCTCCGTTCATTGCTGAACTTGCTTGTAGACGGCCTCGACCCCATCTTCGCACGAGGGAAACTTCTTAAGAGTTTTCTCCCAAACCTTGTCCAGATCCAGATTCGGCCTCTTCAAGCCCCTACCTTCGTACTTGGGGTCACTCACTACCTTGAACCATGCCTGCCTCTGGCCGAGAGGCCAAACCTTGGCACAGCAGTACTCCTCCACTAAATCACGTGCACACAAAGAGCGTGCAACGACTCTCAGGCAGTCAACAGCAGCGTGAGCCTCGACGCTCATCCTAGCTTCGGCGCTTACATCCCCAAGCAACGGAAGCTCACCGCAAAGCTCGGCGCAATCACTGAGCTTGTAATAAAACCAAAACTCCTGCCACCCGTTGCTCCACTTGTTCTTCTGCGCCTGCACTGGCAGCTCCGCGCCGGCGCGATGACAAAAAGTGTACACCGCGATCTGACCAAGACTGGCTTTGCCTTCACCGTCCGTAAACTTGCGAGGTTGCATATGAACGCGATGAGTGCGAACAAACCCCTCGACATGAGGGACAATCCCCTGAGTTCGGCAGGCCCAGACACAAACTGACATCTTCATGAAGCAAGAGGGGGTAAGCTGGTGGAAGCGCAGATTAAACCTTCGTAGAACCGAAGTCACGAAGGAGTCAGCAGGGAAGTGAAGACCAGCTGAAAAGAACTCCTCGAACACAACAACCTCATCTGCGTCCGGCCTCGGCACTGTCTCCCCAGCACTGGTCCTCGCCTTGCCTTCCTCGATCCAACCCCACCTGACATAAGATGCAATCTCAGAGGCGCAAACACGGCTGAGACCGAACTCGAAGGTAATCCCCTCATCCGCGATAGTGGGAGAAATAGCGCGTGCAGTCTGCTTCAACCTGGCCATCTCTTTAGCTCCTGACACTATCGAACAATGAATGCCCGACTCAACCCTCGCACGCAAGCTAAAACAAACCTTCGCTACAAGCAAATCGCAACAGCAGGATGGCTATAGCAGAGGAGGGCGCAATCCAAGCTCCTCACCCACCCTTTCTATTTATAGGCCGGGACACGAGTCCCTTCACCCGACGAAATCGGCATGACAACTGAGAAACACGGCGCAAAAAATGAAACGGGCTTCAACAGTACAAAACAACAGTCCAACGGCCCAGCCCAAAGCAGCCAGGGGCGTCGCTGCCGAGGGTCTCTTTGCATTTCCCATCGAAAGGCGCTGCCTGGGCCTAAATTCTGTTCTTTAGATCCAAGGCAACGAGGGGCTACTGTTGGGGAGAGGACCCTCGGCAGAGGCACCACGCAGGCTGGCTAAACAAAGCGGCCCTCGCGCGTCCCGCGCACCTTCGCCGCCTACCCCCCCTGTTTCATCCTGTTGTCTCTCGGATCGCCAATCAAACCTCTGAATGTTGACCCAACCTTCGGAGGTGTTCAAGTACCTTTTTGCAGGAAAGGGGCGTGAAGAGCGCTGCGAGTGACCCTCGCGCATCCCGCGTACCTTCGCCAAGAGGCCCAGACCCAACTGGTGGCGAAGGACCTCAAACTCTGCGAATGGACGGATACCTCCGCAAGACGAAGGTCGGCCCTCGTCTTTCCATCAGAGTGAGCATGAACCGAGCGGCGGCGGGCGCGTGGAAGGTAGGCTAGGGTTTCGGCTCCGGCTGTGTTTGTACGAGTTTGCCCTTCTGTATGAGTAACACAGAGGAATCTTTTTTGTACCCTACTGTAATTTGATCGACACTCCTTGGTATCCCCTATAAATACCGGGGGGGTGAACAGTGAAACGACCATGATCCTTTTGGGGAACTGAGCCACAAGCGACTTTGCCTTCGTTTCCTTGGCCTTCGCTATTGCACCCGACACTTGGTCACCTTTGCCACTCCCCTGCACGAGTGCCGAGGTGGGGCAAGCGTGCTCCCAACATAGACTATGGAATCTACCCCTGGCAACGGCGCCAGAAATGCTTGTAGCAAGTCTAGTCACTATACCTAAAGGAGTGAAGCTAAAGCAGCTATCTACTAATGTCAAATGGGGTTGTCAATCCCGACACTAGTAGGAGCTAGCTAGAGAGTTCGCAATCTACCAGGAGGAGATTCCGCAAGCGCACAGAACTATCGTAGTAGCACTTCCCTAGGAGTACCAGGTGTCGATTTATTTGATCCCAAAGGAAGGCTAGGGTGGTGTATGAGTCGAGTCAAGGAGGGGATGAGAGTCGAAGAATAAGAAAAGGGAAAATGAGAGAGGAGATGAAAGGAGATGAAAGGCTAGAAAGAATATATGGGTTGATAGGTAAGGATGAAATGGATGGTAAGGTAAGGTGGATGGATAGATAGATAAGGGGAATAGGATTACTAATGATAACTAACTAATTAGCTAATAACTACTCCTAGATAACTACGAAGAAAGATAGCTACAAAGCAAGATAACTACGAAGCAAGATAGGCAAATGTCAATAAAGCAACCAAGTTAAGTAAAGTTTTATTCCTATCTTATCAAGTACCGAGGTGTACTAGCCTTTACCATTGATTTAGGTTGAACGCTAGAACAACGAGCCTTACTGTTAAACTGGGCCAACTACGTGGTGGAATTCAAGGCGCACAGGGCTGTCACCACCTGCTTGCTACCACAGCTATCCGGGGGTCCAGCCGTATCTGAAGGTAAGTCTATAACTAAGCACCACGCTTAATTATATTCTAACTATCTCTACCCTAGCTTTGAATAGAGACACCCTTGCGGACGTCAGAGCAAATACTTGACTTAATAAGATAAACACTAAACTAACTAAGCAACCTATTGGCAAAGATCAAACACTAAGCACACTAGAGATTAACTACTATGGCTAAGTGAATTGAACTGTAGGATAACTAGGTCACACTCAAGGCACTTGATAAAGTAATACTGAAAGTAATACTGAAAGTAATACTCAAGTAATATTGGAATAATGATAAGTGTACCTGAGATTCAAGAGAGCAAACCAGACCAAAGACGTCGGGAAATCAACCGACCTCCGATGCCAGTCACTCGCACCCGCTTCTCTCCTAGCAAGCTCTACGCTACTATACCACTGGTCAGGGCTGAGCTGTGCTAAACTAAGAGCCGCGCTGCAGCGAGGGCACTAGATCTATGCACTCACTACTAGCTAACCTACATGCCTAAGCTCTCTGAGCTTCTAACCTATCTCTCACTTGCTTTCTTTGCTTGCTTGCTTCTTGCCTTCTTGCTTCTGCTTGTGTGTATTGAAGTTATGCCTCCAGGGGGGTATTTGTAGCCTTGTGGAGTGAGGGGGGTACTTATAGGGGACAGCCAACCGACCTAGGGCAAACCCTAGTGGCGGGTGCCAGCCCTAGGTGGCGGCCGCCACCCCCCTGGCCGTTGGATGCACCGTCATTGATCCTACGGCCTCCAGGGACTCCTCCAAGGCGGTGGTTAAGTCGGTTGCATGTCCAGATAACCGTCATTCGGTCATGATCCACACCACTCCCCTCCTGAGCCCTCCGATGCCACTGACCTAGTGACCAAGGGCCAAGATTTGACCCTGGGGTGGTCACACGGATCAGTGACGTGGCAGGGGGGAGGTTTGGGCCTCTCCTTGTGGCGGGCGCCACCTAGGGGTGGCGGGCACCACCCCCCTGAGGCCCAATTGGGCCCTGCTGAGTGGGCTTGACCTTTGGTGGTTCAAATATCCAAATTTGGTTGAAATCCTGCATTCAAATCAAAATCTATGGACATGTGAAATTTGGTTAGTTTGAAACCTATTTGACTACATTTCATGCCTTTTTGGTAAATTTTAGGGTAAAATGTTGATGGTAAATTAGGTGTTTAAGGACCATCAACAGTCACTAGAGCCATTGGTAGAAATAAGGCTTTGACATCGTTGCTTCCTCCTACCAGCTCGACTGCCTGCGTGTATAGTCTGAGCCACTTTTTTTGTTTTGTTTTCCCGTCGTACTTGGAGTAGTTCTTGGGTTTGAATTTGCGAGGGAACGGAACTGCTCGAAGTCTTTGAGGAAAACAGGGAAAGCGGTCAACTGCGTCGGAGCCCAAATTGTCGACTCCTCAATATAATGATTCGGCTCCTCCCTCCGCTTGGTCAGGGACTCGGTTTCCTAGATGACTCTTGGCTGGGACCCGACCGAGTCATTCGTGAGTGGGCTGTCTCTGACTTAAATGGGATGAGTCTTGGGCGTCAGCTAAAGATTCAAGGTTTCTTCCTTTGAGCTATAGTGCGGTAGACTGGAGCATGACTAACTGATGCTCTTCATCTGGGGTGCGGTTATCTTTCGCTCCAATCTCCGTGGCTAAGGCCAGTATGTTCTGATAAGGGGTTTGGTAGACTTTATGCCCAGCGACCCTCATGAAATCAGGTTCGAGGTTGCGCGAACAGTCAGCCCATCGCATGTTGTGATCATACTGAGACTGTATGTCTTGGTAACGATGATTGTGGGCTTGCTGCTCGGCTTCTTCTGCTAAGCGTCTACGACTATTATATTCTTTGAGTCGTGCTTGGTATCGTTCTATTGCTTCTTTGCAATGAGTTGCCCGCCTTCGACGTGTGTCTTTGGCTTGGTTTCTCCTTATCCTCTCTGCTTTCAAGGTTTCGGATTCTCCGGGTCCTTCTGGGTCGTCATCGGAGATCATGCTCAAGGTTTCATCGTCGCGGAAGACGTCTGGAGGAGTCAGAGGTCGTAGTCATGTCTGTTGTCCTGCCATGAAGACTTTGTGAGTGAAACCTTGATTTGTTGATCCTAGTGTGACTGATTCCAGAGTAGAGGCGCTAGAGATTAGCTCTATTGAAGTGTTTTCCTTTTCGAAAGGGAGTTGATATCCATACTGATATGGAAGCTGCTTGTCGATCGTGCCAACCAACCTAGCCGGGGCTGGTTGTATTGTCCAATGGACGATGTTGCCTTCTTCGGTTGAGCTAAACATGAGTCCCTGCTGGGCTCCTATAAGCGGGATTTGCTGAAGCTTTTTGATGTTTGATCCGATTAACTCTTGGAAGGTCTTTGTTGTGTTCCGTAGTCCGAAAGGAATACGGTGCTTAGAATCCGAGTCTTTTTCGGACTGAGAGTTCGTGCCTGAGTAGGAGTCGGTGGCTTCAACCCGATCTGTAGATCCTTGCGGATTTTCTAGTGATAGATTTTTTCAGTGCTTGGCTGAGATCGCCTATCTTTGGCATGGCTTGTGCATCTGATTCAGGTTGAAGGTGTCGATGTAGATTTCCTTGATCGTCTGCGATGCAAGTCCATGAGCCAAAAACGAAAATTGATCTCGCCGAGAACATGTTGAAGTGGTTCGTCGAGCTCTTGATCGTGGAATCGCTGAGAGCCCCTACCTAGCGCACCAGTTGTTGGTGTTTAATAACTGGCAACTCGTCACGGGGTTTCTCGAGATGATTTGTTCGGTGGGGATCGGCGTTCGTAGAACTCGGTGAGAACAAAGGGACAACGATTTATACTCGTTCAGGCCGCTAAATAGTGTAATACCTTATGTCCAGTGGCGGTCTGTGCCTTGTGT
This sequence comes from Coix lacryma-jobi var. lacryma-jobi, assembly GCA_009763385.1. Taxonomy (NCBI): domain Eukaryota; kingdom Viridiplantae; phylum Streptophyta; class Magnoliopsida; order Poales; family Poaceae; genus Coix; species Coix lacryma-jobi. Next base: position 101,209,683 of record CM019826.1, on the reverse strand, counting down.
TATGATTTGAGATTCAATAGTAGGGGTATGCGCCTCCTCCTTATATAGTCTCGTAGAGCACGGCGCATACCGAGTCCTAGTCGGTTACAACAGAGGAGTCCTATTCTAATTACAAGACTTCCTTTAGTAGTTCGACTAAGTTACAATGAGAGTCCTAATCCAGGTATACTTCATACCATGTCTTTGGATCTCTCTTGACTTCTCCCAGTACTTGGCCCGAGTAGTCATCTTCAGATGATATCTCTAGCATTCTGGTCCGTCAAAAATATTTTAATTAGAAAACAAAATAAAAATATTTTACTGCATCATAAAGCCCCATGTGAATAATTCTCTGGTGTGTAAAAACCCACAAGAATGTTCATCGTGGTGGCATAAAAAATAATAATAAAAATAAATATGCAAACATGCATTCTGTTGCATTTTCTTGCGTCATAAAAATATTAAAATACAAAAATATTGAGAAGGAGATCTTACTAAAATTCTAGACAACTAAGGCTTGGGGGAAAGCACCTCCATGTATCCAGGTATGTATCTTTATCCTCTTAAGTTTTTCATTCTATAAATTCAAAATAAAAAAATATGGGCACATGAAGGCTCACCATTAATTAAAAAAAACAAAAAAAATATGGGCACATGAAGGCTCAACACTATTAAAAAACCGGCTTAGGGGAGATGCACCCCGTTATCATCACGGTTCAGATATGTCTTTATTATTATTATTATTAGTTTTTATATTATATTAAAATATGTTAGATTAAACAAATAAAATAGTGTGTCTAGTTTATTTTAAAAAGTTGATAAAAGAAGCAATCTCTGTCTAATATCTTAAAATGGAAATGATGAATAGTTGCTCTATCGTAATTTCTTTCCAGTACCTAGCCTTCAAACATGAGTTCTCCTAATTAATAATGATGCTTTAAAATAAAATTAAATGCATGGGTAGAAAATGGTTGATCTAAGGTCTAGGTAATTGACGAAAACGATATGTGATGATATGAGCTACTATTATCTTGTTATAAACAACACTAGAGTCCTGGAGATTTCTCAATATTAAATATGATTAATAAATACATTCAATCATTGAATTGAGATCACTTACACATTTCATTCATCTTTCGCATAAATGCTCACAATGATCTGTTGCTATCCTCTCAAAAATTTGTTGGAAACATGTGGCTATTAAAAAAGAGAAAAAAAATATACATATATATCCGAGGAAATAAAAAGGGACAAGTGTCTGAAACCTCAAAAAAAGATAGATCCCGAGGAATTAAAAAGGGACAAGTGTCCGGAACCTCGAAATAAAAAATAGGCATCTGCCCTACAGTAGAATTAACCTGATAGTCATATGTCTCTGATAAACAGAAGAGAGTGATATATTCAAAAGAGCATCCAACTCCATCTTCCATTCACATGCACTTCTCGATTCAATGGTGTGGCTGACTTTCTCTTTGGATCCATTGTTTAAATTAACATCTTTACGCTTTTTGAAAATTCATAAAAACTCCAGGATAATGGTGAAGTGAAACAACCAGAGACATAGTGCTTGATTTGATCATTCTATCTTTAAAGCAATTACTCAAGATCCAATGTAAAGTACTAAGACCCATGATAAATAATATGATATCTTTTTCTAATCCGAATGAGAACTTTTGTTTGAATGCATGAGTACTTGTTAGAAGTGAAAATATTGTAGCAACTCCTGATCCATTGTTAAGTTTGGCTTTGCTCAGGGACTAGCAAAGGGTAAGCTTGGGAGAACTTGTTGACGGTCCTTACACTCAATATTATACCATCAACTAATGCATAGAATAATATTAAATGAAACATACAGCATAGTTGTTGGGTTTGATTCTAACAAGTTCCACGAGTTGTGTTGTTCTCACTTGTTTTGCAGGGTTATCAATATTTTACCATATAAAAGTATGTCAAGTGATGAAACAGAGCACACCATTGCGAAGAGCTTGTCGAGACGATCGAAACAAACATATGGTTTGCTACATCTAGAGTCCCGACGAGAGAGTCCTTGTTGGATACGACATGAAAGCTTCTACAACATCTTGGAGTGATCACCAAGCAACATAATTCAGGGATTAAACTGACAGATCCAATAGCTTCGGTGAATTATTGTTTTCCAGGAAGTTTTCCAGCAGATGGAAAGAGGTAGAGTCCTACTCCAACACGATGAATCGCGCAAACAGATGGAAAGTCACGTTAGAGCAACAAGGGAGGTTCCAGAAGACAACACGTCGAAGTAGGGGCGAAGTGGCTGATAGGTGGGGCCGGCCGGCCTGGGCCAGAAACCATCTCGCCCTAATCGACCTCCTCGACACATCTCAACCCTTGTTTAAGGTTGGTTTGATCCGAGGCTGCGGTTCATCCCACCATGCTATATAAGGAGCCCCAGACCCCCCCTCCCTAGAGCATCCATCATCTATCTTCATCATAGTCGTCGCCAAGAGCAATAGCTTGGGTTTCTAGATGAGAGGAGTCCCTCGAATGGAAAACCTCTCTCTAGAATTAGTTTAGATCTAGTCTTCTAGATAGTAGAGAGATGGAGAGCGAGGGAGGAGTTTGGAGGAGATGCCGGCCTGTCGATGCCTCTTCCTCCGGTTGTACTTCGGCGGGATCAAGCTCCGTTCGAGCTTGCTCCTGAGATGCTTTGGGTGTCAACTTCTGATTCATGTAAGTTTCTTGTTTATATTATTCTTCTGGTCATGAGTCTCTTTTGAGTATTTTAATCTAATGCATTAGGTTAGGATATAATTCATAGTGTAAGCGTGGTGCTTAGGCTCGAGTTACTCGTAGATGTATCTTATAGATCGGGCTTATTTAGGTGGTAGCTCACGGGTGTGACTCTTATAGACATGTTGAATCCTTTGTAGTCCACCTCCCCGTTTATAGGACGAGCAGGACCATAGTTACCTAGTTGAGGATGTACTATGGATGCAGCCCTTCTATCGTAATGTCCCCAGTTGAATCGTATAAAACATAGTCTCTTGCCTAGATTAGAACTAGACGAATCCCAAGTTATCCTCTTTATACTCCTGCTATCGACCTTATACTAGATTGCAATTTCCCATACGCTTTACTCTTGTTTTTACTTTATCTTGTTTCTACTTTAGTTTCTGCTACCATTCATTTATCTTCTGGTTAAGTTAGAACATAGTTGATCTCACACGTTTCCCTATAGATACGATATTAAAACCTCTGGGTGAAAGCTACAACGGTATCCGTGCACTTGTGGATCTTTTTCTGTGTGCTCATATATACCAACCAACCACTTCTATGTGTTGCCGCTAGTGGTTACAGCCTAGCATTAGTGTGACGCTAAGAAGTGCGAACACCTGCCAACCTTCCCTTCGCCTCGATGCAAGCTCCAAGATGTCGCCATGTGTCGTCCCATTGATCGTCGTGCCCTCCTCATCGATAGCTTCGCCGCAACGCAAGCCTGTCGGTGCTGCCACGCGTCGACTGTTCCGCATAGGAACCTCCGACCGGTTTTGAGGCCCTAACCGGCAAACCGTCCTTGCTGAGTTTTGTGGCCCAAACTCAGAAACCCGCCACCCAGGTTTTGAGGCCCAAACCTGACAAACCGTCCACCCCGAGTTTTGAGGCCCAAACTCGGAAACCATCGAGGGTAGCTTTTTGAGGCTCAACTACCGAACCCGCGCCGTAGACGGAGTGTGGTTCTCACACCCCGACCACCGACACCGACGTCGATGCATGTCCAGCCTCCATGTCGGGCACAACGCCTTCGCCTTCTTTCTTGACTTGGCCGACGGCACTTGCGCCGCACGCAAGCCCGTGTCTGACCTCCCGCCAAGTGCCACAATGCAATCGTCTTCCTCCCGACTGGGCCGATGCCATCGCACATCCCCATGTGCTCTTGCTTGTCGAAGCCAAGTGCCAGCTACCACAGCTGATCCTCCGGCCCTCCGATCCGTTGATCCAAGCCTCACGTCTCCCCTTCACCACTCCAGGTCCATCAGCATGACCCGTCTCTACTTGACCTTCACCTCACCATCGACCACTGTCTCCGAGCTCCAAACCTGCACATCAACACAGCCAAGAGACACATGTTGCCACTCACCCCTCCCGGTGAGCCTATTGACCAATCGCTCATCACTCAGGGTGGAACTACAAGGGCACATATCAACCTTGTGTTCGCACATGGGAACGCTTTCAAGATAACATATTAAAATGCCCACACCATGGGATGGAGAATTGGTTACTCATGCAGACATTCTACCATGGGCTCACTTTGAGTGCCCGTGATAATATCGATTGTTGACACTGGTTATCTATTGAAATTAAAGGATAAATAAATATGAAAAGGGCATGAATTCAATCACCAACAAAGGTTCAAGGTTTTAATTAACAATATTCCACGAGTTTTGGTGAATTGTATTCTTCAGGGACTAAACCAGTTAACCAACACAGATTACTTCTCCTAGAAGGAACTCGATGGGAGATAGCCGAACCGACGCATCAGGAATATTCTAGAAGGATCTAGAGGACACTAGAAGACACCAGGAGGCCGGGCACCCCGAGAGACGGTCAGGTGGGACCGACTAGTCCCACCCTTAGACCGGTCGGTCTGCCCCTGGGCCCATTGGACTCCGTCTTCTGGAACCTTCCTCCACCGCCTACGAGGATGCATCTCAGCCGTACCTAAGGTAGGTTGGATCCAGCGGCCATGGTTCCTCGCCCAGGGCTATATAAGTAGCCCCAGACCCCCCTCTCCAGGGCATCAGGCATTAGGCATTAGGCATCAGGTCATCATTATCTCATTCATCAGATCAGAATCACCAGAGAAGGAGATCAATAAGAAGCCCTAGGACTACATCCACCTAGAATAGTTAGATAGAATAGGATTAAAGGAGGCAAGTTTCGCTTGGATTCCAGATCTAGTCACGAGAAGGCTCGGTAAACCCAAGATCTTCTCTCTTGTATTAATATTATGGATCTAACCATACTTCTGGTTCATAATTGCTCTTCTAGTTCATCTTTGTTCATCATTGTTTATGTTCTAGTTCGTCGTCTAGTTCTAGTTCATCGTCTAGTTCATCTTCTAGTTCATAATCCAGTTCTAGTTCATGTTCTAGTTCGTACTATAGTTCTTCTCGATGATCTAATTCATCTTATTATTCATCCCTGTGTTCTAGATAGCAATACAATTGATATGACTAAGGCATCAACAATTATATTCTTAATTATATTGCTTATAGTGCGCTTTGATTATATATTTGGCATAGGTAGATCACCATTTTGTTTATACTCATGTTTGTATAGCGCTCATCTTAATGATCATTGGGTGGGTGATAAATGTTGTGTAGGCTTGGTGCCTATACACTATTTATCTGCAAATGCGTCCTACGTTCCGGATAGAGTGGTAGATCGCGGGTGTGACACTCCGGTTGAGTCCTTTGTATTCCACCTCCCGAATGTAGTGTTCAGTATGGCTCAGTTAACTCATGGTTTAGGGGTTACTCTGTTTGGCACCTTTACTATGGAGTTGCCTCTTGATTATAAATATGATATGACCTAGTCAATGATTGCCAAATATGTTTGCACTAATCAATGTATACTATGACTTGTAATTAAAATAACTTAGGAATATTTCTTATTAATACCTGTTCTAATCATCAGTTACTAGGTAGTACTATTCTAGGATTATCTTTGATTGATCTGCTCTCTGTTACAATTTATCATTATCATTTATCATTACTTTACTATCTGATCTCTGTTTACAGTAATGAGTGTGTTATCAGTCTTTATCATAAGTGTGTGCCATATTAATTGTTGTTAAGTCCTCATTAGTTTAGTACCATCATACTTTGAATTGATTAGTCTCTAGGCTAAATATAAATAATGATACCTGAGACTAGCTTGGGTGAAGTGCTTCTACAACGGGTGTATTTATGTGTGCGCTTGCGGGTAAATATTTATCTTTAGATCCAGTGCTCTGATATAATCACATTGCTAGCTTCATGTTGGGGATGACAACTTGACGTTAAGTGATGCTAGTAGTGTCTCGTACACTCTTTTAGTGCCTTCACTAGGTTATTATTTATGAAGTTCATTCTTAGGGTGATTTCATTAAGGAGTGCCAACAAGCATTTCTGGCGCCGTTGCCAGGGACCACATCAATTCAATTAGGGATGGTACCTAGAGTTATTTATTAAAATGATTATGAACACTATTAGGACATTGCATTAGAAGCATTAAAACGGTAGCTAGAATATATCATTCAACTTACACACATGTGATAATGCACTGACTGTTTATCTCTACTCAAACAGACTTACCCTGGCTTTGTTTATTTTTTATCTTATGCAGGGTGTGATGTATGACTGGTTTCCAACTTCCGAGTAACTACGTTGAGGATCCCAAAGCTTTATTGAAGAAGACAAGACACAAACTCAAGAGACCCTCACCACAACTTCCAGAAGTTAACCAGATAAGAAGAAGCTTAACACCAGTGTTGAACACCATGGCCGACAATACACTCCGCGAGTTCTCTGCACCAACCACTGCCAACATAAGGACTGGACCAACAGTCAATGTGGGAGACAACGAATTTGAACTCAAGCCAGCTTTGATCAACATGGTGCAAGCCAATCAGTTTTGTGAAAAGGCAAATGAAGACGCAAGCACTCATCTCCAACACTTTCTGGAGATTTGTAGCACTTTCACCATCAAGGGAGTCGAAAGAGACGCCATTCTACTCCGCTTGTTCCCATTTTCACTTTTGGGAAAAGCAAAACAAGGTTCTACGCCAACAAGGACAAAAACACCTCATGGGCGATCTATTCAACTGCCTTCCTAGCAAAGTTCTTTCCAGTGGGCAAGACGAATGCTCTCCGTGCCAAGATTTCAACTTTCCAGCAACAACACGATGAATCAATCGCAGAGGCTTGGGAACGCTTTCAAGATTACATATCCGAATGCCCTCACCATGGGATGGAGAATTGGCTACTCATGCAGACCTTCTACCATGGGCTCACTTCAAGTACCCGTGAGAATGTGGATGCCGCTACTGGAGGATCATTCTTGTCACTCACTATCAACAATGCTACTACACTCATTGAGAAGATGGCCTCTAACCAAGGATGGAACGAGGAACGCTCTCAACCATGCAAGAGGGGAGGAATACATCAACTAAAGGAAGTAAACATGTTGTCTGCCAAACTTGACCTACTCATGAAGAAGTTCGATGAACACACTCCCAAGAAAGAAGACGTCATGCAAATCTACGAATGTCGTATGACATGTGAAGAGTGTGGAGGCACTGGTCATTTAGGGAGCATCTGCCCTGAGATTCAAGAGGATGCGAAGTACATCAACAACAACACCAACTACCGTCCTCAACAAACTCAAGGATGGAACCAACAATCAAGGCTAAATTACTCAGGTAACTACTCAGGTAACTACCAAGGTAATACATTCAAGCAACCACCTTTGAGAGAGATGATATCTAATCAAAACAAGATCATTGATAATATGTCTAAGAAGATAGCTTCTAATGATAAACTGCTTGAAAACATTAATACTAGAATGGATAGCTTTACTTCTGCCATAAAAAATCAACATAGCTTGAATAAAATGATAGAATCTTAGTTATCTCAGTTAGCAGCTTCAGTCCCTATGGCTGAAAAAGGTAAGATTCTCGGAAGTCCGAAAGAGCTAGAGACTGCAAATCTTGTAGATATTTATAATGCAGGGCAGCTCACAGCTAGACCATCAAGGGAGTGGAAGGATGACTCCATTGCCCCGAAGAAAGGAGATCCAGAAGACCTGTCATTCGAATCCGCATTGGACCTGATAGTTTTGAAGAAGCAGTCTGCGACCTTGGAGCAAGCATCAACATTATGCCAAGGGTAATTTATGAATAAATTCATGGTGCACCTCTGTTATATATAAATATGTGTTTGCAGCTTGCAGATCAGAAACTGTGCTACCCATTGGGAATTCTAGAAGTTGTTTGTATTCGAGTGAGACACTCGTATGTGGGTCACTTTGTGATCATTGAAACAGGTGGAGACGATAGAGCACCCATCATTCTTGGACGCCCATTCCTAAGCTCAACCAAAGCCATCATCTACATGGATAGCAGCAAGATCTGTTTCACAATCACAGGCAACAAACAAAGATTCAGCTTCAAGAGACGCACACTCACTACTCGAGTCCACCATCAAAAGTCCTACGAGGATGCAAATGCTATATCATCAAAGAAGAAGAATATGAACAGAAGGAGGAAGAACAAGGCTACACAACCACATCAAGACACAGTATGTATGGTCAACTCTGTCCGAACAGGGAGTGACCACCTTCTTCCATCACCATACCTCACCAAGAGAGACGACCCAGGCGTACCCACCATCAATTGCAAGATCGAGGGAAGTACATTCCACAAGATGTTTTGCGACATCGGATCAAGTGTTAACATAATGTCTAAGGTAGTGTATGAGTACTTATATAAAAATAGACCTATGTATCAAACACATGTGCAGCTACAGCTGGCGGACCAAACATATCGTTTCCCGGATGGAGTAGTAAAGGACGTGATGATCCAAATTGAAGAGTACTACGTTCCCATTGACTTCATGGTACTAGACATGGGAAGAGAAGATAATATCCAGATCATCCTAGGAAGACCCTTCCTCAACACCACTGGCGCCATCATCTACATGAGATCTGGAGAAATCCACTTCTAGCTCCCAAGGGAGAAGGTACAATGTTACTTTAATAGCTATGCCACTAATGAACAGGAAAAGAAGAACCACTCAAGGAGGAGGCGCCGCACATCCCAACGCAACAAGAACCGATCAATCAAGGATGGATGGGCTGACTATGAAGGAGAAGTCACCAGGAGTGAAGATATCCCATTAAAGTAAATGAAGGAAGATGAAGTAAAGGACACAAGTCCACCAGTCAAACAAGTGTGTGCAATCATCGAGGTCCTCCTAAGGATCTGTTAATGCACCGAAGGAAGAATAAGGAGCATACAAGGAGTCTTGTTCGATAGACTATAAACATCAAATCCTCACCGAAAGGTAACTCGGTAGTTATCCATATTCATTAGCATTAAATTCATCATTACATAATTAGTAGATATATCATAATCATTTTACTATTAGTATCATATTTTCTTCTTAGCAATCAAATCTGCATTAGAAAACAAAAACAAAATATGAAACACTCTAAGCCCCATGAGAGTATTATATTTTCTATGGAGGCATAAAAAAATACATTTGCATATTTACTTCTGCATTGCATTCATCCATAAAAACAAAAATCCAAAAAGAGACACTATGAAACACTGTTGAAACTTTGCTTAGTAGAAAGGAAAAAAACATAAATGATCTTAAGAGCTTTAAGACAACTAGACAAATGGAAGGAATATTTATCACTAACGCTTAAAACTCTGCTTAGTGGAAAGGAAAAAAAACATAAATGATCTTAAGAGCTTTAAGACAACTAGACAAATGGAAGGAATATTTATCACTAACGCTTAATCAAGTTCCACTAGTTGTGTTGTCTATTTTTGAATTCAGCAGGAAGAGAAGAAGAGAAGGACTCAAGAAACCGCTAACGGTCTACTCATCTTCTGGGGAAAAGACCACGTCAAGATCCAGCTTGGGGGAAAGCACCCTCAGTTATCATGATAAGTACCATACTATGGCTATTTTTATTATTAGTTCGGTTTAGCTAGATCAAGTCAATAAACATAGAAACCCATAAAAAGATGAATAACTATTACAAAACCAAATAAAGATATTATATAATGAATAAATGTCTAGGTGGATATAAACTTAAAGTTGCTCATGATGAAAATGATGAACAATTGCTCTGTCGTAATTCCTTTTAAGTACCTAGTGTTCAACCTTAAATTTTCTTGAGTTTTAGACAAAGCTGTTCTGAATAAACTCTGAACCTGAAACCTGTGGATTGCAAATGCTTGAACTAAAGTCTAGATAATTGTGGGATATGATATAAAAAGGTTTCAGCTGCTGTTTATCTAATTCCTAGAGATACTAGAGTTCTGGAGATTTACACTCTAAAAAGATTAAAAACACATGATGAGATCCTGTATGACATAACATGAATTCCTACCCAGAGCCATTAATATGATCTTAAGATAAGGCTGCTTACCTTGTTCTAAGTTTTTAGTTATGGTTGAGAAATTAATCATTATTGACGGTCCTTAATGCCAATATTATACCATCAACTAATGCATAGAATGATTTGAAATGAACCATAAAGCATAGTTGTAGGGTTTGAAACTAACAAGTTCCACGAGTTTTGGTGCTCTCACTTGTTTTCTAGGACATCCATGTTTTACCATATAAAAGTATCTCAACTGATGAATTGGAGTGCACCATTACAAAGAGCTCATTGAGATGATCGAAACAGACATATCATTTGCTATATTCGGAGTCCCAGATGAAAAGATATTAATTTTGCAACGCAATCTACAAAAGAAGGATCTAGAAGACACCAGAAGACACCACGAGGCGGCCCGCCACGGGGGCCCACTGGGCCAGACCGGTCGGCCACGGAGGTTGTTTTGCCTCTGTCTTCTGGAACCTTCTTCCACCACCTCCTAGGATGCATCTCCACCGTCCCTGAAGTCGGTTTGATCCAAGGGCTCACGTTCCACGCTCCGGGCTATAAAACCAGACCCGGACCCCCAGAAGGCCATCTCCATCTTCATTATTCATCTCCACATCAGAAACTAGGGTTTCAAGTAGAAGTAGAGGTCCCTCTAGATAAATCTCTTCTAGTTCATCTAGATCTAGTTCTTCTAGTTCTAGTTCTTGTTCTAGTTGTCTAGTTCATCTAGTTGTAATTAGAGATAGGATTAGAGAGAAGAGACGGAGAGAGCTGAGGAGGAGCCGGATCTATCAGATCTTCCTCGACATTGTATTGGTGCAGCATCTGGTTCGTCTTCAAGTAATCTCTAGGTTCTTCATTTACTATTTCTAAGTATTATATTTAATTTCAGTTCTTGCTTTATTTTATTTACTGGATCTCGCTCGTATTGAGTGCTCTAGTTATCTGCAGTAATTAGAGTAGTAAGCGTTAGTGTAGACTTGGTGTCTAGACTAGGGTTTACCTGAGTTTGCGCCCAATCCTCCGGTTAGTTGTGTTAGCTACAGGGGTGACAGCTTTGTAGATTGTTATAATCCACCACGTTAGGATTGGTGTTTCCTAGAGCTTTTTGGCAGCTTTCTCCCGATTACCCTTTTCCCAGTCTTTTTTGAGAATCGAAAAGGTACTGTTGCTCCGAAGTAAGTAAAGTATAGTGAGCCTCTAAGTAGATAAACCCGCTTAGAAAACCCTATATCTCTCTCTCTAACCACATTATCATTCTTTTCTTGGACGTTCTTAATTCTTCTAGCACACTTCGCGTTCCCCGTGGAAATCGATACTCTGGAATACTCTCGGGTGAAAGCTACATCGGTATCCGTGCACTTGTGGATTTTTTCTGTGTGCGTTTAAAGTACCCAACAAGTTTTCTGGTGTCGTTGTCGGGGAACGTTAGTTGTTCGAGTTTAGAACCAACTTCGTCCATTTATCCTTTTTTCCTTTTTCACCACCACCATCCCACATGGACTTAACTCCTATATATAAATTCTTTGCTCCAAACGGTGACTTGTTGGAGCCTCCACCATCATCACACCCCATTCTTACAGATGACTATGAGCTTTGCCCTGCTTTCATAGACATCATTAGAGAGTTATCCTTCTCCGGGTTAGCAGACGAAGATCCATACACACACCTTAGAGAATTTGAGAAGTTGTGTTCCTGTCGCACTATTGCTGGCATGACACAAGAGACACTTAAATGGAAATTATTTCCGTTCTCCCTTTTGGGTAGAGCGAAAAAAGTGGTATACTCATTTCGTAAGAGACGCAAATGGAAGTTGGGATGAACTTTGAGACAATTTTTGTCTTGCTTTCTTCCCTCTTTATCGAATCGCTGACCTTAGAATAGAAATTCTTACATTGAAACAAAAAGAGAAGGAGACTCTAGGAGCAGCCTGGGCTAGATTTACATGTCTTACCAATTCCGGTCCAAACCTTTCCTTGCCTGACCATGTCCTACACTATCACTTTTATCGTGGTCTTAACAAGGAGGCTGCTCTGCATCTTGACACTGCCTCAGGAGGGTCATTCTCACAGAAAATTGTTAGTGAAGGGAAAGCCATCCTAGAAAGAATCCTTGAAAACACTCCTTACACTAGCGTATTTGATGAATTCCCTAAGGAAGAAGTCGAGCCATGCCCCGACCAACTAGAGGAGATACACACAACCGAAACTGAATCTAAAATTCCTTTAGATCTTAACGATGAATTGGTTGTCATAGAACCTCCCATTATGGGAACAAACCACACTTTAGAAGATGGTGAACCTAATCCTCCCTTATTCCCTTTTGAAATCGAGGATGGTATTTTTGAAGATTTTGGGAACACCTCGAATTTTCTAGTCCAAATGAAGCCTCTCGTGCATTCTACACCACTTGAGGATGACGATGGCCCGAATCATGATGCCTTCCTTTTAGAACATATTAAAGGACTTTCAACCATCTTGAGCCATGAGTGGTTGGCATAAACGGAGTTATCCACTGAGGTAGACCAAATTATTGCCCCCTCGAAAGCTCTAACATGCATCCTAAAGAACACAACCATAGAGGCTCACTATAGTCCTACTGTTGGAATGAACATAATTTCAAAAGCTTTGGCTAAAAAATTACTCCCCAACGAATCAGTGATCCCATCTCATACGCTTCTAAGAAGTCCTTGTCGAGTTACACTTGAAAGTTATGGGATCATGAGGTCTATTCCAATGTGCATAAGAGGATCTGAGTATCGTCTAGACTTTCACATCTATGACATCTCGGACATGTCTCTCTTGATTGGTGTACCTTTTGGCACACTATTTCAAGAGCGACCAAATCAAAGCCTCATGACTTTAAAGCTGGGAAAATCTACTATTGATATCTCGCTTGCACGCTCACACATTTGTAACATCCCAAAAATTGCATCATTTTGAAAATAGGCAATATGATTTAAATTATGCATTTTATGTGTTGCATAAAAACCTAGATAATAAATTTTCGCAAAAGTTAAAATAAATTCTAGGCCAAAGACCATGATGATGCATACATGCTGGTGCATATTTTATTTTTGTGATGATTGGTTTTGTTCAAAACTTGTTTGAATTCAAATGGATTTCAAATTTGCTTTTGAAAACATGTTTCTGAAAATGGAAAACCATTTCTTCTTCTCCCTCTCCCTTTCTTTTCTTTTGGCCCGAGCCAGCCGGCCGGCCCGCTCCTTCCGGCCCAGTCGACCACCGGCGCCCTCACCTTTTTCCCACCGCCGGCCTGAGGCCTCTCCCCGTCGGCCTGCTTCCTCCTTTCTCCTTCTCGCGCACGGCCCAACTCGGCGGCCCATCTCCCTTCCTGCAGCCGCAGCGCGCGCTTCCCTCTCTCTCTCGCTGACGCCGATGGCCCGCGTGTCAGCTCGATCTCCCCATCCCGTATCCGACTAGAACATCAGCCGAGCTCGATTCCATCCTCCCCACGCGTCCTCGCTTGCCTAATTGGCCAAGCCAACCCCCTAATAAGACCCCCAGGAACCCGCCGCCTCTCCTCCCGCAAAAATCCCTCGTTCCCGTGCCCTAAACAACCGACACCGAGAGCTCCGCGATTTGCAAGAATCCGCCGCCGTCAATTCGCCGTTTCAGCAAGTTCCAGTGCTCGCAAGAGGTCTCTAGGGCTCCGTTTTGATCTCTTGAAGCTAACCAAGCTTTTTCCCCCTCTTTTTCCTTTTCGAATTGATTTCTTAATCGCTCGCTGTCGTTTTTCAGAGCCGCGACCTCCAATTCGAGCCAACCGCCGTCCCCGAGATCTCCCCGACGCCATCAACACCTCTGGTGAGTTCGCCATGAGCTTCTCGTTCGTTTGAACCCGCTCCCGAGGTCTCTACCTTACCGTAGCGCGTTTCCGAGCTAGTGCCGCCCGTCTCCGGCTATGGCGCCACCGCGGGCCGTCTCCCTCCTCCGCGCCGGTGTAAAAGCGCCGCCAGCTCCTCCCAGATCTAATCTGAGCCATCCATCTGGGAATCAACGATCTCCATCAGCCGATACCTATTCGGCGTCAACTTTGCATAAGAGCCCTTACACCTTTTCGGGTCTAAACCCGCGGTCCATGATGCACTGTTCAATGAGTCTGCGATTTCTTCCGTTTAAGCCCCTGCGTTTCTTCCAAATTGAGGCACAGTCCAGTCAATTCTGAATTTCGATTTAAATCGATTTTAAATTCAAATTCGAGTTTGATTTATTTACAGTTTTGCCACCAGTTTCAAATGCTTATAACTTCTACGTTTTTAGTCCGATTTATTCCGTTCAAGTTGCGTTAGATTCATTTTGAAAAGATCTATATATCTGTATGAAAATATATACTATTTTCGGTAATTAAAATTTGAGTTAGGTTTAATCTACTAATTAAGGTTTTGTAACTTGTTTAGCTCATAACTTTCGCGTTATAATTCCGTTTTTCGTGATCTTCGCGTTTATGTGATCGTGGTAGACCGTAGTTTCTGTTTTCAAACTTTTTATATTACTTCTTGTTGTCGGTGTAATGTTCTAATTATAGCTTGTTTGCTTTGCATGATTGTTGTCCCGATGATTGTGTGTTGATGTGGTAATCGAGTATAGACGGTGAGACATACGCTGGTGATCAGGAGCCCTACTTCGACAACCAGGAGCAACCAGAGTTCCCTAAATCAGGCAAGTATAGCATGGGATCCTCCTTGTTGACCTATTCACCATGAATCATCTAAATTCATATGCATGTGTCTAATGTTGATCTCCTATCTAGTTTACCCTAGGTGTTTGACCCGTTACCTTGTTAACCTTGGGATGCTATGCATATGGGTAGAATCTTTGCTAGAGCTTTACTTAAACCAAACATGATCTAATAACGGTGAATAAAACTTGATCTTTTTAGCAACATGGTTTAGGACCTCCTGTCAGCAAAAGCTGGGACATACAGTGCAACCATGAGGGTTATATGGCTCTGACCTTAGCTCAGTATAAGGACCTTTTCTAGCTTGTTAGTGGACACCTGTATAGGCGCGTTGGATCTTGCCGAGACGGGTATAGTGCGACTTCTGTCCACGTGTGTATAGGCTGCGTGTTTTTTTGCCACCTGGAAGGAGGGCTCTACATCCCCTTGCCTTAAGACCTAGCGGCCCTAACTTGTTAGACGAACCTTTGAAAGGCTTTGCGTGTATCCTGCCCGCTCACCTCGGAAGTGTTATGGGAGTAATTAACCCGGGCATCTGGATATCACGACTCATCGGGTAAAGTGTACAACCTCTGCAGAGTGTAAAACTGATATATCAGCCGTGCTCACGGTTACGAGCGGCCCGGAAAACTCACAGATTTAGTTGTTATATATTGTTTATTTATGTTGCTCATGTTGATTACCTTATTGCTATGTTTCAGTTATTATGATCATGTGGATTGGGTTTAAGCATTCATATATGTTCACTTTAATATTAAAATGTTGCCAATTAAAAGCTACCGCAGTTTAACCAGTGTTAGCCTTATTTGAGCCTCATGAACCCCATGTTACACTTGTTATGTACGAGATGTACTTATGCTTGTTTGTTTCTTTCTTCTTGGATAAAAATCCCGGGTGGGTAACAGATTAGTATGGTAATGATGACTTCCCTGAAGAGTTCTAGTCTTGCTGTCAACCAGTCATCTTCCTTGTGATGGAGCTACCACGAGAGATACTTTATTTATCCGCTGCTATGTAAAGACTTTGAATAATATTCGTTATGTAATAAACATATGTGATGGTACTTCTTAATTTGTGGCTTATGTGTGTGATTGATCTCTGGGCACACATGAGTTATTGCATTCAATTTTGTTCTTAAAATTGGGTGTGACAAATTGGTATCGGAGCTATGTTGACTGTAGGACGCAAGCCTAGCTAGTTTATGGTCGTTTTAGTGGTCTTTGCTTCTCATTCTTGCTATTTATCTTGGCCTTGTTAATTTATCAAAAATTATATGCTTCTCTTTACTTGCTCTATTGTATAAATATATTGATTCTATTGTATCTGTCCCTTGGTCTACTCCATAGATGGCTCGTCGTACCGCCCGCAAGACTGTCGGTGGTCGCATGAGGTCAGGCCTGAGGGCAGGCAACCCCGTTCCGCAAGCACCGCAAGCACCCCAGGAGCCAGAACAGCAGGAGGTAGCACCGCAAGAGCCAGCACTGCAAGATCAGGCACCTCAAGAGGTGGAACCACAAGAGCCAGCACCACCAGTACAAGCACCCCCAGCAGTGCCAGCGCCCCAGGAGCAAGCACCACCAGCACCCGTGCCACAAGCTCCAGCTCAGCAAGCACCAGCTCCACAAGCTCCAGTACCTCCCGCGCTAGTGCCCCAAGAAGTGCTGGAGGTCGAAGACGATGAAGAGCTCCCGATGGGATGGGACGTGGACTCCGGGTATCTCGTCGGAGCGCCCACAGCTGCCCAGAGTCCCACACATCACAGGCTGATGGGACTTTTTGATGCCTACTACTCCGATAAGAACATCATCGTACAGTACACCCACTGGAGGTACAGCCATCCCCTGGAAAGGACCTACTGGAAGGCAAGGATAACTGTCGCCGTCCGAGAACCAGAGAGTGGCCTATACCTGCATGAGATGGTGATTGGCCACAGGGCTCGTCGGTCCACTCTAGCGTCAGCCTTGGAAGCCGTGGCGGTTGAAGCCTACAAAGCGTTCCGGGGTCGTCGCATTGAAGACATGAGGGATGATGCATACCGCTACCTGCCCTATTGGAACAATGAGAATAGGGAGGCTATGGTAGAAGACCCTCATGCAACTCCAACCGTGAAGGCCACACGAGACTTCCTCCTTGACAGGGAAAGGTCTAACGCAGACTTGGAGAAGGAGGTGATATCCCTGGGGAAGTAGCTCAAAAGATGCTATAGCACCATAGATGGGCTCTTGGAACTGCTCGACCAACCACCTATGTACAAGAGGCTCCGTGAACCGCTCTACAAATAGGCATAAGTCACCCTTTTATGTAATAAAACGATAGTAGTAAACGTTTTGTCGAGTTTAGTTAAATTTTGTGCTAGTGTGCTTCTTTATGTGTGAGTTGAACTATTATTATGCTTATGTGTGATTTGGTTCTTTGTAATGAGTGTTGAGATATTGTAGGCTTGTCTACAAATCTCATAGTTATACATAACGTTTATGAATAATAAGAGGGTTAGTTATATCTTGTCCTATGCTGTTTTCTGGAGCAACCTGTGATCTTTTGGTTATATCTCAAGTTCTGTTCGTGCAACAAGGCTGAAAATTTTATGGTGGAAAATAGACTCCTATATCTAACCAATGTCTCTGGAATCACCTCAATAGCTGTTATGGTTTGCGAGATATGGCTGTTTCAAGTTAGAGTTTCTGCGCAGTTCTGAACTCTG
The DNA here is from genome assembly GCA_009763385.1 of Coix lacryma-jobi var. lacryma-jobi. Lineage (NCBI taxonomy): Eukaryota > Viridiplantae > Streptophyta > Magnoliopsida > Poales > Poaceae > Coix > Coix lacryma-jobi. The sequence continues at coordinate 101,192,162 of CM019826.1, read as the reverse complement.
GACAGATTCGTTTCTTCTCTGTTTTTGACGAATTTAACCACAGAATCTGGGAAAGTCACTTAAATAAAAGTTGTAGATAATTTCGTCATCTTTCCAACGGTGTATGGCACGCCCTGTTTGATATTCTGGAACTAAGATATGACTGTTTTTCTGTACTGCTGTTACTGGATCTCGCCCAGAAATTTTCAGATCTCATGTTTTCTCTCATATAAGTGATCTTTTCTTGAAAAGTTCACTAACCTTGATCCCTGTTTGGAAACACAGATGGCCGCCAGAGGAGGTAGAGTTGGAGGTGGACGTGGACGTGGCCGTGGTCGTGGAGCACCTGTTAACCCACCACCACCACCCCCAGTTGACATTCAGCAGTTGATGGGCATACAAGCCCAATTTATGCAAACCATGATGCAACATATGCAGAATCAGCCAGTTGGAGGAGCACCACCGATGCAAGTGAGGGACAAGAGGGGTGAGTTTCTGAAGGGTCACTCGCCAGTGTTCTCTCATGCCGCTGATCCCCTAGAGGCTGATGACTGGCTTCATGCTATTGAACGCCAGCTTACCATCGCACAATGCAATGACCAGGAGAAGGTGCTTTATGCTTCTGGTCAGTTGCAAGGAGCTGCTCTGGATTGGTGGGAATCGTTTTAGTTCGGTCAAGCCAACAATGCCCCACATGTCACCTTTGAGGAATTCAAGACCAACTTCAAAGCGTACCATATCCCTGCTGGTCTGATTGAGTTGAAGCAGGAAGAGTTCAGATCTCTGCGCCAAGGAGCCATGACCGTTGCTGAGTACCGTGACAAGTTTGCTCAATTGTCACGCTATGCTCCCGCTGATATTGCTCAGGATGCCGACAAACAGCGTCGCTTCCTCAAGGGTCTAAATGACGGACTGGCACTGCAGCTAATGTCCAATGAGTATGCCAGTTACCAGACTCTAGTCAACCGTGCTATAGTGGTTGACAACAAGCGCAAGGAGATGGAGGCTAGAAAGAGGAAGCTCCAAGGTCAGTCCTCTGGTAGTAACAACCGCCCTCGTTCTAACTTCGCACCAGGCAATCAGCAGAGGTACCAGGGACCGACTACCCAGTGGAACCGCAACCAAGCCCAGCAACGTCCTTCATACCAGCAGTAGGGTAATAATCAACGCCCTCAGCAATAGCCTAACAACCAAGCTCAACGCCAAGGTACCCCCGTCAACACCCCCATGAAGAATAGTGCACCTAACACTCCCAACAAGTGCTTTATCTATGGTGATGTTGGTCACCTCTCCTACAACTGCCCTAAGAAGCAGAACCAGCAGACTCCGCAGAACCAGAACAATAATCAAAGGGGACGACTGAATCCATCACCTAACTCAGGCAAGGTGAATCACGTGTCCGGAGAGACCATGCAGGAAGCGCCAGAAATTATGCTTGGTACGTTCAACATCAGTTCCATCCCCGCTACAGTTCTTTTCGATTCTGGTGCATTGCATACTTTCATATCACATACATTTGTTAGAATGCATAACCTACCTGTTAGCCTCATGAAAACCCCCATAATGGTTACCTCACCGGGTGGAGGATTGCAAGCTACGCTTCAGTGTATGCCTATAGATGTGTCCCTAGGGGGGGTAGATTTCTCAGTATCCCCAATTGTGCTAAGAACAGCTGGCATTGATTTGATACTGGGTGTGGACTGGATGAAGAGGTGCAAGACAGATATACAGTGTCAAGATAAAGTTGTGACAGTTACTACAGCTAAGGGAGACAGAATCAGTGTGAAGGTAGTGCTACAACCAACACCGACTGCAACCGTGAACCAGATGAATGAAGAGGTTTTCCAGGAAGATCTAATGGTGGATGAGTTTCCGGATGTGTTCCCCGAGGACTTGCCAGGTATGCCACCTGATCGCGACATTGAATTTATTATTGAGCTTTTACCTGGAACTGCACCCATAGCTAAAAGACCATATAGAATGGGAGTACCTGAATTAGAAGAACTTAAGAAACAAATTAAAGAGTTACAAGAAAAAGGGTTTATTCATCCTAGTTCATCACCTTGGGGAGCTCCTGTTATTTTTGTTGACAAGAAGGATGGTGGTCAATGGATGTGTGTTGACTATAGATCGCTTAATGAGGTTACTATCAAGAATAAGTACCCGTTGCCAAGGATTGATGATCTGTTCGATCAACTTAAAGGTGCATGTGTGTTCTCTAAGATTGATCTGCGTTCTGGTTACCATCAGTTGAAGATTCGGGCATCTGATATTCCCAAGACAGCTTTCACTACCAGGTATGGGTTGTATGAGTATACAGTCATGTTCTTTTGGATTGACCAATGCACCTGCCTACTTTATGTATTTGATGAACAAGGTGTTCATGGAATATCTCGACAAGTTCGTAGTTGTGTTTATTGATGATATTCTGGTATACTCTAAGAACAAGGAAGATCATGCTGAACATCTGAGGTTAGTACTATAGAAACTCATAGAGCACAAGTTGTATGCCAAGCGCAGCAAGTGTGAGTTTTGGTTGAAGGAAGTTTCTTTCCTTGGACATGTTATCTCTAATGGAGGCATTTCAGTAGATCCAGGCAAGGTTGAAGATGTGTTGAATTGGAAGCCACCAACAGATGTGACCGAGATTCGTAGTTTCCTTGGATTGGCTGGTTACTACAGAAGGTTCATTGAAGGATTCTCCAAGCTTGCTAAGCCAATGACAGCTCTGCTAGAGAAGAATGCTAAGTTTGTCTGGTCTGATAAATGTCAGGCTAACTTTGAGGAGTTGAAGAAACGTCTGACTACAGCTCCAGTGTTAATTCTACCAGATCTAAGTAAGGATTTCTCTATTTATTGTGATGCATCTCGTCAAGGTTTGGGTTGTGTTCTTATGCAAGAAGGCAGAGTTGTAGCATATGCATTGAGGCAGTTGAGAAAGCATGAGCTGAATTATCCCACACATGATCTAGAGTTGGCAGCTGTTGTCCATGCATTGAAAATTTGGAGACACTATCTAGTGGGTCACAAGACAGACATCTATACCGATCATAAGAGCTTGAAGTACATCTTCACTCAGTCTGATTTGAATTTGAGACAACATAGATGGTTAGAATTGATTAAGGACTATGATTTGGAAATACACTACCATCCTGGTAAAGCTAATGTTGTAGCAGATGCTTTAAGTAGAAAGAGCTATGCCAATGAGATCTGAATTGCTTCTATGCCATATGAGTTGTGTGCTGAATTTGCACATCTGAATCTGGGAATTGTGACTAACAGAATGGAATTGGTACTTGAACTGGTATTGATGCAAGAGATACGTAAGGGTCAGATGGCAGATGAGAAGTTGAAGCAGATAGCAGATAATATTGTTCTTGGCAAAGCATCAGGTTTTTGGTTAGATGATGATGGTACGTTATGGCATGGGAAGAGGTTATGTGTGCCTGAAATCAAGGAGATACGTGAGACTATACTGCGAGAAGTGCATGAGTCAGCTTATTCCATTCATCCTGGAAGCACTAAGATGTACCTTGATCTGAAGAAAAAGTATTGGTGGAATGGACTGAAAAGAGATGTAGCCGAGTACGTCGCTATGTGTGATACTTGTCAAAGAGTAAAAGCAGAACATCAGAGACCCGCCGGTCTGTTGCAACCGATGAAGATACCTAAATGGAAATGGGAAGAAGTCGGTATGGACTTTATAGTTGGGTTACCTCGTACTCAGAGAGGATACGACTCCATATGGGTAATAGTTGATCGATTGACTAAAGTTGCTCACTTTATACCGGTCAAAACTACCTACACGGGAGCTAGGTTGGCAGAGTTGTATATGGAACGGATAGTATGTTTGCATGGAGTGCCTTGAAAGATTGTGTCAGATCGTGGTACTCAGTTCACCTCTCACTTTTGGTAGATGATACATCGATCATTGGGTACAAGGTTGAACTTCAGTACTGCTTATCATCCACAGACTGATGGACAGACAGAAAGAACAAATCAGATTCTAGAAGACATATTGAGAGCTTGTGCCTTGTAGTATGGCACCAGTTGGGACAAGAATCTATGTTATGCAGAGTTCTCATACAACAACAGCTATCAGGAGAGTCTTAAGATGGCACCGTTTGAAGCTTTATATGGGAGACCGTGCAGAACACCGTTGTTCTGGGATCAGACAGGTGAAAGTCAAGTGTTTGGACCTGATGTGCTAAGGAATGCAGAGGATCATGTCAGAATAGTCAGAGATAGCCTGAGGGCAGCTCAGTCTCGACAGAAGAGTTATGCAAACAACCGTCGTCGAGATCTATCTTTTGCAGTAGGTGATTATGTCTACCTAAAGGTGTCACCGATGAGAGGTGTGAAAAGGTTCAATAAGAAAGGAAAGCTAGCACCCAGGTATATCAGACCATTCAAGATTCTTGAATGACGTGGTGAAGTGGCATATCAGTTAGAGTTGCCTGAAAGCTTGTCAGGAGTGCATGATGTGTTTCATGTTTCTCAGTTGAAAAAGTGCCTGCAAGTACCCGAAGAGCAGATACCGTTGGAAGAGCTCACAGTTAAGGAAGATTTGACTTATGATGAGTATCCGACAAAGATTTTAGAAACAGCTGAAAGAGTTACCAGGAGCAGAGTAATAAAGATGTGCAAGGTTCAATGGAATCGGTACTCAGAAGCAGAGGCAACTTGGGAAAGAGAAGAGGATCTGAGAAAGTCATACCCGCAGTTGTTTGAGTAAGCATCGCTGGAATCTCGAGGACGAGATTCTTTAAGGGGGGTAGAATTGTAACATCCAAAAAATTGCATCATTTTGAAAATAGGCAATATGATTTAAATTATGCATTTTATGTGTTGCATAAAAACCTAGATAATAAATTTTCGCAAAAGTTAAAATAAATTCTAGGCCAAAGACCATGATGATGCATACATGCTGGTGCATATTTTATTTTTGTGATGATTGGTTTTGTTCAAAACTTGTTTGAATTCAAATGGATTTCAAATTTGCTTTTGAAAACATGTTTCTGAAAATGGAAAACCATTTCTTCTTCTCCCTCTCCCTTTCTTTTCTTTTGGCCCGAGCCAGCCGGCCGGCCCACTCCTTCCGGCCTAGTCGACCACCGGCGCCCTCACCTTTTTCCCACCGCCGGCCTGAGGCCTCTCCCCGTCGGCCTGCTTCCTCCTTTCTCCTTCTCGCGCACGGCCCAACTCGGCGGCCCATCTCCCTTCGTGCAGCCGCAGCGCGCGCTTCCCTCTCTCTCTCGCTGACGCCGATGGCCCGCGTGTCAGCTCGATCTCCCCATCCCGTATCCGACTAGAACATCAGCCGAGCTCGATTCCATCCTCCCCACGCGTCCTCGCTTGCCTAATTGGCCAAGCCAACCCCCTAATAAGAACCCCAGGAACCCGCCGCCTCTCCTCCCGCAAAAATCCCTCGTTCCCGTGCCCTAAACAGCCGACACCGAGAGCTCCGCGATTTGCAAGAATCCGCCGCCGTCAATTCGCCATTTCAGCAAGTTCCAGTGCACGCAAGAGGTCTCTAGGGCTCCGTTTTGATCTCTTCAAGCTAACCAAGCTTTTTCCCATCTTTTTCCTTTTCGAATTGATCTCTTAATCACTCGCCGTCATTTTTCAGAGCCGCGACCTCCAATTCGAGCCAACCGCCGTCCCCAAGATCTCCCCGACGCCATCAACACCTCTGGTGAGTTCGCCATGAGCTTCTCGTTCGTTTGAACCCGCTCCCGAGGTCTCTACCTTAACGTAGCGCGTTTCCGAGCTAGCGCCGCCCGTCTCCGGCTATGGCGCCACCGCGGGCCGTCTCCCTCCTCCGCGCCGGTGTAAAAGCGCCGCCAGCTCCTCCCAGATCTAATCTGAGCCATCCATCTGGGAATCAACGATCTCCATCAGCCGATACCTATTCGGCGTCAACTTTGCATAAGAGCCCTTACACCTTTTCCGGTCTAAACCCGCGGTCCATGATGCACTGTTCAATGAGTCTGCGATTTCTTCTGTTTAAGCCCCTGCGTTTCTTCCAAATTGAGGCACAGTCCAGTCAATTCTGAATTTCGATTTAAATCGATTTTAAATTCAAATTCGAGTTTGATTTATTTACAGTTTTGCCACCAGTTTCAAATGCTTATAACTTCTACGTTTTTCGTCCGATTTAGTCCGTTCAAGTTGCGTTAGATTCATTTTGAAAAGATCTATATATCTGTATGAAAATATATACTATTTTCGGTAATTAAAATTTGAGTTAGGTTTAATCTACTAATTAAGGTTTTGTAACTTGTTTAGCTCATAACTTTCGCGTTATAATTCCGTTTTTCGTGATCTTCGCGTTTTATGTGATCGTGGTAGACCGTAGTTTCTGTTTTCAAACTTTTTATATTATTTCTTGTTGTTGGTGTAATGTTCTAATTATAGCTTGTTTGCTTTGCATGATTGTTGTCCCGATGATTGTGTGTTGATGTGGAAATCGAGTATAGACGGTGAGACATACGCTGGTGATCAGGAGCCCTACTTCGACAACCAGGAGCAACCAGAGTTCCCTAAATCAGGCAAGTATAGCATGGGATCCTCCTTGTTGACCTATTCACCATGAATCATCTAAATTCATATGCATGTGTCTAATGTTGATCTCCTATCTAGTTTACCCTAGGTGTTTGACCCGTTACCTTGTTAACCTTGGGATGCTATGCATATGGGTAGAATCTTTGCTAGAGCTTTACTTAAACCAAACATGATCTAATAACGGTGAATAAAACTTGATCTTTTTAGCAACATGGTTTAGGACCTCCTGTCAGCAAAAGTTGGGACATACAGTGCAACCATGAGGGTTATATGGCTCTGACCTTAGCTCAGTATAAGGACCTTTTCTAGCTTGTTAGTGGACACCTATATAGGCGCGTTGGATCTTGCCGAGACGGGTATAGTGCGGCTTCTGTCCACGTGTGTATAGGCTGCGTGTTTTTTTGCCACCTGGAAGGAGGGCTCTACATCCCCTTGCCTTAAGACCTAGCGGCCCTAACTTGTTAGACGAACCTTTGAAAGGCTTTGCGTGTATCCTGCCCGCTCACCTTGGAAGTGTTATGGGAGTAATTAACCCGGGCATCTGGATATCACGACTCATCGGGTAAAGTGTACAACCTCTGCAGAGTGTAAAACTGATATATCAGCCGTGCTCACGGTTACGAGCGGTCCGGAAAACTCACAGATTTAGTTGTTATATGTTGTTTATTTATGTTGCTCATGTTGATTACCTTATTGCTATGTTTCAGTATTATGATCATGTGGATTGGGTTTAAGCATTCATATATGTTCACTTTAATATTAAAATGTTGCCAATTAAAAGCTACCGCAGTTTAACCAGTGTCAGCCTTATTTGAGCCTCATGAACCCCATGTTACACTTGTTAAGTACGAGATGTACTTATGCTTGTTTCTTTCTTTCTTCTTGGATAAAAATCCTGGGTGGGTAACAGATTGCTATGGTAATGATGACTTCCCTGAAGAGTTCTAGTCTTGCTGTCAACCAGTCATCTTCCCTATGATGGAGCTACCGCGAGAGATACTTTATTTATCCGCTGCTATGTAAAGACTTTGAATAATATTCGTTATGTAATAAACATATGTGATGGTACTTCTTAATTTGTGGCTTATGTTTGTGATTGATCTCTGGGCACACATGATTTATTGCATTCAATTTTGTTCTTAAAATTGGGTGTGACAACAATGCAATAGTAGAAGCCATTCCCAAACAAGATCATATTGAGGAAGTCCTAATGGCATCTTTAGAAGACATGGTCCAACCACTCTTCGATGATGAACACTTCATTCTAGAAGAGGAAGAGTTAGCAGACCCAATTAAGATAGATCCAATGGAGGTGCCATCCCAACCCTCAATTGAATTAAAACCTCTTCCTCTAGGCTTGAAATATGTCTTTCTTAATAATAATCGGGAAACCCCAGTGATCATTAGTGACAAGCTCACTCAAGACGAAACACACACTCAAGATGAAACACAACAACTTGTCACTATTCTAGAAAGACACAGATCTGCTATAGGCTACTCACTTGAAGACCTCACAGGCATTAGTCCCGCTCTCTGCACTCATCGCATCCCCACTAATCCTATTTGCACACCTTCGAGGGAGCCACAACGGAGACTTAATAATGCTATGCGAGAGGTTGTTAAGAAAGAGGTCTTGAAGCTTTTACATGCTGGGATTATCTATCATGTGCCACATAGCGAGTGGGTTAGCCCAGTGCAAGTCGTGCCAAAAAAGGGAGGAATGACAGTCGTTAGAAATGAAAATAATGAACTTATCCCTCTACGAACTGTCACTGGGTGGCGTATGTGCATTGATTATCAGAAACTTAACAAGGCTACAAAGAAAGATCACTTCCTGTTACCCTTCATTGATGAAATGCTGGAATGGCTTACAAACCACTCTTTCTTTTGTTTCCTTGATGGGTATTCCGGGTATCATCAAATCCCAATCCACCCAGATGACAAGAGTAAGACCACTTTTACTTGCCCGTATGGAACTTACACATACCGACGAATGTCGTTTGGATTGTGCAATGCTCCAGCTTCTTTCCAACGGTGCTTGATGTCTATTTTCTCTGACATGATTGAGAAAATTGTGGAGGTGTTCATGGACGACTTTACCGTCTATGGCAAAACCTTCGATGATTGTCTTAAGAATTTAGACAGAGTCTTACAATGGTTTGAAGAAAAGCACTTAGTCCTGAACTGGGAGAAATGTCACTTTATGGTTCAGGAAGGAATAGTGCTAGGACACAAGATCTCTGAGAGTGGTATAGAAGTGGATAAAGCAAAAATTGAAGTCATAGAACAACTTCCACCTCCCACAAATGTGAAAGGTGTTCGTAGCTTTTTAGGCCATGCAGGGTTCTATAGGCTTTCATTAAAAACTTTTCTCAAATTGCTAGACCCCTGACAAGCCTCTTAGCTAAAGATACGCCAGTCATCTTTAATAATGAGTGTCATGAATCTTTTCAAATCCTTAAAAAGGCACTTATTTCAGCTCCAATCATCCAACCACTTGATTGGAAGCTACCCTTTGAGATCATGTGGGATGCCAGCGACTTTGCTGTAGGAGCTGTTCTTGGCCAAACAAAAGATAAAAAGCACTATGCTATATCATATGCTAGTAAAACTTTGTCTGGGCCACAGCTCAATTATGCTACCTCTGAAAAAGAGTTGCTAGTTGTTGTCTTTGCAATAGACAAGTTTAGGTCTTACTTAGTAGGAACAAAAGTAATCATTTACACAGATCATGCTGCTCTTAAGTACCTCCTCACTAAGAAAGATGCTAAGCCTCGATTAATCCGATGGATTCTCCTACTCCAAGAATTTGACATAGAAATAAAAGATAAGAAAGGAGTAGAGAACTCGGTAGCTGATCACTTGTCTAGGTTGCAATATAAGGAAACACATGAATTACCCATTAATGACTATCTTAGGGACGACACACTCCTCGCGGTTACACACTCGGACCACAGGTATGCAGATATTGTGAATTTTATGGTTGTAGGTTATGTTCCACCAGGAGGAAACAAGAGAAAGCTCGAATATGATGCCCGCTGCGACTTATGGTATGATCCATACCTTTATCGTGTCTGCTCTGATGGATTGCTAAGGAGATGTGTCCCAATGGAAGAAGCCACAAAGATCATAGACAGATGTCATGCATCACCCTATGGAGGACATTATGGAGCATACCGTACACATGCTAAGATTTGGCAGAGTGGATTCTTTTGGCCAACGATGTATCCAAAGGAGTTTGTTAGAAGACGTGCTAGATGCCAAAAGCATGGAAACATTAATGCTCGAGATGCGATGCCACTCCAGAACAACCTCCAAGTGGAACTGTTTGATGTCTGGGGAATTGACTACATGGGACCATTCCCTAAGTCTGGAGATGTTGAATACATACTGGTGACAGTGGACTACGTGTCTAAATGGGTAGAAGCATTACCATGTCGAGCTGCAAATTCCAAGCATGCTAACAAAATGTTCCATGAAGTGATATTCCCAAGATTTGGAACACCTCGACTGGTCATAAGTGATGGAGGATCACACTTCATTGACAAAACCTTCAGAAAGTTCCTAGAAGAATATGGAGTCAAACACAACATTGCAACTCCATACCATCCACAGACAAGCGGTCAAGCTGACACATCAAATAAGCAAATCAAGAACATTCTACAAAAGACTGTGGATGAAATGGGGAAGAAATGGAAGTACTAGCTTCACGATGCACTGTGGGCATATCGAACAGCATACAAAACACCCATAGGAATGTCACCTTATCAGCTTGTGTATGGGCAAACATGTCACCTACCTATTGAATTAGAATTCAGAGCTCACTAGACAATCAAGAAATGGAACATGGATCTCTACCTAGCTGGCAAGAATCGTCAGATGCAAATATCAGAGCTAGAAGAATGGAGAGAGAAGGCCTACCATAGCTCTAAGATATACAAAGAAAGAACAAAAAGGTGGCATGATAAGAGAATCAAGCACAAGGAGTTCAAGCCTGGTGACAAAGTACTTCTGTTCAACTCAAGAGTGAAGCTTTTTGGTCATGGAAAACTTCACAGTAAATGGGAAGGACCATTCAAAGTAGTGGAAACCTCATCACGAAGCACCATCACAATCCAAGACGATAAAGGTAACACATTCAAAGTAAATGGTCAACGTTTGAAAGTTTTTCTAGAACCTGAAAATTTAGAAGAAATTGATGTTATTGAATTTTTACAGTTTAAAGATCCTATCTAAAAATCAATCTATCACCAAGGCTCTAGACAATTAAAACTAATATGACTAACACTTAATCAGTTCCATGAGTTTTGTTGTCTATTTGAGCTATGCAGGATCATTAAGGAGAGTTGACAAGCAAGTGGATGCTCTACCACTATTGGAGTACTGTCTCATCCGTCATCATCATTAATCAATGCTCCAATAGAGGTAGTACACCTCCACTACAAGTCTACTACACTACAAGATTGAACGACTACGTCAACATCTAGCTTGGGGAGGCCACCCATGTGTATACAGGTAAGTATCTTTATCCCATTAAAGTTTTCTTTACAAATAAATATAAAAAAATAAAAAAAATGTGAGTACATGAAGACTCACTCCTTTAATCATTTGTGTCTTAGCTAGTATTATTGTCTAGATAATTATTACTGCTTAAGAATAAAAAGAACCTGGTCAAATTTTTATGGAAATGATGTATAGTTGCTCTATCTAATTTCTTCCAAGTACCTAGCCTTTAAAACATAAGTTCTCCTAATTAATAATGATGTCTTAAAATGAAATTAAATGCATGGGTAGCAAATGCTTGATCTAAAGTCTAGGTAATTGACAGATATGATATGAGATGATTTGAGCTACTGTTATCTTGTTCTAAAATAACACTAGAGTTCCGGAGAGTTTCCAATATTAATATGACTAATAATTGCATTGAGTTAAATTCTTTGTTGACCCTATGAGAAGTTATCATGCTATTGAATTGAGATCACTTACACATTCCATCCATTTTCCGCATAAATGCTCATGTCCCAATCCTCTCAAAAGTTTGTTGGAAGCATGTGGCTATTGAAAAAAGAAAGAAAAAAAACGAGGAAATAAAAGGGACAAGTGTTCGAAACCTCAAAAAGAAAGATCCCGAGGAAATAAAAAGGGACAAGTGTCCAAAACCTCGAAAGAAAAAAAATGAATATCATAAAAAATGGGCATGTGCCCGCTAGTAGAAATTAGCCTGATAGCCATGTGTCTCTGATAAACAGAAAAGAGTGATATATTCAAAAGAGCATCCGCCTCCATTTTCCATACACATGCACTTCTTGATTCAATGGTGTGGTTGACCTTCTCTTTGGATTCATTGTTTAATTCGACAACATATGTTTTTAAGCTTTTTGAAAATTCATAAAAACTCTAGGATAATGGTGAAGTAAAAGAGCAAGAGATATAGTGCTTGATTTGATCGTTCTATCTTCCAATTACTCAAGATTCAAGGTAAAGTACTAAGCCCCGTGATAAATAATATGATTTCTTTATGAGAACTTTTGTTTGAATGCATGTGTACTTGTTCGAAGTAAAGATATTACAGCAACTTTTGATTCACTTTTGGGTTTGACTTTGCTAAGAGACTAGCAAAGGGTAAGCTTGGGGGAACTTGTTGACGGTCCTTAATGCCAATATTATACCATCAACTAATGCATAGAATGATTTTAAATGAACCATAAAGCATAGTTGTAGGGTTTGAAACTAACAAGTTCCATGAGTTTTGGTGCTCTCACTTGTTTTCTAGGACATCCATGTTCTTACCATATAAAAGTATCTCAAGTGATGAATTGGAGTGCACCATTGAAAAGAGCTCATCGAGACGATTGAAACGGACATATCATTTGCTATATTCGGAGTCCCGGATGAAAAGATATTAATTTCGCAACAAAATCTGCAAAAGAAGGATCTTGAAGACACCAGAAGACACCACGAGGCAGCCCGCCACGGGGGCCCACTAGGCCAGACAGACCGGTGGGGCCCACCGATCGACCGGTCCGCCACGGAGGACGTTTTGCCACTGCCTTCTGGAACCTTCTTCCACCTCCTCCTAGGATGCATCTCCACCGTCCCTGAAGTTGGTTTGATCCAAGGGCTCGCGTTCCAAGCTCCGGGCTATAAAACCAGACCTAGACCCCCCAGAAGGCCATCTCCATCTTCATTATTCATCTCCACATTAGAAACTTGGGTTTCAAGTAGAAGTAGAGGTCCCTCTAGATGAATCTCTTCTAGTTCATCTAGATCGAGTTCTTCTAGTTCTAGTTCTTGTTCTAGTTGTCTAGTTCATCTAGTTGTAATTAGAGATTGGATTAGAGAGAGGAGAAGGAGAGAGCTGAGGAGGAGCCGGATCTTCCTCGACATTGTATTGGTGCAGCATCTGGTTCGTCTTCAAGTAATCTCCAGGTTCTTCATTTACTATTTATAAGTATTATATTTAATTTCAGTTCTTGCTTTATTTTATTTACTAGATCTCCGCTCGTATTGATTGCTCTAGTTATCTGCAGTAATTAGAGTAGTAAGCGTTAGTGTAGACTTGGTGTCTAGACTAGGGTTTACCTGAGTTTGCGCCCAATCCTCCAGTTAGTTGTGGTAGCTACAGGGGTGACAGCTTTGTAGATTGTTATAATCCACCATGTTAGGATTGGTGTTTCGTAGAGCTTTTTGGCAGCTTTCTCCTGATTACCCTTTTCCCAGTCTTTTTCGAGAATCGGAAAGGTACTGTTGCTCCGAAGTAAGTAAAGTATAGTGAGCCTCTAATTAGATAAACCCGCTTAGAAAACTCTATATCTCTCTCTAACCACATTATCATTCTTTTCTTGGACGTTCTTAATTCTTCTAGCACACTTCACGTTCCCAGTGGAAATCGATACCCTAGAATACTCTCGAGTGAAAGCTACATCGGTATCCGTGCTCTTGCGGATTTTTTTGTGTGTGTTTAAAATACCCAACAATCATGCTCTAGGAATCAAGAACGTTTTATTAAAAGATTCACTCTACCGAAGTATTATGATAAAAATATGAAAGAAAAAAAATGATAGCCCATGGTCCCTCTAATATCAATATGCCAGCAAGAGATGACAAATTTCAAATGTTCTAAGTTCTTGATCTATGAGTGCAGATACATGGGTGTATGCCGAGTCTTTGAGTGATGAGTGATTGTCAACTGGGATAATGTGCATGTTCTTTGGCTTGTGTTGTGCAGGTGTCGAGGACGGATAAAGTGATCAAAGGCAAGGTGAAGGTCAAGTAGAGACATGCCGTGCCGATGGACCGAGAGTGGCGAAGGGCGGACGTGAGGCTTGGACTGAGGGACCGGTGGCCCGATGATCAGCTGTGGTGGCTGACAGCGTGGGACAGCGACGAGCGAAGACTTACGGGCACGGTGTTGCTTGGGTCGAGGACCTGGGGACACGTGTCGGTGGACGGGGTGCACGGGCGGTGCATCCCCTCTACGGATCGGTTTGGTGGTTCAGCCACAGAAAAACCACCGAGTGGACGGTTTCTAGGTTTGGGCCTCAAAACCTGGGCGCTGATGGTTTCCGAGTTTGGGCCACAAAACTCGGGCTAAGGACAATTTTCAGGTTTGGGCCTCAAAACCTGGGTGTTGCGGGTTTGCTGGGTTTGGGCCACAAAACTCAGGCTATGGACGGCTGGTTTCCCGGTTTGGGCCTCAAAACCGGGGGTTGGTCGTGAAGGTTGGTTTCCCGGTTTGGGCCTCAAAACCGAGGGCGAAGTCCGAGAAAAGGACAAGCGGAGCGGTGGCGGCACGTGGCGGCAATCGGTGAGGTTGCGTCGAGGCAACGCTACCAGTTGTGCGGGCGTGGCCGTCGGATCACCACCTACCATGAGTTGGTCCAGAATAACCCTAGGGTTTAGCTGGTTCGCTCTGTAATTAGAGAGGGGTAGAGTAGGAATTAGAATTAGGATAAGTAGAGGGAGACACCCTCTTCCCATTCTATCTCAGCCATTTGCTCTTTGCCTTCTAGGTTTTCCTGCTCTCCCAATCCCCTGCTGTAGCAACTGAGATCCGCAGAGAACCATACCACTATGTACTAGAGATTTTGAGGAAGTGAGACCATAATCTCACTGTTGTAGCGTGTGGTAGCCACACGGTTGCAGATCGATGTGTTGATTCGCGTTTTGGTTCGTGTTCTTCGCGTTCTTCGTTTCTCCATGATTTTTCCGTCACTCGATCTCTCTCCCTACTGCATCTTTTTGAATTCCACTTGAATCAACTTGTTCTTTATAGTGAGGAGATCATTTCCACTGAAGGAATTCATCTAACTCCTCACGAACAAGTAGATCGGGTCGATTTCATTTTCGTGGTGCTTTTTCGCTTCATACACCTTCCCCTTCGATTTCCCGTTCATTGAATCAATTTGAGCGGATGATTTCTTGGCAATAGTCTCCTAACTACCCCATGATCATCTTCTCCAAGTTTGGGAACGTGGGATTGTGATTTGAATCGATTTTGGGAGGATTTGGGAGAAGGGCGAACGAAATCGCCCTCTCTGTTCATCCGCGGACAGTCCGCCAGTTCTACCGCGGACAATCCGCGCATCCGGGTCGGTCAGACCAGTGGCCTGACTCTGCGCTGTTGGGCAAGTGATTTTTGAACCACAGACAGTCCGCCGTTGGGACTCGCGGACAGTCCAGGAGTCGTCTAGGGAGGTTCCAGCAGAGTTGCTGTTTGGCGATTTTCGCCAGCGGACAGTCCGGGATCGGCTGGCGGACAGTTCGCAGTAGCCGCGAACAGTACGGGACCTGCACTCCAGACCATCCAGGACTTGGCTGAAGCCTCCGGTTTTGTGTGTTTGTTCTCCCGGCTTCTTTGCATGGTTTCCGGACTTCTCGTTTGGCCCTATTGTTCACCTAGGAACCTCTCTAGGTATCTTTGCTACTTGTTAGCATCGGTATTCTGGGATTTCTCGACGTAGGCTTCAATCTACGTTCGGGACTAGGTTTTAGGGGTTGAACTTGTTCCGGTGCTTTTGCCGATTGGCTTGCTATTGCTTTGTGGTGCTCCGCCGTGATCCTAGGGATCATCCACCCTCTTCCAAGGGTCGTGGGCATCACGGTTTCGATCGAAGTTTTTGGGGGTTGATTTGTGGGACAAAGGCCAAAGTTTCGAGAGAAATTTTTGTTCTCCCATTCACCCCCCCCCCCTCTGGTCGCCTTGCTATTGCATTCTCGGTCCTTCAATTGGTATCGGAGCGGGTTAAGGATCTTCCACCTTAGCCGGTTCCAGATCCACCGAAGGCGACATGGATCGCGGCGTGGGCAAACCGTCGTTTTTCGATGGGACAAACTATGCATATTGGAAGATACGCATGTCGGCCTATCTGCAGAGTTTCGATGCTTTCATTTGGGATATTTGCAACTCTGCCGATTACGTGGTCTTGGCTGCTCATGTCACTTAGCATCAGATCGATGAGCACGATGCCAATAGCCGAGCTTGTAATGCTCTTTTCTCATGCTTGAGCATGATTGAGTTTGATCGCGTTTCTCACCTCGCTACGGCTCGGGAGATTTGGGCTACCCGCATGCGTTTTCATAAGGGAACCACTCAAGTCAAAACCTGTCTCTATGAGTCGTTCAAGCGAGAGTATGAGAACTTTCGACATATGCCTGGCGAGAGCATAGAAAGTTTATTTGCTCGCTTTCAGGTGATTGTCAACAGGATGAGGGCTAACAAGGAGCTGTTGCCTTTCGACGATCATGAGAGGGCTTTGAAGCTTTTGCATACCCTTGATCGGTCGGTGTGGGATTCCAAAGTTCAGGCGATCATCGAATCACCTAACTATGAGACCCTCACGTGCGATGAGCTCTTCAGTAAGCTCAAGTCCAGTGAGATCGATGCCATGGCAAGGGCTTCTTATGAAAATCCTTCTGGCCCGTCGATGGCTTTGCTTTCTGGCTCTTCTGCTAACACCTCTGGAGGCTTTGCACTCTCTTCTCTTCTTTCTGTCATAGAGGAGCAGTTGGATTTCATACGGGATGTCGAGTTGGCTTTGCTCGCCAACCGGTTCTCGCGGTTCCACAACAACCGCATGAACCGTTGCCGCGGAGGAGGACGCTCGGGATGTTTTGAGTGCGGCGACCCCAACCACTTCATCGCCAATTGCCCGAAGAAGAACAAGCAGACCTTCGGCAAGGCGGATCATGGGCACAAGTATGACTTTGGCAAGCGCAAGGAGAAGTACGTCCCCGCGAAGCACAAGCGGAAGGGCGGCTTCAACAAGGAGTACATCAAGACGAAGTACTTGGAGAAGGCCCAGGCTGAGCAGCGTGCGTTTTTCGCCACGCTCAGCGACGTCGACGACTCGGATGACGACTCCGCTTCCTCAAGCGATGACGAGTCCGAGAAGAAGAAGATCGAGGACAAGCTCAACGGCCTCTGCTTCTTCGCTGACGACGAGGGCTTCTGCACCATGGCCCTCGGCAAGGAGGTCGACGGCGAGCTGGAGGAGATCCCTCGGAACGACGATGATGATGACACCTCCCAGGTATCTCTGACCCCCGATGAGCTTTCTACTGAGGTCGAGAAGCTTACTGCCGCCCTTCTTAGTCAAGACAAGTTGCTTAGGCGCGCTGCTAGAGAGCGGAAGGAGTTCAGGCAAAAGTGGGAGGATACGGTGAAGGAGCTTGAGTTTGCCAAGTCCACCGTAGTTGTCTCTGAGGAGGTTGAGTGTGAGATGTACACCACGCACATGATTGACCTTCTCACTTTGAGAGGTAAGTATGTTGTGTTGGTAGGAGAGGTGCATGAGCTGAAGGCTAGATCCTTGTTGTTGGGTGCCTGCAAGTCCTGTGCGGGCTTGCAATCTGAGTTGGCAGAGAAGAATGCCAAGATTGTGTCTCTTGAGAAGGCCAGCTCGGATAGCACGTGTGTGACTAGGTGTATTCTTTGTGAGGGTTTGGATATGGAGATTGCGAATGTGAAGCATGACAAGATGCAAACTGAGGAGGAAAACACATACCTTCGGACCATCTTGTCATGGGTGTCGAGTGGTGAGCCACAGCTTGGGATGATGATCTCCCAGTTCAAGCGTGCTGCTGGAGGTCCCGGTGTAGGCTTTGCTCAGCGTGTTGATGTTTCATCTTTCGAGAAGATTGGAGAGTCGAGTGGTCTGAACCCGTGTGAGAAGCCCAACTCCACCACTACTCCCAAGCTTACAAAGATTCCACCCAGAGAGCCTCTAAAGCCTAACACCAAGGATGGTGTATTTGTGGAACCTCCGAGAGCTCCACCCAAGAAACAATCATGGGCTCCAAAACCAAACCACCTCAAGAACAAGCTAGACACCATGCCACCCATCCAAGAGGAGCTTATGCCACAGAAGGGCAAAGTGATCCATACCCACTACCGTGAGTACCAACAACCCCCTATGAGAGCGGTGAGGTACCATTGTGAGCATTGTGGGAGAGATGGACACTTGAGTGAGTTTTGCTTTCGGCGCAAGAGAGAGGCGCGCCGTGCAAAGGAGATAAACAACACGGACATGTACCATCCTTTCCATGATGTACATGTGCCGAATGTTCAGAGGCGTGCTGCTGGGCCTAGAGGTCCAAAACCTCAAGTTCCTAGGCCTAGGCCGCGAGGAGGTCGTGCCCGGTAGGAGCCTGCAGTTGTAGGCTATGGACCCCGTGGCGGTGGCTTTGTAGTTGAGCATTTTCCACCACCGTGTTTTGAGTATCGCGATGGATGCTCCTCCGTTAGCAGACCACGTTTTCCTCTACGTGGTGATCGCTCTGAAGGACCAAAAATGCTAAAGCAAGGCGACCAGAGGGGGGTGAATGGGAGCCTAAAAATTTCTTCTCGAAATTACGGCCTCTGTCCCAACAAAAACAACCCCGAAAGCTTCGGACTCAAACGTGATGCCCACGACCCTAGAAAGAGGGTGGATGATCCCTAGGATCACAGCGAGGCACCGCACAAGGGAGCAAACCAAAACTCTCAAAACTCCGAGTCAAATTCGTGCCTAAAAGACCACTCCCAAACGTAGATAGAGAGCTACGTCGGGATTCCTCCAAATACCGATGCTAACGCGTAGCAAAGATATGTAGAGAGGTTCCTAGGTGAACTCTAGGAGCAAACGAGAAGTCCGGAAACGAAGCGGAAAAGCCGGGAGAGCCAATGCACTGAAAATCAGCTCTCAGCAGGATCCCGGACTGTCCGGGCTGCTGGTGCCGGACTGTCCGGTCAAGGGCGAACTGTCCGCGCCTGGGAGTCCGGACTGTCCGCTGGCAGAAGACCCAAAAACAAACTGTTCTGCAGCTGCTGGACGGGTCCCGGACAGTCCGCGGTTTGCACGCCGGACTGTCCGCGGTTCACATGAACAGTGAACGAAGAGCGTCCGATGCCTGCCCGAAGCCGCGTCCGATGAGGACCCCGGACTGTCTGCGGGTCCTGGGGGACTGTCCGCCGGCTAAACGTGAAAAACAGCAAAGCTGCTGGAACGACTCTGCTCAGGGCCGGACTGTCCGCGCCCAACACTGGCGGACTGTCCGCCGGTCACTGTTGACCTAACCAACCGAGCTGCGCAGCCACTGAATCGGCTGGAGCCCGATGGCCGGACTGTCCGCGCCTAACTTGGCAGACTGTCCACGCCTACGGCGGACTGTCCGCGGCCAATATGGCGGACAGTCTGTGATCTCCCAGAAAGCACAAAAACTGCTCGGGTCAAAACCAAAATCGATTGGATCTTCACCAAATCGAACGGGGCTGCGACCAAACTTCACCCAAGTGTTCTTCTACGTGTTGGGAAGCTAATCCTAGGATATCATCGCTTCAATCCAACAACACCATGAGAAATCCGAAGAACACCGTAAAAGGGGAAGAACGAAGAACGAAAACAATTTCGGCTCGATCTACTTGTTCGTGAGGGTAGAGATGAATTCCTCCGGTCGAAATGTTCTCCTCACATCAAAGAACAAGTTGATTCAAACGGAATCGCAAAAGACGCAGCGAAGAGGGAGATCGGGGGAGGAGAAAATCGTGGAGAAAAAGGAGAACGCGAAGAACACGAAGAACAAAATCAAAGCGCGAATTCCACCACGAATTTGACCCTTGGATTCAGAGGAATGGATGATTCATTAACCACTCGGTGTCGGGCTACAAGCCACTCTAGCAGATCAAAGCTTGGATGGCGAAAAGCTCAAGAACAAGAGCCTGTCTCTCCCCAACCCTAGCCTCCTCTCACAAACAGCAAAATGAGAGTGACACCGCTCCCCGGATGCACAAGGATGTCCGCTGTAACACCCAGGTGTTAGATGCCAGCTGAGCAGTGAGTTTGAGCACCGATGTGGTATTTTCAGTAATAATCAAGAACCTAATTTCTAGTATTGTCAGTGAGGACAGAAGTATCAGAATCAATTTTGAAGGCAGAACCCAGTTTGAGTTATTTAGGAAATAATTAATAAGAGTCAGTTAATAATGATTGCCAATTTATAAATATTCAGGATTAATGCTAAACATGGATTTTTCATGTGACCCACCTCAGTTCCTGTCTATAGTAACTGGTGAAAAAGTTTGGTGAAGTTTGGAATCAAAAAGTCACATGAAATGACGAGTCGCAACTTTGTCTGTTATGGTTGATTGACGGAAGAAAATCATTCAGGTCCAACAAATTGTTGTAGTTATGCCCAATCAACTATATATGAACTCACGGTCAAAAGTTATGGAAGTTTCGTGTTGAGCAGATGAACAGAAAATATCCCGACCGACGAGAAACCGTAATCTGGATCCTGCCGGGTGACCGCTTTGACCGGAGTTGAACGGTATTTTCGGGTGTTCGCATGTCAGTGCGCTTTAAACAAAAGTTGTAGTACAGATCGAAAGGAACAAATTTTGTTTTATGGCCAAGACCTTGATCGGTGCCGAAAAGGGTGAAAATGAGCTCGCAAGATGAGATACAACGCAGTTTTCAGGTTCCGGAAATCGGCTAAGTCTCGACTGCGAAAATTGGAATTTCGGTCACCGCGGAGCTGCCGTCGACGATCGTTACCGGGCAAACCATTGGGAATCTGACCAAGTGCCTTTAATGAAAGTCGGAGTACTCGGCGAGACGACGACAACAAAATTAGTTTCGTCGGAATCGGAGTCCGTTTGATCAGTGTTCGCAATTTTTAATCTTGACCGAAAGTTTCGAGAAACCTGCCAGATTGGGAAAGAAATTTTGGGAAAAGTTTGACGGGAAATTTTCCCGAGGCCGGCCTCTTGTCCCGAGGCTGCGAGCGCCCGTCCCGAGGCCTCGCCTGCCGCGCCCTCTCCTCCTATTGGCCCAAAGGGGTGGCCGTCGCTCCTCCCGAGGCCGCACCGCGTCCCGAGGCCGCGCGCCCTCTCTCCATCGGTCAAAAGACCGAGCGGTCTCCCTTCCCCCTCCACTCAGTCTCCCTTGCAGCAGAAGAAAACAATCAAAGCGGCAGCTCTCTGTCTCCATGGCCGGCCAGGGCAGCGCCTCTGCTCCTGCTCATCTCCTCCTTTCCATGTTGCGGCAGTAGCTCCTCCCCTTCCTGGCCGCTGTCCTTCTCCTCGGCGAAGTCAGCCAGCTGGCCTAGCGCTCCTCTTCTCCTCACCTTTTTCCCCTTCTTCTTTCTGCTCCAGGTTCCGTGGTCGAAGCCGCGCGGAGAACCGCGACTCTGGCAACGCCGTCCCCTGGCCGCAAGCCAGCGCAGCAGCAGCGATTGCGGCGACCTGAGCGACGGGGAAAGCCCAGCAGCAGGCCGATCAGCCCCAACCTGAACCCTAGCCGGCCATCTCCTCAAGCCCGGCGACTTCCCGCTCGGTTCCCGTCGATTTCTTCCGTGAAATCCATGGTGAGGGCCATCTAGCGAAGCTGAAGCTTTTCGTTGGGTTTTTATGTTAACTTTCATGACTCATTAGATTTACTAACAAGTCCCTAATTGTTTTGTGCAGATCTGAGGGGTCCTAATGCAAAATAGTTTTTGTTTTTCGTTTTTGTTTAATTAATAAATCTGACCGAAACTTTGAAAATGCGTGATAAATTGTGTGTTTGTCCAAAAATTGCAAGTGAGCACTTTTTGGAATCCTTGTAAATAGTACTGCCCAGTGAATGTCTTATATGATGTATGTTAGTGGAAATTTTCTGCGGTGATAAATTATTTGTGTTAAATAGCATTAAATAGAGATAAAATGATATCTGCTGTTATATTAATTAGATTGCTGTGAAATTTTTATGGTAGGCTCCTCTGGTCATGTGTGTGCTGTGATAAAAAATTTCAGATTTATTGGTGCAAGTATGATTTAGTTATGACTTTATCTTGCTTTCAGCTCATTAAATGGGTTAAAATGATTTATGGCAAATCTTTGCATGTGAAAATAGAAAAGTTGGTTCTACTGCCTTTCTATGATGTTGTTATAGCTTGGATAATTTTATCATGGCCATGTGTTTACAGAAAATATGATTTATAGAATTTTGTTGCTCTCACATGCATTTTATGAATTAAACTTGCCATGTTTTGAATAAACAATTTATAAGACCTGAGTACATAATCTCTTTGCAGTAGTCATGATTTGACATTATCTATCATTAGTAAAAATATGAGCTCCAAATTATATGTTTGCAACATCACTTAAAAATAATGCCTTTGTTAGTTAATTATTTAATTAATAAAAGCATATTGGTAAATAAAAATGTATATGTTCAAATGATTACCTTTGTTGCATGTTAATCTGAGATAAGTATTGTGTGCTCATGTTTATAAGTGTTTGATGATGTTCATAGCTCATATGTGTGCTCACATGCTAATCAAATAAGTAATGAAGTAATTTGTTAATATGCTGAAATTGCTGCATGTACAGTTTCTGTGGTGGTGATTAGTTTGTAAGGAAAATGATGTTTTCTGTAGATATGTTCTATACAAAAGTTGTAGATAACTTATTTATCTTGTTTGTCCTAAAATTTCATGATTTTAGGCCCAATAGTTTAGGAGTTATAGATTTTGCAATTTGGCTGTCAGGTTTTACATACTTTATGTACAGATCTAAAAGAATGAATTGTTTGTCTAGTTTAAGTTATGAATCATGTCTTCGTGTTAATAGAAGAGTTGTAGTGTTTTTCATAAGATTTCTAAATTGTCTTGGATCACTATTTTTGGTGGTGTAGAACTTGAGTTACATGTGTTCAAATTTAGAAGTCAGAATCTGTCCAAATCTGGACAGATTTAATTGTTTGTTTTGGGTAGCCTTGATAACTGCTTAATCATCTTGCGATGATTATAAATAAGTTGTAGAAAACTTAATAATCTTTCTAAAAAGTCTTATTTCAAGTCCTTGGGTGCTTTAGATCTCCAGTTATGGCTGTTTGAAGATGAATGTAATATTCTGTCCAAAGTTTGGACAAAAGTGCTTGTCTATTATGTTTGGTCTTTTTAATAGCTGAATCATGCTTAAGTGATAATAGCAAAGCTGTAGATAATTTCATTAGCTTTCCAGAAAGTCCAGGATCACCTTGTTTGGATATGTGTAGCTCCAGTTACGCCTGTTTATAGTACATGTCATGTTGCTGTCCAAACTGTGTAAATAAGCCTAAGTTGATTGATGTAACTCGATAGTTGTTTATGTGATCTTCAGTGATACCCTCTGCCTTGTTAATGATGAGCATGTTTATTCCATGTTATTAAGTTAATCAACCTAATGTGTTATATAAATATATTAGATGATGTTGATTGACATGCTTAACTAAAATAATAGTTGTATGCGCATACATGTGTTTCATTGGTGTGATGTATGTAGTGATTATCTTGATTGATTGTTATAGTTAGCCTCTATGAGTGTTTAATGAACAGTGTGTTACACTTTGCTTTAATAATAACCTGCTGGAGTGATCATGTCATGTTGTGTGTTAGAGCTATGCCGCTTTTCGTAGTTATCCTGTATACTTATGTGAAGTAAATAGTAATGCTTATGTTGTGTGTCTTATGTTTGCTTCGTAAACGTTTCTCTGCATTCATACGCTTGCATTGTGCATCTCATTTAGGTAACGGTAGATACATCGTGAAGGACGTGATGATGAGGTTAAACCCGAAGACGGTGTTTGGTGGTTTATCCCGAAGATGCGGAGTTAAGCAAGTGCTACAGCGGAGATGCTCGTCAAGCGAGTATCATCTAACAAACACTAACCTAGTGTTGGTTCCCAGGCAAGCCCCGGAGCATATTAAGCCTCCTATCTTTTGCAATTAAAATTACTTGAGTCCTTTTATATTGTGATGCATTAGGTTTAGGAGTTGGAATGAATCCTACTTGCTGCATTACCATTCCTTGGTTATTGATTAATATCTACCTTGTTATCCTGTTATTTATTTACAATGTAGAATTGCTTAGCTTGCTTAATAAAAGTAGTAGTTAAGAATGTTCCCATAATACCCTGATGGGTAGTTACCGGATCACGGTTGGCTATATTTGCTATCGTGGAAAAGAACCTGAGTAGTAATGAAATACGGTCAACTGGAAGGCAAGACACCAAGTTGGAACTTGGGAGCAGTCCGTCCGTTGGATCATGTAGGTTTGTATCGATGTTGGCCCTCGTTCATTTTTGAACGCGCCCTTTTACTTAGGGATATGTCGGTGCCGTAATCATCGACCCCAAAGCCGGTTAGAAGCTGTTCGGGCCGGTTTCGACCCGTGTCGCGCCCTCTAGTATGGAAATTGTGATCTGCCGCGCGAGGCCATCGCCAGGTTCCAATTGGGCGGTCCGTGCTTGAACCGCGACGATTACCACCACGAACAAGCATCGAGCGGTTGCCCAATGCATGGACCCGACGGGGAAAGTGTGGGCTGGTATTAAAGGTCTTTCACCAGCTGGTTTGGAATTCGATTCGAGTCGCCGTCTCCCCCGGTTAGTGGGAAACTATGGCGAGCCTCACCACGATACAACTCCATGTGACTTTTGATGGTTCAACTAAAATATTGATAAGCAAACCTGATATGGTATTATGTATTTGTTTGTTAGATTCAAGTGAGTGCTCTAGTACAGGTGCAAAACCTAGAGTTTAAGGAATAGGATAAAAGATGACTGCTCATATAATTAAAATGGTGAACCCTTTAACTTAAGCTCCTTTTGCAAATAAAGTTAGCCAGCTCCACTGTTTATATCAGCCTTGCATACTCCTTGGTGTCACTTTATTTCTAGTTTACGACGGGTAAGTCTAGCTGAGTACATTCGAGTACTCAGGGTTTATCCCACCTTGTTGCAGGTGAAGGTTAGGTCTGCCGGAAGGTGATGACTAGTGCCAGTGGGCTCGGCAGTTCCCTACTTCTTCTCTTTATGCTGTTGTTGGAGGATGTCATTCAAAGCTAGCAAAGTATTTCAACTTATGTTACCATATTCATTTCAAAGCTATATTGTTTCTAAGTATTTCCAACTTGTATTGTTATTTGTGAACTCTATTGTAAATTTATTTCCGCTGCAAAAGCTCTGTGGACATGATTTGTATTTGCTTGACCATGCGATCTTGGCTAAGATGTTGAAAGGTTTGAAATCCCTCAGGATTTCATGGACTACCGGGTTTATATAGGCTCAAGTGTGCTAATTCAGCTGTTTCGGCAGAGGTTTTCGCACTTGTGCTCTTATAAATTGGTCGGTTCTGTCACATCCGCTGCCCTAGCAGCCCCCTTCATATATATAGGCGCACGTCTGATGACCAAAACGCCCTTACATTAAGCACTCAACCCAAATAACCTCTAGGGGTAAAACCATCCAGTCCTGACGATCTTCATCCGACGGCCACGCCCGCACATCCGGTAGCTTCGCCTCGACGCGACCTTCCTGATGCCGCCACGTGCCGTCACCGTCGACCGCCGCGCCTTCTCACCGATAGCTTTGCTGCAACGCAAGCCTCTCGGTGCCGCCACGCGTCGACCGTCCTTTCGGACCAACCCCCGGTTTTGAGGCCCAAACCGGGAAACCGTCCACCCTGAGTTTTGAGGCCCAAACTCGGAAACCCGCAAGCCCAGGTTTTGAGGCCCAAACCTGGAAACCGTCCATTCTGAGTTTTGAGGCCCAAACTCGGAAACCCGCGCGCCCAGGTTTTGAGGCCCAAACCTGGAAACCGTCGATGGTAGCTTTTGAGGCTCAGCTACCGAACCCGCACCGTAGACGGGATGTGGTTCGCACACCCCGACCACCGGCACCGATGCCGATGCATGTCCAGCCTCCACGTCGGGCACAACGCCCTCGCCTTCCTTCTTGACTTGGCCGACGGCACTTGCGCCGCACGCAAGCCCGTGTCCGACCTCCCGCCAAGTGACACGACTCTAGCGCCTTCCTCCCGACTCGGCCGATGCACCGCACATCCCCATGCGCTCTTGCTCGCCGATGCCACGTGCCAGCTACCACAGCTGGTCCTCTAGCCCTCTGGTCCATCAGTCCAAGCCTCACGTCCGCCCTTCACCGCTCTGGGTACCTCGGCATGGCACGTCCGCCGCACGGCACGCCCATCCTTCACCGCTCCCGGTCCGTCGGCACGGCACATCTCTACTTGACCTTCACCTCGCCATTGACCACTGTATCCGAGCTCCACACCTGCATATGAACACAGCCAAGAGACACATGTCGCACACGCACACCAACACAGAAACACCACACAACTCACGCCATCGGTTAGTCATAAACAATAAGCGCATAGCTAGATATAGACTCAACCGGGTAAAAGCCTCAAACCTTCCTCATCAAAGTCAATCATTCGTCATATATGTTCTCAATCTCCCCCTTGATGAATGCATTGACTTAAAAATAAACCACAAAGGAAGAGTTTGAAGGCAAGCCTCATCCAAGTGCCCAAAAGTCAAACAAAAGCGAACACAAGGCTACTTGAGATGAGGAAGGATCATGAAAACTCCAAATAAAAGCTCTCGGTCCCGAAAGAAACGGGAAAAGCGGGCAAAGCCTCCACACAACCGAAAAGTCAAGATAAACAAGAGTTTCATGAATCCCAAAAAGGCACTCGAAAACCAATCTCAAATAAAATTGTCAATCAATCATCACAAAAGAGAGACCAAGGTACTTATCCACTTGGTTTTGGGTCAAATTCTCCCCCTTTTTTCTTTCTCCTTCTCTTTCTCCCCCTTGATGATTGAATTGACAAAAACTAGGCACAAGAGATGGTTTGAGATACCACAACCGAAAATCTCATTCAAGTGATCAAAAGCCATCGGAGGGCAAAAGCAAAGTCACTTGTCATGAGAAGATTATCCATTCAAATGCCATACCAATTGAAGGACCGAAAAATCTAAAGAAGGGGCAATTTGAAATGGACATAACTTGTTCCCCAAAGACATGGCCAACGGCTCAACGCAACCAAGCAAGGGATCAGAGCAACAACTCAACAAAGAGCAAAACTCGATCACACAGAGCAAAAGACTTGGTTCCTAAAGACATGGGCAACGGCTCGACGCAACCAAGTAAAAAATGAGCTAGCCCTCAAGAAGAGGCAGAAAATGGCTCAACACCACTAGCTCAAGGCTCAATACCAATTAAGGCTGAATCAACGCATAAGAATGCAAAACTGATCACAAACAGCCAAGAATTGGTGAAAACAGCTAGTTCCTCAAGACAGAGGCACATAGGCTCGACGCAACTAGCTGAAGGGTCCATACCAATCGAAAATACCAAGCAAAAAACTGCTAGTCCCTCTAGACAGAGGCAAAAATGGCTCAACACGACTAGCAGGCTCGATACCGACTGAGAAAAACCACAAGAGAGGCTCAACACTAAATGGAGCACAAACACTCGGAGCACGCGGAGAAGCAGCAAGACAAAAGCGACTCCCCCTGAAAGCAAGCCTATACACAAAAGCTATGCACAAAGCTCATGACACCAATTGCATTCCATACCAAGAGATGGATACCAATTGAGACACATAAAAGAGCTAAACCGAGTGAAGAAAAACATAAAAGAGCTAAACTCCCCCTTGCTCAAAGCTCTCCCCAAAATGCATGACTCTCCCCTTTGTGCCAACACATAAGCTCCCCTTGCAAACAGCTTCTCCCCCTTGACAAAAGGGAACATGCTGAGGGGTTTTGACATTTTTCACAAAATTGACACACACACAAGACAAGTCATCAACCAAAAGCATATGGGGGCTGAGAAAAGCAACGAAAGTGACCAAGAAGTGTATCGGAGCTGGGGGTATGTACACTAAGCTAAAAATGCATGATATGCACAATGCAACAGCTTCAAGTGTATAGCAATCAGAATGAAAAGATGCTCAAAAGGGTGCTGCCTTGAAAGTGTAGCAAACAATACAAATGCTAGCAAAGGCTCAAACTGATCAAATGAATACGAAATATGAACAATTAAGCACATGAGCAGTTTTAAGCCATTTGAAAAGGAGTCCACCACTAAAATAGCACTTAGCATGAATAGACAGGAAATCAACCAAGTGCTAACTCAAGTATACAAGGTGAACTACCCCTAGCAAAGTTCAATCATCATGCAATAGAGTGAAGCATAGACTTGTGTTATTTTCAATATTTTATCGGAGATTTCAGCGGTATTAACACAAGTTCATATTAAAGCATGTGATTGTGAGAGGTTAAAAGCATGGTCATTGCCTAACTTTTCAACCGGGCTAAGCCTATGCAACAAAAGCAATCAGAAGCTTAAAGCACCGGTTTCGGTCTTACACTACACGGCTCAAGTTTAACTCAAATGTGCAATGAGAAACAGTCTCGATACCGTGAGGTGCTGACACATGCAATCCCATCTCGATCTTTTCATTTCACTAAGACTTGGATCAAATTTTAAGCACAAGGTAAATATGAACAAACCAAGCAAGTGAATGACTCAGTGCACGAGACATAGCAACCTAGCATACAAAAGATAGCACAAGTGATCTCAACACATCCTACCCATGCTAGTTGCCAAACTCAATGGTGAACAAATTAAAAGTTTCATAGTTGATTAGTCAAGTTCACCATTTGCAAAAATAGCTTAGCTCATAACATGTATCAAGTGATCAAAAAGAGCCTAAGCTATAAGCATCATCATGAATAAGCAGGGCTTACTAAAAAGAGCATAATCTCATTCTCATTACTATATTCATGAAGCTCTAAAATGCAAAATGTACATGATGAAATGCATGCAAAGCTAGCCTATAAGGAAAACCCAAAACAAAAGGGTATAGGAGAAGACCAACTAAGATACAACAGGCAAAATGCTTCCCCAACAAAAAGGGAAACACACACCAAACTCATAAGAGAAGAGCCAAGAAACGCTCAAGAGACAACCAGCAAAATCCACATCGAAAAGATCACTCAGCAGAAAGAGGTCGAAGAAGGAGTGTACCAAAAACCGAACTCAGAAGTGTGTCGGAGGTACCTCATGAAGCGCATGACCGCCTGCTGGTGTGATGCCCGAGGGGACGCCTGAACTTGCTGAAATCTTCGGGGCATCTGCCTCGCTGAAGTCGTCTCCCCCTCGCCTGATGCTGTCGCTCTCCCAGGTGCTGCTAGTGCTCGCTGAAGAGCTGCTCGAACAGAGCCCCAAGTCGTGGAAGAAGTGGGATCGGGTCCGTGAGCCCAAATGCTCTCTCCAGGCTCCTGTTCTCCTGCACACTCAAAAGCATAAGAAAACACAAGGCATTGTCTCGTCTAGTGTGACCTCAAGGTCTCCACGAAAACGGTTAGTCACATGAAAGTATAAGGTGAACACTCAACAAAAGAGGCCTACCTATGAATGATACCGCAAGGAGATATGAATCCAAACTAGACAAGACTACCATGCAACAGGATAAAGCACTATGGAGCAAAATGCAGCCTAAAGACATGATCAACCCAAACATAGCCTACGTCTCAACACATGCTACAATGCAAGATAATGATAGCAAAAGATCCAAAAGTATGTAACATGATAAAATCGAGGAAAGGCTAGTGCTTAACCTAATCATATCAACAGGGTACATGTAGCTACACAAAACTAGCACCTGAAAAGTGATACCTAATGAACATCATACAACTACAAATCAAGCTCATGGAGAGATATCGTAAAACATGGCACAATGTTCATGAGGATCACCAATTAGCATGAAAAGTGGCTCCTCCACAAAAGCTATACACAAAGCTAGCATGACATATGATATACAAGATAGCACATGCTAGACTAAACCAAAAACATGATACAAAAGAAAATGTACATGTAACAACTATACAAGTGAGCACATAAAAGACCATCTCATACCACAAGGCATAGAACATGGATGTACAAGGTATGAGTGTAAAAGAAAGCTCACCGAACTGCAAAAGCCTCTTTGGAGGCAAATCTAAGCGGAGTGTAGAGAACCATCAACTCTTGATCACATCTAAAAGATCAAGCTCCATCAGGCGCATGTTCTCTACCCCGCGTCCTCATATCTACACACAAGAGGACAAAGCAGCCCGAGTCTTGGATCCCGAAGGGTTAGCAAGCATGTACTTGGGAACCCAAGACTTGGTCACAAATCTCAACTTATCTTATGGGTTAGCATGATGCAAATGTTGGTTCAAATGCAATTGTGAAGCACACTTGGAAGCATTCCTCAAAAGGACAACTTCGAGGAGAAGAACGAGTCGTACCACGGGAAAAGAGGCAAACATCTTCCAAGGTCTTTGTAGAAGAACCAATAGAAGCATCATGAAAAGCATGACGTGGACCAAGAGAAGAAGCACTAGAAGCATGTCCACGACCATGACCTATCCCACTAGAAAAGGAGTCATAAATCCCATCAACAAAAATTGGCTTCTTGCTAGGAGCAGAAGCGTTCATGCCATGAGAAGGGCTATGAACCACCATCTTCCTAGAAGAGCGAGCTTGGCGCAAGCGTTTGGCACACCGATAGCAAAAGCTTTCTTGATGCCCATCTTTCTCACAAAAAGAGCAATGATACAAAGGCCTACTGAAAGGCACACCATTCTCCGACAAGTGAGAAGTCCCTTGGGGCTTAGCACAAGACGCATCAACAAGAGACCTGGTGCCAACACTAGGAGCACACGTGCCATGGGAAAGGCTACGTGGCTTCCTAAAAGCCTTAGCTCGAATTCGCCGCTCGTGCTTGACACGGCGAAAACAAAAATCGAGTGAATGTCCCTCCTTCTTGCAAAAGGTGCAATGAAAAACCGGATTGGGAGGACGAGTCCCAAAAATATGAGAAGCACCCTTGTCAAGAGAACTTTCTTGGACATTACTCGAAGAAACAGCAAGGTTAGGAGTAGCTATGGAAGAGCTATCCAAAACCTTGACACTAGTGCCATCGTCAAAAGACTCACGCGCAACACACGAACTCAACTCCGGTTGCAAAGATGCAAACCTGGAAATATCAACATCGGAGTTGGAAGAAATGCGTGACTCAAAAGACTTAACACAAAGGCTCTTGCACCTTTTGGCTAAAACCTCATTCTCAAACATGAGGCGATCACAAGTACCACAAGGAGTGTTTTTCAGATTCTCCATCTCCTCTTTTATGCACTCGGCATATGTGGTACGCAAGAGCTCGACTTCCCTCTCAAGGTTGGCACTCATATCATTGTGCTCAACCAACTTAGCGCTCATATCATCGCGCATTTGCTTCAAAACCAAAACTTCTTTTTCCAAATCAATGCATTATGTGCAAATGAAATCGGTGGAAGAAACATCACCATTCACATCAAGCAACGAATCATGATTAGCACAAGAAGTAAGGCAAGCATCTTTATTCAAAGAGCACAAGCAACAAGGCCTAGCATTTATCTCAATAATTTCAGCCCTAGCATGCTCAAGTTCATCTACACATGTGGAGTGAGTTAATTTTAAGTTATTGATTTCAGCAAGCAAAGACTCACATGAAACACATGGTAACAAAGCATCTGACTTTAGCAAGGCTATTTCAGTTTTAGCACAATCAAGGTCCTTGCTTAAGTCAGTGCAAACTAAACATGGTTTGGAAGCATTAGATATCAACATTTCATTCTCAGACTTTAAGCTAGCAAGGGAAAAGCTTAGCTCATCATTCTTCCTAACCATGTCACTACAGGAGATGCAAGGCAAAGATGCACTAGACTTCAAACTAGCAATGGAGCATTTCAACTTTTCGACCTTTCTACGCAAGGTACTACAAAGCTCAACATTCCTAGATCGAGCCTCATAAAGATTTTGCAAGGTCACAAGACTCAAAGCGAGAGTACCTTTCTTGGCCTTGCCAAGTTGACATAGAAGATCCTCCGGTGAAAGCTCGTCATCTCGTAGAAGGATCAGCAGATCGTTCACCTCGTGATCCCTCTCATCAACTGCACTCCTCCTTCTTCCCAAGATATCGTCCATGGAACCATTCATGCTGAAGGACAAAGACATACTTGAAGAAGAGCTAGGTGCTACTTCAAAAAGCATCGTTAGTGTTAGCAAAGCAAAAGCTCAACACCTCGACAAACCACGTCAGATGCCAAACCACTCTAAAAGGTCGCCTTCGCGGATCCGGAACTGGTTAAGGTAGAGAGATCCTTAACTGGCTCCGATACCAATTGAAGGACCGAAAATGCTAAAGCAAGGCGACCAGAGGGGGGGTGAATGGGAGCCTAAAAATTTCTTCTCGAAATTACGGCCTCTGTCCCAACAAAAACAACCCCGAAAGCTTCGGACTCAAACGTGATGCCCATGACCCTAGAAAGAGGGTGGATGATCCCTACGATCACAGCGAGGCACCGCACAAGGGAGCAAACCAAAACTCCCAAAACTCCGAGTCAAGTTCGTGCCTAAAAACCGACTCCCAAATGTAGATAGAGGGCTATGTCGGGATTCCTCCAAATACCGATGCTAACGCGTAGCAAAGATATGTAGAGAGGTTCCTAGGTGAACTCTAGGAGCAAACGAGAAGTCCGGAAACGAAGCGGAAAAGCCGGGAGAGCCAACGCACTGAAAATCAGCTCTCAGCAGGATCCCGGACTGTCCGGGCTGCTGGTGCCGGACTGTCCGGTCAAGGGCGGACTGTCCGCGCCTGGGAGTCCGGACTGTCCGCTGGCAGAAGACCCAAAAACAAACTGTTCTGCAGCTGCTGGACGGGTCCCGGACAGTCCGCGGTTTGCACGCCGGACTGTCCGCGGTTCACATGAACAGTGAACGAAGAGCGTCCGATGCCTGCCCGAAGCCGCGTCCGATGAGGACCCCGGACTATCCGCGGGTCCTGGCGGACTGTCCGCCGGCTAAAAGTGAAAAACAGCAAAGCTGCTGGAACGACTCTGCTCAGGGCCAGACTGTCCACGCCCAACACTGGCGGACTGTCCGCCGGTCACTGTTGACCTAACTAATCGAGCTGCGCAGCCACTGAATCGGCTGGAGCCCGATGGCCGGACTATCCGCGCCTAACTTGGCGGACTGTCCGCGCCTACGGTGGACTCTCCGCGGCCAATATGGCGGACTGTCCGCGATCTCCCAGAAAGCACAAAAACTGCTCGGGTCAAAACCAAAATCGATTGGATCTTCACCAAATCGAACGGGGCTGCGACCAAACTTCACCCGTTCTTCTACGTGTTGGGAAGCTAATCCTAGGATATCATCGCTTCAATCCAACAACACCATGAGAATCCAAAGAACACCGTAAAAGGGGAAGAACGAAGAACGAAAACAATTTCGGCTCGATCTACTTGTTCATGAGGGTAGAGATGAATTCCTCCGGTCGAAATGTTCTCCTCACATCAAAGAACAAGTTGATTCAAACGGAATCGCAAAAGATGCAGCGAAGAGGGAGATCGGGGGAGGAGAAAATCGTGGAGAAAAAGGAGAACGCGAAGAACACGAAGAACAAAATCAAAACGCGAATTCCACCACGAATTTGACCCTTGGATTCAGAGGAATGGATGATTCATTAAGCACTCGGTGTCGGGCTACAAGCCACTCCAGCAGATCAAAGCGTGGATGGCAAAAAGCTCAAGAACAAGAACCTGTCTCTCCCCAACCCTAGCCTCCTCTCACAAATAGCAAAATGAGAGTGACACCGCTCCCCGGATGCACAAGGATGTCCGCTGCCCTAGCAGCCCCGTTCATATATAGGCGCACGTCCGAAGACCAAAATGCCCTTCCATTAAGCACTCAACCCAAATACCCCCCAGGGGTAAAACCGTCCAGTCCTGACGATCTTCATCCGACGGCCACGCCCGCACATCCGGTAGCTTCGCCACGACGCGACCTTCCTGATGCCGCCACGTGCCGTCACCGTCGACCGCCGCGCCTTCTCACCGATAGCATTGCTGCAACGCAAGCCTCTCGGTGCCGCCACGCGTCGACCGTCCTTTCGGACCAACCCCCGGTTTTGAGGCCCAAACCGGGAAACCGTCCACCCCGAGTTTTGAGGCCCAAACTCGGAAACCCGCAAGCCCAGGTTTTGAGGCCCAAACCTGGAAACCGTCCATCCCGAGTTTTGAGGCCCAAACTCAGAAACCCGCGCGCCCAGGTTTTGAGGCCCAAACCTGGAAACCGTCGATGGTAGCTTTTGAGGCTCAGCTACCGAACCCGCACCGTAGACGGGATGTGGTTCGCACACCCCGACCACCGACACCGATGCTGATGCATGTCCAGCCTCCACGCCGGGCACAACGCCTTCACCTTCCTTCTTGACTTGGCCGACGGCACTTGCGCCGCACGCAAGCCCGTGTCCGACCTCCCACCAAGTGACATGACTCCAGCGCCTTCCTCCCGACTCGGCCGATGCACCGCACATCCCCATGTGCTCTCGTCCGCCGATGCCACGTGCCAGCTACCACAGCTGGTCCTCTGGCCCTCTGGTCCGTCAGTCCAAGCCTCACGTCCGCCCTTCACCGCTCTGGGTACCTCGGCATGGCACGTCCGCCGCACGGCACGCCCATCCTTCACCGCTCCCGGTCGGTCGGCACGACACGTCTCTACTTGACCTTCACCTCGCCATTGACCACTGTATCCGAGCTCCACACCTGCACATCAACACAGCCAAGAGACACAAGTCGCACACGCACACCAACACAGAAACACCACACAACTCACGCCACCGGTTAGTCATAAACAATAAGCGCATAGCTAGATATAGACTCAACCGGGTAAAAGCCTCAAACCTTCCTCATCAAAGTCAATCATTCGTCATATATGTTCTCACGCTCTTCCCGTAGGTGTGCTAGGAATGGTTTTTCTGCTAACTGTTCTTTTGAGCAGCCGGCCCAACACTCGTATTCTTCCTACTTCACTAACCCTATGTCTTTTTATTGATGTAGGTAAAATGATTGGAGAATGTTTGGTTGGTGGATTCCGGTTGCTCGAGGCACATGACCGGAAACGCCAAGTGGTTCTCCAGTCTTAGTCCGATCGCCGGAAAGGAGTTTATCACCTTCGGCGACAATAGCAAAGGTAAAGTGTTGTCTCGTGGGTCGGTGCGAGTAAATGAGCACTTTGTGTTGCGCGATGTTGCTCTTATTTCTAACTTGCATTTTAGCCTTCTTTCTGTTTCGCAACTCTTTGATGACGACTATGAGATTCGTTTTAAGCCGAATCTCAGTCGTATTTTGGACCCTCAGGGCAATCTTGTTTGTGTGGTTTCGCCCTTTGGGAAAGTCTTTCGTGTGGATTTCTCAGAGTTGTTTGAAATTTCTCGTTGTCTTTTGGCTGGACCTTCCTCCTCTGATCTTTGGAAGTGGCATAGGAGACTTGGTCACCTGAGCTTCGACTTGCTTGCAAGGCTTAGTTCACTTGGCCTAATCCGAGGATTGCCCAAGTTATCCATGGAGAAGCATCTTGTTTGCCATTCTTGTAGGCATGGGAAGATGGTAGCTGCTCCCCACCATCCAGTGACTCAGGTAATGACCAAGCGCCCTGGAGAACTTTTGCACATGGACCTTGTTGGTCCGGCTCGGGTGAGCTCGGTTGGGGGGAAGTGGTATGTGCTTGTTGTTGTTGATGACTTTTCGAGATATTCCTAGGTCTTCTTTTTAGCTGAGAAGACCAAGACTTTCTCCTTTGCTCGCAATCTGATTTTGCGTCTTCGGAACGAGTTCCCTTTGAACTCGATGCGAGCTATTAGGAGTGATAATGGATCCGAATTCAAGAATTCGGATTTTGAGAAGTTTTGTAACTCTTTGGGTTTAGAGCATCAGTTTTCTTCTCCCTACACACCGCCACAGAATGGTGCTGTAGAGAGGAAGAATCGGACCCTTGTAGAGATGGCCAGGACGATGCTCGATGTGCATAGGACTCCTAGGCGATATTGGGCTGAAGCTATGAGCACTGCATGCTATATTTCCAATCGCATTTTTCTCCGAGCTTTCTTGAAAAAGACGTCTTATGAGTTGCGTTTTGGAAAACTGTCCAAGGTGAGTTATTTTCGAGTTTTTGGATGCCATTGTTTTATACTCAAAAAGGGCAACCTGGACAAGTTTGAGTCTCGTTCTTCTGACTGTGTATTTTTGGGTTATGGCACTCATACTCATGCATATCGTGTACTTAACCTTGATACTAACCGAGTCATGGAGACATCAGATGTCACCTTCGACGAGACCATGGTTTGTCCTTCTTCTCGTTTAGAGCGTGCAGGTGATCATGAGGTTGGCGAGCCTCTTTTTGATGATGAGGAAGAAGGTGCTGAAGGGATGGACGACCCAGCATCACCTGCTGTGCCGCAAAGAGCGGCTTCTACTATGACTCACGGCCCTGATCCCTCTTCTTCGACTTGGGGGGCGTGGGATCCGCCACCCCGAGCGGTACCTTTTGTACCCGCGGAGGCACCAGCTGCTGTTGAGGGGGAGATCGCTTCTGCTCGGGAGGCGCCATGACATATCCAGCGCCAACACCCGCCTCAACAGATGAACGGCAGCATCGGCGAATGTGTCACTCGGTCAAGGTCAAAACAAATCTCTCACTTTGCTCATTCTGCATTTGTTGCTGATTTTGAACACCGAGATGTTGGACACGCTTTATCTGATCCAGATTGGGTCAATGCCATGCATGAGGAGTTAGAAAATTTTAAAAGAAATCGGGTTTGGGTTTTGGTTCCACCTCCTCCTGAGTGTCACCCTATCGGGACAAAATGGGTTTTCAAAAACAAACAAGGAGAGGATGGCCATGTTGTGAGAAACAAGGCCAGACTAGTAGCCCAGGGGTATAGTCAGAAGGAGGGGATAGACTATGAGGAGACTTTTGCTCCTGTAGCTCGTTTGGAGGCGATTAGGATACTCTTGGCTTTTTGCGGATACATGGGTGTATGCCGGGTCTCTGAGTGATGAGTGATTGTCAACTGGAATGATGCGCATGTTCTTTGGCTTGTGTTGTGCAGGTGTCGAGCACGGATGCAGTGATCAAAGGCGAGGTGAAGGTCAAGTAGAGACGTACCGTGCCGATGGACCGAGAGTGGCGAAGGGCGGACGTGAGGCTTGGACTGAGGGACCAGAGGCCCGAGGATCAGCTGTGGTGGCTGGCAGCCTGTGGCAGCTACAAGTGAAGACTTGCGGTCATGTGTTGCCTGAGTCGTGGACTTGGGGACACATGTCGGTGGACGGGGTGCACGGGAGGTGCATCCCATCTACGACATCGGTTTGATGGTAGAGCCAGAGAAAAACCATCAGGTGGACGGTTTCCAGGTTTGGGCCTCAAAACCTGGGTGTGGACGGTTTGCGAGTTTGGCCTCAAAACTCGGGCTGACGGTTTCCGAGTTTGGCCACAAAACTCGGGCTGAGGACGGTTTCTAGGTTTGGGCCTCAAAACCTGGGCGCTGCGGGTTTGCTGAGTTTGGGCCTCAAAACTCAGATGCTGGTGGGCTGGTTTCCCGGTTTGGGCCTCAAAACCGGGGGTTGGCTAGAAAGGCTGGTTTCCCGGTTTGGGCCACAAAACCGGGGGTGCAGAGCGAGGGCGGCACGTGGCAGCAATTGGGAGGTTGCGTCGAGGCAACGCTACGAGTTGTGCGGGCGTGGCCGTCGGATACACCTACCACCGAGTTGGTCCAGAATAACCTTAGGGTTGAGCTGGCTCGCACTATAAGTAGTGCGGGGTAGAATAGGAATAGAGTAGGAATTAGGAATAGGTTAAGTAGGGGGAGACACCCTCCTCCCCAACTATCTCAGTCATTTGCTCTTTCACTTCTAGGTTTTCATGCCCTCCCTCTTCCCTGCTGTAGCGAACCTGAGATCCACAGAGAAGAGAACAATACCTCTGTGTTCATGAGATTTTGAGGAAGTGAGGCCGTAACCTCACTGTTGTAGCGTGTGGTAGCCACACGGTTGTAATTTCGTGGTTGTGATTCGCGTTTCGTTCGTGTTCTTCGTGGAATCCTTTTTCCCACGTTTTTCCTGTCGCTTGATCACTTTGCTCGGTTCATCTTTTGCAAATTCATTTGAACCAAGTTGTTCTAGATCGTGAGACACTTCTTTCCACCGAAGGAAATCACCTCTAACCTCACGGTCTCGGAGATCGATCGATTTTGATTTCGGGCCAAGTTTTTCTCCTCTCCCTGAATTTCTTCGATTCATCGATTTGGAGATAGGATCGAGCCATGATCTCTTAGAGATAGCTCACTATCCTCCTTATGACTCCTCTCCCCAAGTTTGATCCCTAGAGGATTTGTTTTGGGTGAGTTCGAGTCGAATCGGTGAACGAACGGAGCAGTTTCGGGGTGACCGGACGCTCGCCACGGGATGACCAGACGCTGAGAGTGAGTCCGGTCGTTGAACAGCTCACTGCTGTGTTTCGTGCCCTGACCGGACGCACTGGTTGCTCACTGACCGGACTCATCCCAGGCACTGTTCACCGTGTGTGCTTTCTACTGACCGGACGCACTGCCTTCGACCGGACGCTCCAGACACGTGAGTCTGGTCCAACTCAGTGAGGTCTCAGATCGACATTTGTGTGACCGGACGCGTCCGGTCCTTGCTGACCGGACGCTAGCCAGAGTCCGGCCGTGACTGTTCTGCGCGTTTTCATTCGCTGGTCGTTCATTCGGTGTCAGATTTGGTTTCCCTCTTTTGCGTTGGTTTTCTAGAGTTGTGTAGTGTCCCGCTGTGCTTCTTGGAAGCATCCACCCTACATCTAGGGTCGTGGACACTAGCAAGCTCTAGGGTTTGCCTTTGGGGTTGATTTACGGGACAGTGGCAACAAGTTTCCGACAGGAATTTTGAAGCTCCCATTCACCCCCCCTCTGGTCGCTTTCTGGTAGCATTCTCGGTCCTTCAATTGGTATCGGAGCGGGTTAAGGATCTTCCACCTTAGCCGGTTCCAGATTCACAGAAGGCGACATGGATCGCGGCGTGGGCAAACCGCCGTTTTTCGATGGGATGAACTATGCGTATTGGAAGATACGCATGTCGGCCTATCTGCAGAGTTTGGGCGCTTCCATCTGGGATATTTGCAACTCTACTGATTACGTTGTCTTGGCTGCTCGTGTGACTCAGCATCAGATCGATGAGTACGATGCCAATAGCCGAGCACGTAATGCTCTTTTCTCATGTTTGAGCATGAGTGAGTTTGATCGTGTTTCTCACCTCGCTACGGCTCGGGAGATTTGGGCTACCCTCAAGCGCTTTCATGAGGGAACCTCTCAAGTCAAAACCCGACTCTATGAGTCGTTCAAGCGAGAGTATGAGAACTTTCGACATCTGCCTGGCGAGAGCATAGAAAGTTTATTCGCTCGCTTTCAGGTGATTGTCAACAGGATGAGGGCTAACAAGGAGCAGTTGCTTTTCGACGATCATGAGAGAGCTTTGAAGCTTTTGCATACTCTTGATCGATCGGTGTGGGATTCCAAACTTCAGGCGATCATCGAATCACCTAACTATGAGACCCTCACGTGCGACGAGCTCTTTAGTAAGCTCAAGTCCAGTGAGATTGACGCCATGGCGAGGGCTTCTTATGAAAATCCTTCTGGCCCGACTATGGCTTTGGTTTCTGGCTCTTCTAACTCCTCTAGAGGCTTTGCTCTTTCGTCTCTCTTTTCTGTCACAGAGGACCAGCTGGAGTCTTTAGGGGATGACGAGTTGGCAATGCTCGCCAACCAGTTCTCGCGGTTTCACAACAACCGCATGAACCGTCGCCGCGAAGGAGGACGCTCAGGATGCTACGAGTGCGGCGACCCCGACCACTTCATCGCCAACTGTCCCAAGAAGAAGAACTCATCTGGGAAGGGTGATCATGGGCACAAGTACGACTCCGGCAAGCGCATGGAGAAGTACATCCCCGCGAGGCACAAGTGGAGGGGCGGCTTCGACAAGGAGTACATCAAGAAGAAGTACTTGGAGAAGGCCTAGGCTGAGCAGCGTGCGTTCTTTGCCACGCTCAGCGACGTCGACGGCTCGGATGACGACTCTGCTTGCTCAAGCGACGACGAGTCCGAGAAGAAGAAGAGGATCGAGGACAAGCTGAACGGTCTCTGCTTCTTCGCCGACGACGATGGCCTCTACACCATGGCCCTCGGCAAGGAGGTCGACTGCGAGCTGGTGAACTCCCCTCGGAACGACGACGACGACGACGACGACACCTCCCAGGTATCTCTCACCCACGATGAGCTTTCAGCTGAGGTAGAGAAGCTTACTGTCACCTTGCTTAGTCAGGATAAGCTGCTTAGTCGTGCCATTAGAGAGCGCAAGGAATTTAGGCAGAAGTGGGAGGATATGGTGAAGGAACTTGATTCTGTCAAGTCCACCGTAGTTGTCACAGATGAGGAGGAGTGCGAGGCGTGCACCACGCACATGACTGATCTTCTCACTTTGAGAAGCAAGTATGTTGCGTTGGTAGGAGAGGTGGATGAGCTTCGGGCTAGGCCCATGCTGTTGGGTGCGTGCAAGACTTGTCCTGTCTTGCAATCCAAGTTGGCAGAGAAGAATGCCAAGATTGTGTCTCTTAAGGAGGCCAGCTCGGGTAGCACTTGTGTGACTAGGTGCGCTTTGTGCGAGGGTTTGGAGATGGAGATTGCCAATGTGAAGCATGACAAGATGCAAACCGAGGAGGAAAACACATACCTTCGGACCATCTTGTCATGGGTGTCTTGTAGTGAGCCACAGCTCGGGATGATGATTTCCTAATTCAAGCGAGCTGCTGGAGGTCCCGGTGTAGGCTTTGCTCCGGGTGTTGATCTTTCTGCTTTTGGGAAGATTGGAGAGTCGAGTAGTTTGAACCCGAGTGAGAAGCCCAACTCCACCACTACTCCCAAACTGACCAAGCTTCCACCCAAAGAGCCTCTCAAGCCTAACACCAAGGATGGGGTGTTTGAGGAACCTCCGAGAGCTCCACCCAAGAACCAAATGTGGCATCCCAAACCCAACCACCTAAAGAACAAGTTGGACACAATGCCACCTATCCAGGAGGAGTTGCCACAGAAGGGCAAGGTGATCCACACCCACAACCATAAGTACCAACAACCCCCTTTGAGAGCGGTGAGGTACCACTGTGAGCATTGTGGGAGAGATGGACACCTGAGTGAGTTCTGCTTTAGGCGCAAGAGAGAGGCGCGCCGTGCTAGGGAGATGAACAACTCGGACATGTACCATCCTTTCCATGATGTACATGGGCCGAATGTTCAGAGGAGAGCACCGAGACGTGCTGCTAGGCCCAGAGGTCTAGAACCTCAAGTTCCCAGGCCTAGGCAGCAGAGAGCTCCGAGGAGAGACGCTAGGCCTAGAGGTGTTGAGCCTCAAGTCCCTAGGCGTAGGCCTCGTAGAGAGCGTGCCCGGCGGGAGCCTGCAGTTGTAGGCTATGGACCCTGTGGCGGTGGCTTTGTAGTTGAGCGCTTTGCCCCACCGCGTTTTGAGTATCGCGGTGAGCGCTCCTTCCCAGCGGACCACGTTCTTCTAAACGTGGTGATCGCTTCCTTCGTAGGTGTGCTAGGATTGGTTTTTTCACTGACCGTTCTTTTGAGCAGCCGGCCCAACACTGGTATTCTTCCTACTTCACTAACCCCAGTGTTGGACCGTATGCTCACCCTATGTCTTTTTATTGATGTAGGTAAAACGATTGGAGAACGTTTGGTTGGTGGATTCCGGGTGTTCGAGGCACATGACCGGAAACGCCAAGTGGTTCTCGAGTCTTAGTCCGGTCGCCGAAAAGGAGTATATCACCTTCGGCGACAACAGCAAAGGTAAAGTGTTGTCTCGTGGGTCGGTGCGAGTTAATGAGCACTTTGTGTTGCGCGATGTTGCTCTTGTTTCTAACTTGCATTTTAACCTTCTTTCTGTTTCGCAACTCTTTGATGACGACTATGAGATTCGTTTTAAGCCGAATCTCAGTCGTATTTTGGATCCTCAGGGCAATCTTGTATGTGTGATTTTGCCCTTTGGAAAAGTCTTTCGTGCGGATTTCTCGGAGTCATTAGGAATTTCTCGTTGTCTTTTGGCTGGTCCTTCCTCCTCTGATCTTTGGAAGTGGCATAGGAGTCTAGGTCATCTGAGCTTCGACTTGCTTGCAAGACTTAGTTCACTTGGCTTAATCCGAGGATTGCCCAAGTTATCCATGGAGAAGGATCTTGTTTGCCATTCTTGTAGACATGGGAAGATGGTAGCCGCTCCCCACCATCCAGTGACTCAGGTCATGACTAAGCGCCCTGGAGAGCTTTTACACATGGACCTTGTTGGTCCAGCTTGGGTGAGCTCGGTTGGGGGGAAGTGGTATGTGCTTGTTGTTGTTGACGATTTTTCGAGATATTCGTGGGTTTTCTT
Organism: Coix lacryma-jobi var. lacryma-jobi; assembly: GCA_009763385.1. NCBI lineage: Eukaryota > Viridiplantae > Streptophyta > Magnoliopsida > Poales > Poaceae > Coix > Coix lacryma-jobi. Next base: position 101,149,975 of record CM019826.1, on the reverse strand, counting down.
TTTAGCTGAGAAAACCGAGACTTTCTCCTTTGCTCGCAATCTGATTTTGCATCTTCAGAATGAGTTCCCTTTGAACTCTATGCAAGCAATTCGAAGTGATAATGGTTCCGAATTCAAGAATTCAGATTTTTAGAAGTTTTGTGACTCTTTTGGATTAGAGCATCAGTTTTCTTCCCCCTACACACCGCCTCAGAATGGTGTTGTAGAAAGGAAGAATCGGACCCTTGTAGAGATGGCCAGGATGATGCTCGATGAGCATATGACTCCTAGGCGATACTGGGCCGAAGCTATGAACACTGCATGCTATATTTCCAATCGCATTTTTGTTCGAGCTTTCTTGAAAAAGACCTCTTATGAGTTGCGTTTTGGAAAACTACCCAAGGTGAGTTATTTTCGAGTTTTTGGTTGCCATTGTTTTATACTCAAAAAGGGCAACTTGGACAAGTTTGAGTCTCGTTCTTCTGACGGTGTGTTTTTGGGTTATGGAACTCACACTCGAGCTTATCGTGTACTTAACCTTGACACTAACCGAGTCATGGAGACATCCGATGTCACCTTCGACGAGACCATGGTTTGTCCTTCTTCTCGTTTTGAGCGTGTAGGTGATCATGAGGTTGGCGAACCTCTTTTCGATGATGGAGAAGAAGGTGCTGAAGGGATAGATGACCCAGCACCTCCTCCACCTGCTGTGCCGCAAAGAGCGGCCTCTACGACGACTCACGGCCCCGACACCTATTCTTCCTGGGGGTCGTGGGATCCGCCACCTCGAGCGGTACCCTTTGTACCCGAGGAGGCACCAGCTGCTATTGAGGGGGAGGCAACTTCGGCAAGGGAGGTGCCATGACACATTCAGCGCCAGCACCCGCCTCAGCAGATGATCGGCAGCATCGACGAACGCGTCACCCGGTCAAGGCAAATCTCTCACTTTGCTCATTATGCATTTGTTGCTGATTTTGAACCCCGGGATGTTGGACACGCTTTGACGGATCCTGATTGGGTCAATGCCATGCATGAGGAGCTTGAGAACTTTGAGAGAAATCGGGTTTGGGTTCTAGTGTCTCCACCTTCTGAGTGTCATCCAATTGGGACAAAATGGGTTTTCAAAAACAAACAGGGAGAAGATGGCCATGTTGTGAGAAACAAGGCCAAACTCGTAGCCCAGGGATATAGTCAGAAGGAGGGGATAGACTATGAGGAGACTTTTGCTCCTGTAGCACGTTTGGAGGCTATTAGGATACTCTTGGCTTTTGCTGCATCCAAAGGGTTCAAACTTTTTCAAATGGATGTCAAGAGTGCCTTCTTAAACGGCTACATAGAAGAGGAGGTGTATGTTAGACAACCCCCCGGTTTCGAAAATCCCAAGTTTCCAAACCATGTCTTTAAACTTCACAAAGCTTTGTTTGGTTTGAAACAAGCCCCTAGAGCCTGGTATGATAGGTTGAAAACCTTTTTGCTTGCTAAGGGTTTTAAAATGAGATGTGTGGATAAAACGCTCTTTCTCCTCAAGCAAGGCACTGATACTCTCTTGGTCCAAATTTACGTGGATGATATCATTTTCGGTGGTTCGTCTCATGCTTTGGTTGCCAAGTTTGCAGACATTATGAGCAAGGAGTTCGAGATGAGCATGATGGGTGAGTTGACGTTTTTCCTCAGGTTGCAAATCAAGCAAACCCGGGAAGGAACGTTTGTGCACCAGGGCAAGTATACCAGAGATATCCTGAAGAAGTTCGACATGGGTGAGGCCAAGCCTCTTCCAACACCCATGGCGACTACGACGGCCCTGGATGCGGACAAGGAGGGAGAAGCAGTTGATCAGAAGGAGTACCGGAGTATGATCAGATCGCTGCTATACCTGACGGCGACACGCCCGGACATCCAGTTCGCGGTGTGCCTCTGCGCGCGTTTTCAGGCGTCGCCGCGCACCTCTCACCGTCAGGCGGTCAAGCGCATTATGAGGTACTTATCCTTCTGTCTAGAATTCGAGATTTGGTATTCTGCTTCCTCCACCCTTTCCCTTTGCAATTATTCCGATGCCGATTTTGCTGGTTGCCGTATTGATCGCAAGTCCACTTCTGGGACCTGCCAGTTTATTGGTTCTTCTCTTGTTTCGTGGTCTTCTCGCAAGCAGTCTAGCGTCACCCAGTCTACCATGGAGGCTGAGTATGTTGCTGCGGCTAGCTGCTGTTCCCAGTTACTCTGGATGATGGCCACTTTGCGTGATTTTGGTCTGAGCTTTTCTCGTGTTCCTTTGCTTTGTGACAGCACGAGTGCGATTAGCGTTGCTAAGAACCCCGTGCTTCACTCGAAGACCAAACACATTGATGTGCGCTTTCATTTTCTGCGTGACCACTATGAGAAGGGTGATATCGACCTTCGCCATGTCGATACTCATCATCAGCTTGCTGATATTTTCACCAAGCCTTTGGACCAATCAACCTTTAATCGGTTGAGAGGTGAGCTTGGTGTGTGTTTCCCCTTTTAGATGGGGAAACACTTTGGATTTTGTATGATACACTGACGTTTTCTTTTCAGTTGTTTTTGCTTCTCTTTGATTTCTTCGTGCATCTTTTGCATTTTAGCATACGCTTTTACATTCTGAGCTTCATATGTATAATCTAAAGAACGTAACTATGCTCTGTGTAGTTTTTGCTCTGATGCTTTATGTTGATGCTGTAGCTTATGCTCTTTCTGATCACTAGTACATAATATGAGCTGAGCTATTTTTGAATGGTGAATTTGATAATGAACTTAAAAACTTGAAAATGTTCACCGTTGAGATATGCAACTAGCATGTGTAGGATGTGTTGAAGTCACATGTGCTTTTCATATATGCTAGGTTGCTATGTCTCTAGTGTTGAGTCATTCACTTGCTTGGTATGTCATATTCTGTTTAAAATCTGAACCAAGTTAAGTGAATTGAAAAGATCGAGATGGGTTTGCTTGTTAGCACATCACAGTTTCGAGACTGCTTCTCATTTGCACTTTGAGTTGAACGTGAGCTGTGTAGTGTATGACCGAAACTGTTGCTTTAAGCTTCTGATTGCTTATGCATAGGATTCGCACAGTTGGAAAGTTAGGCAATAACAAGCATTCAACCTCTCACAGTCACATGTTGTTTTCTGAACTTGTGTAATTTCACCGCTGCAAGTCCGATTACAATTTGAAATCACAAGTAAATGCCTAAATTGGTATCAGCATGATGATTGAACTATGCTAGGGGTAGTTCACTTGGTATATATGCTTAGCACATTTGACTTCCTGTCCATACATGTCTTGTGCTATTTTGATGGTGAATACCGTTTTCGGCTTAAAACTGCTCACATGTTCATATTTCATTCTTGGTGATCAGCTTGAGCCTTTGCTAGCATTCTGTGCATTTTTCTGAGTCATCGGATTTGAACTCTATAGAGCATCCTTGCACTCTTTTGAGTATACTCCTGAAGCTCCTAACTTGCATTTTGCCTCATTTGCATTTTGGAAGGGGAGAATTCTGCGTGTTGGCACTTTTTGTTGGTGCATTTTCTGAGGGGAGCCTTATTTCTTGATAAGTGCATTTTCAACTAAGGGGGAGAAATTGCAAATCATTACCCTCCGTTTCAGCTAAGGGGGAGTCTTCCTGGTTGTTTGCACTATTCGAGGGGAGCTTGTTTCCGGTTGAGTCTTTGACATTTTCAATTGATTTGGAGCGGTTTGCTAGTTGTGTTGAGCCTTAGCCTCTTTCTTGAGGGACTAGCATTTGCTTTTCAGATTTTCAATTGGTGTCGAACTCTTTTTGGTAACAGTCGGTATCGAGCTTTCTTTGCTAGTTGTGTTGAGCCTCTGTGCCTCTATCTTGAGGGACTAGCATTTTGCTTCGATATTTTTGATTGGGATTTGCTAGCGGTGTTGAGCCTGTTCTACCTCTTCTTGAGGGCTAGCTTTGCTTTGCTTGGTTGCGTCGAGCCATTGCCCATGTCATTGGGGACCAAGTTCTTTCGCTCTTTCCACTTGACCTTCTTTGTCTTAGCTATGCTTTTGGGTCATTTGGTCGAGTTTTCTCTTATCCTTCTTCCTTCTTCTCTTTCTATTATGATTTGTGTTGGTAGTTGACAATGCACTCATCAAGGGGGAGATTGCGGATACATGGGTGTATGCCGGGTCTCTGAGTGATCAGTGATTGTCAACTAGAATGATGCGCATGTTCTTTGGCTTGTGTTGTGCAGGTGTCGAGCACGGATGCAGTGATCAAAGGCGAGGTGAAGGTCAAGTAGAGACGTGCCGTGCCGATGGACCGAGAGTGGCGAAGGGCGGACGTGAGGCTTGGACTGAGGGACCAGAGGCCCGAGGATCAGCTGTGGTGGCTGGTAGCCTGTGGCAGCTACAAGTGAAGACTTGCGGTCATGTGTTGCCTGAGTCGTGGACTTGGGGACACGTGTCGGTGGACGGGGTGCACGGGAGGTGCATCCCATCTACGACGTCGGTTTGATGGTAGAGCCAGAGAAAAACCATCGGTTGGACGGTTTCCAGGTTTGGGCCTCAAAACCTGGGTGTGGACGGTTTCCGAGTTTGGCCTCAAAACTTGGGCTGACGGTTTCCGAGTTTGGCCACAAAACTCAGGCTGAGGACGGTTTCCAGGTTTTGGGCCTCAAAACCTGGGCGCTGCGGGTTTGCTGAGTTTGGGCCTCAAAACTCAGATGCTGGTGGGCTGGTTTCCCGGTTTGGGCCTCAAAACCGGGGGTTGGCTAGAAAGGCTGGTTTCCCGGCTTGGGCCACAAAACCGGGGGTGCAGAGCGAGGGCGGCACATGGCGGCAATTGGGAGGTTGCGTCGAGGCAACGCTACGATTTGTGCGGGCGTGGCCGTCGGATACACCTACCATCGAGTTGGTCTAGAATAACCTTAGGGTTTAGCTGGCTCGATCTGTAAGTAGTGAGGGGTAGAATAGGAATAGAGTAGGAATTAGGAATAGGTTAAGTATGGGGAGACACCCTCCTCCCCAACTATCTCAGTCATTTGCTCTTTCACTTCTAGGTTTTCTTGCTCTCCCTCTTCCCTGCTGTAGCGAACCTGAGATCCACAGAGAAGAGAACAATACCTTTGTGTTCATGAGATTTTGAGGAAGTGAGGCCGTAACCTCACTGTTGTAGCGTCTGGTAGCCACACGGTTGTAATTTCGTGGTTGTGATTCGCGTTTCGTTCGTGTTCTTCGCGGAATCCTTTTTCCCACGTTTTTCCAGTCGCTTGATCTCTTTGCTCGGTTCATCTTTTGCAAATTCATTTCAACCAAGTTGTTCTAGATCGTGAGGCACTTCTTTCCACCGAAGGAAATCACCTCTAACCTCACGGTCTAGGAGATCGATCGATTTTGATTTCGGGCCAAGTTTTTCTCCTCTCCCCGAATTTCTTCGATTCATCGATTTGGAGATAGGATCGAGCCATGATCTCTTAGAGATAGCTCACTATCCTCCTTATGACTCCTCTCCCCAACTTTGATCCCTAGAGGATTTGTTTTGGGTGAGTTCGAGTCGAATCGGTGAACGAACGGAGCAGTTTCGGGGTGACCGGACGCTCGCCACGGGATGACCTGACGCTGAGAGTGAGTCCGGTCGTTGAACAGCTCACTGCTATGTTTCGTGCCCTGACCGGACGCACTGGTTGCTCACTGACTGGACTCATCCCTGGCACTGTTCACTGTGTGTGCTTTCTACTGACCGGACGCACTGCCTTCGACCGGACGCTCCAGACTCGTGAGTCTGGTCCAACTCAGTGAGGTCTCAGATCGGCATTTGTGTGACCGGACGCGTCCGGTCCTTGCTGACCGGACGCTAGCCAGAGTCCGGTCGTGACTGTTCTGCGCGTTTTCATTCGCTGGTCGTTCATTCGGTGTCAGATTTGGTTTCCCTCTTTTGCGTTGGTTTTCTAGAGTTGTGTAGTGTCCCGCTGTGCTTCTTGGAATCATCCACCCTACATCTAGGGTCGTGGACACTAGCAAGCTCTAGGGTTTGCCTTTGGGGTTGATTTACGGGACAGTGGCAATAAGTTTCCGAAAGGAATTTTGAAGCTCCCATTCACTCCCCCCCCTCTGGTCGCTTTCTGGTAGCATTCTCGGTTCTTCACTTTTGCTGCATCCAAAGGGTTTAAACTTTTTCAAATGGATGTCAAGAGTGCCTTCTTAAGTGGCTACATAGAAGAGGAAGTGTCTGTGAGATAACCCCCCGGTTTCGATAATCCCAAGTTTCCAAACCATGTTTTTAAACTTCACAAAGCTTTGTATGGTTTGAAACAAGCCCCTAGAGCCTGGTATGATAGGTGGAAAACCTTTTTGCTTGCTAAGGGTTTTAAAATGGGATGTGTGGATAAAACGCTTTTTCTCCTCAACCATGGCAATGACACTCTCTTGGTCCAGATTTACTTGGATGATATCATTTTCGGTGGTTCTTCCACGCTTTGGTTGCCAAGTTTGCAGACACTATGAGCAGTGAGTTTGAGATGAGCATGATGGGCGAGCTGACGTTTTTTCTCGGGTTGCAAATCAAGCAATCTCGAGAGGGGACGTTCGTGCACCAGGGCAAATACACCAAGGACATCCTGAAGAAGTTTGACATGGGTGAGGCCAAGCCTCTTCCAACACCCATGCCGACCACGGCGGCCCTGGATGCGGATGTGGATGGAGAAGCTGTGGACCAGAAGGAGTACCAAAGTATGATCGGGTCGCTGCTGTACCTGACGGCGACACGCCCGGACATCCAGTTCGCGGTATGTCTGTGCGCGCGATTTCAGTCGTCGCTGCGCACTTCTCACCGTCAGGCGGTCAAGCGCATTATGAGGTACTTATGCTTCACTCCAGAATTTGGGATTTGGTATTCTGCTTCCTCCACCCTCTCCCTTTGCGGTTTTTCTGATGCCGATTTTGCTGGTTGCCGTATTGATCGCAAGTCCACTTCCGAGACTTGTCAGTTTATTGGTTCTTCTCTTGTATCGTGGTCCTCTCGCAAGCAGTCTAGTGTCGCCCAGTCTACCACGGAGGCTGAGTATGTTGCTGCGGCTAGCTGCTGTTCCCAGTTGCTTTGGATGATGGCCACTTTGCGTGATTTTGGTCTGAGTTTTTCTCGCGTTCCTTTGCTTTGTGACAGCACGACTGCTATTAGCATCGCTAAGAACCCCGTGCTGCACTCTAAGACCAAACACATTGATGTGCGCTTTCATTTTCTGCGAGACCACTATGAGAAGAGTGATATCGACCTTCGCCATGTCGATACTCATCATCAGTTGGCTGATATTTTCACCAAGCCTTTGGACCAATCAACTTTTGCTAGGTTGAGAGGTGAGCTTGGTGTGTGTTTCCCCTTTTAGATGGGGGAAACATTTTTGATTCATGTAATATAAACTGACTTTGTGTTTTTCTTTTGGTTTCTTCATGCATCTTTGCATTTCATCTTGCATATTTACATTCAGAGCTTCATGAATATAATCTTTAGAATGTAGCTATGCTCTGTGTTGTATTTGCTCCGATGCTTTATCTTGTAGCTTATGCTCTTTCTGATCACTAATGCATATTGTGAGCTGAGCTATTTTTGAATGCTGAACCTGCTTAATGTTCATAAAACTTGAAACTGTTCACCATTGAGATATGCAACTAGCATGTGTAGGATGTGTAGAATTCACTCGTGCCTTTCATCTATGCTAGGTTGCTATGTCTCTAGTTCTGAGTCATTCACTTGCTTGGTATGTTCATATTCTGAGATAAAATTTGAACCAAGTTAAGTGAATTGGAAAGATCGAGATGGGACTTCTTGTCAGCACATCACAGTTTTGAGACTGTTTCTCATTGCACTTTGAGTTAAACTTGAGCTGTGTAGTGTATGACTGAAACTGTTGCTTTAAGCTTCTGAATGCTTATGCATAGGCTTCGCACAGTGGAAAAGTTAGGCGATGACAAGCTTTCAACCTCTCGCAATCACATGCTGAAATTGAACTTGTGTAATTTAAACCGCTGCAACTCCGATAAAATTTGGATACACAAGTCTATGTTTCACTCTATAGCATGATGATTGACCTTGCTAGGGGTAGTTCACCTTGTATACATGTTTAGCACTTGGTTGACTTCCTGTCTATACATGTTTGGTGCTATTTTGATGGTGAATATATTTTTGGCTAAAAACTGCTCACTTTGCTCACATGTTCATATTTCGCATTTGGTGATCAGTTTGAGCCTTTGCTAGCATTCTGTGCATTTTATGAGTCATCGGATCAGCACTCTATCGAGCATCTTCTCATTCTATCGACTATATTTCTGAAGCTGCGAACTTGCATTTCTGACTCATATGCATTTTGGAAGGGGGAGTATTGTTTGATGGTGCATTTTCAACTAAGGGGGAGAAAATATTGACAAATCATGAGTGCCTTCTGTGTTCAACTAAGGGGGAGTTGAACTAAAGGGGAGATTTCCTGGTTGTGTGTACCATTCGAGGGGGAGTTTGCTCGTTGCTGCGTTTTCGAGCTGGTAACAGTTGGTTCGGAGCATTTTTGGTAGCTAGTTGTGTTGAGCCTTTGCCTCTTTCTTGAAGAACTAGCACCTTTGATCTTTTATGCTCTTCAGCTGATTTCTAGCTTTCTTCAGTTGGTATCGAGCTTCCTTGCTAGCGGTGTTGAGCCCGTTCTGCCTCTTCTTGAAGGCTAGCTCTTTTTTCTTGAATTCCAGTTGATTCTTCAATTGGTATCGAGCTTTCTCGCTAGCGGTGTTGAGCCTGTTCTACCTCTTCTTGAGGGCTAGCTTTGCTTTGCTTGGTTGCATCGAGCCGTTGCCCATGTCTTTGGGAACCAAGTTGTGTTGCTCTTTCCACTTGACCTTCTTCGGCTTTGATATGCTTTTGGGTCATTTGGTCGAGTTCTCTCTCCTTCTTCCTTCCTACCTCTATTCCATTTATGATTTGTGTTGGTAGTTGACAATGCACTCATCAAGGGGGAGATTGCGGATACATGGGTGTATGCCGAGCCTCTGAGTGATGAGTGATTGTCAACTGGGATAATGCGCATGTTCTTTGGCTTGTGTTGTGCAGGTGTCGAGCACAGATACAGTGATCAAAGGCAAGGTGAAGGTGTAACACCTCTGGTGTTTAGCATGTAATTAACTTGACATATCATCATTATCATCTTAAAGCATCCTGATCTTGATTTCATGTGTGTCATTTTATGTGAATTACCTCTATTGCAAAAACCCTATTTAGCCCACTTCTCTCTACTAGGGCAAAATGGTAATTTCATCTCTGTGATTAACTTTGTGTAATTCTTGTTCCTTTGGTGTCTTGAAGTTTTGTTGTGTTGGCCAAAGTTCAAAAATCAGAATTTGATTTCAAATCCTTTTGCAAAACCCTGATTTCCAAACCCTGGATTTTATCCCTCTTTTTGTAATTCAAAAATATTCAAAATTTGGGATTGGTCCAAAAAGCAAAGTTGTAGATCTGTCAAGGAGAAACAACTTTGGTATTCACAAGTTTTCAAGTTTCAGTACAAAGTTTTGAGTTATTTCAAATTCAATCAAACTCCAGTTTTTGTCCCCTTTTCAGTTTTCAAAATGAGTTCAAAAACAAATGAGTTTCAGGAAAAGTTTATAATAGCAAAGTTATAGGTTTTGGCAAAATGAACAACTTTCATATTTGAAGATTTTCAAGTTTCAATTTGAAATCCAGAGTAATTTTGGTTTGAATCAAGTTTGAAAAAGTGTCCCCTTTACTGTTTTCAAATATTGTTCAAAAACTATTTGGAATTTGAAAATGTTCATATTGACAAAGTTGTAGATCTCATTTTTCTGAACAACTTTGGTATTTTGAGTTTTTGTCGCACAGTTCAAATTTTGGGAGTAATTTGCAAAAAACAGAAATGAGCCAAAAGTCAAAACCTAGCCTACCCTGTTCCTCTTCTTCCTAGCGACAGGGGGGGGGGGCCCGGCCATGGCGCCGGCGCCGCGCCTGCAGTACGCACGGCTGCTCCCCACGCGCCACCAACCTGCCGCCGCTGTCGCCTTGTTCCCTCCGCGCCCGCACGCGAGCGCTGACCCTCGCTCCCGTCCCCTACAGTGCCCAGGGCGTCGCCGCCGCGTGGCCATCGCCGGCGAGCCTCCGTCCAGGCCCTGCACGCACGCCTGTCCTTCCCGCCAGAGCGCAATCGAGTGCGCACGCTCTCGCCGAGTTTATCCACCCCACCCCGTGCTCTCTACCGGCCTCTGGCCGCGGCTATATAAGCCCGCCGGAGCCCCGAGCTTCTCACTCAGCTCCGCCTCCGTCGCCAGCACAGTCCACAGCCTCCATCGCTCATCCGCCAAGTCCAGCAGCTCCGCTTTGAGTTCGTGAAGCTTCCCAGCTCTCCTTTTTCACCGCTACCGCCTCCCACCGCCGAGCGCGAGTCCTTCTTCCTCAGCTCCGGTGAGAAGCCGCCGTCTCGGATCGACGGGATTCGCCGCCGTCGCTCCATCCCTTCTCTCTCTGACCCTAAATCTTCATTCCTTGATTCATTGCGTTCCTAACCGACTACTGGTAACCGTGCCTGGTGCACAGAGCCGCCGGATCGCCGGAATACCGCCGTGGTCGTCTCCACCCTCGAGCGCGCCTTCGTACCGCGCCCCTCGAAGCACCCGAGGCCACCCTCAGCCTCGGGCGAGTCGCGACTACCCTCGACCGTCTCGAGCCTCAGCCTCGAGCACACCCTCGAACCCCGCCCTCGGACCAGCCTCAGCCTCGGGCGAATCGCACCTCCCTCGAGTCGCAAGCCTCGAATAGGCCGAGGCTACCCTCGAGACGTCCGCCGAAAGAGAATCCGCCGAGCCTCGCCTCTGAATCTCGGTGAGCCCAGCCTCTGTTCTTCCCAGCCGAGCCTCGAGCCTCGACGCCGAGCCCGTTCCGACTCGAGCACAGTGCTCTTTTCTTTTTAAAGATGTGAACAGTTCTGTTATTTCATCTTTTTGTATGATTTTCGGTGTTGATCCAAAAATTCTGAAAATTTTACAGTTGACTCTTTATGCCCTGTAGTATTTTATAAAAATATGAAACTTGAGTTTTGTGCAAAAATTTGAAAATGAAAAATTCCCCTTTTAATTGAAAAATGAAGGCTTTGGTATTTTAGAGAGTGTTCTATAGCTCCAAAAATCTTGAGATAAAATTTGCAAGCTAGTTATGTCATGATGAGTCTCTGGTAAAATTTTGCAGGCATTTGGAGCAAGTTGATTTTTGAGCTTTATTTTAATTAAGGAATAGTGCCTTTTGTTAATTGTATGGCTAGATTTAATTGAGCACCTTAATGACCTCCAAAAATTATGAAATTTGTTTTGCCATATACTTGTACCCTAATGAACTTGTGTGATTAATTTGGTAATTTTTGGAGCACCTTCATAAAATGATCTTTTTAAATAATTAGGAAAAATAGAAAAGGTGATTAGGGTTAGCGTTGGATGCCCTGTGATGTGACTTTTGGATTGCTTGATGTTCATAGACCCCTACCCTTTGGTCTATGATGTTTGTGATGCCTTGCTATGTCTATACTTAGGCTTAATAAAAGTTGCTTAAATAAACTTGTTAATATTGTTAATAAGGGATAAGTAATCTATTGACCACTTTAACCATCACACATACTTTGCAAAGCTATACTCTAGTGTTATCCTATGCACTTTGTTCATACTAGCATTCTCATGAGCATTCATCATTGCATCCGTATAGTTGACGAAGAAGGCCCTGAAGTCGAGGTAGCCACCGAAGGATCTGTCCCCGAGGCAACCCCGAGCTCCGACGCTTATACCTACCCCGAGTCTACTCTTTTTGCCATCTAAGGCAAGCCCCGGTGCATTTAACCCTACCTTGCTTTTATAAATGTTTTCTTTAAATGTTTTGAGTTAAATTATTGCATTAGGTTGATAGGAGTTGAGTGAAATCCTATCTGATGCATTATCTACCTTGACCAATGATACACCCGATACCCGCTTTTCAAAAACTATTTGCGAAATGCTTAGCAATGCTATATGATAGATTTGCAATAAAAATGCCAATCTCAAAAGTGTGATCACTTTAAGAATATTTATGGGAATTTCTGGTTTACTCCCACTATTGGCTAAGTATCTGATCCGTACCTAGTCAATGGGAAGGAGAGGTTGTCCGCGAGTACGGTGCCGTCATGTTGTAGTCCGGGACTCAACAGTTGACACCGACCGGGACAGGGTTGAAAAACTGACAGGACCTGTACTCTTGGGTTAGAGTCCCGAGGTGCTTGTCGCTGGCTGGAAAATTTAGGGACCACCTGTATGGGGGCCTGCTGACTAAGACTTGCAACTATTCACATACTACGGAAAGCTTCGGCTCCGAGGAATCCTTTATTGGACCGACAACCGCGCACTGGGAGTGGAGAGATGGCGGAAGTAGCATGTACCCACGTGTCAGGACCTGTACTCTTGGGTTCGAGTCCCAAGGTACTTGTCGCTGGCGGAAAATTGGTGGGTTAAAGTCCCGGATTGGAGTGGTGTACTGTACTTCCGGGTGGCGTAGGACCGGGCCCAATCTTGGGGGAATCGTGGTAGACGAGTTGGCATATGCAAGCTTGGGTGCTACATATGCAGTGTGGATAGGGACCCTCAGCTGAGTATTATTTATCCGGATTAACGCTGCTCCTCGGTTATGGAGACTTAGTCACTGACTGTCAACAGGGAGTGGTTCTCAACTAGGTCTGTTTTGGAAAGTAAAATGAATCAAGGATTATGATGGAACAAGGAATACCGAATCTTTCAAAATTAAAATAAGGTTTACCAAAAATGCTTTTCTGCAAAATACTTGAACTTGCTTAAGCCTTACCTTGACTACCCTAAGCCTGCATTCCTGAGTCTTCTCCCTTTTCTTTAGTCGGGTAAGTCTTGTTGAGTACCTTTGTACTCAGGGTTCTTTTACCCATGTTGCAGGTACGGCAGATTCCTCTGTATGCCTTGGACCCTGCTGTGTGACTGTTGTTCAGGAAGAGGCCGATGAGGCCGATGAGTGATTATTCACCCTCGGGCTGGGTGAAGTATCTTTATCCTTTAGTTGTTGTCATATGCTACTCTGCCAACTCTATCCATTTGAACTATGGTCTGTAATAACTTCACTTAATTTTATGTTGAACCCGGGTTTGTAAAACTATTGTTATCTAAGTCTTCCGCTATTTACTCCGATGTTATTTGTCAAAATGTTCAAGAGATTGTAACCGAATTGTGAGATGATCCTGCGGACATCGGGCACTGATGTAGCCCAGTGGCGAAACCAGGTCTTAATCTCTTGGCTGTACGGATCGACTGTCAGTGTTTGATAGTGATCAGTGGGCCATGGGATTAGGGCCGTTACGTCACAGAGTGGTATCGGAGCATCTCACTACGACGTTGCAATCTTTTTGCGAAAATTTCAAAAGGTTTTTAAGTCCAAAACTAAACTTGACTATTTTGAGTCCAAATTGCTTCTCTCATCTCATCTTGTCTTTGGCAACTAGTAGCAAGACAACTTGTATAAGCCCTATGTACCTTACCTTAGTAGTTGCATTGCCTTGTTCCGTAGGAACGAATCATGCATCATGTCATAATCACTTAAGATAATAACTTCCTCTCTAAGTCTGTTGGGGTAGTATGCCTTTACCTTTTCTTGCTAGCCTTTCTCACCTATAACCTCTTGTCCAGATATGGTCATCCTCAAGCGGACTGCTCGCAAGTCGACTGGACCGCATGGTGTGCCGCGTCACCAGCTGGCGCCACGCACCGGAGAAGAGACTGGAGAATCCTCCAACGGACGTCGCTTTCCCCGCCGCAACCGCAAGCAGCTGAAGGAGGAGATCAAGAATCTAAAGGCTGAGATGGAGAACATGGAGCATGACTTCTATCTTTCCCGCATGGAGTTTTATGAGGCACGAGCTTCCCTGGAGCAGGCCAATCGGAACACGGTTCGCGCTATCGAGCAGCGCAATGATGCTTGGACCCGCGAGGACGTCACCAGAGCCCAGCTCCATGGACTGCAGCAGTACACTGCCCAGATTGAGCAGTACAATGATATGCTTCATGAGGAGGTACATCAGCTGTACAACCAACTTCATCCCGTGATTCCACCTGTTGCTGAGGATCCAGAAGATGGAGTCGTGGAGGAACCTGAAGTAGAACATGAGCCAGTCCAGAATGTAGAAGTGGAACCTGCTGAAGATGTTCACGTTGAAGATGAGGAGGAAGAGCCCGAACTCATCATCGAAGATGAAGATGACGATGAAGAGATGATCATCATCGATGACGACTAGATTCGTTGTGTCTATGCCATCTGCTCACCTAAAGCCTTAAGTCTAGGTTTGGGGCGTTAGTTGGTCTTCTGTCTAGTCGAGTCTGTATCGCGTCTTGTACCTTTCCTTTGTCAGTTAGTGGCTATCTATCGAACCTCTGTATCAGTTATCTACCCTTGCATCAATGAATCTTATCAGTCAGTTTCGTTCAAAAGCAATCTTTGGATGCTAAGTTCCCAAATTCTTAACAGATGCCTGTGAACACCCGCACTGGAGACGGAAGTTCCGGAGGTGCCAACCTTCCAAACTCCTTCTCCAACTTCCTATGCCTCAAAAACCAGCAACCACCCAGTTGAATGCCGCCTGTGTTCCGGAAGTCAGGGATATTCCCGTGGTCTGTGAGTTCCCTGATGTCTTCCCAGAAGATCTACCCGGGCTGCCTCCCGACCGTGATGTTGAGTTTGCCATAGAGCTAAAGCTCGGGACTGCTCCTATATCCCGTAGAGCTTATCGAATGCCTCCCAGAGAGTTGGCAGAGCTGAAGATCCAATTGCAAGAGCTATTGGATAAGGGTCTCATTCGCCCAAGTTCATCTCCTTGGGGCTGTCCTGCTATCTTTGTGAAGAAGAAGGACAAAAGTCTTCGTCTGTGCGTTGACTATCGCCCGCTCAACGAGGTCACCATCAAAAATAAATATCCCTTGCCTCGCATTGACCTTCTTTTTGACCAGTTATCTGGAGCCAGAGTGTTTTCCAAGATTGATCTCAGATCTGGCTATCACCAAATCAAAATCCGTCCAGAAGACATTCCTAAAACAGCTTTCACCACCAGATACGGCCTATATGAGTACTTGGTCATGTCTTTTGGCTTGACCAATGCCCCCGCTCATTTTATGTATCTCATGAACTCTGTGTTCATGCCAGAGCTCGATAAATTTGTAGTCGTGTTCATTGACGACATCCTTGTCTATTCAAGAACTCCTGAAGATCACGCCAAGCATCTTCGAATCGTTCTCTCTCGACTCAGAGATCACCAGCTGTATGCCAAGTTCAGTAAATGCGAATTCTGGCTAGATCGAATTCAATTCCTTGGTCATGTCCTGTCCGCTGAAGGTGTGTCAGTTGACCCTGAAAAAGTGGCAGATATGTTGGATTGGAAGCCACCTACCACTGTCCGCGAAGTTCGCAGCATCATGGGAATGGCTGGATACTATCGTCGTTTCATCCCAGATTTCTCCAGAGTTGCCAAGCCTATCACAGAGTTGTTGAAAAATTCCGTGGATTTCGTTTGGTCACCAGCCTGTGAGCAAGCCTTTCAAGCCTTGAAGAAACTGCTAACTACATCACCAGTCCTAGCTCAACCAGATATCGAGAAACCCTTCGATGTATACTGTGATGCATCTGGTACTGGTTTGGGCTGTGTTTTGATGCAAGAAGGACGAGTAATCGCTTATGCCTCACGACAGCTTAAGCGACATGAGGAAAACTACCCAACCCTTGATCTTGAGCTAGCAGCAGTCGTGCATGCCTTGAAGATTTGGCGTCACTATCTGTTGGGCAGCACCTGTAATATGTATACGGATCATAAGAGCCTAAAGTATATCTTCACTCAAGAAGAATTGAATATGAGGCAGAGAAGATGGCTTGAGTTGATTAAAGATTATGATCTCGAAGTACATTACCATCCTGGTAAGGCAAATGTAGTTGCCGATGCCCTCAGTCGCAAGTCATACTGCAACTGTCTGACGACGAAGCCCTATGATCTTTCCTTGTGCCATGAACTTGAAAGGATGGGTATTGAAATGATTTCGCAAGGAAGCTTGAACAATGTCAGCATAGAAACATCCATCAAGGATCAAGTCATTGCTGCTCAGAAGGATAACCCTGGAATCAAGCACATCATCGAAAAGGTCCAGACCGGAAAGGCTGATTGCTTCAGGATCGATGATGTAGGAGTTGTTTGGTTCAAGAACCGTCTAGTAGTTCCCAAGGTGCCTGAATTGAGACAGTTAATCCTTGATGAAGCACACTTGACCAGATTCTCTATTCACCCCGGCAGCAACAAGATGTACCAAGACTTAAAGCAGAGATTCTGGTGGACTAAAATGAAGATTGAGATTGCCTGGTATGTCGCTCAGTGTGATACCTGCCAAAGAGTCAAGGCAGTACACATGAAGCCTGGAGGAGAATTGCAACCTTTGTCAGTACCCGCTTGGAAATGGGACGACATTAGTATGGATTTTGTCAATGGACTACCCAAGACCCAGAAAGGTTTTGATTCCATTTGGGTGATCGTGGATCGTCTCACTAAGCAAGCTCACTTCCTGCCAGTGAAGACCAGTTACACCGTCCCCACGTATGCCACTTTGTACAAGAACCACATAGTGAAACTTCATGGCATACCCAAGACCATTGTCTCTGACCGTGGTACCCAGTTTGTCGCTAAGTTTTGGAAAGCGTTCCATACCTCGCTTGGAACCAAGCTCTTACATAGCACAGCTTATCATCCTCAAACTGATGGACAAACGGAGCGAGTCAACCAAGTGCTGGAGGACATGTTGAGAGCCTGTGTTCTCACCTTTGCAGATACTTGGGATGACTGTTTGCCTTTGGCAGAGTTCTCTTATAATAACAGTTACCAAGAGAGCATCAAAATGGCACCCTTTGAAGCACTGTATGGTCGTCGTTGTCGTACGCCTCTCAGTTGGTCTGAGCCTGGAGAAAGAGAATTCTTTGGAGTTGACCTGGTCAAAGATATGGAAGAGAAAGTCAAGCAGATACAAGAGAATATGAAGAATTGCCCAATCTCGACAGAAGAGCTACGCTGACAAGAGACGTCGACCTCTGAAGTTTCAAGTTGAGAGATTATGTATATCTCAAGGTCTCACACCAAAGGAGTCACTCGTTTTGGAGTCGGAAGTTGGAAAGTTAGCACCCCGCTACATTGGTCCGTTTGAGATTTTGGAATGTTGTGGCAAGGTAGCTTACAAGCTGAAGTTGCCCGATCATCTCTCCGCTGTCCACAATGTTTTCCATGTATCCAACTCAAAAGAAGTGTCTCAGAGTACCAGAACATGTCGTGGAAGTTGAAGGTGTCGAGCTAGAGCCGATCTATCCTACTCAGAATATCCAGTTCGCATGTTGGACCACAAGGGATCGCGTTACTCGAAGAACCACCACAGATGGTACAAAATCCAGTGGAACCAGCACTCTGAAGAAGAAGCTACTTGGGAATCTGAAGGACTTCTTAGCAAAGAAACTACCCCGACTTTCTCGAATCCTTTGTTATGTAAAGTTTTGTCTTTATCCCTTCTTTGTCCTTCCTTAAGACGCAGAATCTCGGGGCGAGATTTCTTTTAGGGGGGGAGGCTGTAACACTCTGGTGGGGTTTTTTAAAAGTAATAATTAACTTGACATATCATCATTATCATCTTAAAGCATCCTGATTTGATTTCATGTGTGTCATTTTATGTGAATTACCTCTATTGCAAAAACCCTATTTAGCCCACTTCTCTCTATAGGGCAAAATGGTAATTTCATCTCTGTGAATTAACTTTGTGTAATTCTTGTTCCTTTGGTGTCTTGAAGTTTGTTGTGTTGGCCAAAGTTCAAAAATCAGAATTTGATTTCAAATCCTTTTGCAAAACCCTGATTTCCAAACCTGGATTTTATCCCTCTTTTTGTAATTCAAAAAATATTCAAAATTTGGGATTGGTCCAAAAAGCGCAAAGTTGTAGATCTGTCAAGGAGAAAACAACTTTGGTATTCCACAAGTTTTCAAGTTTCAGTACAAAGTTTTGAGGTATTTCAAATTCAATCAAACTCCAGTTTTTGTCCCCTTTTCAGTTTTCAAAATGAGTTCAAAACAAAGGAGTTTCAGGAAAGTGTAATAATAGCAAAGTTATAGGTTTTGGCAAAATGAACAACAACTTTCATATTTGAAGATTTTCAAGTTTCAGTTTGAAATCCAGAGTAATTTTGGTTTGAATCAAGTTTTGAAAAAGTGTCCCCTTTATGTTTTCAAATATTGTTCAAAAAACTATTTGGAATTTGAAAATGTCTATTGACAAAGTTGTAGATCTCATTTTTCTGGAACAACTTTGGTATTTGAGTTTTTGTCGCACAGTTCAAATTTTGGGAGTAATTTGCAAAAAACAGAAATGAGCCAAAAGTCAAAACCTAGCCTACCCTGTTCCTCTTCTTCCTAGCGACAGGGGGGGGGCCCGGCCATGGCGCCGGCGCCGCGCCTGCAGTACGCACGGCTGCTCTCCACGCGCCACCAAACCTGCCGCCGCGTTGTGCCTTGTTCCTCCGCGAAAGCACGAGAGCGCTGACCCACGCTAACGTCCCTACAGTGCAAGGGCGTCGCCGCCGAGTGGTGGGCAATCGCCGGCGAGCCTCCGTCCAGGCCCTGCACGCACGCCTGTCCTTCCGCCAGAGCGCAATCGAGTGCGCACGCTCTCGCCGAGTTTATCCACCCACCCCGTGCTCTCTACCGGCCTCTGGCCGCGGCTATATAAGCCCGCCGGAGCCCCGAGCTTCTCACTCAGCTCCGCCTCCGTCGCCAGCACAGCCCACAGCCTCCATCGCTCATCCACCAAGTCCAGCAGCTCCGCTTTGAGTTCGTGAAGCTTCCCAGCTCTCCTTTTCACGCTACCGCCTCCCACCGCGGAGCGCGGAGTCCTTCTTCCTCAGCTCCGGTGAGAAGAAAGCCGCCGTCTCGGATCGACGGATTCGCCGCCGTCGCTCCATCCCTTCTCTCTCTGACCCTAAATCTTCATTCCTTGATTCATTGCGTTCCTAACCGACTACTGGTAACCGTGCCTGGTGCACAGAGCCGCCGGATCGCCGGAATACCGCCGTGGTCGTCTCCACCTCGAGGCGCCTTCGTACCGCGCCCCTCGAAGCACCCGAGGCCACCCTTCAGCCTCGGGCGAGTCGCGACTACCCCGACCGTTCGAGCCTCAGCCTCGAGCACACCCTCGAACCCCGCCTCGGACCAGCCTAAGCCTCGGGCGAATCGCACCTCCCTCGAGTCGCCAAGCCTCGAATAGGCCGAGGCTACCCTCGAGACGTCCGCCGACCGAAAAAGAGAATCCGCCGAGCCTCGCCTCTGAATCTCGGTGAGCCCAGGCTCTGTTCTTCCAGCCGAGCCTCGACGCCGAGCCCGTTCCGACTCGAGCACAGTGCTCTTGTCTTTTTAAAGATGTGAACAGTTCTGTTTTCATCTTTTTGTATGATTTTCGGTTTTGATCCAAAAATTCTGAAAATTTTACAGTTGACTCTTTATGCCCTGTAGTATTTTATAAAAATATGAAACTTGAGTTTGTGCAAAAATTTGAAAATGAAAAATTCCCCTTTAATTGAAAAAATGAAGGCTTTGGTATTTTGAGAGAGTGTTTCTATAGCTCCAAAAATCTTGAGATAAAATTTGCAAGCTAGTTATGTCATGATGAGTCTCTAGTAAAATTTTGAAGGCATTGGGCAAGTTGATTTGAGTTGAGCTTTATTTTAATTAAGGAATAGTGCTTTTGTTAATTGTTATGGCTAGATTTAATTGAGCACCTTAATGACCTCCAAAATTATGAATTTGTTTTGCCTATACTTGTACCCTAATGAACTTGTGATTAATTTGGTAATTTTGGAGCACCTTCATAAAATGACCTTTTTAAAATAATTAGGAAAAATAGAAAAGGTGATTAGGTTTAGCGTTGGATGCCCTGTGACGTGACTTTCTTTTGGATGCTGATGGTTCAGAGACCCCTACCCTTTGGTCTATGATGTTTGTGATGCTTGCTATGTCTATACTTAGGCTTAATAAAAGTTTGCTTAATAAACTGTTAATATTGTTAATAAGGGATAAGTAATCTATTGACCACTTTTAACCACCACACATACTTTGCAAAGCTATACTCTAGTGGTTATCCAATGCACTTGTTCATACTAGCATTCTCATGAGCATTCATTATTGCATCCGTTATAGTTGACGAAGAAGGCCCTGAAGTCGAGGTAGCCACCGAAGGATCGTCCCCGAGGCAACCCCGAGCTCCGACGCTTATACCTACCCCGAGTCTACTCTTTTTGCCATCCAAGGCAAGCCCCGGTGCATTTAACCCTACCTTGCTTTATAAATGTTTCTTTAAATGTTTTGAGTTAAATTATTGCATTAGGTTGATAGGAGTTGAGTGAAATCCTATCTGATGCAATATCTACCCTTGACCAATGATACACCCGATACCCGTTCAAAAACTATTTGCGGAATGCTTAGCAAATCTATATGATAGATTTGCAATAAAATGCCAATCTCAAAAGTGTGATCACTTTAAGAATATTTATGGGAATTTCTGGTTTACTCCCACTGTTGGCTAAGTATCTGATCCGTACCTAGTCAATGGGAAGGAGAGGTTGTCCGCGCGAGTACGGTGCCGTCATTTGTAGTCGGACTCAACAGTTGACACGACCGGGACAGGGTTGAAAAACTGACAGGACCTGTACTCTTGGGTTAGAGTCCGGAGGTGCTTGTCGCTGGCTGGAAAATTTAGGGACACCTGTATGGGGGCCTGCTGACTAAGACTTGCAAACTATTCACATACTACGGAAAGCTTCGGCCGAGGAGGAATCCTTTATTGGACCGACAACCGCGCACTGGGAGTGGAGAGATAGCGGAAGTAGCATGTACCACGTGTCAGGACCTGTAACTCTGGGTTAGAGTCCCAAGGTACTTGTCGCTGGCGGAAAATGGGGTGGTTAAAGTCCCGGATTGGAGTGGGTGTACTGTACTTCGGGTGGCGTAGGACCGGGCCAATCTTGGAGGAATCGTGGTAGACGAGTTGGCATATGCAGCTTGGGTGCTACATATGCAGTGGGATAGGGACCCTCAGCTGAGTATTATTTATCCGGATTAACGCTGCTCCTCGGTTATGGAGACTTAGTCACTGACTGTCAACAGGGAGTGGTTCTCAACTAGGTCTGTTTTGGAAAGTAAAATGAATCAAGGATTATGATGGAACAAGGAATAACGAATCTTTCAAAATTAAAATAAGGTTACCAAAAATGCTTTTCTGCAAATACTTGAACTTGCTTAAGCCTTACCTTGACTACCCTAAGCCTGCATTCCTGAGTCTTCTCCCTTTTCTTTAGTCGGGTAAGTCTTTGAGTACCTTTGTACTCAGGGTTCTTTTTACCCATGTTGCAGGTACGGCAGATTACCTCTGTATGCCTTGGACCCTGCTGGTGGACTGTTGTTCAGGAAGAGGCCGATGAGGCCGATGAGTGATATTCACCCTCGGGCTGGGTGAAGTATCTTATCCTTTAGTTGTTGTCATATGCTACTCTGCCAACTCTATCCATTTGAAATATGGTCTGTAATAACTTCACTTATTTTATGTTGAAACCGGGTTGTAAAACTATTGTTATCTAAGTCTTCCGCTATTTACTCCGATGTTATTTGTCAAAATGTTCAAGAGATTTAACCGAATTGTGAGAGATGATCCTGGGGACATTGGGCACTGATGTTAGCCCAGTGGCGAAACCAGGTCTTAATCTCTTGGCTGTACGGATCGACTGTCAGTGTTTGATAGTGATCAGTGGGCCATGGGATTAGGGCCGTTACGTCACAGAAGGTCAAGTAGAGACGTGCCGTGGAGATGGACCGAGCGTGGCGAAGGGCGGACGTGAGGCTTGGACTGAGCGACCGGTGGCCCGAGGACAGCTGTGTGGGTGGCTGACAGCCTGGGATAGCAACGAGCGAAGACTTGCGGGCACGGTGTTGCTTGGGTCGAGGACCTGGGGACACGTGTCGTTGGACGGGGTGCACGGGCAGTGCATCCCCTCTATGCATCGGTTTGGTGGTTGAGCCACAGAAAAACGACCGAGTGGACGGTTTCCAGGTTTAGGCCTCAAAACCTGGGCGCTGATGGTTTCCGAGTTTGGGACACAAAACTCGGGCCGAGGACGGTTTCCAGGTTTGGGCCTCAAAACCTGGGTGTTGCGGGTTTGCTAAGTTTGGGCCACAAAACTCAGGCTATGGACGACTGGCTTCCCGGTTTGGGCCTCAAAACTGGGGGTTGGCGTGAAGGTTGGGTTCCCGGTTTGGGCCTCAAAACCGGGGGCGAAGTCCGGGAAAAGGACAAGCGGAGCAGTGGCGGCAATCGGTGAGGTTGCGTCGAGGCAACACTACCAGTTGTGCGGGCGTGGCCGTCGGATCACCACCTACCGTGAGTTGGTCCAGAATAATTAGGCATCAGGACCTCACTCTAGTGATTCTGATCTGATGACTGAGATGATGATGAGATGATGCCTGATGCCTGATGCCCTGGAGACGGGGTCTGGGGCTGCTTATATAGCCCTGGGCGAGGAACCGTGGCCGTAGGATCAAACCGACCTTAGGTACGGCTGAGATGCATCCTCGTAGGCAGTGGAGGAAGGTTCCAGAAGGCAGAGACCAGCGGGGCTAGGGGCCCACCACCGGGTCCTAGGGTGGGACCGGTCGGTCTCACCTCGCGGCCTCTCGGGGTGCTCGGCCTCCTGGTGTCCTCTAGGTCCTTCTGGAGTATTCCTGATGCATCTATTCGGCTATCTTCCATCTGGTTCCTTCGAGGAGAAGTAATCTATGCTGGTTTCCTGGAGGAAGCTATCTTCTGGATTCTTGGTGGGCGGGGGAGGAAATTGGCTTGTGGTTGACGGGGGAGGTGTGTTCGTCCCTGTTGCCTCCCCCGTCGTGCCTCCCTGTTGCTCGGTCGTGCTTGGCTGGCTTGTCATTGTCGTGTTATCGCCCTTACCGACCTCTGAGCTTCTTGCCTCATTGACCAGGCCGATCGGCGGACTGTTTGGAGGCGGGGGAGACATAGTGCCCATGTCCATGCCCTTTTCCTTTCCCCCCATCACCTTCTACCTTTTCCTTGTCCCTGCCTTCGCTACCACCTTATCCTTTGTCTTTTCCCTTGCCCTTGTCCCCGCCCTTTTCTTTGTCATCATCGCTGTCGTGATCTGGATCTTCCAGAGGACAAGATCCGGCGGCTAATGATTGTGATGTTGGTGTTGGCGTCGGAGCAATGATCTTGATGTCCTCGCGGTTCCATAGGACTTCCAATCAAAGTGTGTGTCCTAGGTGCATGGCCGGTTGTAGGTGGGGATGGTCCAATTCAAAATGTTCCTGGTCGAGAACGTTCCAAAACGGGCTCACGACCACATAGTCTTCAGGGATGTTATCTTTGTTGAAGTCATGAATATCGTGGGGTGCAAGAATGCTTCCCTCGGCCACCACCATCTTCTTGGACCTTCCGAACGGGATGAGGAGTTGGACGTGCTGGTTTTCCTGGAAGTCCTCATTCAAGACCCTTGGGCGATCCTCGTTCATCGACAATAAGGCTTTCTTTTCCTTTGCTTGAGGATTGGGCAGGCCATGGTGATCAAACATCTTCAACCTCATCGCGACCATCTCCGGGTCGTTGCTCGTGAAGGCTCCTTTATTGAGCTTTTTTGATCATTTCAGCCACGCCTTCATTGAAGCCCTTCTTATATAGCTCATCTTTATACCTCTACCTGGCATGTATGTGTCCGCGTCGGATTGCCACGACCTCAACCGACTTCCAACATCTTTTGCATCTGACCCGACACCACGAACGCGGTCGTGGTGCTCGGGGGTTCCCAGGACCTCGGTGAGCAAGTCGTGGCCGCGGCAGACCACGATGTTTTCCTTAAGCTTTGCTTTTTCCATCAAAGTCTTCTCGACGTCCTCGATGTGGGGCTCGTTAAACTTGATCGCCCCGGGCTTTAGCCTCTTTGGAATGCGGGCCCTCATGTAGTCCTTTGCCCTTGGGTCAATGCCCTCATACGGATCTGGAACACCGTCAGCCTGTCTTGCTTGTTCTTCTTGCTGCCACTTGGTTTTATGACCAGCAAAGCCAGTCATGCCCAAGTGGTGAGGATTCTTGTTCCTCTTCGCGAGCTCACTGAACTTAGCGCTCTTTTCCTCTGCTTCTTGCGTCTTTCTCATTTCGCAGAATGCGTCCCACATGTGTGCCTTGACCATAGTGTACTTCAGCAGTGGCGACTTCCCCTTCTTCAGGTAATTTATGGTCAGCATGGACCTAAAGTTGCAAAGCGCAGTCGACGCCATGTGCAAAGCCCACTCCTGGCACTTCTCCATGTCAGCTGAGGGCGGATATCTGAATCTTTTTGTCACCTCACCCCATACATTGTTTCTTATGTCAGCAGGGACGTCGTGCCAGTTGGGCCAAGTGATCTCCACCTTCTCCTTGGCTATACACGCCACTTGATTGATGAACTTGCCAATGACTGTATCTGGAGCTATGGGGTTCCCTCTGGCCCCACCGCATCGATGACATGCACCTCGTTTCCTTTGTCCAACTTGTGCCTCCTGTGTTGTCCCCTCACCCTCTTCTGGCCTTAGATTTGGACAAAGAGGTTGCCCATAGAGGGGAGCGGGGGCTCTTCTTCCTCCCTAACCGTGTCTTCGTCCATAAACTCGAGATGACGAGGCACAATCGGCAGCTGTTGACAAGAGTCACTTGCCTTTAGTTTTTCACACGCGTCATTGTACATGTTAGAAAGCCAGCGTGTGGAGAAAACCTCAAGCTCGTAACTAAGTATGGGGAGGAGTATAGAGAGGAATAGGGAGAGTAGTAACAGAGAGGAGTAGTAGGGAGAGCAGTAACAAAGTGGAGTAGTAGGGAGAGGAGGAGTAAACAAACATGTAACACTCCTCAAATTACCTAAAAGGCAAAGCAATGCCAAATCTGCATCTAATCTGACATGTAACAGTGTAAATAGCATGACATGGCATCACAGTTGTTTGCTGTAGTCTGAATCTAGCTATTTGCTTTTCACTAATCTGAAATGTCATCAGAGTATAGTTTGAATTTATACAGAAAAGTGTATATGATTAAATAATCAAGACAGTTGCATATTTGAGATCATCTATCCTTGATTAGCTAGAAACCAATTTCAATGTACTATAGTTCAAAATTATCAAAACTAAAACATATCAAAGAGTAGTATAGGGAGTGGCATAGGGAGTGGCATCATAGGGAGTGGCAAAATGCATAGTGTAATAAAGCATCAAATTGCATCATAGGCAGGAAATAAAAAGGCATAACCGAAAGCATAACTGAAACATAGAAGAGAGTAGTAGTAGAGAGTAGTAGTACATGGAGAGAGGAGTAGTACAGGGAGAGAGGAGTAGGGAGAGTAGTATAGGGAGAGGATTAGAATAGGGAGTAGTAGGGAGAGAGAGTAGAATAGACAGTAGTACAGTAGTTGAAGAGAGGAGTACAACAGGGAAAGAGTAGTGTATATAGAGAGGGAGTGGTACAGAGAGAGAGTAGTAGGGAGTGGCATCATAGGTAGTGGCAAAACATAGTGTAATAAAGCATCAAATTGCATCATAGGCAGGAAAATAAAAAGGCATAACCCAAAGCATAACTGAAACATAGCAGAGAGTAGTAGTAGATAGTAGTAGTACAGGGAGAGAGGAGTATAGGGAGAGAAGAGTAGTACAGGGAGAGAGGAGTAGGGAGAGTAGTACAGGGAGAGGAGTAGTATAGGGAGTAGTAGGGAGAGAGAGTAGAATAGACAGTAGTACAGTAGTAGAAGAGAGGAGTCCAATAGGGAAAGAGTAGTGTATAAAGAGAGGGAGATAGTAGTACTAATAATTAAGAAATGAATAACCAAAGCAGTGACAATAATTAAGAAATGATAGAACCATAGATCATATCAGTTAGTTATCATAGGACAGATTTGACCTGAGTCTAACAAATCCATAACTCTTAATTTAACAGACCTAAAATAGATGGAGGCATGTTGAGAATTATAATCTGTTCACAAACTTTAGATAAGCAAGCACAAATAGACTGGACTGACAGTGATGTTCACAAATAGACAGATAGTGGTATGTGCTTGCTACATTACTCTGACCAAACAGATTGGACTGACAGTGATGTTGTTCACAAATAGACTGGACTGACAGTGATGTTGTACTGAATGATACGAAAGCTGAACATAAAACCTAATGAATCAGTGGTGATGTGCCTCACAATAACACTAGAGAACCCCACTGCCTATCAGCCAAACAACAACACCAAAGAAGGAATAGTAATTGTTGTGACATTTGTCTTGGCATCCTGACACATATATTTTAAAAAAAGAAATAGGGAATATCATATTTACTTGTTTTAAGCAAATTATTGTTGCATTAGCTTGCTTTCTAATTAATGAATTGTGTCATAGAGCAAGGAACAGAACAGTAATCTCATTTCTCTCCAGTAATCTCATTCCTTCCATGGCAAATGCAGAAATAAAAAAACAATGACCTAGTAATCATGGCAAACCCTAAACCCTAAATAAGAACAGGAGGTGTTTCAACTCGCTCATGCCCACCCTAAATTGAGGAGGTGTTTTATGAGATTGTTTAGGGTTACCGGGAGTTGAGGTCCTTGGTGCCTTGGGGTCTCCAGGTGTTGGCGCTCGTGGTGGTCGTCCTTGGCGCCGCAGTGGTCGTCCTCGTTGAGCGGTGGTCAAAATCTGGGCTGTGCGGGCGGTCGTCGTCGGCCAGCGGTGGCGGCCTCGGGCGCGCGGCGGTCGTCCTCGTCGAGCGGTGGTCGGCCTCTGGGCGCGTGGCTTCCTCGGTGAGGGCGAGCAGGGGAGGAGGATAGGGGGACGAGGAGGACAGGGTGAGAAGGACAGGGGCAGTGGAGGAGGACGGAGGCGGCGGCAATGGTGATGGCAGCGACGGTGGAGAAATTTGACAGCCCTTCGAGGTTCAATGCACAATGCACGAAGGACAAAAGTGCCCTTCGGGGTTGCGGGTCTTATATAGGCAGGTATTAACCGCAGCGGGCATCTTAAGGAGCCTGTTGCGGTAAATATTAACCGCAGCGGGCATCTTAAGAAGCCCAGTGCAGTTAATATTTACCTGCGGTTAATATTTACCGCATCGGGCTCCTTAAGATGCCCGCTATGGTTGAAGTGTAAAATTGAGATTTGTTATTAAAAAAACTATTGCAAAATTTGTTATTAAATAATATTAACTTATTAATTCAACAAACATTGAGATTTGTTATTAATAATATTAACTTAACAATAATCTATTACAAAACTTGTCTCCAATGTTATTACATAACTTTTCTCCACTACTTTATTACATAGACGGTGGGCATATACATCTCATTTTGGTGCTAGCGCTTTCACGGACCGCTTCTCACCATCAGGACGGGCCCAGGGCTTTATACCGCTCTTGTTGCAACGGTCCTCGACGGCCTTGATCTTCTTTGCAAAATCGGTAAAAAGTTGGAGCTCTGCATAGTTGTTGTATTGTTCTGGGCTTTGGACCCCATCAGCTCCAACAATCTGTTCCTTTCCTGACATGACCACATGCCTCTTTGGGTCCTCCGGATAGATATAGTAGGCCACTTGTGCGACATTGGTTGCAAGTACCCATTGGTCATCTTTGTACCCGATACTTTTGAGGTTCACGGTGGTTAGCCCGAAACTGTCGACCGCAACCACTTTGGGGTTTACCCAGTGGCACCGAAAGAGGACCGAAGAGATGAGTCCGAGAATGCAATAGCAAGGCATAGGAGGCGACTAGAGGGGGGTGAATGGGAGCAGAGCACAAAAATTTCTCTCGAAACTTTGGCCAAATTCCCAAAATCAACCCCGGAAAAAACTTCAACCAAAACCGTGATGCCCACGACCCTTGGAACAGGGTGGATGATCCCTAGGATCACAGCGAGGCACTACAAAGTGATAGCGAACCAAATGTCAAAAGCGCGGAGAGAAGTTCGACCCTCAAAAACCAAGTCCCGAATGTAGATAGACGACTACGACGAGAAACTCCTAAATACCTATGCTAACAAGTAGCAAAGATACCTAGAGAGGTTCCTTGATCAACTCTAGGGCCAAACAGGAAGTCCGGAAACCAAGCGAACAAGTCGAGAGAGCAAACGCACTAAACCGGAGGCTTCAGCCAAATCTCGGACTATCCGGCAGTACGGTCGCGGACTGTCTGCCCAGTGGCGGACTGTCCGGGCTCAGCTGGGCGGACTGTCCGCCGGCCAATGGAGCAAAACCGCAATGCTGCTAAAGTCCCCTGGACGGTTCCCGGACTGTCCGCGAAAACCAACGGCGGACTGTCCGTCGGTCAAACTTCGGCACTGTTCACCGAGACACACAGCCACTGCTCGGCTGAGTCCCCGACGCGCGGACTGTCCGCGGCTGGGATGGCGGACTGTCCGCCAAACCCCAGTGAGGGCGATTTTGGTCGCCCTTCACCCAAATCTTCTCCAAATCGATTCAAACCAAAATCCCTTGATCCCAAACTTGGAGAGAATGATCACGAGGCAGTTAGAAGACTATCCCCAAGAAATCATCCGCTCAAATCAACTCAAACAATGGGAAATCGAAGGGGAAGGTGTATGAACCAAAAAGCGCCACAAAAACGAAATCAACCCGATCTACTTGTTCGTGAGAAGTTAGATGAATTCCTTTGGTGGAAATGATCTCCTCACTATAAAGAACAAGTTGATTCAAATGGATTTCGCAAAGACGCACTGGAGATGGAGATCGAGTGACGGGAAAATCGCGGAGAAACGAAGAACGTGAAGAACACGAACCAAAACGCGAATCAAACAATCATGATCTGCAACCGTATGGCTACCACATGCTACAACATTGAGGTTACGGCCTCACTTCCTCAAAATCTTCAGTACACAGAGGTATGGTTCACTACGGATCTCAGCTAGCTACAGCAGGGGATTGGAGAGCAGAAGGAAACCCTAGAAGCAAAGAGCAAATGACTGAGATAGAATGGGAGGAGGGTGTCTCCTCTACTTATCCTAATTCTAATTCCTACTCTAGCCCTCTCTAATTACAGAGCGAACCAGCTAAACCCTAGGGTTATTCTGGACCAACACATGGTAGGTGGTGATCCGACGGCCACGCCCGCACAACTGGTAGCGTTGCCTCGATGCAACTTCACCGATCGCCGCCACGTGTCACCACCGCTCTGCTTGTCCTTTTCCCGGACGTCGCACCCCTGGGTTTGTGGCCCAAACCGGGAAACCAGCCTTCACAGGCAACCCCCGGTTTTGAGGCCCAAACCGGGAAACCAGGCCGCCATCCCCTGAGTTTTTGTGGACCAAACTCAGAAAACCCGCATCACCCAGGTTTTGAGGCCCAAACCTGGAAACCGTCCATCAGCCCGAGTTTTGTGGCCCAAACTCAGAAACCATCAGCGCCAGGTTTTTGAGGCCCAAACCTGGAAACCGTCCACTCGGTGGTTTTTCTGCGGCTCAACCACCAAACCGAGCCGTAGAAGGGATGCACCGCCCGTGCACCCTGTCCACCAACACGTGTCCCTAGGTCCTCGACCCAGGCAACACCGTGCCCGCAAGTCTTCGCTCGTCATTGTCCCAGGCTGCCAGCCACCACAGCTAATCCTCGGGCCACCGGTCCCTCAGTCCAAGCCTCACGTCCGCCCTTCGCCACTCTCGCGTCCATCGCACGGCACGTCTCTACTTGACCTTAACCTTGCCATTGATCACTGTATCCGTGCTCGACACCTGCACAACACAAGCAAAAGAACATGCGCATTATACTAGTTGACAATCACTCATCACTCGGAGACTCGGCATACACCCATGTATCCGCAATCTCCCCCTTGATGAGTGCATTGTCAACTACCAACACAAATCATAATGGAAACAGAAGAAGGAAGGAAGGAAGAGAGAGAACTCAACCAAATGACCCAAAAGCATGTCAAAGCCGAAGAAGGTCAAGTGGAAAGAGCAACACAACTTGGTTCCCAAAGACATGGGCAACGGCTCGACGCAACCAAGCAAAGCAAAGCTAGCCCTCAAGAAGAGGTAGAACAGGCTCAACACCACTAGCGAGAAAGCTTGATACCAATTGAAAGATGAACTAAAATTCAAGCAAAACAGAGCTAGCCCTCAAGAAGAGGCAAAAACCGGCTCAACACCGCTAGCGAAGTAGCTCCATACCAACTGTTACCAACTCAAAAACCAAAAGAGTTCGATACCAATTGAAGAGCTGAACATGAGCTGAAAATGTTTGCTAGTCCCTCAAGAAAGAGGCAAATGCTCAACACAACTAGCAAACTCCCCTCAACTAGTGCAACTAGTGCACACAACCCAGGGAACTCATGATTTGTCAATATTTTCTCCCCCTTAGTTGAAAATGCACCAGCAAGCACAAATGTGCACACGCACTCAAATGTCTCCCCCTTGACAGAATATGTATAGGAGTAAAAAATGCAAGTTAGCAGCTTCAGGAATATAATCAAGAGAGTGCAAGGATGCTCTACACAGTTCTGATCCGATGACTCAACAACATCCATAAGAAGCTAGCAAAGGCTCAAACTGATCACCAAATATGAATTCTGAACATTGGAGCAAAAAGAGCAGTTTTCAGTCAAAAGGTATTCACCATCAAAATAGCACTAAGTATGTGAAGACAGGAAATCTGACAAGTGCAAAACATGTATACAAGGTGAACTACCCCTAGCACAGTTCAATCATCATGCTATAGAATGAAACATAGACTTGTGTGTTCAGATTGTATCGGAGTTGCAGCGGTTAAATTACACAAGTTCAAATTTCAGCATGTGATTGCGAGAGGTGGAAAGCTTGTCATTGCCTAACTTTTCAACTGTGCGAAGCCTATGCAGAAGCAATCAGAAGCTTAAAGCAACAGTTTCGGTCATACACTACACAGCTCAAAGTTAACTCAAAGTGCAATGAGAACAGTCTCGAAACTGTGATGTGCTGACAAGCAATCCCATCTCGATCTTTCCATTTTACTTTAACTTGGTTCAGATCTAAAGCAGTATATGAATAGACCAAGCAAGTGAATGACTCAGAAACTAGAGACATAGCAACCTAGCATATATGAAAAGCACAAGTGACTTCAACACATTGTACACATGCTAGTTGCATATCTCAATGGTGAACATTTTCAAGTTTATGTTCATTAAACAGATTCACCATTCATAAAAATAGCTCTGCTCACAACATGTATCAGTGATCAGAAAGAGCATAAGCTACAGCATCATCATAAATCATCGGAGCAATACTACACAGAGCATAGCTACATTCTTCAGATTATATACATGAAGCTCTGAATGGAAATATGCAAGATGAAATGCAAAGATGCATGAAGAAAAAACAAATGAAAAAAAAACAAAAAGTCAGTTTATATTACATGAGTCAAAATGTTTCCCCCATCTAAAAGGGAAACACACACCAAGCTCACCTCTCCACCTAGCAAAAGTCGATTGGTCCAAAGGCTTGGTGAAAATATCAGCCAACTGATGATGAGTATCGACATGGCGAAGGTCGATATCACCCTTCTCATAGTGGTCTCGCAAAAAATGAAAGCGCACATCAATGTGTTTGGTCTTAGAGTACAGCACAGGGTTCTTAGCAATGCTAATTGCACTCGTGTTGTCACAAAGCAAAGGAACACGAGAAAAACTCAGACCAAAGTTACGCAAAGTGGCCATCATCCAGAGTAACTGGGAACAGCAGCTAGCCGCAGCAACATACTCAGCCTCCATGGTAGACTGGGCGACACTAGACTGTTTGCAAGAAGACCACAAAACAAGAGAAGAACCAATAAACTGGCAAGTCCCAGAAGTGGACTTGCGCTCAATCCGGCAACCAGCAAAATTGGCATCGGAATAACCACAAAGGAAAGGGTGGAGGAAGCAGAATACCAAATCCCAAATTCTGGAGTGAAGATAAGATACCTACATACCTCATAATGCGCTTGACCACCTGACGGTGAGAGGTGCGCGACGACGACTGAAATCGCGCGCAAAGACACACCGCGAACGAACTCGGCGTGTCGCGTCGTAGGACAGCAGCGACCCGATCATACTCCGGTACTACTTCTGGTCCACAGCTTCTCCATCCACATCCGCATCCAAGGCCGTCGTGGTTGACATGGGTGTTGGAAGAGGCTTGGCCTCACCCATATCGAAGTCTTCAAGATGTCCTTGGTATACTTACCCTGTGTGCACGAACGTCCCTTCCCGGGATTGCTTGATTTGCAACCCGAGGAAAAACGTCAACTCGCCCATCATGCTCATCTCAAACTCCCTGCTCATAGTGTCTGCAAACTTGGCAACCAAAGCATGAGAAGAACCACCGAAAATGATATCATCCACGTAAATCAGGACCAAGAGAGTATCAGTGCCTTGCTTGAGGAGAAAGAGCGTTTTATCCACACATCCCATTTTAAAACCCTTAGCAAGCAAGAAGGTTTTCAACCTATCATACCAGGCTCTAGGGGCTTGTTTCAATCCATACAACGCTTTGTGAAGTTTAAAAACGTGGTTTGGAAACTTGGGATTTTCAAAACTGTGGGGTTGTCTAACATACACCTCCTCTTCTATGTAGGCGTTTAAGAAGGCACTCTTGACATCCATTTGAAAAAGTTTAAAACCTTTGGATGCAGCAAAAGCCAAGAGTATCCTAACTGCCTCCAAACGAGCTACAGGAGCAAAAGTCTCCTCATAGTCTATTCCCTCCTTCTGACTATACCCCTGGGCTACTAGTCTGGCCTTGTTTCTCACAACATGGCCATCCTCTCCATGTTTGTTTTTGAAAACCCATTTTGTCCCAATAGGGTGACACTCAGAGGGAGGAGAAACTAGAACCCATACCCGATTTCTTTCAAAATTTTCTAACTCCTCATGCATGGCATTTACCCAATCCGGATCCATCAAGGCGTGTCCAACATCTCGGGGTTCAAAATCAGCAACAAATGCAGAATGAGCAAAGTGAGAGATATGTTGTGACCTTGACCGAGTGACACATTCGCCGATGCTGCCGATCATCTATTGAGGTGGGTGTTGGCACTGGATGTGTCGTGGCGCCTCCCGATCAGAGGTGATCTCCCCCTCAACAGCAGCTGGTGCCTCCCCGGGTACAAAAGGTATCGCTCGGGGTGGCGGATCCCACGGCCCCCAAGAAGAAGTGTCAGGGCCATGAGTCATAGTAGAAGCCGCTCCTTGCGGCACAGCAGGTGGAGGAGGTGCTGGGTCATCCATCCCTTCAGCACCTTCTTCTTCATCATTGAAAAGAGGCTCGCCAACCTCATGATCACCTGCACGCTCAAAACGAGAAGAAGGACGAACCATGGTCTCATCGAAGGTGACATCTAATGTCTCCATGACTCGGTTAGTATCAAGGTTAAGTACACAATAAGCGTGAGTGGGAGTGCCATAACCTAAAAATAACCCCGTCAGAAGAACGAGACTCAAACTTGTCCAAGTTGCCCTTTTTGAGTATAAAACAGTGGCAACCAAAGACTCGAAAAAACTCACCTTGGGCAGTTTTCCAAAACGCAACTCATAAGATGTTTTTCACGAAGGCTCGGAGAAAAATGCGATTGGAAATGTAGCATGCAGTGCTCATCGCTTCGGCCCAATACCGCCTAGGAGTCCTATGCTCATTGAGCATCGTCCTGGCCATCTCTACAATGGTCCAATTCTTCCTCTCTACAACACCATTCTATGGCGGTGTGTAGGGAGAAGAAAACTGATGCTCTAAACCCAAAGAGTTACAAAACTTCTCAAAATCCGAATTCTTGAATTTGGAACCTTATCACTCCTAATAGCTCGCATCGAGTCACAAAGGGAAATCGTTCTGAAGACGTAAAATTAGATTGCGAGCAAAGGAGAAAGTCTCGGTCTTCTCAGCTAAAAAGAAGACCACGAATATCTCAAAAAGTCGTCAACAACAACAAGCACGTACCACTTCCCACCAACCGAGCTCACCCGAGCCGGACCAACAAGGTCCATGTGCAAAAGCTCTCCAGGGCACTTTGTCATGACATGAGTCACTGGATGGTGGGGAGCGGCAACCATCTTCCCATGTCTACAAGAGTGGCAAACAAGATCCTTCTCCATGGATAACTTGGGCAATCCTCGGATTAGGCCAAGTGAACTAAGCCTTGCAAGCAAGTCAAAGCTCAAATGTCCAAGTCTCCTATGCCACTTCCAATGATCAGAGGAGGAAGGTCCAGCCACAAGACAACGAGAAATGCCAAAAGACTCTGAGAAATCCGCACAAAAGACTTTCCCAAAGGGCGAAATCACACAAACAAGATTGCCCTGAGGGTCCAAAATGCCACCGAGATTCGGTTTAAAACGAATCTCATAGTCATCATCGAAAAGTTGCGAAACAGAAAGAAGGTTAATCTTGTTCCTGTGCTCATTCTGTTTAAACTGTTCCTGTGCTCATTCTGGACCCATGCCTCTGTGCGTTGTCCGTCATTAGTGGCGCGGATCTCTTCTATGTGCCTCTTGACATATTTCTCCATGCTCACCAAATGATGAAGGATGTTGTAATGAGGTTGTTCAATCTCCTTGTATGGTATATCCGTGCGAACTTTTTGGCCCGTGCACCCCATGCCCGCGATTCTGCCCTCATGCTGATGGACAGGCAACCCAATCGCCCTCCCATTTTTTATGTACCTCATACACCAGTTCACTGCCTCTTCGGTTGTGTACGCCTCGATCATAGAGCCCTCCGGGTGAGCACGGTTATGACATATCTGTTGAGGGTGGACATGAACCGCTCGTACGTCCACATCTCGTGCAGGTGCACGGGGCCTAGTTGCTCGATCAGATCCACCATGTGCATCATCAGGTGTACCGTAATATCAAAATATGATGGGGAAAGCACATCTCAAGCTGGCAAAGTGTCTTCGCGATGAAGTCCTTCAGGATAGGGAGGTCAGCCTTACCGATGACCTTCTGCGTGATGCGGTTAAAGAAGTATGATATCCGAGTGACCACCATCTTCACGTACTCTGGACCGATAACCCTTATCACAATTGGAAAGAACTGTGGATACATGGGTGTATGCCGAGTCTCTGAATGATGAAGGTCAAGTATGGATACAGTGATCAGAGGCAAGGTGAAGGTCAAGTAGAGACGTGCCGTGCCGAGGGATACAGTGATCAGAGGCAAGGTGAAGGTCAAGTAGAGACGTGCCGTGCCGAGGGACCGAGAGTGGCGAAGGGCGGACGTGAGGCTTGGACTGAGGGAACGGTGGCCCGAGGATCAGCTGTGGTGGCTGATAGCCTGGGACAGCGACGAGCGAAGACTTGCGGTCATGTGTTGCCTGAGTCGTGGACTTGGGGACACGTGTCGGTGGACGGGGTGCACGGGCGGTGCATCCCTTCTACAGCTTCGGTTTGGTGGTAGAGCCAGAGAAAAACCATCGGGTGGACGGTTTCCAGGTTTGGGCCTCAAAACCAGGGCGCTGATGGTTTCTGAGTTTGGCCACAAAACTCGGGCTGAGGACGGTTTCCAAGTTTGGGCCTCAAAACCTGGGTGCTGCGGGTTTGCTGAGTTTGGGCCACAAAACTCAGGCGCTGGTGGGATGGTTTCCTAGTTTGGGAATCAAAACCGGGGGTTGACTGTGAAGGCTGGTTTCCCGGTTTGGGCCACAAAACCGGGGGTGCGACGTCCAGGAAAAGGACGCAGAGCGGTGGCGGCACGTGGCGGCAATCGGGAGGTTGCGTCGAGGCAACGCTACGAGTTGTGCGGGCGTGGCCGTCGGATCACCACCTACCAGGAGTTGGTCCAGAATAACCTTAGGGTTTAGCTGGTTCGCTCTGTAAGTAGTTAGAGGTAGAGTGAGAATTAGGAATAGTTAGAATTAGGATAAGTAGGGGGAGACACCCACCTCCCCATCTATCTCAGTCATTTTGCTCTTTGCTTCTAGGGTTTCCTGCTCTCCCAATCCCTGCTGTAGCTAGCTAAGATCCGCAGAGAACCATACCTCTATGTACTGGAGATTTTGAGGAAGTGAGGCCATAACCTCATTGTTGTAGCGTGGGGTAGCCACACGGTTGCAGATCGATGTGTCGATTCGCGTTTTGGTTCGTGTTCTTCGCGTTCTTCGTTTCTCCGCGATTTTCCCGTCACTCGATCTCTCTCCCTATTGCGTCTTTTCAAAATCCACTTGAATCATCTTGCTCTTTGTAGTGAGGAGGTCATTTCGACCAAAGGAATTCATCTAACTCCTCACGAACAAGTAGATCGGGTCGATTTCGTTTTCGTGGCGCTTTTTCGATTCATACTCCTCCCCTTTCGATTTCCCGGTGTTTGAGTTGATTTGAGCGGATGATTTCTTGGGGATAGTCTCCTAACTACTCCGTGATCATCCTCTCCAAGTTTGGGAATGTGGGATTTTGATTTGAATTGATTTGGAGAAGATTTGAGTTGACGGCGACCAAAATCGCCCTCTCTGTTCATCCGCGGACAGTCCGCCGCTGGGATCGTGGACAGTCCGCGCGTCGGGCCTCGACCGAGTCAGTGGTCGCGCGGCTCGGCTGCGTTGTTTCGGTTTGATCGGCGGACAGTCCGCCGCTGTCTTTCGTGGACAGTCCGGGAACTGTCCAGGGGACTTCAACAGCTTTGCTATTTGGCGAGTTTTGCCGGCGGACAGTCCGCCACTCGCTAGCGGACGGTCCGGGACCCCAGGGCCGGACAGTGCGGGATTTGCCTGAAGGTTGCGTTTTAGTGTGTTTGCTCTCCCGGCTTGCTCGCTTGGTTTCCGGACTTCTCGTTTGACCTTGTAGTTGACCAAGGAACCTCTCTAGGTATCTTTGCTACTTGTTAGCATCGGTATTTGAGGATTTCTCGATGTAGTCATCTATCTACGTTCGAGACTTGGTTTTTGAGGATTGAACTTGAGTCGCTACCTTAGGCGTTTGGTTTGCTGTCGCTTAGTGGTGCCTCACTGTGATCCAAGGGATCATCCACCCTCTTCCAAGGGTCGTGGGCATCACGTTCTCGGTCGTAGCTTTTGAGGGTTGATTTTGGGACAATCAGCCAAAGTTTCGAAAGAAATTTTT
Organism: Coix lacryma-jobi var. lacryma-jobi; assembly: GCA_009763385.1. Taxonomy (NCBI): domain Eukaryota; kingdom Viridiplantae; phylum Streptophyta; class Magnoliopsida; order Poales; family Poaceae; genus Coix; species Coix lacryma-jobi. Next base: position 101,112,825 of record CM019826.1, on the reverse strand, counting down.
GAGCTCCCATTCACCCCCCCCTCTGGTCGCCTTGCTAGTGCATTCTCGGTCCTTCAATTGGTATCGGAGCAGGTTAAGGATCTTCCACCTTAGCCGGTTCCAGATTGACAGAAGGCGACATGGATCGCGCCGTGGGCAAACCGCCATTCTTTGATGAGACGAACTATGCGTATTGGAAGATACGCATGTCGACCTATCTCCAGAGCATGGGCTCTTCTGTTTGGGAGATTTGCAACAGGGACGATTACGTTGTCGTGGCTGCTCGTGTTACTTAGCTTCAGATGGATGAGCACGATGCCAATAGCCGAGCGCGTAATGCTCTTTTCTCCTATTTGAGCATGTTCGAGTTTGATCGCGTTTCTCACCTCCCCACGGCTCGTGAGATTTGGGCTACCCTCATGCGCTTCCATGAGGGAACCTCTCAAGTCAAATCTCGTCTCTACGAGTTGCACAAGCGGGAGTACGAGAACTTTCGACACATGCTTGGCGAGAGCATAGAGAGTTTATTCGCTCGCTTTCAGGTCATGTCAACAAGATGAGAGCGAACAAGGAGCTGTTGCCTTTTGACGATCATGAGAGGGTGAAGGTTTTGCACACTCTTGATCGGTCAGTGTGGGACTCAAAGGTCCAGGCGATCATCGAATCGTCTAACTATGAGACCCTCACTTGCGACGAGCTCTTTAGCAAGCTCAAGTCTAGTGAGATTGACGCCATGTCGAGGGCTTCTTATGAAAATCCTTCTGGCCCGACTATGGCTTTGGTTTCTGGCTCTTCTGCTAACCCCTCTGGAGGATTTGCACTTTCTTCACTCTTTTCTGTCACAGAGGACCAGCTGGAGTCTTTGGGGGATGACGAGTTGGCGATGCTCGCCAACCGGTTCTCGCAGTTCCACAACAACCGCATGAACCGTCGCCGCGGAGGAGGATGCTCAGGATGCTTTGAGTGCGGCGACCCCGACCACTTCATCGCCATCTGTCCCAAGAAGAAGGACTCATCTGGGAAGGGCGATCATGGGCACAAGTACGACTCTGGCAAGCGCAAGGAGAAGTATGTCCCCGCAAGGCACAAGCGGAAGGGCGGCTTCAACAAGGAGTACATCAAGACCAAGTACATGGAGATGGCCCAGGCTGAGCAGCGTGCGTTCTTCGCCACGCTCAGCGATGCCGACAACTCGGACGACGACTCTGCTTCTTCAAGCGACGACGAGTCCGAGAAGAAGAAGAGGATCGAGGACAAGCTCAACGGCCTCTGCTTCTTCGCCGACGACGACAGCTTCTGCACCATGGCCCTCGGCAAGGAGGTCGATGGCGAACTAGACGAGACTCATCGGAACGACGACGACGACACCTCCCAGGTATCTCTCACCCACGACGAGCTTTCTGCTGAGGTCGAGAAGCTTACTGCCGCCTTGCTTAGTCAGGACTGCGGATACATGGGTGTATGCCGAGTCTCTGAATGACGAGTGATTGTCAACTGGGATGATGCGCATGTTCTTTGGCTTGTGTTGTGCAGGTGTCGAGCACAGATACAGTGATCAGAGGCAAGGAGAAGGTCAAGTAGAGACGTGCCGTGCCGAGGGACCGAGAGTGGCGAAGGGAGGACGTGAGGCTTGGAGTGAGGGACCGGTGGCCCGAGGATCAGCTGTGGTGGCTAACAGCCTGGGACAGCAACGAGCGAAGACTTGCGGTCATGTGCTGCCTGAGTCATGGACTTAGGAACACGTGTCGGTGGACGGGGTGCACGGGCGGTGCATCCCTTCTACAGCTTCGGTTTGGTGGTAGAGCCAGAGAAAAACCATCGGGTGGACGGTTTCCAGGTTTGGGCCTCAAAACCTGGGCGCTGATGGTTTCCGAGTTTGGCCACAAAACTCGGGCTGAGGACGGTTTCTAGGTTTGGGCCTCAAAACCTGGGTGCTGCGGGTTTGCTGAGTTTGGGCCACAAAACTCAGGTGCTGGCGGGCTGGTTTCCAGGTTTGGGCCTCAAAACCGGGGGTTGACTGTGAAGGCTGGTTTCCCGGTTTGGTCCACAAAACCGGGGGTGCGACGTCCAGGAAAAGGACACAGAGCGGTGGCGGCATGTGGCGGCAATCGGGAGGTTGCGTCGAGGCAACGCTACGAGTTGTGCGGGCGTGGCCGTCGGATCACCACCTACCATGAGTTGGTCCAGAATAACCTTAGGGTTTAGCTGGTTCGCTCTGTAACTAGTTAGGGGTAGAGTGGGAATTAGGAATAGTTAGAATTAGGATAAGTAGGGGGAGACACCCACCTCCCCATCTATCTCAGTCATTTGCTCTTTGCACTTAGGGTTTCCTGCTCTCCCAATCCCCCGCTGTAGCTAGCAGAGATCCGCAGAGAACCATACCTCTGTGTACTGGAGATTTTGAGGAAGTGAGGTCGTAACCTCACTGTTGTAGCGTGTGGTAGCCACACGGCTGCAGATCGATGTGTTGATTCGCGTTTTGTTCGTGCTCTTTGCGTTCTTCGTTTCTCCGCGATTTTTCCATCACTCGATCTCTCTCCCTACTGCGTCTTTGCGAAATCCACTTGAATCATCTTGTTCGTTTTTGAAAGGAGGTCATTTCGACCAAAGGAATTCATATAACTCCTCACGAACAAGTAGATCGGGTTGATTTTGTTTTTGTGGCGCTTTTTCGGTTCATACACCTTCCCCTTCGATTTCCCGTTGTTTGAGTTGATTTGAGCGGATGATTTCTTGGGGATAGTCTCCTAACTACCTCGTGATCATCCTCTCCAAGTTTGGGATCAAGGGATTTGGTTTGAATCGATTTGGGAGTGACTTGGGTGAAGGGCGATCAAAATCGCCCTCACTGGACAGTCGCGGATAGTCCGCCACCTGACCAGCGGACAGTCCGGGCGTCGGGGAGCAGCCGGACCAGTGGCTGTGTTCTTCGGCCGATTTGCTTTTCGTGACCGGCGGACAGTCCGCAGTTGTGAGTCGCGGACAGTCCGGGATCAGTCCAGGGGACTTCAGCAGCTTTGCCGTTTGGCGAGTTTTGCCGGCGGACAGTCCGCCACTCGCTCGCGGACAGTCCGGCAGTACCGCAGATAGTCCGGGACCCCAGGTCCGGACAGTCCGGGAATTGCCTGAAGGTTGCGTTTTAGTGCGTTTGCTCTCCTGGCTTCTTCGCTTGGTTTCCAGACTTCTCATTTGGCCCTAGAGTTGACCAAGGAACCTCTCTAGGTATCTCTGCTACTTGTTAGCATAGGTATTTAGGGATTTCTCAACGTAGCCGTCAATCTACGTTCGGGACATGGTCTTTGAGGGACATACTTGCTCTGGTGCTTTTGCCATTTGGTTTGCTATCGCTTTGTGGTTCCTCGCTGTGATCCTAGGGATCATCCACCCTCTTCCAAGGGTCGTGGGCATCACGGTTTCGGTCGTAGCTTCTTGGGGTTGATTTTGGGACAATTGGCCAAAGTTTCTGAGGAGAAATTTTGAGCTCCCATTCACCCCCCCCCTCTGGTCGCCTTGCTAGTGCATTCTCGGTCCTTCAATTGGTATCGGAGCATGTTAAGGATCTTCCACCTTAGCCGGTTCCAGATCCACAGAAGGCGACATGGATCGCGGCGTGGGCAAACCACCGTTTTTCGATGGGACGAACTATGCGTATTGGAAGATACGCATGTCAGCCTATCTGCAGAGTTTGGGTGCTTCCATCTGGGATATTTGCAACTCTGCCGATTACGTGGTCTTGGCTACTCGTGTCACTCAGCTTCAGATCGATGAGCACGATGCCAATAGCCGAGCCCGTAATGCTCTTTTCTCATGCCTGAGCATGAGTGAGTTTGATCGGGTTTCTCACCTCGCTACGGCTCGGGAGATTTGGGCTACCCTCATGCGTTTCCATGAGGGAACCTCTCAAGTCAAAAACCGTCACTACGAGTCGTTCAAGCGAGAGTATGAGAACTTTCGACATATGCCTGGCGAGAGCAAAGAAAGTTTATTCGCTCGCTTTCAGGTGGTGATTGTCAACAGGATGAGGGCTAACAAGGAGGAGTTGTTGCCTTTCGACGATCATGAGAGGGCTTTGAAGCTTTTGCATACTCTTAATCGGTCGGTGTGGGATTCCAAGGTTCAGGCGATCATCGAATCGCCTAACTATGAGACCCTCACGTGCGATGAGCTCTTCAGTAAGTCTAGTGAGATCGATGCCATGGCGAGGGCTTCTTATGAAAATCCTTCTGGCCCGTCAATGGCTTTGCTTTCTGGCTCTTCTGCTAACCCCTCTGGAGGTTTTGTACTCTCTTCTCTCTTTTGTCACAGAGGAGCAGCTGGAGTCTTTGGGGGATGACAAGTTGGCTATGCTCGCCAAACGGTTCTCGCGGTTCCACAACAACCGCATGAACCGTCGCCACAGAGGAGGACGCTCGGGATGCTACGAGTGCGGCGACCCCAACCACTTCATCGCCAACTGTCCCAAGAAGAAGAACTCATCTAGGAAGGGCGATCATGGGCATAAGTACGACTCTGGTAAGCACAAGGATTAGTACGTCCCCGCAAGGCACAAGCGGAAGGGCGGCTTCAACAAGGAGTACATCAAGACCAAGTACTTGGAGAAGGCCCAGGCTGAGCAGCGTGCTTTCTTCGCCACGCTCAGCGACGTCGACGACTCGGACGACGACTCCGCTTCTTCAAGCGACGACGAGTCCAAGAAGAAGAAGAGGATCGAGGACAAGCTCAACGGCCTCTGCTTCTTCGCCGATGACGACGGCTTCTGCACCGTGGCCCTCGGCAAGGAGGTCGACGGCAAGCTGGAGGAGACTCCTCGGAACAATGACGATGACGACGACACCTCCCAGGTATCTCTGACCCCCGACGAACTTTCTGCTGAGGTCGAGAAACTTACTGCCACTCTCCTTAGTCAAGACAAGTTGCTTAGGCGTGCCGCTAGAGAGCGCAAAGAGTTTAAGCAGAAGTGGGAGGATACGGTGAAGGAACTTGAGTCTGTCAAGTCCACCGTTGTTGTCACTGAGGAGGAGTGTGAGATGTGCACCAAGCACATGACTGACCTTCTCACTTTGAGAGGTAAGTATGCTGCGTTGGTAGGAGAGGTGGATGAGCTCCGGGCTAGACCCATGCTGTTGGGTGCATGCAAGACTTGTCCAATCTTGCAATCTGAGTTGGCAGAGAAGAATGCCAAGATTGTGTCTCTTGAAGAGGCCAACTCAGGTAGCACATGTGTGGCTAGGTGTGTTCTTTGTGAGGGTTTGGAGATGGAGATCGCTAATGTGAAGCATGACAAGATGCAAACCGAGGAGGAAAACACATACCTTCGAACCTTCTTGTCATGGGTGTCTAGCGGTGAGCCACAGCTCGGGATGATGATCTCCCAATTCAAGCGAGCTGTTGGAGGTCCCGGTGTTGGTTTTGCTCCGGTTGTTGATGTGTCATCTTTCGGCAAGATTGGAGAGTCGAGTGGTCTTAACCCATGTGAGAAGCCCAACTCCACCACTACTCCCAAGCTTACCAAGATTCCACCCAAAGAGTCTCTCAAGCCTAACACCAAGGATGGGGTCTTTGTTGAGCCTCCGAGAGCTCCACCAAGAAACAATCATGGGCTCCCAAACCGAACCACCTCAAGAACAAGCTGGACACCATGCCACCCATCCAGGAGGAGCTTATGCCACAGAAGGGCAAAGTGATCCACACCCACTACCGTGAGTACCAACAACCCCCTTTGAGAGCGGTGAGGTACCATTGTGAGCATTGTGGGCAAGATGGACACTTGAGTGAGTTTTTCTTTCGGCATAAGAGAGAGGCACGCCGTGCGAGGGAGATGAACAAACCGGACATGTACCATCCTTTCCATGATGTACATGTCCCGAATGTTCAAAGGCGTGTTGCTAGGCCCAGAGAACCAGAACCTCAAGTTCCCAGGCCTAGGCAGCGGAGAGGTCGTGCCCGGCGGGAGCCTGCAGTTGTGGGCTATGGACCCCGTGGCGGAGGCTTTGTTGTAGAGCGTTTTCCTCCACCGTGTTTTGAGTATCGCGGTGGACGCTCCTTCCCCAACGGACCACGTTTTCCTCAGCGTGGTGATCGCTTTCCCCGTAGGCGTGCTAGGAATGGTTTTTCTACTAACCGTTCTTTTGAGCAGTCGGCCCAACACTGGTATTCTTCCTACTTCACTAACCCCAGTGTTGGACCGTATGCTCACCCTATGTCTTTTTATTGATGTAGGTAAAACGATTGGAGAACGTTTGGTTGGTGGATTCCGGGTGCTCGAGGCACATGACCGGAAACGCCAAGTGGCTCTCCAGTCTTAGTCCAGTCACCGGAAAGGAGTTTATCACCTTCGGCGACAATAGCAAAGGTAAAGTGTTGTCTCGTGGGTCGGTGCGAGTTAATGAGCACTTTGTGTAGCGCGATGTTGCTCTTATTTCTAACTTGCATTTTAACCTTCTTTCTGTTTCGCAACTCTTTGATGACGACTATGAGATTCGTTTTAAGAAGAATCTCAGTCGTATTTTGGATCCTCAGGGCAATCTTGTTTGTGTGATTTTGCCCTTTGGTAAAGTCTTTCGTGCGGATTTCTCGGAATCGTTTGGCATTTCTCGTTGTCTTTTGGCTGGTCCTTCCTCCTCTGATCTTTGGAAGTGGCATAGGAGACTTGGTCACCTAAGCTTCGAGTTGCTTGCAAGACTTAGTTCACTTGGCCTAATCCGAGGATTGCCCAAGTTGTCCGTGGAGAAGGATCTTGTTTGCCATTCTTGTAGACATGGGAAGATGGTTGCCGCTCCCCACCATCCAGTGACTCAGGTCATGACTAAGCGCCCTGGAGAGCTTTTGCACAAGGACCTTGTTGGTCCGGCTCGGGTGAGCTCGGTTGGGGGGACGTGGTATGTGCTTGTTGTTGTTGACGATTTTTCGAGATATTCGTGGGTCTTCTTTTAGCTGAGAGAAGACCGAGACTTTCTCCTTTGCTCGCAATCTGATTTACCTCTTCAGAATGAGTTACCTTTGAACTCAATGCGAGCTATTAGGAGTGATAATGGTTCCGAATAAAGAATTCGGATTTTGAGAAGTTTTGTAACTCTTGGGTTAAAGCATCAGTTTTCTTCCCCTACACAGCGCCACAGAATGGTGTTGTAGAGAGGAAGAATCGGACCCTTGTAGAGATGGCCAGGACGATGCTCGATGAGCATAGGACTCCTAGGCGATATTGGGCCGAAGCTATGAGCACTGCATGCTACATTTCAAATCGCATTTTTCTCCGAGCCTTCTTGAAAAGGACTTCTTATGAGTTGCATTTGGAAAACTACCCAAGGTGAGTTATTTCGAGTTTTTTGGTTGCCATTGTTTTATACTCAAAAAGGGCAACCTGGACAAATTTTGAGTCTCGTTCTTCTGACGGTGTTTTTGGGTTATGGCACTCACACTCGAGCTTATCGTGTACTTAACCTTGACACTAACCGAGTCATGGAGATATCCGATGTCACCTTCGACGAGACCATGGTTTGTCCTTCTTCTCGTTTTGAGCTTGCAGGTGATCATGAGGTTGGTGAGCCTCTTTTTGATGACGAGGACGAGGGTGCTGAAGGTATGGATGATCCAGCACCCCCTCCACCAGCTCTACCGCAAGGAGCGGCTTCTACGACGACTCATGGCCCCGACACTTCTTCTTCGTGGGGGCCATGGGATCCGCCACCCCGAGCGGTACCTTTTGTACCGGGGAGGCACCAGCTGCTGTTGAGGGGGAGATCACTTCTGCACGGGAGGCGCCATGACACATCCAGCACCAACACCCCCCTCAGTAGATGATCGGCAACATTGACGAACGTGTCACTCGGTCCAGGTCTCAAATCTCTCACTTTGCTCATTCTGCTTTTGTTGCTGATTTTGAACCCCGGGATGTTGGACACGCTTTGACGGATCCGGATTGGGTCAATGCCATGCATGAGGAGTTAGAGAATTTTGAGCAAAATCGGGTTTGGGTTCTAGTTCCACCTCCTCCAGACTGTAAGCCTATTGGGACAAAATGGGTTTTCAAAAACAAGCAAGGAGAGGATGGCCACGTTGTTAGAAACAAGGCCAGGCTTGTAGCAAAAGGCTATAGTCAGAAGAAGGGGATAGACTATGAGGAGACTTTTGCTCCCGTAGCTCGTTTGGAGGCTATTAGGATACTCTTGGCTTTTGCAACATCCAAAGGTTTCAAACTTTTTCAAATGGATGTCAAGAGTGCCTTCTTAATCGGCTACATAGAAGAAGAGGTTTTTATGTTGAACAACCCCCCGGTTTTGAAAATCCCAAGTTTCCAAACCATGTTTTCAAACTCCACAAAGCTTTATATGGTTTGAAACAAGCCCCTAGAGCCTGGTATGATAGGTTGAAAACCTTTTTGCTTGCTAAGGGTTTTAAAATGGGATGTGTGGATAAAACGCTCTTTCTCCTCAAGCAAGGCACAAAAACACTCTCTTGGTCCAGATTTACGTGGATGATATCATTTTCGGTGGTTCTTCTCATGCTTTGGTTGCCAAGTTTGCAGATACTATGAGCAGGGAGTTCGAGATGAGTATGATGGGCGAGCTGACTTTCTTTCTCGGATTGCAAATTAAGCAATCCTGAGAAGGGACGTTTGTGCACCAGGGCAAGTATACCAAGGACTTGCTGAGAGGTTCGATATGGGTGAGGCCAAGCCTCTTCCAACACCCATGTCGACCACGACGGCCCTGGATGCGGACAAGGATGGAGAAGCTGTGAGCCAGAAGGAGTACCAAAGCATGATCGGGTCACTGCTCTACCTGACGGCGACACGCCCGGACATCCAGTTCACGGTGTGTCTGTGTGCGCGCTTTCAGGCGTCGCCGCGCACCTCTCACCGTCAGGCGGTCAAGCGCATTTTCAGGTACCTTCGCTTACACCTGAGTTCAGGATTTGGTATTCAGCTTCCTCCACCCTCTCCCTTTGCGGTTATTCCGATGCCGATTTTGCTGGTTGTCGCATTGAGCGCAAGTCCACTTCTGGGAGTGCCAATTTATTGGTTCTTCTCTTGTATCATGGTCTTCTCGCAAGCAGTCTAGTGTCGCCCAGTCTACCATGGAGGCTGAGTATTGCTGCGGGCCAGCTGCTGTTCCCAGTTGCTTTGGATGATGGCCACTTTGCGTGATTTTGGTCTGAGCTTTTCTCGTGTTCCTTTGCTTTTGTGACAGCACGAGTGCGATTAGCGTTGCTAAGAACCCCATGCTTCACACGAAGACCAAACACATTGATGTGCGCTTTCACTTTTTGCGAGACCCACTATGAGAAGGGTGATATCGACCTTCGCCATGTCGATACTCATCATCAGTTGGCTGATATTTTCACCAAGCCTTTGGATGAATCAACCTTTAATCGGTTGAGGGGTGAGCTTGGTGTGTGTTTTCCCTTTTAGATCGGGGAAACATTTTGGATCTTGTATCAAAGACTGACTATTTCCTCGTTTGCTTTGTTTTCCTTTGCATTTCAGCATACGCTTCTACATTCTGAGCTTCATGCACTACTACAGAATAGGGTCATAGGCCGATTCTCAAAATCGCCTTTAGTCTCGGCGTTTTTGCCGCCCGGGACTAATAGACCCTTTAGTCCCGGTCGGTAACACGAACCGGGACTAAAGGGCCTGCCCCAACGGCTACTGCGCAGAGCTGCCGGGGCAGGGACCCTTTAGTCCCGGTCCGTGTTACCAGCCGGGACTAAAGGGCACTCTTTAGTCCCGGTTGGTGCCACGGACCGGGACTAAAGATTTAGCCACGGTTTGTGGCTTGCCCCGGGATAAATGATCACCTTTTAGCCCCAGTTTTTAATACAAACCGGGACTAAAGCTCCTGGTTTATAACAGCCAACTTCTTCCTCCCCCGAGCCAGAGACATTCAAATTTCAGTGAGCTTCTTGCTTGTTCTTGCTGTTGCTATTGCTTTGTTCTTCATTGTTCTTCATTTCTTCGTCTCCGGCGTCAATTGGTGATCTTCTTCGACTCCGTCATCGTCTCTTTGCGTTTAGAGGTAACTATTTCCATCTCCTACCATGTCTTTTGAATATGAGAGGAATTTAATTAAAATATATAGTTGCAAGAACAAGCATAGAGAGTTGAGTAGTTTAAATTGGTTCATCACAATCACTTGATAGTTTTCTACTGCTAGGTAGTATCCATTCTATATTTCATACTTATGCAAGACGAGTAATATTGAATTTTAGTGTCTTTTTAGTTTATTTTCTTTAAAAAATGTGGAATTTATAATAGTTTGCAACAATAAATATAGAGAGTAGATAATGTGGAAATTGGTATTGTTATATCATATTTTTCGATTATCTAAACAAATAGGTAAATTTAGAGTCTTTTTTATTTATAATTGTTTAGAAATTAGGAATTTGCATGTAATAGTTTAAAAATGAGCATGGATATAGTAGATGGCAACCGTGACCGGGTCCTCAGCCTCTCATCATCGGGATCCGAAGCGTTTGCGGCCGGATCTTCCTCTCATTGCTTGCGGCGAGTGTAAGCAGAAGATTGTGAAGGAGTACCGAGTGAGAAAAGAGGGAATCAACAAGGGTCGTATATTCTACAAGTGTCCGGACCATGAGGTGGGTTATTATTTACCCGCATTTGATTAATATGGTTCATTCGTATCGGTTTTGCTTGATGATGTTGTTTAAATTTCTTATTCTTTGTTCTAATTGCAGTGGGAGGGCACCGGCGGATGTAAAGGTTGGTACTGGGAGGAAGAGTACGTTCAGCACGTACGAAATTCTGTTGCACAGGAGGTTGCCGCTGAAGGTGATGAGGCAGTGAGTCAGCGGCAGCAGCCCATCCATGCTGATGAAGCGAATGATCTGTCTATTTTAGTTGGGATCGGACGCGATCTAATTATGTTGCTTAAGTGCATTTATTTTTAGTTTTTTTAGTGCTAGCTGCGATAGTCTTCGTTGTAGTCAAGCTTGTTTGAATTAATCAATCATGTGATGTCATGAGTGTTGTGCAATAACATGAGAAACTACTAAGTGCATGGTTGTAATATTTAATGCAGATGTTGTCACGCAATTGGATGTATAATGTCGATCGCCGCTCCAAAGAGTTCATTGTTGGCGTGCACTATTTCTTAGGTGTGGCTGAGGCAAACAAGCAAGATGGTTTCATGTGCTGCCCATGCGCCGTCTGTAAGAGATTTGAAGGAATATTCATGCCCAAGGACTCTTCATACGCATTTGTTGAAGTCGGGTTTCGTAACAAACTATATTTGTTGGACGAAGCATGGAGAAAGGGGGTTGTAATGGATGATGGTGAAAAAGGTGAAGAAGAATTGGCCCACGCTGATATTATTGCTCAGTACGGTGCCTTTGATGATGATGCAGTGGGGGGAGATGGTGAAGAAGAGATGCGGCAGCGACAGAAGATGTGACAGCTGATGTTGATGCTCTTGGTGATGCCATTCGTGATGCACAAAGTAAATGTGAAAGTGACAAGGAGAAGGTCAAGTTTGAGCGCATGCTAGAGGATCATAGGAAATTGTTATATCCCACTGCTGAAGATGGCCAAAAAAAGCTGGGTACTACGCTAGAACTGCTGCAATGGAAGGCAAAGAATGGTACATCCGATAAAGCATTTGGGCAGTTATTGAAGATAATGAAAAAGATGCTTCCGAAATCGAACGAATTGCCCACCACTACGTACGAAGCAAAACAGGTCATCTGCCCTTTGGGATTAGAAATCCAGCAGATACACGCATGTCCTAATGACTGCATCCTGTACCGTGGGGAGGAATATGAGAATTTGGATGCATGCCCGGTATGTGAAGCATCACGGTATAAGATAAGGCGAGATGATCCTGGCGACGTAGAGGGTGAAGAACGTCCAAGCAGGAAGAAAATCCCTGCCAAGGTTATGTGGTATGCTCCTATAATACCACGCTTGAAACGTTTGTTCAGAAATAAGGACAATGCAAAGATGTTGCGGTGGCATAAAGAAGACCGTAAGGTAGACAATATGCTGAGGCACCCAGCTGATGGATCCCAGTGGAGAGCGATAGATAGAGAATTCCCAGAGTTTGCAGATGAGGCTAGAAACTTGAGGTTCGCTTTAAGTACGGATGGTTTTAATCCTTTTGCGGAGCAAAGCAGTAGTCATAGCACTTGGCCAGTTACTCTATGTATCTACAACCTTCCTCCGTGGTTATGCATGAAGCGGAAGTTCATTATGATGCCGTTGCTCATCCAAGGGCCGAAGCAACCTGGCAACGACATCGATGTCTACCTGAGGCCATTAGTTGAGGAACTTCTACTTCTATGGAGCAAACCAGGCATACGCGTGTGGGATGAGTACAAACAGGAACACTTTGACCTGCGAGCCTTATTGTTCGTAACAATCAATGATTGGCCGGCTCTAAGTAATCTTTCAGGCCAGACAAACAAGGGATATAATGCATGCACACACTGTTTTGAAGACCTTGATAGTTTATTTTTGAAAAACTGTCGGAAGGTCGTGTATGTTGGGCACCGTCGGTTTCTTCCTGTGGGCCACCCAGTAAGAAAGAAAGGCAAACATTTTAAAGGTAAGGCAGACCACCAAACCAAGCCTCGTAACCGAACCGGAGATGATATACTTGAAATGGTGAAGGATACGAAAGTAGTATTTGGAAAGGGACGGGGCAGCGAACCTGTTCCTAAAGACGCTTCGGGACACGCACCCATGTGGAAGAAGAAGTCCATATTCTGGGAGCTACCCTACTGGCATGTCCTAGAGGTCCGCCATGCGATCGACGTGATGCACCTGACAAAGAACCTTTGTGTGAACCTGCTTGGATTCATGGGTGTCTACGGAAAGCCTAAGGATTCACTTGAAGCACGACAGGACTTGCAGCGCATGAAAGAACGAGACAACTTGCATCCGGAGAAGACAGATGACGGGCGCCAGTACTTAAGCCCTGCTAGCTACACTCTTAGCAGAGAAGAAAAGGAAAGCATGTTTGAATGCCTTAACAGCATCAAGGTCCCATCTGGATTCTCCTCCAATATAAAGAGAATAATTAATGTGCCAGAGAAGAAGTTCCAAAACTTGAAGTCCCATGACTGTCATGTGCTTATGACCCAATTGCTTCCTGTTGCTCTAAGAGGAATTCTACCTCCACATGTACGTCTAGCCACCGTGAAGCTATGTGCATTCCTCAATTCAATTTCACAAAAGGCAATCAATCCAGAGGAACTTTCTACTTTGCAGAATGATGTCGTTCAATGTCTCGTCAGCTTTGAGTTGGTGTTCCCTCCATCCTTCTTTGATATCATGACACACCTCCTAGTTCACCTGGTCAAGGAGATCATTATTCTCGGTCCTGTGTTCCTACACACCATGTTCCCATTCGAGAGGTTCATGAGTGTCCTGAAAAAATATGTTAATAACCGTTCTCGGCCTGAAGGAAGCATCGCCAGGGCTACGGAACAGAGGAGGTCATAGAGTTTTGTGTGGACTTTATTCCAGACCTTGACCCGATTGGCGTTCCTGAATCGCGACACGAGGGCAGACTCAGTGGCAAGGGAACACTAGGGAAGAAAACATATATCGGTACAGGAGACGATTACTTCGATAAAGCACACTACACAGTTCTACAGAACTCCTCATTGGTAGATCCATATATCGAGGTACATAAGGATTTCCTTCGATCCAAGTGGCCCGGGAAGAGTGAATCTTGGATTACACGTCAGCACATGCAAACCTTCGGCGATTGGTTGCGAAAACAATGTCAGGGTGATGACAACATAGATGAGCAGCTTTATTTGTTGGCCAGACAACCATCGTGGCATATCAGCACGTACAAAGGGTACGAGATCAATGGGAATACATTTTACACAGTAGCCCAAGACGCAAGGAGCACCAACCAAAACAGTGGTGTACGCGTGGATGCCACGGATCCAAATGGGAACAAACAAACATATTATGGCCGCATACATGACATATGGGAACTAGACTACGCACCTAATTTTAAAGTCCCTTTGTTCCGGTGTAAATGGGTCAAGATGACCGGTACCGGAGGTGGGGTAACAGTCGACAAGGAGTATGGGATGACATCAGTGGACCTCAACAATATTGGGTACAAAGACGAACCATTTGTCCTTGCCGCAGATGTGAGTCAAGTGTTCTATGTGAAAGACATGTCTACAAAACCAAAAAGAGGGAAAAATGATAACAACTCGATCGTCAACGAGCCAAAGCGCCATATAGTTCTTTCAGGGAAAAGAAACATTGTCGGAATTGAGGACAAGTCAGACATGTCAGGTGATTATGAAAGAGATGATCGAATTCCGCCATTCAAAGTGAACAAAGACCCAAGCATTTTGTTAAACAATGAGGAAACTCCATGGTTAAGGAATGATCATAACCAAGGGACATATGTCAAGAGGAGGTTCACAGTTGTGCCCGCTTAATAGTGGGTTGTAAATATATTATGTAATAATTAATTAATTAAGACTTCATTTATTTGATAATGGATTTATATATATATTTAGTAGTAGTGATCATTGATTTATGTGCTTCTCTAGATGTGAATCTCATACTATTTTTTAAAAGAAAGTATATCAAATATTCAATTTTCTGTTCAATTAGAAAGATTTAAGATATATTTAAAAAAACTAAATTTAAAAATCTAAAACTACTGCATCTGTCGCGTATAACAAAATTGGGCAATGATTGTTTAGGTTTTAAACAAAAGATTAACGTCCAAATGATATGAAAATAAATTTTCTATTGAAAGCCAACAATTTTTAAATTTAAATTGAACATTACATTTTTGCATTAACCAAATATGAATGGTTATTTACATTTATATTCGTTATTATAAAAAAGAAAAGAATTTATGCTACAAAATTTTCTACTATACAATAAGGTTAAAGGATATACAACTGTTATTTTTAAGTAATTTTATGCCTACTGTTCAATTTACTATGCAATTAACAAGAATTACAACATATTTATATAGTGGAAACTTAATACAAAACCCAAAATACTGAAAACCCAAAACTGTGGCGGGAAAGAACCCTTTAGTCCCGGGCCGTCTTACGCACCGGGACTAAAGACCCCTTTAGTCCCGGTGCGTAAGCCCGCCCGGGACTAAAGGTCCAACCCTTTAGTCCCGGGCGTATTACGCACCGGGACTAAAGACCCTTTAGTCCCGGTGCGTAATTCGCCCCGGGACTAAAGGCCCTCCCGGGTATATAGGGCACAGGGCACAGTGTGCCCTCCAATCTTCCCCAGATCGACGCCAGTAGCCCGCCTCCAGTCCGCGCCGCCGCCCTCGAGCTCTCCTCGCCGTCGAGCCTCTCCGCTCCGCACTCGGCCTCCCACGCCGCCGTCCTCCTCGCGTCGTGTCACGCGCCGTCGGTCCGCGCCGCCGTCCTCCACGCCGCCGTCCTCATCCACTCCGCCGTACGTCCTCACGCCGCCGTCGTCTCGCGCGGCCGCCGTCATCCGAGCCGCCGGCCTGTGCGTGTGTGTGTGCGTGTGTGCAGTGTGTGATGGTGTGCGTGTGTGTCCAGTGTGTGAGAGAGTGTAAAAAAATATGAAAAGGTTAAATAGAAAAATTGATATATATATGTATATATATAAGAAAAAGAAATGAATAAAATAGATATATATATTTATAGATAATGAATATGAATTTTTCTATTAACCTTTTCATTTCTTTTGTTTATAGAAAAAGGAAAATCATATATATATGTTTTTAACGTAAAAAATATATGTTTACACATATTTATAGATTATTTTCTATTTAACTTTTTCATTTCTTCTTTTCTAGAAATAGATATATACAAATAATGAATATGAATAGATATATTTATAGAAAAGGAAAATCATATATTGTTTTTTAACGTAACAAATATGTGTTCGACATGTAGTCCTGGTGACCGCCGCACCGACCTCGCCGCCGTCCACTGTCATCCGCACCGTCGTCATCCTCGCTGCTGTCCACCGTCGTCGTTCTCGTCCACGGTGTGTAAATCACGTGACAAGGATATGTTTAAACATGTATTTATTACTCTTAGAAATATGTGTTCATAGAAAATCATGTGCCATGTCGGAACATGTATTATTACTCTTTACGAATATATGTTATTGTCATGTTATTTTTATGAATGTCATGTTATTTTATGAATTGCCTAAAACTCGAAACCCCAAAACTGAAACCCTAACCCTAAACCCTCGAACCTAAACCACTAAACCCTCAAACCCCGAACCCCGAAACCCTAAACCCGAAACCCTAAAACCCGAAACCCGAACCCCTAACTCTAAACCCTCAAACCCCTAAACCCGAAACCCTAAACCCTAAACCCCTAAACCCAAAACCCCGAACCTAAAACCCGAAACCCCGAAACCCTAACTCTAAACCTCAAACCCAAAACCCCTAAACCCCAAACCCCGACCCCTAAACCCTAAACCCTAAACCCGCAACCCCTAACCTGAAACCCTAAACCCGCAAACCCGAACCCCTAAACCCGAAACCCTAAACCCGAAAACCCGTACCCCTAAACCCCGAAACCGTAAACCTGAAACCATAACCCTAAACCCTCAAACCATAAACCCCGAAACCCTAAACCCCGAAACCTTAAACCCCGAGACCAAAACCCTAAACCCTTAACCCCTAATTAAACCCCTGGTTTTCGGTTTTCGTTTCACATACATGTATAAAGCTCCTTAAGTGTTCGATCATATTGTATATATATTTTAATATTCACAGAAATGGCCGACCCAAATGAGAATGTGATGGAGGAGGAAATGATGAATATCATAGCCGGCGACGATGACGGGAGTCAATACTTATTGAATTACGAAGACATGACCATGCATGATGAAAATCTCCCTGAACAACAAGTTGAGATGGAAGAAGGCAATACAGGCGAGGTATATATACAATGTGTCGTGTTAGGGTTTACATTTACTTTATTACTTGATTAGGTTTTATGTCAACTTGTATTAGGGTTTCATCTTCATGTCTTTACCTATATGTAGCCCTCTGGATCGACGTCTGCGACAGGGCAGAGCAGACCAAAACGAGGGCCGAAGAGGCCGTTGAAGGGCCGTCATGTAATCTCCGAATTCGATATGGCTACAGGCCAACCACTAGGACCCAATGCAAAGAAATATGTCTTTCACTGTGGGTTCCTTGTGAGAGATCGGATTCCGATAAGTGCCCGTGAATGGAAAGAGAGGCGAAGTGCTCCCGAGATCAGTTATGTCTCCAATCTTGACAAGCAGCTAGTCTGGGATACGTCCAAGCTCATTTCTCGTTTGACACGGATGATGAGGAGCTGCTGAGGCGAATTCGGGAGTGGACAATGAAGAAGATGGCCACACTTTTTCAGGACTGGAAGAAGAAATTGTACCACACCTTTGTGCTGAAGAACGAGACGCCAGATTTCAACTCTAAGGCGTATGTCAAGATAAGGGCCGATTGGGATGAATTTGTACAGTACAAAAGATCACAAGAGAGCGAGGCCCGGGTCAGAGTAAACAAACTGAATGCAGCTCAGAAGAAATACCACCATCATTTAGGATCAGGTGGCTATAAGACTGCCCTTCCAAAGTGGGAGAGACAAGAACACGAGATGCTTGCCAGGGGGTAGTCCCAGAGACAATAAGAAGAAATTGGAGTGAACGGTCCAGAAATTGGTTCTACGCTCATGGGGGAACCATAAACCCTAATGATGGGGAGCTTGATTGGGGCCCGCAAATTTCAAGAGCAGCACATAGGCTAGTTCAAGCACGAAATGCGGTGTTGGCTGGCGAGTTCAAGCCCAATAGAGAGAAGGATGAACTCACGTACGCGCTGGAGAATCCTGAGCACGGTGGGCGTACGAGAGGCTTTGGGGCCGTTTCGTGGCTACATTCCTTCGAAGCGGATCGAGAAAGTTATAGAAGCCGCCAAAGAAAGAAGGACGAGGAGGCAGAGCGACTCTTCAAGTTGGAGGAGTATGTTCTTCAAACACAAGAGCGTGAGAAATCTCGTGAAGAATGGATGCAGGAGGAAATCAAAAGGAAATCAAAAAGTGCAAGCGGCACTTAGTCAAATGACGAGTGGGCAAGGTACATCATCACAGCATCCTCAAGCGAACATTAGCCCCCCAGGTCAGATGAAAAGCAGCTGCGCCTCCACGGAAGTACCAACCATTCAAGATGACTCCAAGCTACGCTTTCCCGTGGATGACGTTAAAGAACCTTTTACTACTTGTGAGCTGCACATTCCAGATGGAAATGCCACGAAAAAGGTGGCTGTCGGTGTTGTAAACCCTATCGACCGCACAAGAACACCAAGAATCCATGGTCAACCAGTGCCAGCCGGATACGCTAGCGTTTCGGTGGATAGGGTTGAGACAGGTTGTGGCAGCGTGGCACTGGAAATCGAAGGGGGAGATGGGGAGAAGACTTTAGGTGAAGCAGAGAAGACATTTATTTGCTGGCGCAAGCGCTTCATTATTATTCCTGGAGTGTCACCGCCGCAACCTCCTCCTACTGATCAAGATCCTCACCATAGGTAGTGTGCGCGTGAATGAGAAACAATTTTTATTACACTAACTTCCTATATGTATATATTAGTTGGATGCTCACATCATTCGTTGTTTTGCGTAGCAGGAACTATAGTCCAGTTCGTCATTATTCCCCAGTGCATCATAGTGCTGCGGGCGGTGACGATGTGTTGGAGGACACGGCTTCAACCCCATCTCCTCCACACGGGCTCCAACACCGCCACCGGCCCCACCATCTCCTCCACCGCGGGCTCCAACGCCGCCACCGCCCCCCCATCTCTCCACCGCGGGCTCCAACGCCACAACCTCCACCGCGGGCTCCAACACCGCCACCGGCCCCACCGTCTCCTCCACCGCGGGCTCCAACACCCCTGCCTCCACCGCGCGGCCCTAAGAAGCGGTCCGCTGCCACGGAACCGAAGGCCCCACCTCCAAAAAGAAGGCTCCTGCATCAGGAAAAAAAGCACACGAGAAATTAGCTTATGAAATGACTGATGAGGAGTTACAAATTTCGGTGAAAAAAGATGTGAAAAATTTTTAGATGAATCAACGGCCGCGGCTAAAGCGAAGAGAAACCCAGAGAAGCCTTACCTCCTGTTAAACCCACAGGAGTTAAGGAAAAGGGTGGACCAGCATGGTATCAAGATGCGTGAAGCCCGAAAGGCTCCGCGAAAATCAGACTACGAACGCTCTCTAATCAAGTCTGCAAAAGAACAACAATCAAGCACGAAGAAAGTGGGAAAGAGTGTTCCACAGCTGGGGAAACATCAAGACCTCTGTCCCCATTATTTGTGCAAAATCAGTATGGTTCAAACATGGGCAGAGTACAGAGAAAATCTGGAGAGACCACTTTGTCTGAGATGGACTCAATGGAAAAATTTTTCATTGACAGCGGTCTCCCATACGAGACGATTCAAAATATTGCTACTGGGCTGGAGTTTCCAAGAGCGGAAGTAGTTGATGAATGGAGGAGAAATTTTGCACCGGGCAGGAGTCTAATGAACCCCAATCACTTGCATGTACTTGGTACGCAGATGTTTGCAATCAACAAATGGTGCATGGAGGCTTCTAAAGACGGTGATATAAATTGGATTTCTGTCCGAATTCGGAACCATCACTACTTCCGTGGCGATGACCTAATCTTAGTCCAGATGGAGGAATTACACCAGCTATGCCATATGGACGCACTGGACAAATCGCTCCTTAGCTGCTATTGTTTGTAAGTGTTTCTTTTATAGTTTTCATTGAACTCTCTAGTATGTGTATATAGTATGTAGTATTCTTACACACGTACTTGTGGATCGACTCGATATTGCAGGTATCAGATGACTCAGCTCAGAGATAAACATGACAATTCTGTTGGGTTTGTTGATCCATATGTGGTTTTCAAGGCTCCAAACCCTTCAGCGACTTGGAGCGATGAGTCGTGTATGAATCTCATGAGGTTCTTCGTGAACCAAAAAGATAGAGAAAAAATACTCTTCCCATACAACTTTAAGTGCGTGAGACATATATAGTTAATAATAAGTATATGCACATTTTATTTTACTTAACCCTAATAATCTATATATATGAATCATGTGTATCAACAGCTTTCACTGGATACTGATGGTCATTGATCTCAAACACAGCAATGTGTTAATCTATGACTCGTTGAGCAAACCGCAAGAAGATTACCAAGATATGATAGACATCCTCCAAAGGTAATTTTTCGATCCCTAGCTTCCATGCTTAAAGTAGAGACTAAGCTTGTATATATATACTATTAATAAATAATGATCCAACTATTAATGTTTCATTGGCCGGATTAGGGTTTGGGAAAAATTCATTGCTCGGGAACATATGAGTCAGTGTAAGGCCCCACTTACAATAAAGCCACGACTACCAGTAAGTTTACACCTTCGTCAATGTACGTGTATCTTTATTATATCATGTCATATATCATATCTTTATTACGAGATAAATCTTTTCATTCTACAGTGGATTTTGAGACAAAAACAGGGTACCAACTTATGCGGATTCTATGTTTGCGAGTACATGATGATAGAATCAAATAGAATTCCTGAAGAAATCATCAAAGTACGTAACATGTTTCTTTTCATTTTTTATAGACTTAATATTGATAATATAGATATAACTAATATCTTCTTTAATTCCAATTGAAGACTGACTGGTTGAAGCAAAAAGTGATGCTACAAGACCAATTGAAAGCAATACAAGAGTCAATAGCAGGATTTCTTCGGGAACAAGTCATAAGTCCAAACGGCGAGTTCTACTATAATACCGACGAGCCGTTGATTCCAAACAATGATGATCATTTGTATGCCCTGTAGATATTTAGATGGAGTACAACTTGTAATAGGTTTATAGTACTAACTTTAGAGTACAACTTTTGTAGATAGATATTTGGACAACTTCTACATGTATATATATTGCTTGTAATTTTATATGTACATATTTTATATATATATGTAGTTCTATAGTTCAATATATATGCATGCAATAAGCTTATTGTGTTATGCTGCTAATATATATAAATTATATATATTAGCAGCAAAGAATACATATTAGAAAACCTATTAAATAAATAAACAAAACTAAAAACAGAACTGAAATGAAAATAAAAAAGAAAAACCAGGGACCCTTTAGTCCCGGTTGGTGATACCAGCCGGGACTAAAGGGTGCTGCTGGGGCCACCGCTGGCAGCACCCTTAGTCCCGGCTGGTATTACCAACCGGGACTAAAGGGGGGCTTTAGCCCCGGTGGCCGGAGCCGGGACTAAAGGGGGGGCCTTTAGTCCCGGAAGCGTAGTCCCGGCTCGGCAACCGGGGCTAAAGGCCCTTGCCGACCGGGGTTAAAGGCATGTTTCTGTAGTAGTAAGTGATGGGATATGTAATCTTTAGAATGTATTATGCTCTATTAGTGATGCTCTGATGCTATATGCTGTGCTAGTAGCTTATGCTCTTTCTTGATCCTAATACATGTTGTTGAGCTGAGTCTTTTTGAATGGTGAATTGCTTAACAAAAATAAAACTTGAAAATGGTCACCATTGAGATATGCAACTAGCATGTAGGATGTTTTGAATTCATTCGTCTTTTCAATATGCTAGGTGCTATGTCTCTAGTTTCGAGTCTATCACTTGCTTGGTATGTTCATATTCTGTCAATAAATCTGAACCAAGGTTTTACGTGAATTGAAAAGATCGAGATGGGATTGCTTGTCAAACACATCACAGTTTTGAGACTGGTTCTCATTGCACTGAGGTAAACTTGAGTGTGTAGTGTATGACCGAAACTGTTGCTTTAAGCTTTGATTGCTTCTGCATAGGCTTCGCACAGTTGAAAAGTTAGGCAATGACAAGCTTTCAACCTCTCGCAATCACATGCTAAATTCTGAACTTGTGTAATTTCACCGCTGCAACTCTGATAGTTTTTGTTGAATACACAAGTCTATGTTCCATTCTATAGCATGATGATTGAACTTTGCTAGGGGTAGTTCCTTGTATACATGTTTAGCACTTGTCTGATTTCCTGTCTATACATGTTGTATGCTATTTGATGGTGAATACCTTTGTGGCTAAAAAAATGCTCATTGTGCTCTCATGTACATATTTCGTATTTGATGATCAGTTTGAGCCTTTGCTAGCATGTGTGTTTCAGTTGTGTCATTGGAGTTATACTGTGTAGAGCATCTTCGCATTCTCTTGACTATTTCCTGAAGCTGCTAACTTGCATTTGACTCATATGCATTTTGGAAGAGGGAGAACTTCTCTTGTTTGGCATTTTTGACGGTGCATTTTCTAAGGGGGAGAAAAATGCTTTTGGTTCCTTTTGCTTGATGGTGCATTTCAACTAAGGGGGAGAATTTGGACAAATCATACCTCCCATACCTCCCATGTTCAAAGGGAAGAGGAATCAGTTGTGCAAGCGGGAGCTTGCTTATGATGAGTTGTTGAAATTTCCATTGGTTCGGAGCGTTTGGCTAGTTGTGTTGAGCCTTTGCCTCTTTCTTGAGGGACTAGCATTCGCCTCTCAGATTTTCAATTGGCGTCGAGCTTTCTTGCTAGTTGTGTTAAGCCTCTGTGCCTCTATCTTGAGGGACTAGCATTTTGCTTCGCTTTTACTCGCTAGCGGTGTTGAGCCCGTTTTGCCTCTTCTTGAGGGCTAGCTTTGCTTTGCTTGGTTGCGTCGAGCCGTTGCCCATGTCTTTGGGGACCAAGTTGTCTTGCTCTTTCCACTTGACCTTCTTCGGCTTTGCTATGCTTTTGGTCATTTGGTCGAGTTCTCTCTCCTTCTTTCTTCCTTCTTCTATTTCCTTATGATTTGTGTTGGTAGTTGACAATGCACTCATCAAGGGGGCGATTGCGGATACATGGGTGTATGCCGAGTCTCTGAATGATTAGTGATTGTCAACTGGGATGATGCGCATGTTCTTTGGCTTGTGTTGTGCAGGTGTCGAGCACGGATACAGTGATCAGAGGCAAGGTGAAGGTCAAGTAGAGACGTGCCGTGCCGAGGGACCGAGAGTGGCGAAGGGCGGACGTGAGGCTTGGACTGAGGGACCGGTGGCCTGAGGATCAGCTGTGGTGGCTGACAGCCTGGGACAGCGACGAGCGAAGACTTGCAGTCATGTGTTGCCTGAGTCGTGGACTTGGGGACACGTGTCGGTGGACGGGGTGCACGGGCGGTGCATCCCTTCTACAGCTTCGGTTTGGTGGTAGAGCCAGAGAAAAACATCGGGTGGACGGTTTCCAGGTTTGGGCCTCAAAACCTGGCGCTGATGGTTTCCGAGTTTGGCCACAAAACTCGGGCTCAGGACGGTTTCCAGGTTTGGGCCTCAAAACCTGGGTGTTGCGGGTTTGCTGAGTTTGGGCCACAAAACTCAGGCGCTGGTGGGCTGGTTTCCCGGTTTGGGCCTCAAAACCGGGGGTTGACTGTGAAGGCTGGTTTCCCGGTTTGGGCCACAAAACCGGGGGTGCGACGTCCAGGAAAAGGACGCAGAGCGGTGGCGGCACGTGGCGGCAATCGGGAGGTTGCGTCGAGGCAACGCTACGAGTTGTGCGGGCGTGGCCGTCGGATCACACCTACCACGAGTTGGTCCAGAATAACCTTAGGGTTTAGCTGGTTCGCTCTGTATGTAGTTAGGGGTAGAGTGGGAATTAGGAATAGTTAGAATTAGGATAAGTAGGGGGAGACACCCACCTCCCCATCTGTCTCAGTCATTTTGCTCTTTGCTTCTAGGGTTTCCTGCTCTCCCAATCCCCTGCTGTAGCTAGCTGAGATCCGCAGAGACCCATACTCTCTGTGTACTGGAGATTTTGAGGAAGTGAGGCCGTAACCTCACTGTTGTAGCGTGTGGTAGCCACACGGTTGCAGATCGATGTGTTGATTCGCGTTTTGGTTCGTGTTCTTCGCGTTCTTCGTTTCTCCGCGATTTTCCCGTCACTCGATCTCTCTCCCTATTGCGTCTTTTTGAAATCCACTTGAATCATCTTGCTCTTTGTAGTGAGGAGGTCTCATTTCGACCAAAGGAATCATCTAACTCCTCACGAACAAGTAGATCGGGCGATTTCATTTTCGTGGCGCTTTTCCGGTTCATACTCCTCCCCTTTCGATCTCCCGGTGTTGAGTTGAATTTGAGCGGATGATTCTTGCGGATAGTCTCCTAACTACTCCGTGATCATCCTCTCCAAGTTTGGGATGTGGGATTTTGATTTGAATGATTTGGAGAAGATTTGAGTTGAGGGCGACCAAAATCGCCCTCTCTGTTCATCTGCGGACAGTCCGCGCGTCGGGCCTCGACCGAGTCAGTGGTCGCGTGGCTCGGCTGTGTTGTTTTGGTTTGACCGGCAGACAATCCGCCGCTGTCAGTCGCGGACAGTCCGGGAACTGTCCAGGGGAGTTCAGCAGCTTTGCTGTTTGGCGAGTTTTGCCGGCGGACAGTCCGCCACTCGCTAGCGGACAGTCCGGCAGTACCGCGGACAGTCCGGGACCCCAGGGCAGACAGTCCGGGATTTGCCTGAAGGTTGCTTTTAGTGCGTTGCTCTCCGGCTTGCTCGCTTGGTTTCCGGACTTCTTGTTTGACCTTGTAGTTGACCAAGGAACCTCTCTAGGTATCTTTGCTACTTGTTAGCATCGATATTGTGGATTTCTCGACGTAGTCATCTATCTATGTTCGAGACTTGGTTTTTGAGGATTGAACTTGAGTCGCTACCTTAGGCGTTTGGTTTGCTGTCGCTTGTGGTGCCTCGCTGGATCCAAGGGATCATCCACCCTCTTCAAAGGGTCGTGGGCATCACGTTCTCGGTCGTAGTTTTGAGGGTGATTTTGGGACAATCAGCCAAAGTTTCGAAAGAAATTTTTGAGCTCCCATCACCCCCCCCCCCTCTGGTCACCTTGCTAGTGCATTCTCGTCCTTCAGGAACACCGTCAACATGATGTGGCAGTCATCTGCGTGTGTTGTAGCCAGTCAATGTGAGGTCTTTCAAGGAGACGAGGCTCTGGTGTTTGAAGAGAAACCGGTCGGCACCTTGATACCCCTAAGAAGCTTGAGCATAGCAGTCTTCTTGCCATGCCTTAGGTTGTAGGCCGCACCTGGAAGATCGACTTTACCATTATTGAGGTTGACCCAGGGTCAAGCTCCTGCTTGATGCCCTCGTTGAGAGATCCATCCGTGTGACTTCAGACCATCCTTCGTCTTTCTCGGGATGTCCAGCAGGACACCGATCATGCTATATAAGGACATTCTTCTCGAGACGCATACAGTCGATGGCATGGGTGTTTTCAGTGTCTTCTAATATGAGAGGTACTCAAAGGAAATCGACCTCTTCTTGAAAGGAATAGAGGGGACCTGCGATGTTTTCCTCTATCGTGTCTCACTTTGCTTCCCGTTTGTTTTGTCCCCTCCTCTGGTGGCTTCTTCTTCCAAACTCGATCTATCAATATCCTTCACCATCTCATGCCCTTTGGCCCCAACTAATCTGCGCTGGGGTTCAACCTGTTGTCTCGCCCTGATCATCGAACAATTGATTCATGATACTTCTTCTATATCTGTGCCTTTTCGAAGGAACCGCTTGTGCTCATGTAGACCATCTTGTTTGATCCCTTGAGGTAAGTGTAGCATGTCTCGTCGATGCACATTGACGCAGCCGATCTTCCCTTTGATCTGCTCTGACAGTTGAGAAGAGGCCGGGGGTTAGTCGGTGATGGTGGTGACAAAGATAATGGCTTTTAGGGGGAACTTCTCCTTGAGGGACGCAAACTACCATCTCGACACCCCAACATCAAAATAGCTCCTTCATTTTCTCCATTACCAGCTCGAGGAAAACCTCGATATCGTTGTCGGGGCTGCTTCGGTCCCGAGATAAGCATGGTCAACAGAAGATACCTGCGCCTTGACACAGATGGGGAGGTAGGTTGTAGATGGTCAGTACGACCAGCCAGGTGTGTGGGAGCTGCTCAGCTCGCCGAACGGATTCATCCCATCGGTGCTCA
The DNA here is from genome assembly GCA_009763385.1 of Coix lacryma-jobi var. lacryma-jobi. NCBI lineage: Eukaryota > Viridiplantae > Streptophyta > Magnoliopsida > Poales > Poaceae > Coix > Coix lacryma-jobi. The sequence continues at coordinate 101,086,833 of CM019826.1, read as the reverse complement.
GCGCGAACCGAATGTTCCTGGGATCTTTGCCAAATTGCGGGTAGGCCTTGTTGAAATCTTTCCACTACTGGCCATCGGAGGGGTGCCGCAGCATGCATCGTCTTCAACGCGGTCAGCTGATGCATGCCAGGGACTGAGTTCGCGTCCTCTGGGTTCCCAAATAGCGCACGCAGGCGGTCGATCACGGGCAGTACCACACCGACAGTGTTGGACTTCTCCTCAATGTGGAACCCTTCTTCTCGTACTGCTGATGAGCCGAGATGAGATTGCTGCAACACTGCTTCTTGACACCCTTCTTCTTCTTCCTCTGACCACCTCGCAAGGCCTCATCGTCGTCTGCATCCACGTGACAGCCAGCATTTTCTTGTAGCGACTGGTGCCACATGCGGACAGCTCGTCAAATTCTCATACTTTGTGCCCCGATAGAGGATGCAGTGGTTAGGGCAGGCATCAAACTTTCTAGGCTTCATCGCCACTGGCCGGATAAGCTTCTTCGCTCGATACGTATTTGCTGGAATCTTGTTACTCATCGGGAATGTGATCTGTTTTTGACTAGCCTCGATGCCTCGATGGCTAACAAGGAAACCGAGTAACTGGCCTGAGGGTACTCCGAATACACACGTTTGTGGGGTTAGCCTCCATTGGTTGAGCGTAACGGGTAAAGGTTTCCTCTAGGTCTGATATGAGGGTAGTCGGATCCTTCATTTTTATGACCACATCATCAACATAGGCTTCCGCGTTGCGGCCAATTTGGTCGCCCAAACAATCTTGGATAGCACGCTGATAAGTAGCCCCTTCGTTTCTTACCCAAAGGACATGGTTTGTAACAGTAGGGCCGAAGGGAGTTATAAATGATGTCTTAGGTTGGTCTTCTTTTTTGAGAGCAATCTGATGGTACTCGGAGTAACAATCCAGAAAGGATATAGAGCAGAACCTGCGGTGGTGTCAACTATTTGATCTATCCTTGGTAATCCGAAGGATCCTTTGGACAGTGCTTGTTGAGGCCGTGTGTAGTCGACACACATGCGCATTCTGCAGAGTTCTCTTTTTTACTAGTACTGGGTTAGCTAAACACTCGGGGTGGGGGGGGAGATTTCTCTCAAAACCCGGTCGCGAGTAGTTTAGCTATCTCCCTCTTGATTGCCTCTTCTTTCTCTGGTGAGAACCGTCGTAGTCTTTGCTTGATGGCCTGGAACCCTCTTGAGTTCCAATTTGTGCTCAGCCAAGTTCCTTGGAACTCCTGGCATGTCAGCCGGTTTCCAAGCAAATATATCTTTGTTTGCTCTGAGGAACATGGTGAGCACGAGTTCCTATTCTTAGATAGGTGAGCGCTGATGACCGCCGTCTTTTAGGGATCACCAGTTTCTAGGTCAATAGTTTTTGTGGGAGACTTCTATCGATGGTTGAATAGCACCCGCCTTCTTGGTCTGGGATTTATGAATCTCCAGGCTTGGCTTATGTACCATCTTTGTGCGAGTTCCTGTACTCTAGAGCGAGGTTGAGCTTTTGGCTATTTGGACATCCTCTGGTCACAATCGAATGATCGCTTCAAGACACCCCTGAAGGTTAGAATACCTTTGGGACCCGGCATCTTCAGCAGAAGGAATGGATAGTGTGGTACTGCCATAAATTTGGCGATAGCTGGTCGTCCAAATATGGCATGGTATGATGATTCGAAGTCGGCTACCTCGAAACTGATGTACTCAGTCCGATAATTGATCTGAGTTCCAAAAGTGATAGGTAGTATGATCCTTCCAAGTGGTATAGCCGCCTTTTCGGGTACTATGCCGTAAAAGGGGGCGCTTGATGGTGTGAGCTGAGTTGCAAGGTCTAGGTTCATCTTGCGTAAAGTGTTTGCGAAGATGACATTGAGTCCTGCTCCTCCGTCTATGAGTACTCTTCCTAATTTGAACCCGGCGACTGTAGGATCCAGAACCAGTGGGTAGTGCCCTGCATTGGAAACGTTGGTCCATTGGTCTGCTCGGGAGAAATTGATCGGATGCTCAGACCAATCAACGTATCTGGGGTTAGCCGGTTCGGTAGACATAATCTCCCATAGGGAGAGCTTCTGTGGGCGTTTACTGTCACTGGGGGTTACTCCCCCGAATATGACATTGATGGTGCCTTTGGGGTGTTGGAAGCCACCTGCGTCCTGCTGAGGGTCTTCGGCTGCTTTCTTCCCCTTGTCTTTTCTGTTTTTGTTGAAGTCGGAGTTTAATCCTCTCTCTTTGAGTTGCCGACAGTGCCTAGCCTGGGGTCCTCCTTTTGGATGGAAAGGCATGGTCTGTCGAGGAGGAGGTCGTCGAAGTGGAGGGCTTGTTCCCCTTTTTCTGAGGTTCCATGGCTGCCAATAGTATTGTCCCCTGTTCTCTTGCGGGTGATTTGCTGAGCAGTCTGGTTTCCTCTTTGATTATTTCCTCGATCCCCTTGCGTGTTTCTTTCGGGGGAAGCGCTCCTGGGTGCGTTCTTCCATCGCCATCATGGAGTTTACTGCCCGATGAAACTCGTCAGCGGTGGTCCGGTCATGCTTGATGAAATCCTTGTAATTGTATCTTTCACAAATTCATGCCAATTGGAAGAGGTCGATTACTTCTCTATCCGTTATGTCGCAGACTATGGAGCGGATTTCGGAGAAGCATATGTAGTTCTCCCACATCGTCTCGTTTTTCTGCTGCTTGCAGGTTCTAAGCTTGGTTCGAGGGTCCGATCGCTCCGGGACACCCACAAAATTCTCTATGAAAATGCGGTGAAGCTGTTCTCAGGAGTCAATGGACTCAGGTTTAAGCCTTTCGAACCAAGCAAGGGCCATTGTCTCTAGAGCCATGGGGAGAAATAGTGCCTTAATGTCGTTGCTTCCTCCTGCTAACTCAACTGCTTGAGCATACAGCCTGAGCCACCGCTTGGGTTCAGTCTTCCCGTCATACTTTGAGTAGTTACCGGGTTTGAACTTTCGTGGGAACAGGACTGCTCGGAGTCTCTGGGAAAAACAGGGGAAGCGATCGACCGCGTCGGATGCAAGAATGTTGACTCCTCGGTATGATGATTCGGCTCCTCCTTCTCGGCTTGATCAAGTACTCGGTTGCCCAAACGACTCCTTGCTGGAGCCCGACCGAGCCGCTCGTGAACGGGTGGCCTTTGGCTGGGGTGAGATGAATCTTGTTCGTTGGCTAAGGACTCAAGGTTTCGACCTCTGAGCTGTAGCGTGGTAGTCTGAAGCATGATCAAACGCCATTCTTCCTCAGGGGTGCGGTTTTCCTTGGCAACCATCTTCGTGGCTAAAGCTAAGATGTTTTGGTAGGGTGTCTGGTACACTTTGTGACCAGCTACCCTCATGAATTCAGGTTCGAGGTTGCGCGAGCAGTCGGCTCATCGTCGATTGCGATCGTTGTGAGACTAAATTTCCTGGTCCCTGTCTTAACGAGCTTGGCGCTTGGCTTCCTCTTCCAAACGCCTTCGACTGTTATACTCTTCTAGCCGCACATGGTAGCGTTCCATGGCCTCCTTTTGATGAGTTGCCCATCTTCTGCGAGCATCTTTGGCCTAATTCCTTCTTATTCTTTCTGCCTTCATGGACTCGGTTTCTTCGGGTCCTTCTGTGTCGTTATCAGAAATCATACTCAAGGTTTCATCATCTCGAAAGACATCTGGAGGGGTTGGAGGTCGAAGAGATGACTGGTGTCCTGCCATGAAGACTTCACGAGTGTAGCCTTGGTTTGTTGCTCCCGGTGTAACCGACTCCAAAGTAGAGGCACTGGAGTTTAGCTCTGTTGAGGTATCATGTTCCTCCAAGGGGAGCTGATGTCCGTGTTGGTACGGGAGAATCTGGTCGATTGTGCCAACCAATCTAGCCGGGGCTGGTTGTATTGGCCAATGAACGATGTTACCTTCTCGGTTGCGTTGAGCTGAAAACGAGTCCCTATTGAGCTCCTGTCAGCGGGATCTGTTGAATTTTTTTGAAATTTGGTTCAATCAGCTCTTGGAAGTTCCCTGCCAAATTGCGCAGTCCAAAGGGGATAAGATGCACAGAGTCTGAGTCCTTCCTGGATCAAGAAGTCATATCAGAGTAGGAGTCGGATGACTCTGCCTGGTCCCCAGATTCTTGCGATACTTGGATTGTGAGGTTTGCTAGGTCCCTGGTGAGATGATCCATCTTTGGTGTGGCTTGCTCTTTTGAGTCAGGTTGAAGTCGTCGATGCATCCTCCCTTGATCATCCGCGATGCAAGTCCATGAGCCAAAAACAAAAATTGATCTCGTCGAGAACATGTTGAAGTGGTTCGTCGAGCTCTTGATTGCGGAATCGCCGAGAGCCCCTACCTGGCGCGCCAGCTGTCAGTGTTTGTTAACCGGCAACTCATCTTGAGGGATCTCAGATGATTTATTCGGTGGGGATCGGCGTTCGTAGAACCCGACAAGTATACAGTGACAACGATTTATACTGGTTCAGGCCGCTTAATAGCGTAATACCTTACGTCCAGTTCGGCGTGTGCCTTGTGTTATGATTCAAGATTCAATTGATAGGGGTCGGCGCCCTCTTCACCTTATATATCGGGGTGAAGCACGGCGTATGCCGAGTTCTAGTCGGTTACAATAGAGGAGTCCTATTCTAATGAAAGAAATCCTTTAAGAACTCGACTAAGTTACAATGAGAGTCCTAATCCGTGTATACTTCGTATCAAGTCTTTGGATCTCCCGTGTCTCCCAGGGTTACTCAGAGTAATCACCTTCTGATGATATCTCTGACATCCTAGTCCGTCATTTAGCAAGGTAACCTAACAGCTCATCAAAGCTACTGTCTGTCCCACCCTGCCGAGCCTTCATCATCAACATGTGGAGGTTGAAACGGAGCACCGTGCAATCCATCAGACATTCCCCATCGTCCTTATATAAAGTATCAAGTGACGCCTGCTTCATCTCTCTGCATTTTTCCAGCCACTTCGGGGAGCCATACACGATGTCGTCTTCGTCGATGTGGTTGAGTAAATCCTGAAATAGCTAGCTGCACATCCGCAGGGTCCTCCACCGTAGCGTCTTCAACATCTCCACCACCACCATCTATCATATCCTGGAGTACATCCTCCACAGCGATGTGGTCACGAGCACTACTGTCACTGAAGGCAGGCGATACTATTGCTGATGAGACGTGCGCTCCAGGATCTTGGTTCACCGTCGTCGTCGACGCTGAGCTTACTCCAGATGTCGCCCCGACACTCGGATCGAATCTCTCGCCGTGATGAGTCCACACTGTGTAATCCTCCATGAAACCAAAACGAATCAAATGAGATTGCACTGTGCCTTCGTCTTTGAAGGCGGTCAGATTCTTGCAACGATGACATGGACATATGATTATCGTCTGGTTCGATCTCTCACGGTCAGCTTTCGTAGTGGCAATAAACTTTCTCACTTCAACGAGATACCGCACATCAAGTACTCTATTGATCCTATACATCCATTCCGACCCGTCCATCATACCTGCGATCCTTAAGTAATTACACACATCATGAATCACTAAACAAAGATGAATTAGAAAAAATAATAATTTATTATATTTATGTTAAATCTAGGGATAGAAATAACGACGGGCAAATAAAATTAATGCATCCATGATGAACTTAGAGAAACAAAGACTAGTTTCTCTCTCCTCCATGAAACTAGATCTAAAAAGGAGGCTAAAAAGAGAGGAAAAGAGAGGGGAAAGAGGGGTGGAGATCATCTAGGTACCTCTGTGTGGAGTACTTCTCCTCCAAATCAAACAAATAAACCTCAAAAACATGTTATTTGGGGTGGTAAAAATTCGGCAAACTTCTCCCACGTTTTTGTGTAGAGGAAGAAGATGATCGGGTTCCTTTCTGCTAGCGGCGGCGGCTTAAATAGCCAAGAATAACCGAAGCGGGCAACGTAAGGAGCTCGTTGCAGTTAATATTATTTAACCACAGCGGGCAACTAAGGAAGCCCGCTGCAGTTAAAGAAGATTAACCGCAGCGGGCACCTTACGTTGCCCGCTGCGGTTAATTATTAACCGTAGCGGGCGCTTCGGTGGCCGGCCGCTGCAGGCCGGCCACCGAATAACCGTGGCGGGCAAAAACTGTGCCCGCCACGGAGCCCATTTAGGCAACGCTGCGCATATTCAATTTTGTAGTAGTGTGCGCTTGCGGGTAAATATTTATCGTTAGATCCAGTGCTCTGATATAATCACATTGCTAGCTTCATGTTGGGGATGACAACTTGACGTTAAGTGATGCTAGTAGTGTCCCGTACACTCTTTTAGTGCCTTCACTAGGTTATTGTTTATGAGGTTCATTCTTAGGGTGATTTCATTAAGGAGTGTCAACATCAATGCAGCTGCTGGAGGATCATTCTTGTCACTCACTATTAAAGAGGCAACCGTTCTCATTGAGAAGATAGCTTCCAACCAAGGATGGAACGAAGAATGCACTCAACCGAAGAAGATAGGAGGAATGCATCAAGTCAAAGAAGTAGACATGTTGTCTGCTCAGATGGACCTACTCATAAAGAAACTTGATGAATGACACCATGAGAAGAAGGAAGTCATGCACATCCATGATTCCCACATGACTTGTGAAGAAGTGGAGCACTGGCCACACAGGAAGCAATTGCCCTGAAGTCCAAGAGGATGTGAACTACATCAACAACAACACCAACAACTATCGTCCTCAACAGAATCAAGGGTGGAATCAGCAACAAAGGCCCAACTACAAAGGTAACTACCCAGGTAACTATCAAGGTAATAATTTCAACCAACCGCCTTTAAGAGAAATGATTGTTAATCAAAATAAAGTTATTGATAACATGTCCACAAAGATAGCTTCCAAAGGTAAAATACTTGAAACCATTAATAATAGAATGGAAAACTTTACTTCTTCTATTAAGAATCAGCTTAGCTTTAACAAGATGCAAGGAGATAGAATCACAAATATCTCAGTTAGCCACTTCAGTACCTATAACCGAAAAAGGTAAGATTCTGAGGAATCCGAAAGAATTCGAAACTGCAAATCTTGTAGACATTTTCAATGCAGAGGATTACTTCATAGTTCTGCCAAGGCCAAAGTATAGAGGATGGGGAGATGAAAATTTGCCTGAGAAGAAAGGAGATCCAGGGAGACCTGTCATCCCTATCACCATTGGACCCCATACCTTTGACGAAGCCGTTTGTGATCTTGGAGCAAGTGTCAACATTATGCCTAAGGTAATTTATGAGAAAATTTAGGGTCAACCATATTGTTGCACAAAACCATGTGTTTGCAGCTTGCAGATCAGACACTGTGCTACCCCAAGGGAATCCACAAAGATGTTCAAGTATAAGTTGGACAATCACCAGTCCTAGTAGATTTCGTGATTGTGGAAACAGGAGGAGATTAAAGAGCACCCATCATTTTGGGAAGACCATTCTTCAGTAGAACTAAAGCCATCATTTACAGCGAAAGTGCCAAGATCTGCTTCACGATCAACAATAGGAAGGAGAGGTTCAGTTTCAAGAATGGCACACTCAAGAATCATGTACACTGTCGACGAAATATGGTCGATAGTCTACCGAGGGGTATGCCCAAGGTAGTAGGTTAGACGGCAGAGGCGTGCGAGACGTCTGCAAAGCGCGAACACAGGGACGAGAGACGGCGATTTAGACAGGTTCGGGCCGGCAAGTCGCCATAATAACCTACGTCCTGTGTTCTGGTGGTTGGTTTGTGTTGACGCTCACTCATGCTCATAATTAACCATCAACTATTGCATGAAATGACACTAAATGATTACAAAGACATAGTTGTAGGGTTTGAAACTAACAAGTTCCACGAGTTTTGGTGCTCTCACTTGTTTTATAGGACATCAATATTTCACCATAAAAAAGTATCTCAAGTGATGAATTGGAGTGCACCATTGCGAAGGGCTCGTCGAGACGATCGAAACGGATATATCATTTGCTATATTCGGAGTCCCGGATAAAAGGATATTAATTTCGCAACGAAATCTGCAAAAGAAGGATCTAGAAGACACCACGAGGCGGCCCGCCACGTGGGCCCACTGGGCCAGACCGACCGGTCCCACTTGGAGACCGACCGGTCGGCCACGGAGCCCGTTTCGCCTCCGCCCTCTGGAACATTCTTCCACCGCCTCCTAGGATGCATCTCCACCATCCCCGAAGTCGGTTTGATCCAACGGTGGGCGATAAACGTGACGCGGATCGATGACATGGCGATTCCTTGCCCCCTACTCCACCTTGGGCTTTATAAGCAACCCCAGACCACCCTCTCCAGGCATCTCCTTCTTCATTATTCATCTTCACATCAGTAACTAGGGTTTCAAAGTAGAAGTAGAGATCCCTCTAGTTGATCTTCTAGTTCTAGTTCATCTTCTAGTTCTAGATCTAGTTCTAGTTCATCATCTAGTTGTAATCGAGGGAGAGAGAAAGGAGAAAGCTGAGGAACCGGATCTGTCGGATCTTCTTCAACATTGTACTTGTACTACTGCAGGATCTGGTTTGTCTTTAGCAATCTCCGCGTTCTTCATTTATTATTTCTAAGTTCTTCATTTAATTAAGTTCAGTTCTTACTTTTTTTTATTTACTGGATCTCCGCTCGTATTGAGTGCTCTAATTATCATATGTAATTAGAGTAGTAAGCGTTAGTGTAGACGTGGTGTCTAGACTAGGGTTTACCTGAGTTTGCATCCAATCCTCCGGATAGTTGTGGTAGCTACAGGGGTGACAGCTTTGTAGATTGTTATAATCCACCACGTTAGGATTGGTGTTTTCGTAGAGCTTTTTGGCAGTCTTCTCCCGATTACCCTTTTCCCATTCTTTTTTGAGAATCGGAAAGGTACCGTTGCTCCGAAGTAAGTAAAGTATAGTGAGCCTTTGATTAAATAGACCGCTTAGAAAAACCCTATATCTCTCTATCCACATTACCATTCTTTTCTTGGACGTTCTTAATTCTTTCTAGTACACTTCACGTCCCGTGGAAATCGATACCCTGGAATACTCTCGGGTGAAAAGCTACATCGGTATCCATGCGCTTGCGGATTTCTCTGTGTGCGTTTAAAATACCCAACAAGCTTTCTGGCGTCGTTGCCGGGGACCGAGTTTTATACTCTACTCTTGGTAGCGACGTTAGTAAGTGTCAACAAGCTTTCTGGCGCCGTTGCCGGGGAACGGTAGCTGTTCTAGAATCGAACCAGGATCGTCCGTGTTTCTTTTGTTTTACCACCTTTACCTCACCACCACATTTCTCACCACATGGATTTCACTCCCCTTCTAAAAATTCTTTGCTCCAAGGGTGACTTGTTGGAGCCTCCACCATCATCACACCCCATTCTTACAGATGGCTATGAGCTTCACCCTGCCTCTTATAGCCATGGTTCGGGAGAAAAAATCCTTCTGGGTCAGAAGACGAAGATCCATACACTTACCTTAGGGAATTTGAGGAGTTGTGTTCTTGTCAGTCTATAGCTGGCATGACACACAGAGACCATTAAATGAAATATTTCCGTTTCCCTTTTGGAGAAGGCGAGAAAATGGTATAATCATTCCATAGAGGGCGTAAATGGAAATTGGGATGAACTTCGGACAACTTTTGTCTTGCTTTCTTCCCTCTTTTTCGAATCTCTGATCTTAGAATCGAAATTCTTACATTCAAACACAAAAAGAGAAGGAGATGCTAGGAGCAGCTTGGGCTAGGTTCAAACACCTTACCAATTCTAGCCCAAACCTTTCCTTGCCAGACCATGTGCTACATTTCACTTTTATTGTGGTCTTTAACAAGGAAGCTGCTCTACATCTTGATTTAGCTTTTGGAGGATCATTCTCACATAAACTTGTTAGTGAAGGAGGAGACATCCTAAATAAAATCCTGAAAGCACTCCTACTTAACTAGCACTTTTGATGAATTCCCAGAAGAAGAAGTCGAGCCGAACCCCGACCAACACGAGGAGGAACACCCAACCAAATTTGAAATCCTTCAAATCCTTCTAATAATTTGGTTGTCACAGAACCTTCTATAGAGAAAACACCCTACCTTTAGAAAATGATGACCCCACCCTTCGGTGTTTCTTCTCTGAATCGAGGAAGATGATATCAAAGAGCATGGAAGCTACTTCATCAAAAACACCTCTTTAAATCCATGCTCATATGAAACATCTCCTGATTCAATTTGTGTGTCTAACATTGGCCCACACTCGATATTCAACCCCCTCAACACTTTGTTTATAAAAACTTCAAAGGGTGGTTGTCGATGCATAGGTTTATCACAAATTTTGTTAGATCCGTTGGGCTCTTAAGTGGTCATGTTGGAGGGGGAAAACCACCTTCACCAAATCTCATTTCTGAAGGTTTCCGAACAGACAAGCCTCAGTGTCAACCCCCACCAACCCCCCCCCCAACACTTTTTAGCCAAAAGTGCTTCAATCTCCTGCTACCGATACCCTTGTGTATTAATGAGCAATAGAGTATGAAATTGTTAAAATATTCCTTCCGCTGGTACTTCTTGTCACTCACACCTTTCAGGTCTGGAGAAAAGAGTCGAAGGAAATGAAAAAACACAGGTCTGCATTGTGTTAACACCGAGTTTTCGCACTATGACAAGTGGACCGGCACTATGATGATTCGGCGAACGCCGCCACTTGAAGGATTCGGCAAACGGCGGCGGACGCGGTCGGAACTCAATGTATTCGGCAAGGCTGTGAAGGCGATTAGTCAACAGCGAGCAGCGGTCGGCAATGAGGCGCTGCGGTCGGTTACCTCGAGCCAAGTCGGTTTGCGACGAATACGGCATGTCAGAGGATTCAGCGACGGGAATCTCGTTCATTTTAGCGCGTGCCGGTTATTAAAGGAAGCTTGGAGCAAAAGGCATCATGTTTTCTGAGTAGTTTCCTAGTTTATCGTTGTAATGTGTCCTCCTAGGACTCGTAGAACACCAGGGTATAAATATAAACCCTGAGGCTATTGTAAATCTGTTCACAATCAATACAACCAACCCCGGCCCCGTGCCGTCTTCGAGTCCAAGTCGTGTCGTCGTGTTCTTCGAGAGGGGCCATCGATCCGTCGACCTCCGTAAGTTCCGGCAACCTTGCTATCATGTCTAGTATCGTGCGGCGGATTTAGATATGGTGCAAGTAGTCTCGTACGTTAAGCTTAGTATCGTGCGGCGGATTTAAGCTTATGACGGGAGGTCTTTGTTTATGTCTTGTATCGTGCGGCGGATTGAGACATGAGTAAAGATAGTTATCGGCTCTGTTAGATTTGGCAATCTGATAGATTCATTAAGTTACCTTGTGTTATGTGTTTTGTTATGTTTATTTATCATAACACTTTTGCCCAGTCTAGATACCGTCCGGTTCGGCTCCATCTTTATAGATGCTCTGTTCTTTCACGCTTATTATTGAAAGGTCTGTTATGCAGTAGATCTACTGTTCGTAATAGCCGAATTGGATCGTATCTGGATTGCCACGTGGTGAGGGTTCATGCATGTTAAGTGTGTTTGATCTATGACAAGGCTAGGTGTCGTGCGGCAGGCGCAGGCTTTGGATTAGCTTAGTCATGCTTAGCTTGTATGTTCAATCTCCATGGACCCAACTCGGTTGTACAATCGAGATTGGTTAAGTTTTATACTTATACATCATGCAAGTACGATTCTCATGCAAACGTGTTCGGCAACCTGTTATTCACGTAACTCTGTTCATATTGCCGAATAACCTTTAAACCTGTTGGCAGATAGCTTTCATAGCTATATGTCGTCGTAAGTGGCTTCAGGGCCGTACATCTTGGAACTGTCTGGTCATACCGGCACGTTCCAGCTTTGTATTTAACAGTTTATCTCCCTTGTTAGTTGCAGGTCAAACTGACTGGCACGCACCGGACTTCTGAGCACCCGGGCCACGATTGAAGCCAGCTTCTCCGGCTTGCTGTGTGCCTGGCGCAGAACGCCATTTTTGCGCCAACACACTTTTTGGCACGCCCGGTGGGACCACACTTTTTTCCTGCAGCAATGGTCGAAGTCACTGAAGCTGAGGCCAGCAACAAGGCGGGGCTCGTGCAGGTGCAGCTCACCGAACTACCCGACGAGTACAGAGAGCAGGTGGAGGATGCTTGTGCCGAATTCCAGGCCAAGTGCCTAGAAGCCTTTTCCAAGAACAAGAGCGGAAAGGTCCGCGTCTGCACGATCTGCCGAAACCCGTCCAGCCCAACCCGAATGATCCCGGGGAAGCGGAGGCAGTGTTGAAAATGTCTCATATGATCAACGAAGCTGTCTCTGGTGCCATCGGTCGCATGCATGGGGCGTTTCTCAACACCTTCCGCACCATCATGATCGCCCAATTCGGCCCCAAGGCCGATGAACTTATGGAGGCCGAGTTTGGCCCTATAGCGGGACCACATCTTTTCAATCTGCCGAATCACCTCAAGGGGGCAGGAACTGCTGGTGAGGAGACCCCGCCTAAGGCTCAATCGCGGAATGACCATTCAAGAGAAGCACACGCCAGAAGGCCAGTTGCCGACCATGGGTCAGCTCACGTTCGGCGCTAAGGGTCAGCCGCCAGAGTCAACACGCAAGATCTCCCCGCAAACCTACAGGCTCATAAAGGACTACTATGGAAACGGGTACCATGAGATGCTTGAGCCTCACAACATAGAGGGTGCCCCACATCCAGGATACGGGAAGCCGACGGCCGAGAAAACCGCCGACTCTAATGTCGATGTCATGCTAGAGAGGATGGCAGATATGATGCAGCGCACTTTCGGCCTGAAGCCTAAGGGCACTTATGCTTACAGATCTCCGTTCCCCGAGTGGTTCCACCGTGTGGCTCTACCTCCCAGAGTCAAAGTGCCGACAGACCTGTCCAAGTTCTCCAGCTTAGACGACACTAGCACGGTGGAGCACATCAGTCGCTATCTGCTCCAGCTTGGAGAGGCCAATACCGAGGATGCCTTCAGGGTTCGGTACTTCCCGTCTTCGCTCACTGGGCCGGCGTTCGCTTGGTTCACGTCTTTGCCACCGGGCTCTATTCTCTCTTGGGCAGACTTGGAACAGAAGTTCCATACGCACTTCTACACGGGCACCAAGGAGAAGAAGCTGGTGGACATCATGTATGTGCGCCAGAGGCCGAATGAGACACCGCAGGACTACCTGCGCAGGTTTAGGGAAGTCAAAAGCCAGTGCTTCGGCATGTACCTGCCGGACGACCAGCTTCCACCATTGGCCGTGGCGGGCATGCTCCCAAGCATCAGAGACAAGCTCTTCGGCCAGGAGTTCGAGGACCTGGGTCATCTCTCTCGCCGGCTGAATGAAATGACTATCCAGGCGCAAGGCTTCCGGAGGGAAGGGCGCTTCCAGAGGGACAATGTCGCGGCCCAGATGTATCAAGCTTTCCTGGACGAAGCCGATGACTATTCCGATGCCGAAGATGAGGTGGCCGCTGCAGAGTTCAACTGGGACAAAGAACCGACCCAGGCCAACAAGCAGTGGCTGCGCCAGCAGAAAGGGGCATACGACTTCGACGTCACCAAGGCCGACAAACTCTTCGAGTTTCTGATTGCCGAAGGGAGAGTCAGGCTACCCCCGGATCACCCGATGCTGCGTCCTGGAGGGGTTAAGGACAAGAAGTACTGCGGCTTTCATAACACTAACACCCATTCTATTAATGACTGCCGTTGTTCAGGACGAGGATCCAGAAGGCCATCCAGGATGGGCACATCAATTCAATGGCAAGATGAAGATCGATGCCAACCCCTTCGCCCAGAACTCCGTGTTCGTCTCAGTGAACATGGTAGCCCCGGAAGATCCCAGAGGCAAGGGCAAGGTCAAAGTCCTCACCTCCGACAAGGCGCGCGAGTCTGGCGCAGTGGATCCCGATCGGCAAATCACTGGCGATGAGCTCCGACAGCACGCCCAAGCCACGAATAGCCGATACGAGCACGGAGAGTCGTCTTCCAGGCGCAGGCCTACCCACAGGGATCTCCTTAACAAGTGGCGCGGCAAAAGGAGAAAGAGCAGATGCGTCTCCAACGCGAAGAGCGAGAATTCACGGAGGAATACCAGCATGAAGACGGTCACGCGGGAGAGCACCGGTATCGTCTGGAGGAGAGGGCTTACCACAGAGAACAGGCCCATCGCTGGGAGCAAGACGCCGCCAAGAGCGGGAGCAAGCTCACTGGGGCTGTCCGTTCTTCCGCCACTGCTGGAACGAAGGCTTGAAACTGCCTGCCGTCAACAACTGCCCCGAATGCAGCGATCAGTACAAGGGGTATAGGCAGGATCGGGTCAACCGCCGTCCCGTCCATGAAAGGTTGGGAGCACGCATCCCAATGGACGATCGGCGCCTAAAAATGAGAAGCCCGGGTCGGCAAGCCAAAAGATGTGCCGACCAGGAGTGGGTGCATCACCGGGACGACAGCGAGGAGGTACAGCCCCGCCATATAGGTGGCAAAAGGGGCAATGGTGCCCACCAGGGCTCAGGAAAAGCCAGAAAAGGAGAGTGCAACGCCTCCGGAATAGGGAGTTGGAAGAAGCAGCTGCCGATGGGAAGAAGCAAGAGTGGCGTCCGAAGGAAAGCCGAACAACAATGGCAAAGGCGCTGGCGTGGCCATGACTTTCTTCCTTCCCCTGGAATTCATGGCTCCAATCGGCCAGGGGGCACGGACGAAGCGCGTCGGACTCCGACGAGGCCGAGCACAACGAGCTCGCGGCACAGCTCGTGTTGTCTCAGAAGGCAGCATTTGACAAACCAGCCAAGCATCGGCATTTAAAGCCGTTGTATGTCAAGGGGTACGTCAACGGGAAGCCGCTAACCAAGATGTTTGTCGATGGCGGTGCAGCGATCAACATCATGCCTTACGCCACCTTCAGAAAGCTGGGCATGAACGATGAAGATCTGCTCAAAACGGACATGATACTCCGTGACTTTGCCGGCAATCCCTCTGACACTCGGGGTGCCGTGCACGTGGAACTGATGATAGGATCCAAGACGCTCATCACGACCTTCTTTGTCATTGACGGCAAGGGGGCATACAGCCTGCTTTTGGGCAGGGATTGGATCCATGCCAACTGTTGCATACCTTCGACCATGCACCAAATACTCATCCAGTGGGTTGGAGATGACATCGAGATTGTCCAAGCTGATGACTCGGTGAGTGTTGCTACCATTGAGCCCACTTACTGGGAATTGACGGAGTAGATTGCTTCTCCGATCGTGTGTGGGGGAAGGTCCTGTCAACATCTACGGCAGAGATCAACAGCCGATCCAAGCAGTCGGCTCTCAAAGTTTTTTTAGATGGACAACCCAACTGACAGCAGCGAGGGCAAACTGGGACGTGGCTTCGCATCGGCCGACCAACTGGAAGAGGGATGTTGGCGACACAAGTAAAAGAAGGCCGATGTTCATAAGTTCTAATTTAGACCCTGCTTTCAGAGTGCAGCTAGTAGATCTTCTAAAAGAGTTCAAAGATTGTTTCGCTTGGGACTACACAGAGATGCCCGGTTGGATCGGTCCATTGTTGAGCATAAGTTGCCGATCAAGCCTGGATACCGTCCATACAAACAACCTCCGCGCAGGATCTACAAGGAGGAGGTATTGGCCGACGTGAAAAAAGAAGTGGAAAGATTACTAGAAGCTAACTTCATTCGGCCGTGTCGATATGCGGAGTGGATCTCCAATATTGTCCCGGTGTACAAGAAAAACGGGAAGATGAGGGTCTGCATGACTTCAGGAACCTCAACAAAGCCACTCCTATGGACGGTTATCCAATGCCGGTGGCCGATTTGCTAGTAGATGCTTCGGCCGGTTTTGAAATCATAAGCTTTATGGACGGCAACGCAGGTTACAATCAGATCTTCATGGCTGCTGCAGAGGATGTGGCGAAGACCGCCTTCAGGTGCCCCGGCCATATAGGTTGTTTGAATGGATGGTCATGACTTTTGGTTTGAAAAATGCCGGTGCCACTTACCAGCGAGCCATGAATTACATATTCCATGAGCTGATCGGCAAGATCGTAGAGATCTACATTGATGATGTGGTGGTCAAATCCAGAAGCAAGGAAGGACACTTAGCCGATTTAAGGAAGACCTTGGAGTGCACGAGGAAACATGGTTTAAAGATGAATCCAACCAAGTGTGCATTTGGGGTGTCGGCTGGTGAGTTTCTGGGATTCCTGGTCCACAAAAAGGGATCGAAGTCGGTAGGAAGAGCATGGAAGCAATTGATAAGGTAGTGCCGCCGACCAATCTCAAAGAACTTCAATCACTGCTCGGCAAAATCAACTTTGTCAGAAGGTTCATATCCAACTTGTCTGAGCGCGTGCTGCCATTTTCTCCACTATTGAAGCTCAAGAAAGATCAGGAGTTCGTGTGGGGTGACGTGCAACAAAAGGCTTTCGATGAGATCAAGGAGTACATGAAGGCACCACCAGTTTTGGTTCCTCCACAACTCGACAAGCCTTTCAAGTTGTACGTGGCGGCCGACAACCTAACGATAGGGTCGGCCCTCATGCAAGAATTCGAAGGAAAGAGAGAGTCGTAGCCTATCTTAGCCGAAAGCTACTGGACCCCGAAACAAGGTATTCGGCTACGGAAAAGTTGTGCTTGTGCGTTTTCTATTCCTGTACCAAACTTCGGCACTATCTACTGAATGCCGAATGCGTGGTAGTATCAGAATTTGATGTAATCAAGCACATGTTATTAATGCCGATTTTAAGTGGAAGGATCGGTAAATGGGTTTTGGCCCTTTCTGAATTTGATTTGCGTTTTGAATCGGCAAAGGCTGTTAAAGGCCAGATTATGGCTGATTTTGTCACTCACCACCGTGATCCTAATGCTAACATGGTAGCCATTATCCCTGGGCATTGTTTTTGATGGATCCTCGTGCAGCAAAGGTGGTGGAGTCGGGATAATGTTGATTTCTCCCAAGGGGGCACCCTTCAAGTACTCTATACCGATCGAGTACCCGGTAACTAATAATCAAGCAGAGTACGAAGCACTGCTCCGAGGGCTGCGATTGCTTGTGGACATAAGGCAGACGCCGTGGAGATCTTCGGTGACTCGGAGTTAGTGATCAAGCAATTGACCGGCAAATACGAGTGCAAGAACGACACGCTGCAGGAATATCTCGAAGGTTGCCAAGAGCTCCTCAGACAGTTTCGATCGGCAACCTTGCAACATATTCCTAGGGGGCAAAATGACGAAGAAGCAAACCAGTTGGCTCAGGCAGCATCCGGGTATAGGGAGAATCAAAACATTTTTGCACTTGAGGGAGAGCAAACAGCCCAGAAGGTGATCAAGCAGTCCCAAGTGATAATCAGGCAATTGAAGACTGGAGAGACAACATTGCCGATTACCTCAGGGACCCATCCAGGAAAGTCTCCCGAAAACTCAGGTACAAGGCTCTTAAGTTCACACTCTTGGACAATCAATTGTACTACAAATCCATAGATGGGGTTTTGCTTAAATGCCTGAACCAAGACGGGGCAGGAAACTGATGTATGAGGTGCACGAAGGCGTATGTGGTGCACACCAGTCGGCTCACCGTATGAGATGGTTAATCAGGAGGACTGGATATTTTTGGCCGACTATGCTCGAAGATTGCTTTAAGTATTACAGAGGTTGTCAGGATTGTCAGCGATTCGGCAATGTGCAAAGGGCTCCAGCATCGGCCATGAATCCGATCATTAAGCCTTGGCCTTTCAGAGGATGGGGCATTGATTTGATCGGCCAGATTCACCCTCCATCTAGCAAAGGACATAAGTTTGTCCTGTTGGCCACGGATTATTTCACTAAGTGGGTTGAAGCCATCCCATTGAAGAAGGTGACGTCAGAGAACATGGTGTCTTTCGTCAGGGAGCATATCATTTACCGATTCGGCATTCCTCAGTCCATCACCACCGATCAGGGAACTCAGTTCACTTCCTCGGAGTTTTGTGACTTTGCCGAAGAGATGGGGATTAAACTCTATAATTCTTCTCCTTACTATGCACAGGCCAATGGACAGCAGAGGCTTCTAACAAAATCATGATTAAAATCATTCAAAAGAAGATCGAAGAGAAACCTAAAAGGTGGCACTTGGTACTCAACGAAGCTTTGTGGGCGTACCGAATGGCTTGTCATGGGTCGACTCAGACGTCGCCATACGAGTTGGTCTACGGGCATCACGCAGTGCTACCATGGGAATTGCAGTCGGGGTCAAGACGAGTTACATTGCAGAACGATCTGGCTAAAGAAAATTATAAGGATTTGATGATGGATGAGCTAGAGGATTTGCATTTGATTCGTCTCAAGGCCTTGGAAAATATTGAGAAGAATAAGATACGCGTTGCCAAGTACTACAACTCGAAAGTGAGAGAAAAAGGATTCGAAGAGGGAGACTTGGTTTGGAAAATTATCTTGCCAATCGGTACCAAAGAAGGTATTCGGCAAATGGTCCCCTAACTGGGAAGGGCCTTTTCGGATTCTGAGACGTGCTCCGGGTAATGCGTATGTTCTGAAAACCCTCCAAGGAGAAGAGTTTGCTAGGGCAATTAATGGACGTTATCTAAAGAGGTTTCATCCTAGCGTGGAGGTCGGTGCATAACGGAATCAAGGACTAGCGGGCACCGATGGCCGATACAAAATGGTATCGCCCTTAGCACAAAAATGGCCGATAGAGTCTATCGCCCTTAGAACAAAAACAGCGGCACGGCATGTGTCGCCTCTAGCACAAAAACGCAGAAATACAGGGCCAAGTGCACGCGGTGCTGTGCAATCGGCTAGATAAATCAAACACTCAACAAGCGCAGGACAGGAGAACAGGTGGTGCGTATAAACATAACAAAATAAACATTGTTCGTAGTGAGGTGCAGATCAGTTATCGAACATCCTGTTGATGACCGTCTGCGGATTGGTGACTGCGGCGAGGGCGCGAGCATGATCCTCGTAGGAGTCCAGAAGATCATCGATCTGCTCGACGTCCTCCGGACCTGCTCCGCCGGGGAAGCCAACCGGCGTCACGAGAGAAGTCCTCCTCTGCGCGGACCGTTAGCGCCGACAGCCCCAGCGCCACGCCATGGTGCACACCTTGCAGGGCGACCTGCTCGACGCGGCCGTGTACATTGGCCAGACGCGCCTCGGCGGTGTCGCCCTGGGCGTTCACCCGGTCTGCGACGGCGTTCGCCGCCATCTTCAGGCGCTCCAGCTCTTCAGACAGTGCTATGAACGACGAGTTGAAATGGATCGGTTAAAAGATCAACAAGAACGACCAAAAACCGATCTAGGATTGGGTGTTCATACCTGTGATTGCGTCGCAGAACTGCCGGCGCTGGTCCTCCCACTCCAGCTGATCTATCCCGTACTGCTTCGAGACGGCGGCCAGCTCTTCCCGGGACTCGTCCCGCAGCGCCATGAAGTTCAAGGCGTCGTTGTGGTCGTAAAGGCCGCCGTCGGAATCCCGGTCCGGGCTCGCCTCCCAAGGATGGGAGTGGTAGGAGAGACTGTCGGAGGAGCTTGGCGAATCCGATGGTGGAGCCTCTGGCCTCCCCGACGCTGAAGAAGGCCGGGCATGCCCGCCGGCGGAGGAAATAACGGGGACCCTGTCAGCAAGCAGCAACCGAGCATGAGCGAAATCTTCAAGAAACTGCCACAAAGGACGTAAGCGAAGAGTCCTACCCGCGCCGACGGAGGCGCCGAGCGCGGCTCCCTTCGGCTTCCTCGGTCGCCGGGCGTTTGCCGCGGTCATCATGGCTCGCCATTGCACTCGGAAAGTTAGGGTTTCCTGGGGCGGAACGAACAAGGAAGCCGAGGCGGCGAGAGTACTAAAGGAGTGGATGCAAGATTGGGAGAAGGCAGGCCTCCAGGGACGATTTATGTCGAATATCAACCGACGGATTGGGGTTTTTTCCGTTCCCAAGATGGGCTTCTACAGTAATGGGCTGCGTAGGCCGTCTGAGTGCACTCACGTACGTGTTCGGCGGAGAATAGAGCGCCTGTCTTCGGCAAAACTGCCGATTTAGGTGTTCGAGACAAACACTGGCCAGATTGCCGAACAGGTTCACACGGTTAAATACGGTGTCATCAGAACGGTAACCGATTGGATGCAAAATGCAGATATGTTACAATGGCCAAGCACATGGAATAGAGTACGCCCTGATTCCGAAAGATCAGTCACAGATTGATTTCAAGAAAAAGATGAAAGGACTTCTTATCCACATAACAGGAGTCGATTACAAATGAAGGATCAGTTCGTCCATGTCATTCTATTTCTAATCGGAAGATCAGAATCAAAAGAGTCGGCCAAGTCTGTTCCGGCTTCTTTCATATCCTCAACAGAGCGTGCTATCCTAAATTCTAGTCCTCGCTCACAAACGTCAAAATGGCGATAATCGGCGCCAGAATGAATCCGGACGGCATTGAAAGCAAGTGCTGCGCCGTAGCCCATGCCGGCCCTAGAAATGTCAGGAAGGACCCGCTTGATCTCATTCACCTGCCTTAGAGCCACCGTGCCTGGCACATTGGCTGAAGCAGCAAGGTCGGCAATAGCGGCTTCGAGGGAGTGGAGCCTATTCTCCAGAGCTGAAGGAAAAGGGGTCAAGCCGAAGGAAGAGATAAGAAAAGGACAGCTGAGGGATGCTTACCGATGGCTTGTTCCCGAAAGATATCGCGCTCCTGAGAGATTTGAATAATCTCCCGATTCTTCTTTCCTAGATCAGATTGGAGATCTGTAACCTTCTGAGCTAGGTCCTCAGTGAGGTCGTCGCCAGTCCTCCTAAAGGGGAAACAAAATGAGGCATAATCATCCAAAGCGAAAAGATCAAAGCAGAAGCAACCTTCTCTTAGAAGTGCTGGTGTCGCCGAGCTCGAGACTGTAATGGCTTGCTTGGGAAGACATTTTTCGGTTCAGGGCAAGAGAAGAGAGGGTTTTTTAGATGAAGAAGCTGAACAGAGGAATTCGGGAAGTTCAGGCCGAAATGGAATAGAGAGGAATTCTTAAAGGATCTCGAGTGCGTCGGAAGGCGAGTCGGCAGCTGTGATGATTAATGACAAAGGAAGTCGGATGCTTCCAGAGACTCTACAGTAGTGCGAAAAGGAAAAATGAATTTTAGAATAAAACATTTATCCCAAAATTAGGGGGCATGTGTTAACACCGAGTTTTCGCACTATGACAAGTGGACCGGCACTATGATGATTCGGCGAACGCCGCCACTTGAAGGATTCGGCAAACGGCGGACGCGGTCGGCTAGTTCAATGTATTCGGCAAGGCTGTGAAGGCGATTAGTCAACAGCGAGCGGATTCGGCAATGAGGCGCTGCGGTCGGTTACCTCGAGCCAAGTCGGTTTGCGACGAATACGGCATGTCAAGAGGATTCAGCGACGGGAATCTCGTTCATTTTAGCGCGTGCCGGTTATTAAAGGAAGCTTGGAGCAAAAGGCATCATGTTTCTGGTAGTTTCCTAGTTTATCGTTGTAGTTGTGTCCTCCTAGGACTCGTAGAACACCAGGGTATAAATATAAACCCTGAGGCTATTGTAAATCTGTTCACAATCAATACAACCAACCCCGGCCCCGCGCCGTCTTCGAGTCCAAGTCGTGTCGTCGTGTTCTTCGAGAGGGGCCATCGATCCGTCGACCTCCGTAAGTTCCGGCAACCTTGCTATCATGTCTAGTATCGTGCGGCGGATTTAGATATGGTGCAAGTAGTCTCGTACGTTAAGCTTAGTATCGTGCGGCGGATTTAAGCTTATGACGGGAGGTCTTTGTTTATGTCTTGTATCGTGCGGCGGATTGAGACATGAGTAAAGATAGTTATCGGCTCTGTTAGATTTGGCAATCTGATAGATTCATTAAGTTACCTTGTGTTATGTGTTTTGTTATGTTTATCCTATCATAACACTTTTGCCCAGTCTAGATACCGTCCGGTTCGGCTCCATCTTTATAGATCTGCTCTGTTCTTTCACGCTTATTATTGAAAGGTCTGTTGCGCAGTAGATCTACTGTTCGTAATAGCCGAATTGGATCGTATCTGGATTGCCACGTGGTGAGGGTTCATGCATGTTAAGTGTGTTTGATCTATGACAAGGCTAGGTGTCGTGCGGCAGGCGCAGGCTTTGGATTAGCTTAGTCATGCTTAGCTTGTATGTTCAATCTCCATGGACCCCAACTCGGTTGTACAATCGAGATTGGTTAAGTTTTAACTTATACGCCATGCGAGTACGATTCTCATGCAAACGTGTTCGGCAACCTGTTATTCATGTAACTCTGTTCATATTGCCGAATAACCTTTAAACCTGTTGGCAGATAGCTTTCATAGCTATATGTCGTCGTAAGTGGCTTCAGGGCCGTACATCTTGGAACTGTCTGGTCATACCCGGCACGTTCCAGCTTTGTATTTAACAGTTTCTCCCTTGTTAGTTGCAGGTCAAACTGACTGGCACGCACCGGACTTCTGAGCACCCGGGCCACGATTGAAGCCAGCTTCTCCGGCTTGCTGTGTGCCTGGCGCAGAACGCCATTTTTGCGCCAAACAATGCCCAATAATCATCATGCAACATTGAATACATTCATCCAATCTTGATTTTTGCAAATCTAAGCTTGGGGGATACACTTTGTAGAACATCTCTTACAATGTTGCTATGTGGTGCCCCTACCTTTAAGACATGCTATGTGCTATACCACTAATCATGCTCTTTCATCACCATTTGAGTAAATCTCTTTATGCTTTAATGCTACCATCATTTGCTATAGTATATGCTTTGGTTTGAAGTATTCTATACACCTTTTAAATTAGGCATGGTGCTTAGTTTAAAAACTGTTTCATGAATTAAAGTAAGACATGGTTGTCTGGTTTATTCTTGAGCTAAAGGTGTCCTGATTTTACCTCTAAAGGCTTTTAAATTAAGATGGTGCTTAGGTTAAAATGCCTTCCTAGATCAAATTAGACGTGGTGTCTAGGTGCTTTTTGAGCCAAATAGTATACTATAGTGGATGCTGGATATTTTGTTGGACTAACCCCTGTAGGAACTTTCAATATCAATTGGGAAGTCCTGAGATGAACTCACACTGGAGATGAAGAGAACATGAACTTCAACAACTTGCGCAAGGGAGACACAACTCACTGATCATAGAGAAATGAGATCCATGGATGGAACAAGACAAAAGATGAGTGCCACAAAACAATATCTACAATCAAAGCACTCACTCCATGAAGTAGGTGTAGGTGAACAAGTCTGAGCTGGGTCACTAGAAGATAAAGACCATCGTGGGAGGAACAACACACCTTCACTGATAGGTTGACACAAAGAGAAGGAAGGTTGATTGTAACACCCCGATTTTTAAATAAATAAAATAAATTAGAATTTAATAGGAAAATAGCCAAAACCCTAGATGGAGGAAAAATCTAACCAGATGCTTGTAGCATTCATGCCGTTGCATAATTTTTTATTGGGTGAAAAAGAATTTTGTTAAACCCGAACAGGTCGTCGGATTTATTCTATTTAGAAAATAAATAAAAAGCTTATGAAAAATTTACAAAATTTTCAAACTTAAATTTTATTTTATTTTCAAAACCTAGGAAAATATTTCCAAAGCATTTTCAAAATTTATTTGATTTCAAATGATTTGATTTAGATTTCAAAAGAATTTGCAAAAGATTTGAAAAAGGAAAACAAAAGGAAAAAAAGAATTGGCAAGGGGCCTCTCCTCTCCTTTTCCTCCCAACCGGCCCACCCCTCCCTCTCCTTCTTTTCGCTTCCGCCGGCCCACCCCGCTCCACCACGCCCTCTCCCCTTCGCGCCGCTCGGCCCACTCATCTCTCCACCGTGCCGCAAGCCCACCCGAACCCTCTCCATTCCCCGCACCAGGCCGCGCGCGCGTCGGCCCGCTCTCCTCCTCGCTCACGCGCGCGCGCGCCCCGCGGCAGCGCCGTCGCCCTCTCAGACGCTGACGGGCTGGCCCCGCGTGTCAGCGCCCTCGCCGACACTGCCAGCTGGGCCCAGCTGTCAGGTCGTCGTCCCCAACCAATCCCTCCGCCCTACGCGCGTCGTTCGCCCACCCTTGCTCCTTCGGTCGATCGGCACGGCTGCCCGTCCAGCCGCCACCCTTTCCCTCCCTCGCCCTAGAAATAGATCTACCTACCCCGCCCGCGCCCGCAGACTCCGCGACCCTATCCCTCTCCCCCTTCGCCACCGGACACGGCCGCCATTGCCGAGCTCGTGCCCGAGCACCCTACCCCGCCACAGCGGCCACCACCGGTCTCCGTTCTTCCTCTCACTGACATCGCGAACGCACGACGCTCCGAAAGACCCGAGCACGGTGGAACGACGCTGGGAAGGCCACCCCCTCCGCGACCTCGCCACGCTCGCATCACGGAGAGCCGCTGACGTTGCCCTGCCTCCCTCCCCTCGCCGAGCCTTCTCCGTCTGCGCGGAACCCCTAGGTGAGCTCGTCTCCCTCCCGCTCTCTCCCGGTACCCTTGCCTAGCCCTCCTATGCCCTGTGGCCTTGAGCCGAAGCTCCTCCGCCGTGGAGGCATGGCGCCGCGCCGCGCTGGGAAGAAGCACACCGCCGTGTGC
Source organism: Coix lacryma-jobi var. lacryma-jobi (assembly GCA_009763385.1). Classification (NCBI taxonomy): domain Eukaryota; kingdom Viridiplantae; phylum Streptophyta; class Magnoliopsida; order Poales; family Poaceae; genus Coix; species Coix lacryma-jobi. Next base: position 101,062,307 of record CM019826.1, on the reverse strand, counting down.
TTTGGCACCGGCCGGCGAGAGAACCCCCCTCCTCTCTTCTTCTCAAAGCCGTTCATTTCGTTTTCTAACGGCCACGATTAGATCAGCATGGCCGAACCGGTATGGACCAGGCTCACCGTGCGTGGACGCGGTCTTCCTTCGCCACGTCAGTCGGACCACGTGTGGCGTGGTGCACCCAACCAGTAGCGCTCGCCACGTGGGGCCAGGTCAGCAGCTGCGCAGTCCACACCGAGGGCGCGGAACGTTTTGCAGAAAGACCCTCCAGCTTTTGGGAATCACCCGCGCTCTGAGGGCACTATGCACTGGGTCTGCACCTTTTTCCGATCTTACCCCCGCGCTCTCTGGAAAACGAGACTCATCCACCACGCCCCGCGCCTATCGCACGTTTGACACGTGGCGCCGGCGCCTGCACACGCTGGATGCCCCCCAAGTTTTTATATAAACCCTTCCAGTCTTACGAAATCAACCCGCCGTCCTTTCCTTCCTTCATTGAGTCTGCGGATCTTACAACCTAGACCCGCACATTCAAACATTGAGCCCGGTCAGATGCCATTAAAAATCAGTTTTCTTTTATTTTAAAACCGAAAATGACTTTGATCTATTTACAGTTTTGCCACTGAAATTCAAAAGCCCATAACTTGCTCGTTTTAAACCGTTTTGACCCGTTCAACTTGCGTTAGATTCGTCTCGTCGAGCTCTACACGTTAGTTTAGTTTTTTCCTGTTTTTCATACTGTGTTGTAACTGTTATTTATATTGTCTTGTTTGGGCCATGTTTGATCCAGCGAGCGCGAGCTACGTGGAACCCCAGGAGCAACCTTGTGTCTTCGTCGCTCCAGACCCTTGTGATCCAGTTGATTCGACCCAGCCCGCAGGCAGTGTCCTTGAACATCTTGCACCCGTATTTATTTACTTTTGAGTAGAGTAGTTTAGATCTGTAGATGCATGCAGTGTCTAAATTTGAATCCCATGATATGGTTACTAGAATTTGTAATATTATCCTTGTCACCTGGTTTGGGATGTTTTGGGTAGAAGTCATGCTTAGCCTTGCTGTCTTGGGATGGGATGGGAATATTAATTCTGATTAATGAACTATGGAACATTATCGACTGGTAATGATGTGGTATGGTGAGTAGGTAATCCGGCAGGATGGACCGTTGGTGGTGTGGTGCCATGTGACTTGGCGTACGGTTCCGTGTGACTCGGCGTTACGGTTTGCCATGGGACTTGGCGTTGGTTTGGGTTTGTGGTTTGTTATCCTGCCTGGATCCTAGGACCCCGTTCTCGAAGCCTGTAACCCGGCAAAACAGCGCAAACCATGAGGCCTATATGGCTCTGGGACTGGCTAATTAATTAGAGATGCCTTATGTCGTTATTAGTTACATATGGACATGGGACAGGCTTCTTCTACGCAGGATACTGCTTGGTACGGAGTGATTCCCAGGCTCGGGCGCCAGACTTGGTGTTATTACGGAAGGTAGCTCTACGTCGTGACATATGGAACTAATACGCATAGGAGGACTCTTTGTAACGCCTTGTAGTGAACCCTGCCGACTCACCTTGGAAGTGGGTCAAGAGACAGCTATAGCTACCTCGGCACAAGGGCAACCGACTCAGGGTAAAGATGTGCAAACTCTGCAGAGTAAATAAACTGATATATCAGCCGTGCTCACGGTCAAGAGCGGGCTTGGACTTCTTCGAGATTAGTTGGTTACTGGTTCGGGTCATCTGATGGACTTCAGGTGTGGTTTGCCTGATGGACTTCAGGTGTAGGTGCTTGGTGCGACTCCAAGACGGTTGCTTGGTGGACTCCAAGTGTTGGTTGCTCGGTGTGACTCTGAGTGTGGTTTTGCTCGTTGTGACTCCGAGTGTGGTTACTGTTACCGTTGGAGACTGTGGTTATAACCTAGTAAATAGGTGCATAGAAATAGGATTTAATAGGATGTGTTGCTTTAGGCGCTTGAGTCAAACAGAGTCAGCCTACCTTTGTTTTTAGCCTCATAAGCATATATTTTCTCACACTTGCGGAGTACATTCGATGTACTCCCCCTTCCTCTTTGAACCCCCTGCTACCCCACCCAGACGTTGGAGTCTACACGACGCGAGCTGGAGTACCCCGAGACGGTGGATACGACCTAGACGACTTGTACTAGGATGGCGCAACCCCCGGTCGACCTTCCTGTGGAGATGGCGTCCAGTTTCCGCGAGTCTACATTAGAGTTAGACTGAGAGTCTGTACTTTTCTTTTGGACCCGAGGGTCATTTTTTAATAATGTTCGATATATTAATAAGCATTGTTTAGAGATATTTACTATGATGTGGATATATGTATGAAAATTGATCCTGGCATACATATATTGTGCTCCAATTTTTTCTTAAAATTGGGGTGTCACATTGATCCCTCTAAAGATGATCCTACTAGACCTTCCTCCTCTCAAGCTCCCATCACTCAGGTTCACTATGAGATAAGCAAGAGAAGACAAGCTATTCTGAAGAACAACCAATCAGACAAGAAAAGCTTCCACAAGGTGGTTCGCCACATCACTCTTCAATGATAAAGGTAACATCTCAAGGTATGTGACCATCACTTTAAAGCTTCTTCTTACTTCTGGTATGTGCATAAATAAGAACCAAACATGTCTTAGTAGCACATTAATTGATCCAACCTAATCAACTCAACATGTTCAGTTCTTTACTCTTTGTTCCTAGCTTTACTCTCTTAACCAATGAGCTAAAATGTTTGTACATCTAACCTTTGGAAGATGATATATCACAATCATGAAAATATTGACACTTTATGCATAGATTATCCTTCCTTGGGTTAAGTAATCTGATCTGTTAAATTTTTAAGATGCTACTTTCATGCTCATCTTTTGATCCTATCACTCATGTTAAGATTATAAGCACATAAACACAAGTTTGTCTTGCTTGATGTGCCTAAGGTTAGAGAGAATAAAATAAAACTTTTGGTTCTGTTGGTTTTTTTCCACCAACAGAACCCATGCACTTGATCTCTACCTTGTCTTTATTGAGCAGCACACACTCTTAAGAAAACATGGCGAAGTTTGTCACTCCCTAATTCTACAGAGTGAAGGTCCTAGATCTACAAGAAAATGCACACTGAGCAAGATGCTGCCACTTCCATAATTAACGCTTCACTTCAAACTCTGCTGGACGAACGAAGAACATGAGTGACACCATATCAAGAGGCATAAACAAGAAGGAATGATGGAAGACATCATAGTCAGAATTAGAGGTCATGAAGTCCCCACAGACGTCTTGATCTTCGACATAGAGAAGACGATGATGTTCACCTCATCCTAGGAAGACCATTCCTCTACACTACAAGTGCAATCATCCTACAAGAGGAAATCCATTTTCACTTTCCTGGAGAAAAGGCACGATGCAACTTCATCAACTACATACCCAATGAAGCACCAAAGAACAGAAATGAAAGACGCCGCTCTCAAAGCCAAAGAAGACAAACTATCAAGAATAGAGAGGCCAATCACGAAGAAGAAGTTTATCGACACTGTCCTAGAAAAAAAAAGAGAAACCTCAAGACAGTGAACCACAGGAGTGAAAACTCAGACCAAGAAGGTATGAAAGAATGTCTGCACCTAGAGGTACTATCAATAATAACTTTCCAAACGTCTGACATACCTCGGGAGGTCTGAACCAAGGAAATGTCCGGTTCGTCGGACCTAAATATCCGAACCTCGCCAAATGTAAAAACCGGTAGTTATCCTCATATTTACTTTTCTGCATATTTTCTCATATTTCATTCTATCATTTATTACATCATCATATTTAATCATTGCATCATCATATTTATTCACAAACATTTTAATTTCTGCATTGCATTAGAAAAGAAAATAAATATTGCATTTGTTACACTACATCATAAACCATGAAGCCTCATGTGAATAATTCTATGGTGTGTAAAAACCCACAGGAATGTTCACCGTGGTGGCATAAAAAATAATAATATAGCATACATTTATCCTGTTGTATTTTTCTCTTGCATCAAAGATATTAAAATACAAAATATTGAGAAAGAGATCTTACTGAAACTCTGGGCAACTAAGGCTTAAGTGGTCAACCACTAGCGCTTAATCTGTTCCACAAGTTCTGTTGTCTATTTGAGTTTTACAGGATGAAACCAAGAAAGCTGACAAGCAAATGAATGTTCCATCTATTTCGGAGCACTATCCAACAACCATCAATATCCATCAAAGCTTCGATAGAGGAAGTACATTTCCACTGCGAGTTCGCTACATGGCAAGAATGAATGACTATGTCAACATTCAGCTTGGGGGAAAGCACCCCCGTGTATCCAGGTAAGTATCCTTATCCTCTTAAGTTTTCTTTCTATACATAAATCTAAATATATATATATATATATAAAATGTGGGCACATGAAGGCTCACCATAAATTAAAAAGAAAAAAATATGGGCACATGAAGGCTCAATGCTATTAAAGGAACCAGCTTGGGGAGACGCACCCCCGTTATCTTTGTAATCCAGGTATGTCTTATTCACTATCTTAGTTATTTATAATAAGTGTGTGTTAGGTTAAATAAATAGTGTGTTAAGTTTTGTTTTAAGAAGTTAATAATAAAAGAAGAACTCTCTATCTTTTACATGGAAATGATGAAAGTTGCTCTATCTAATTTCTTTCAAGTACCTAGCTTTCAAAGCATGAGTTCTCCTGATTAATAATGATGCTTAAAAACAAAATTAATATATGGGTAGCAAATGCTTGATCTAGAGTCTAGGTAATTGACACATATGATATGTGATGATCTGAGCTACTGTTATCTTGTTCTAAACAACACAAGTTCCGGAGAGTTTCCAATATTAATATGACTAATAATGGCATTGAGTTAAATAAGCTTTGTTGACCCTATGAGAAGTTATCATGCTATTGAATTGAGATCACTTACACATTTCATCCATCCTCCATATAAATGCTCATGATTATCTATTGTTATCCTCTCAAAGTTTGTTGGAGCATTTGGCTATTGAAGAAAAGAGAGAAAAATATATATGTTATATCCGAGAAAAAAAGCAAGTGCCCAAACCTCAAAATATAGATCCTGAGGAAATAAAAGGTACAAGTGTCCGGAACCTCGAAAAAAATAAAAAAAAGAAAAAAAAAGAATATCAGAAAAAAATGGGCACGTGCCCGTCAGTAGAATTAGCCTGATAGCCATGTTTTTCTGATAAACAAAAGAGAGTGATATATTTCAAAAGAGCATCCAACTCCATTTTCCGTACACATGCACTTCTCGATTCAATGATGTGATTGACTTTATCTTTGGATCCATTGTTTAATTTGGCAACATATGTTTTTAATCTTTTCTAAAAATTCAGAAAACTCCGGGATAATGGTGAAGTGACATAGCAATAGACATAATGCTTGATTTGATCATTCTATTTTTCAATTACTCAGGATTCAAGGTAAAGTACTAAGCCCTGTGATGAATAATATGATACTTTTTTCTATTCCATATGAAAACTTTGTTTGAATAATGTGTACTTGTTGTAAGTGAAGATATTGCAGCAACTCCTGATCCATTGTTGAGATGACCTTTGCTCAGGACCAGCAAAGGTTAAGCTTGGGGGAACTTGTTGACGCTCACTAATGCTCATAATTAACCATCAACTATTGCATGAAATGACACTAAATGAATTACAAAGTATAGTTGTAGGGTTTGAAACTAACAAGTTCAACGAGTTTTGGTGCTCTCACTTGTTTTTAGGACATAAATATTTCACCATATAAAGTATCTCAAGTGATGAATTGGAGTGCACCATTGCGATGGGCTCGTCGATACGATCGAAAACGGACATATCATTTGCTATATTTTCGGAGTCCCGGATGAAAAGATATTAATTTCGCAATGAAATCTGCAAAGAAGGATCTAGAAGACACCAGAAGACACCACGAGGCGGCCCCCACCACGTGGGCCCACTGGGCCAGACCGACCGGTCCCTTGGAGACCGACCGGTCGGCCACGGAGCCCGTTTCGCTTTCCGCCTTCTGGAACATTCTTCCACCGCCTCCTAGGATGCATCTCCACCGTCCCCGAAGTCGGTTTGATCCAACGGTGGCGATAAACGTGACGCGAATCGATGACATGGCGATTCCTGCCCCCTACTCCACCTCGGGCTATATAAGCAACCCAGACCGCCCTCTCCAGACATCTCCATCTTCATTATTCATCTCCACATCAGAAACTAGGGTTTCAAGTAGAAGTAGAGATCCCTCTAGTTGATCTTCTAGTTCTAGTTCATCTTCTAGTTCTAGATCTAGTTCTAGTTCATCATCTAGTTGTAATCGAGGGAGAGAGAAAGGAGAAAGCTGAGGAACCAGATCTGTCGGATCTTCTCTAACTTATACTACTGCAGGATCTGGTTTGTATTTAGCAATCTCTGCGTTCTTCATTTATTATTTCTAAGTTCTTTCATTTAATTAAGTTCAGTTCTTACTTTATTTTATTTACTGGATCTCCGCTCGTATTGAGTGCTCTAATTATCATATGTAATTAGAGTAGTAAGCGTTAGTGTAGACGTGGTGTCTAGACTAGGGTTTACCTGAGTTTGCGCTCATCCTCCGGATAGTTGTGTAGCTACAGGGGTGACAGCTTTGTAGATTGTTATAATCCACCACGTTAGGATTGGTGTTTTCGTAGAGCTTTTTGGCAGCCTTCTCCCGATTACCCTTTTCCCAGTCTTTTTTTCGAGAATCGGAAAGGTACTGTTGCTCCGAAGTAAGTAAAGTATAGTGAGCCTTTGGTTAAATAGACCCCTTTAGAAAACCCTATATCTCTCTATCCACATTACCATTATTTCTTGGACGTTCTTAATTCTTCTAGTACACTTCACGTTCCCGTGGAATCGATACCCTGGAATACTCTCGGGTGAAGCTACAACATCGTATCCGTGCGCTAGCGGATTCTCTATGTGCGTTTAAAATACCCAACAGTTTGTATTGCTGGATTGGAATATGACGTGAGTTTGGCGGGGGTCCCTGCTCGCCTTATATAGCCGGGGGAGCAGGGTTACAACTTGCCAATCCAACAGATTACAATCGGTTCCTTTGGTAGGAATCCGGGTCTATCTATCTGGATCTTCCTTGTCGAACAAGTCATCAGGATAGTCCTTGGCGGCTGCGACAGCCTGGTCGTGGGCCGCAAGGCCTTCTGGTTGGCCCGTATCTGGGAAGCAGCCCAGGTAATGCCATGGGGGTATACAGGTGTAATCCCCACAGCTAGTCCCCGAGCACTTTGCATCCGTTGCGCAGGGCATTGCGAAACCTTCCGAGCAGGTCGGATCTGGTCGCATGTCGATGAAGACGTCTTCCGACCAGGTCACCTGGTCGCGGGTGCACTTGAAGTAGACTCCTGACCAGGTCGGATTGGTCGTGGGTGTCATGGTCGTAGTTGTAGTCGAAATGCAGCCGTGTGAAATGTTCAGCGTCATCCTGCAAGAAGGATGCAAGGTGCTGCAAGAAAAAATTTGAAGGTCTTTCTTCTGGTGAAGTGTATCCACTTGAACGGACTGTAGGGACCAACGATGTCCTAGTAGAAGTCCGAGCTGGTCCAGTGCAACCAGCAAAGGAAAAGAAAACTATACATTCACTGATAGGTGAAGTGTATCCACTTAGTCCCCGAGCTTGGGAGCAGGTGTTGTAGGCACGTGGTGGCAAGCTTGTAAAATTTCTGCAACAAAACAGAGTCATTTTACGTAAGAAAAATGACGTGTGTACACGTAGTCCTCGGGCCTGCTGTAAGGAGCAGTATGGTTCTTGTAGCAGGACCAAAGAAAAAGCACTAAGTATGGATGCATTGAAATGAGGACGAAGTCCCCAGGAACGAAGTGTGAGATCGAAGTCCCCGGGTGTGATTGTAGCGCCGACGAGTAATTGTAGAGTTATTGTTTCCCTGAAATAGTTTTCATGACTAACTTGTGGAATTAGTCACCATGCATTAGCACGACAATTACTCGTAGTAGCAAAAATTAATGGAAATCCATAAAATGACGAAGGCGAATAGGCAGGCCTTTTTGCAAACCGTTGGCCCAGCGGCCCATCAAGGGGATCGTACACGCGTGCGGTTGCTGCAGGCAACGTGGCGGTCATGAGGGAAACAGGCACGGGCTCCCAGAAACCCTAGAACTGAAGGGTCGCGTTGTGCCGTATAAAAGAGCGAGGTGGCTGGAGGCGATTCCCCATTCCCTCGTTTGCTCTTGCCTCGAAGCCTCCGTTCGCACCAGCTTCTTCGCGTGTACGAGTGAGGCCGAGGGCGGAGTTCCTGTAGCTCCAGATCTAGATTCAGATTCTTCCTTCCCTGTGGTCAATGGCAGGCGGCAGGTGTCCTCGTGGAGCGGCGGCGAAGAAGAGGGCGGCGAAGGCGAAGTCCGACGACCGCGTGGAGGTGCCGGCCTGGGCGCGCGGGTGGACTCCGAGCGTTCTCTGGCTGGAGAATCTGGAGGAGCTAATTTTCGCCGGCTTGCTCCTGGACAGCGTGACTGGCGGGTGGAGGGATGAATATCTGGAGGATTTTCTGACGCCGAACACCACTGAGCTCATCGTCTTCGAGGCCTTCTTTAGGTGCGGCTTCGGCATCCCCGTCCACCCCTTTCTCCACAGGCTGCTGGAATTTACCTTACAGGTCGCGTTGTGCAATTTGACCCCGAATACAATGTTGCACATCGTGGTCTTCATTCACTACTACGAGGCGTATCTGGGCATCGAGCCCCATTTCGACCTCTTCCACCACTTTTTCCGGCTGAAGATCAACGGTACCGGGTTGTCGAGGATCATCGGATCGGTGTACCTCCAGCTCTGGGATGGGATGGCGGAGAAGTACATAGCGATGTCGTTGCCTTCGAAGGCGATGGAGTACAAGCCGAAGTGGTTCTACATTCACCAGGAGGCGCCGAGGCCACCGTGCGACCCGGCCTTCGTGCCGAAGGTGCTGCCATCGTGGTCGGAGCGTCCTGGCGGGGCGCCTTGCGCGCGGATTATCAAGCGGAGCTCCTGGAGCTAATGGACAAGCGGTGCATTGACGAAGTGGTCGTGGCGATGAACTTCATCAAGAGGCGCTGCCAACCCTGCAAAGAAAGGGCGCATCCGGCGTACGAGTACGCCGGGGACGAGGACGACAGGACGCGAGAGGCGCCGGAGCCCCTGTAGGCGTCGGAAGTGTTCCAGTGGGTCGACGCTTTATTCGACCTGCAGAAGAGGAAAAATTTGGAGTACCTGTGGAGATTGTACTGTTTGGAGTACCCTCCGCCGAAGGTGAGCAATGTTGCCTTGCTTGTGTTCGCCATAATGCCCGAGCGAGTACTGACGATCGTCTGGTTCCAACGCAGGGTCGTGAAGCGTTCGTTTTGCGGGCCCCGTTGAACGTGTTCCCGAAGGGCGTCGACCCGCGGCAAGACGATGTCGGTGGCGGCGGTCGTGGCGAGGTCGACGAGGTAAAGTCGACGAGGAGGTGATGGAGACCAGCGGGGAGGAGGGGAGCCAAGTCCCCGAGCCCCGGTCGAGCAGGTGGCGTGCGCGTGAAGACCCGAAGGGGAAACGCCAAGCCGCCCCTGTGAAGAAGAAGAAGGTGTCACTGGAGACCGGCGGTGCCTTCACCATTGACGAAGAGGCGGCGAAGAGACGCCATGTAATCATCGACTAGTCGGACAACGGGTCTAACAGCAATGATGAGGTCCTGCTGAGTGCCCGATTCGGGCAAGGGTCCTCGTCAGGGCGCGGTGGTGGAGCGGCAAAGGCGAAGCGAAGCCGAAGGCGGCACAGGCGCTGGGGCCGCGGCGGCCGGAGCTTGGGGCGGAGCCCCGGGAGTCGTCCGGCGGGGCGGCGGGTGCCCCTAAGCCATAGGAGGAGTCTACGGGAGGCGGGACGTGTCCACGCTCTCGGCGCTCCTCGCGGGAGAAGAAGGTGTCAGGCCTGTAAGTATCCCCCACGCATCGTGTAGCTTTACTCCGGTCGGGTTCGTATGTCCACGACGTGTCCGTGTCTTTCGTAGGCTGGCAGACGCCGAGGAGGTGCCGGAGGCCGTGGACGACGGTCGGAGGGCACCAAGTCCTCTAGTGGATGCTGAGGTTGGCGGGTCGGCGGAGTCGGCCACGCTGGAGGCGGCGACGGAAGAGGTCAGGACGTCTGCAGTCCCCAAGCCTCGGGAGGCGGAGCGACCGAAGTCCCCAACGCCTGGGACCGGTTCTAGAAGAGGCGGTGCAGCGGCGCCGGTGGTCAGGTCCTTGGGCCGTCGTGCCCGTGGAGGGAAGAGGAAGGCGTCGGAGCCTTCCTCACTGGGGATTGAAGAGGTCGAGCGACCGAAAGAGGGGTCGAGCAGGCGTCCTGTCCGCCTCTTTCGCGGCGAGGGGGACGTGGTCGTCGAAGTCGATGACAAGGCGGCGAGCGCGGAGACGGACGCCCTCCTCGGAAACGCGTCGAAGTTGTTGGAGAAGATCCAGGTGAGTGTGGTCACCCTTTCATGTCTTACATCTGGATGGCCCATGTTTATCCTGGTCGACGTTTGCCTGCAGCAATTGTTGAGGGTCGGGGAGCAGCGTAAGCTCGCCCATGACAGGATGGCGCCCATGGCCGACGAGAATGAGCGACTCGGGGCGGAGGTGAGGCACGTTGAGGGCCAGTTCACTGGCCTAGAGGCGCGGCTGGAGGATGCCCACGCGCGTTCTTGGGAGCTTGAGGAGGTCATCCAGCAGCAGGGGTAGGAAAACATCCAGCTTCAGCTACGGGCAGAGAAGGCCGACGAGTTTGCCGCGCGTAAGTCATCGATACCGAGGTCCTTTTCGTTCCGTGCGCCACCAGGTTGGAGCCTTTGATGTGTGAGGTTATCCTTGCAGAGGCGATGCAGGCGGGCAAGGAGAAACATCTCTTCGTTGAGGAGAAAGCAAAGTCCGACGAGGAAGTGCGGAAGTGGTAGGCAATGCACGCCGGTGAGTTCTCTTGGTGAAGCGTGGCCGGTGGTTGTTGTCTTCTTACCCCTTGCTTTGGCGTGTGCAGCTTACCGGCAAAACGTGCAAATACAATTTGCAGATCTGGAGCGGAGGATCGATGGCTATCATGATCGCTTCTGGTCGCTGGCAGAGGAGCTGGCTCCCTTGGTGCAGTGCATCGATGAGGAGCCTTTCTTCCCAGTGGAGAAGGAACGGAGGATCGGCGACCATGTCGTGCAGAAGGCGCGGGGCCTGTGGTGGCGCTTCCGGGCTTACTCCAAGGCGGCGACGCAGAGCGTGGCTGCTCACGGGCTTGCGATTCTTCGTTCGCATTATCCGCAGATGGAGATGTCGAGGTTGGGCGTCGGCTTTGCGGCAAACACGTCGGACGCAGAGATGGAGCGCCTGGAAGAGGAGGCGGAGCCGGCCGCCGAAGCCCTCGTCGACGGTGTAGATTTGTTTTGTGCCGGGCATCGGTAGATAGTCTGTAAAAAGACTCTTGCGCAAACAGAATCAAAACTCGAAGCGAGTCGGCGTGTTTTTTTCGTTCCCTGAATTCCGCTGACACAATAGTCATGAGTCGTAGCGATGAACAGTTCGGCATTGGGTTATCCTAGGATCCATAGCGTAGAGCACGGAGCTCGTTTGCGCGTAGGAGTCAAGGGCGTCGCCCAAGGAACCTCTACTGGCATCCCATAGCGCAGAGGGCAGACGCTCGTGCATGCGTAGGGAGGTACCACGGTCAGGGTCTTTTTCGAGAGGCTCGATCGTGGCGTGACCTGGGCGAATGGAGACCATTGTCGAGTGCGTGGGTAGCGCGAATGCGAGGCACTGAGCATGTAGCCTCCGAATTCTCAACCCAAGATAGACTTTCCTTCGTAGCACAGAGGGCGGGCGCTCATGCACGTGTAGAGAGGTCGGGACGTCCCTTGGGAGGAGCTGTTGGCCATCATAGCACAGAGGGCAGGCACTCATGCACGTGTCCGGTGGTGGCAACAGCCCTGGCTCTGATTTTTTGTCGGCATCAGTCAGGATGCTTGAAGACCGTATGGAGAACGAGCGCATAAACGGCGCATACAGGCACTGGACATATAGCCTCTGGAGGTCTCAACCCAAGCTTAGCCTTTCCTTCGTAGCGCAGAGGGCAGGTGCTCATGCACGCGTAGAGAGGTCAGGACGTCACTTGGGAGGACTACTGGCCGCCATAGCGCAGAGGGCACACGCTCATGCACGCGTCCAGTGGTGGCAGTAGCCCCTGCTCTGAAACTCCTTCAGCGTCAGCCAGGCTGTTTGGAGAGGTCGGCGAGCCATCCAGAGACGAACTGGAGCGGTCGGCGAGTCGTCCGGAGACGAGCTAGAGTGGTCGGTGAGTCATCCGGAGATGAGCTGGAGCAGTCGGCGAGTCGTCCGGAGACGAGCTGGAGCGGTCGGCGAATCATCCGGAGACGAGCTGGAGCGGTCGACAAGTCATCCGGAGACGGGCTGGAGCGGTCGACGAGTCGTTATTCATCATGGAGAGTAGGCGGTACAGGCCACTTAGGCGTAGGACTTCTAAATGCTCAATGCTCCATGAGTTGGGTACGTCGATGCCTTCAAGGTCGGCGACGCGGTACGCGCCTGGTTGGTGACCTCTTTCACCATGTAGGGGCCGTCCCAGTGCGATGAGAGCTTGTGTAGGCCATCGGTCTTGAGTTTCCGTTTGAGAACGAGATCACCGACGATGAAGGATCGATTCTTGACATTGCGGTTGTAGTAGCGGCGAACTTCTTTGAGGTATTTGGCGGTGCAGAGGCAAGATGCTAGCCGTTCTTCTTCGAGGCGGTCGAGATCGTCACAGCGTGCCTGGTCAGAGGCCTCTTCAACGTAGTTCTCGACGCGCGGGGAATGGAAGATGACATCGGCAAGGATGATGGCTTCGGAGCCGAAGACCATGAAATATGGTGAGACGCCGGTGTTGCGGCTGGGCTGAGTACGTAGGCCCCAGAGTACGGGGGAGGTCTCGCATCCAGCGACCAGGGTGCTTCTCATCCTTCTAGTAGAGGCGCTTCTTCAGGGCGTCGATGATCATGCCATTGGCGCGCTCGGCCTGGCCGTTTGCTCGGGGATGGGCGATGGAGACGTACTTGATGAGGACACCGTGCCCTTTGCAGAAGTCCCAGAAGATGTTGCCGGTGCAGTTGGAGCCGAGGTCAGTGATGATGGAGTTCGGGAGGCCGAAGCGGTGGATGATCTCACCGATGAAGGAGATGGCGTTCTCGGCGGTCGCCTTGGTGATTGGCTTTGCTTCGATCCATTTGGAGAACTTGTCGACGACAACGTAGATCCACTTGAAGCTGCCCAGAGCTGGTCGGAAAGGGCCGATCATGTCGAGTCCCCAGCAGGCGACGGGCCACGAGGCCGGTATTGCTTGGAGTTCTTGGGCAGGGACGTGGTTTTGCTTGGCGAAGAATTGGAACCCTTCACAGGTGCATACGAGCTGCTCGGCGTCGGCGACCGCTGATGGCCAGTAGAATGCTACACGGAAAGCTTTGTGTACCAACGTCTTTGCCGCCGCGTGATTCCCGCATTCGCCAGTGTGTATGTCGAAGAGGATCTCGAGGCTGTCTGTCCTCGAGACGCATTTCTGGAGCACTTCGTTTCTAGAGTTTTTGCGCATGAGTGCACTGTCGACCAGGACGTAGTTGTTGACGCGGCCAACTAAGTGCTCGGCTTCGGCCTTGTCAGCAGGGACAAGGTTCTCAGAGAGATACTTGATGAAGTCTTCCCGCCAGTCAGATGGCGTTGTATGGATGGCGTTAACCAGTTGTTCTGCCGGTGGGGGTGGAGACATGGCGTCTGTCGATGGAGCGGAGCTTGCGTGGTTGGCGATGGAGGGTTTGAGCAAATCATGGACAAATACGTCGACGGGTGCCAGAGATCGTGATGACGCCAGCTTGGATAGCTCGTCGGCCGCCTGGTTTCGGTCGTGTGCTAGATGATGATATTCGACGCCGAAGAACTTATCTCCCAGCTTCCGGATGGCTGTGCAGTAGGGTTCATCTTGTTGTTGGAGCAGTTCCAGTCCTTGTTGAGCTGGTTGATGACGAGAGCGAAGTCACCGTACACCATGAGGCGCTTGACGCCTAGCTCGCTGGCGATGCGGAGACCGTGGAGAGCGGCTTCGTAGTCGGCGGCGTTGTTGGAGGCTGGGAATAGCAACCGTAGAGCATAGCGTAGCTATTCGCCAGAAGGAGACGTGAATAAGAGACCGGCGCCGGCGCCGTGCAAAGTGAGGGAGCCGTCGAAGAAGAGGACCCAATGCTCTAGCGCTTCCGCTGGTACTGGAGTCTGGATGTCCGTCCATTCAGCGACAAAGTCGGTGAGCGCTTGAGACTTGATGGTTTGGTGACCCTGGAAGGCGATGTCATAGGAGCCGAGCTCAATGGCCCACTTGATGATGCGTCCCGTAGTGTCCTTGTTGCAGAGGATATCTCCGAGGGGGGAATTCAGTGACAACGGTGACCCGTTCGGAGCTTTGGAAGTAGTGGCGGAGTTTTCGGGCGGTAATAAGGACCGAGTAGAGGAGCTTCTGTACCTGGGGGTACCGGTTCTTGGAGTCGTTTTGCACCTCACTGATGAAGTAGCATGGTCGCTGGATGGGGTAGGAGTGGCCGACTTCTTCACGTTCGACGACGATGACGGAGCTGATGACCCGATTTGTTGGCGATGTAGAGCAGCAAAGGCTCCTTCTCCTTGGTGCGGTGAGCCATGAGGCTGGGTGAGGTATTTCTTCAGGTCAGAAAATGCGCAATCGGCTTCAGCGTCCCATACAAACTTTTCGCCAGCCTTGAGGAGTTTGAAGAAGGGTAGCCCTTTTCCGCCGAGCCTGGAGATGAAACGGCTGAGGGATGCCGTGCACCTAGTTAGCTTCTGGATGTCCTTCACGTTGGAGGGTGCTCGCATGCGGAGGACGATCGAAGTCTTGTCAGGGTTTGGGCGAATGTCATCGCGGCTGACGATGTTGCCGAGGAGGTTTCCTGACAATACGCCGAAGATGCACTTGTTGGGGTTGAGCTTCCATTTGAACGTATTGAGGGCCTTAAAGGTTGCCTCGAGGTCGACGACGAGTGTATCGGCGGTGCGAGTT
This sequence comes from Coix lacryma-jobi var. lacryma-jobi, assembly GCA_009763385.1. Lineage (NCBI taxonomy): Eukaryota > Viridiplantae > Streptophyta > Magnoliopsida > Poales > Poaceae > Coix > Coix lacryma-jobi. Next base: position 101,047,205 of record CM019826.1, on the reverse strand, counting down.
TTGACGACGACGTCATCCACGTAGGCTTCAACCTTCTCGGGGATGAGGTCCTTCAAGCAATCCTGGATTGCGCGCTGGTACGTAGCTCCGGTGTTCTTCAACCCGAACGACATGGTCGTGTAGCAGTAGGCGCCGAAAGGTGTGATGAATGTCATCTTGATCTGGTCCTCCACCTTCAGGGCGATTTGATGGTAGCCGGAGTAGCAGTCGAGGAAGGAGAGGAGTTCGCACCCGGCGGTGGAGTTGATGACCTCGTCGATGTGAGGGAGGAGGAAGGGGTCTTTAGGGCGATGCTTATTGAGGTCAGTGTAGTCAACGCACATACGCCATTCTTTATTCTTTTTAAGTACAAGGACCAGATTTCCAACCAATCCGGGTGATACACCTCTTTGATGAAAACCGGTAGCTAGGAGCCGGGTGAGTTCTACCCTAATTGCCTCCTTCCTGTCTGGCGCGAAGCGACGAAGCTTTTGGCGAACCGGCTTGGCAGTCGCGGAGACGTTCAAGGAATGCTCGACAACTTCCGTGGAACTCGGGCATGTCCGCTGGCTTCCAGCGAACACATCGGCGTTGCTCCGTAGGAAGCTGACGAGCGCGTCTTCCTATTTGGGGTCGAGGTTGGTGCCAATGACGGCAGTCTTCTCCGGGGCTCCGTCCACCACGGCCACCTGCTTCGTGTCCTTTGACTTCTTGCTGGAGCGCTGGTCGAAGGTCTCCAGGATCTCGAGATCGTCGGGGCGGAGCTTGGCGACGTTGGCGATGCAGTCATGGACGCCTTCGATCTGTTGGCGTGTCTTGGCAGAGTTGATGGTCTCCTGCTCGCACTCGTACGCCACCTGGAGATTTGCCCGGAGGCTAAGAATGCCTTTCTTTGTCGGAATCTTTAGCACGAGGTAGGCGTAATGTGGAACAGCCATGAGCTTGGAGAGCATCGGGCGACCGAGGATGGCATGGTAGGTGGTGTCAAAGTCAGCGACGATGAGGGTGATCTGCCCGACGGGCATGGAAGGCTTCCCTGGGACGATGCCCCAGAACGGGAAGTTGGCCGGGAACAGGTCCCGCTTGCAGTAGTCGAGCTCACGGAATGCCGATGCGAAGATGATGTTGAGAGCGCTCCCACTATCGATGAGGACCTTGCGGTAGCGGCAGCTGGAGATCACCGGGTCGATGACGAGGGGAAAATGCCCTGGGTACTTGTCGTCCGACCACTGGTCCTCCCTGGAGAAGGTGATGGGGTGCTCCAACCAGTCGAGGTAACGGATGTTGGCGGGGTCATCGGTGATGGCTGCCACGGAGGCGATGTCGCGTCATACTTGGCGTCGCTTCTGCTCGGTCTTGATGACGACGTTGCCGCCGAATATGGAGAGTGTCCTCGCTGGTGTACGGAAGGCAGATTCATGGGCGTCGTTGTCCTTGTCCTTGTCGCTGTCGTTTCGCGATCGCTTCTCGTCGTTTCTGCGTCGTTGTGGGCGATGATGTCGCACTCACGCAGGGAGTGTTTGGAGTTCTTGTGGAGAGGACAAGGGCCGCTGAGGAGCTTCTCGTACTCGTTGTCGTAAGTGCGCTCGGCCGAGTTGTTGGTGTTTGGCGATGTAGCGACGGTCACACCGACGGTGATCCGTCCTCTGACGAGAAGATTCTGGGCGATCATGGCGGCGGTCCCGATCGTTGCGGCGGCCAGGTTGTCCAAAGCGGTGGTCGCGTCCTTCATTGCGCTGTTCATCGCGGCGTTCATCATCGCGACGGCATTCATGGGAGCGTGAGTGGCGATGTGGGCGCTCGTGATGGCGATGAGCGTCGTCGTCGGCGGCGTAGGAGTTGGCGATCGTCATGAGTTCGGTGACCGTAGCCACCTTCTTGCGGATGATCTTTTCACGGAGCTCCTTGTGGCGCAGGTCGTTGGAGAAGGTGGAGATGGCTTCCGCATCGGCGATCTTTGGGATCGTCGGCCGCATGTTGGAAAAATGGCGAATGTAGCTCCGGAGGCTTTTGTCGTGTTCCTGGTGGACGTTTTGGAGGTCGTAGCGCGTTCCAGGCTGCACGCAGGTAGTGTTGTACATCTTGATGAAGACTTCCTTCAGCTGCTCCCAGGTGTCGATGGAGTTCTCGGCGAGCTTGTGGAGCCAACTGTTGGTTGAAGTAGATAACATGACGGGGAGGTACTTGGCCATCACGTCGGATCCTCCTCCAGCTGCTTGAATGGCGATCTCGTACGTGGTTAGCCACTGCTCCGGGTTGGCCTTCCCATAGTATTTGTCCACCGTGTTGACCTTGAAGCCTTGGGGCCACTGGACGGCTCGGAGCCGGGAGGTAAAGGGATGAGGCCCCGTCGAAGCATCGTGAGCCAGAGCTCGATTGTGGGCGCGGTTGCCTTGGGAGACTTCCTGGTCGCGACGCGGTGGTGACTGCTTCCTGTGGGAGGGATGTAGACTCGATGGTGTCCTGCTGTAGGACGAACCAGATGGTGAAGGATGGCGCCCTCTTTCGTTGCACTGTACGGCGGCAACCTTGACATGGGCAACAACCTTCTGTAGCTCCGGGGTGACGGGAAGCTTGGAGAGCTCATTGACGACGACGGCGAGGTTGGAGCCAGGGGTCGGATAGACGGGTTGATCAGCGACCCTATCGAATTCATAGATGAGGTCGCAGCCTCCAACATTGTCTCGATCTTGACATTGTTTATCGTCGCGATGCTCCCAGTCGCGGTGCTCCTGGTCGCGTCGCTCGTCGTTACGTCGGCGCTGTCGGTCGACGTTGCATTGCTCCCGATTGGCACGTTCACCATCCGTTTCGTTGGGCGGTGGAGGGCTGTCAACGGAGACATTGAAGATGACGCCACCATGGTATGGTGGGAAGTCGTTGCCGGATTTGGTGGAGACGACAGTCGTAGACTGCATGGAGACGGAGACGTTCGTTGTAGTAGATCCAGACGCTGAAGTCGCCGAGACGGTATCGCCGGAGATCTCGTGGAGGGTCACCATACCGACGAGTGGAGCTGGATTCGTCTGGTCGCGCACGCTGGTCAAGGCCATCTGGTCAGAGCCGAAAGACTCGAGCTGGTCAAAGAGTTGTTGCAGCACCTGATGCTGGAACGTAGAAGCCACGCCGCGTAGCCCGAAGGGCATGGAGGTTGCTGACGAAGTGTGGCGACGAGCCGGTTGCAGATCCAATCTGGGGCGGCGGGCGGGTTGAGCGCTAGAGATTCCTGACGGTGTACCTCCAAATTGTTGGAGACGAGGGCAGTCGGAGAGCTGCATGCGAGCTACCTCGATGGCATCGATGCACTCCGCGATTCCTTGGTTGGCCCGATCGATGGCTTTGATCAGATCGTCGCAAGGGACGATCCTCGACGGGCGGCGTGCCGGCGTGGTGACGCGATGGGTGGACGGCGGGGCATTCGGCGCTGGAAGCTGCGCAGATTCCACGATTTCCGGAGCAGGGACGTGGTCGCCGACGATCCAGATCATAGATCCGATCTGGAAAGTGGTGCCGGCCTCCGAAAGAACCATGGAGGGAGGGAAGGTGACTTCTTGGCAGGTCATGGAGCACCCATCATTTTGGGAAGACCATTCTTCAGTACAACTAAAGCCATCATTTACAGCAAAAGTGCCAAGATCTGCTTCACGATCAACAATAGGAAGGAGAGGCTCAGTTTCAAGAATTGCACACTCAAGACTCAAGTACACTGTCGACGAAATATGGTCGATAGTCTACCGAGGGGTATGCCCAAGGTAGTAGATTAGACGGCGGAGGCGTGCGAGACGTCTGCAAAGTGTAAACACAGGGACGAGAGACGATGATTTAGACAGGTTTGGGCCGGCAAGTCGCCGTAATACCCTACGTCCTGTGTTCTCGTGGTTGGTTTGTATTGCTGGATTGGAATATGACGTCAGTTTGGAGGGGGTCCCTGCTCGCCTTATATAGCCGGGGAGCAGGGTTACAACTTGTCGAAGCCTAACAGATTACAATTGGTTCCTTTTGGTAAGGAATCCGGGTCTATCTATCTGGATCTTCCTTATCGAGCAAGTCATCAGGAGAGTCCTTGGCGGCTGCGACAGCCTGGTCGCGGGCTGCAAGGCCTTCTGGTTGGGCCATATCTGGGAACCAGCCCAGGTAATGCCATGGAGGTATACGGGTGTAATATCCCCACATACACCCTCAATCACCATATGAGTACGAGTATGCACCTGCTACCCTGAAGAAGAACAACAACAATAGAAGGAGGAGGAACAAGACGAAGCCACAAGAACAAGAACCAGTATGGATGGTCAACACTGTTGAGCCATCAGAAGATCCCACTCTTCCTCCATGACGCCTTGAGAAGTTGTACGATCCAAGAGTACCTACCATTGACTGCATGATCAAGGAGAGTACCTTCTACAACACGTTCTGCGACATCAGCTCAAGTGTCAACATCATGTCTACGATAACGTACAAACATTTATTTCGTGATGCACCACTAGAACCAACAACTTGCAGGTACAACTAGCAGACCAAACATTCTGATTTCTGGAAGGAATGGTGGAAGATGTCATAGTCAGAATTAGAGGTCATGAAGTCCCCACAGACTTCTTGGTTCTCGACATGTGAGAAGACGATGATGTACACCTCATCCTAGGAAGACCATTCATGTACACTACAAGTACAATCATCTACATGAAGCAAGGGGAGATCCAGTTTCACTTTCCTAGAGAGAAGGTACGATGCTACTTCATCAACTACATACCTTATGAAGCACCCAAGAAGAGTAGAAGTGAAAGACGCCACTATCAACGCCAAAGAAGGCAAGCCATCAAGAATGGAGAGGCCAATCACAAAGAAGAAGCTAGTGACATTGTCCCAGAAAAGAAAGAAGAAGAGACACCTCAAGAAAGTGAACAATAGGAAGTAAAGACTCGGACAAAGAAAGTATGGAAGAAAAAGTCCACAACCGAAGGGCTACAATCAGAAACAACTTTCCAAACATCTAACTCACCTTGGGAGGTCTGGACCTGAAGGACCGAATTGACGACTAGAGGGGGGTGAATGGGAGCCTCAAATTTCAACTCGTGAAATAGATGGCCCTTGTCCCAGAATGTCACCCCAAAAGACAAAGACTCAAGTGAGGGGTAAGTTCATGACCCACAAGTAGGTGGATACCCTAGGAGATGTCCTAGAGGTATAGCGGAACTATCAGAGAAAGCTGAAAACCAAATGCCAAAGCCACAGAAGAAACTGCGGACGAAAACGCGTAGAACAGCACTGACCGGACTCACTGGTGCGTCCGATCAGAGAGGATCGGACGCGTCTGGTCCAACAAATGCTATTCTGAAACCCCTCTATTCACGACCGGACTCTGCATCAGGGAGCGTCCGATCAAAATGAACTGAGCGTCCGGTCACACCCACTCGATGAACAGTGCGAGCGATGCGTCCGATCAGGCCACTACAGACGTGTCCAATCAAATCTACACCTCTCTGGAATTGACCGGACTCACAAGAGAAGTGTTCGATCACTTCCTGTGCTAAGCATTCGGTCGAGTCAGCCAAGCTGGTCAACGGGACATTCAACGACCGGACTCTGACCTGGTGCGTCCGGTCACCAGTGAGCCACCGTCCGGTCACCCTGAAAGTGCACTGTTCGTTCACCGATCTGACTCGATCTCTCTCAAATCGAAAGCACTACGGCTTAAACTTGGTGAGGGGAGTCACAAGGAGGTTAGTGAGCTAATCCTAGGAGATCATGGCTTGAACCTACTCCACCAAATAGAGAATCGAAGAATTTCAGGGCAAAGGGAGAGAAAACTCGATCCACGACAAAAACAACCCGATCTACAAGCTCGTGAGGTTAGAGAGCAATTACTTTGGTTGAAAGATAACACTCACGACCTAGCACAAATTGATTCAAATGAAATAGAAAACCTTCTCTCGGAGAGGAAGAACGAGGCAAATCTCCGAGAAGGCAAAAACCAAAACGCGAAGAACACAACACCAAAACACGAATCGATCTCGATTTCAGCTGTAACTTCTCCCCATGAGGAGACAACGAGATTACGGTCTCATTTCCTCAAAATTACTAGTACACAGAGGTATTCTATCTGTCTCTCTGTGGATCACAGGAAGCAGGAAGAAGAAAACCTATTGAGGGCTAAGAGAATGAAATGCGGCAAGGTTGGAATGAGAGGAGGGGCTGCCTCTCTATTTATAGCCTAATACACTTATTCCCCTTCTACCTCTAGATACATAGAGCGAACAGACTAACCCTAGGGGTATTCCGGTCCAACTCTGCCAAGTCTTGATCCGACGGCCACGCACCTTCCTCATCCTTTGTTTCACCTCAACGCAAGCTCTAGGATGCCGCCACGTGTCGTCCCGTCGACCGCCGCACCTTCCTCACCGATAGCTTCAGCGCAATGCAAGCCTCTCGGTGCCGCCATGCATCCACCGTTCCTTTTGGAACCTCCCCCAGTTTTGAGACCGAAACCGGAAAACCTGTGTCCTCGGCTGAGTTTTGTGGCCCAAACTCAGAAACCCGCTAGCCCAGGTTTTGAGGCCCAAACCTGGAAAATCGACCACCCCGAGTTTTGAGGCCCAAACTCGGAAACTGGCCACCTTGAGTTTTGAGGCCCAAACTCGGAAATCATCGAGGATAGTTTTTCGAGGCTCAACTACCAAACTCTTGCCATAGATGGAGTGTGGTTTGCACACCCCGATCATCGGTACCGATGCCGATGCATGTCCAGCCTCCATGCCGGACACAACGCCTTTGCCTTCCTCCTTGACTCGGCCGACGGCACTTGCACCGCACGCAAGCCCGTGTCCGACCTCCCGCCAAGTGTCACGACGCCATCTCCTTCCTCCCGACTCGACCGATGCACCGCACATCCCCATGTGCTCTTGCTCGTCGATGCCACGTGCCAGCTACCACAGCTGGTCCTCAGACCTCCCGGTTCGTCGGTCCAAGCCTCACATCCGCCCTTCACCGCTCCCGGTCCATCGGCATGACCCGTCTGTACTTGACCTTCACCTCGCCATCGACCACTGTCTCCGAGCTCCACACATGCACATCAACACAGCCAAGAGACACATGTTGCCACTCACCCCTTTCAGTGAGCCTGTTGACCGATCGCTCATCACTCAGGAAAGAAACCACAAGGGCACATATCAACCTTGTGTTCGCAGAACCAAGGGAAGGTCCGGTTCGTCGGACCTAAATATATGAACCTTCACCAAAAGGTAAAAATGGTAGTTATCCTCATATTTACTTTCTTGCATATTTATCATATTTGATTCTTAATCATTTCATTGCAACATCATATTTAATTATCATACATAATCATTGCATCATCATATTTTATCCATAAGCATTTTAATTTCTGCATTACATTAAAAAATGGGAAAATAAAAATAATCATGTTGCATTATCATATTGCATTTAAAAGAAAAACTCTTTAAGCCCCATGTGAATATTCAATTGTTTACTGTGGAGGCAAAAAAAATGTTTCTTACTTTTTGCATTTGCATATAAAATAGAAAATACAAAAATATTAAACTCTTGTTGAATCATGCTTGCTTAGACATCCATAAGTCTCGATAAGACATACGTTTTACCACTAACACTTAATCAGTTCCACGAGTTTTGTTATCTATTTGAGTTTAGCATGAATCAATGAGAAGGTCAGATAACTTTATCCACTTTGGAGTGACCAAAGCAACAACCTTCCATTAAGGACCAGAGGAGTGAAGTACATCTACACTATCAAGAGAACGAACACGCAAGCATCTAGCTTGGGGGAAAAGGCTCCCCCGTTATCCGAGGTAATATATCTATACATTTTCAAATTTCATAAAAACAAAAAACATCAAAAATATGTGAGCACATGAAGGCTCACTCTTAATAAAAAGTAAAAACCCCAAAAATATGTGAGCACATGAAGGCTCACCCTTAAAAAGAAAGAGAACAAAAATATTCAGGCACATAAAGGCTTGACTCTATCGAAGGGATTAGCTTGGGGGAGACGCACCCCCATTATCTTCGCTATTAAGGTATGTTGTTATTATTATTATTAGTCTTTATATATTATATCTTTATTAGTCTGTATTTTATATATTATATCTTAGAGTGTGTGTGTTTAATATTAGAGTCAATAAATGAATAGTGATGATCTAGAATAAAAGCTTGCCATAAATAATTGAGCTCAAAGATAATAAAATTAATTTGGATGGAGATGATGAATAGTTGCTCTGCCGTAATTCTTTTCAAGTGCCTAGTGTTCAGTCTTGAATTTTCCCAAGTTTTGGATAAGATTGTTTTAACATGAAAATTTGCTTTGAATCGGAAATTTGTGGTTGCAAAAGTTTTGGACTAAGTCTAGGTGTTTGATGAGTATGATATGAAAAGCTTGAACTACTATTTATCTTGTTCCTAGTGATACTAGAGTTCTGCAGATTTATCTTTGAAAACTTTACTACATGATGAGATCCTCTATGATGAGTGTTTAAATTCCTACCACATGCCTGATAGACTAGGAAGTCCACTCTTTATATTTATTGCTTGCATATGCATTGAGTATTGTCAAATTGTGTTGACCCTTAGAGACTCGTCATACAGTTAAAATCAAGATCACGTACACTCCACCCATATATGTTGCTTCTACAATGGGAGTACGCAACAACATGGCTACCATTTAGATCCACTCAAAATATTTCACTTCTATCCTGGGAGTAAACAACCAAAAATATCTCCTTCATCCATATGACCTTTTTATGCCTTCATTGCCATTCATAAATGCTCCAAGTTATCATTATTATCTCTTTAAAAATTATGCTGCAAAAAGATGCATGGGCTATGCAAGAATTATCTACAAAATAAGAGAAAAAAAAAAAATAAAAAAAAAGAGAGAAAAAAATGGACATGTGTCCGACAGTAGAATTAGGGGTGTCACGATGCCCACCTAAAAAAGAGAAAAAAGAAGAAGAAAGATGATAGCCCATGTTGTCTCTAGCAGGAGTCATAAAAGAGAGAAGTATCTTATAAGGAGCAAAAGTAAAAGTAAGCAAAGGTCTACACCCATTTTCCATCATTACATTTACATCGTTATCACTGTGTTTTTCACCCTCACAATTATTTATCACCACTTCCACCATACACATCCATTCCACATATAGGTCCACACACATACACATCTTGATTTGATTGTATGCCAAGTTTCTCTGGATCCATACTTTGACTATGCAATATATGCTATGTAAGTATGTACAGGTTATCTCCCACCTATGAACTCCATAAAAAGCTTATTAGTTATAGGGTGAGAGAAGGCACAACATTCACTGCCTTGTAGAGAATCCACAAATACTATAGATGAGAGACTTGAAAGGATCATATGAAGGAATCTGTGAGTTCTATTTTGAAAATCTTACAAAACTCCAGAATAAAGGTACATCCAAGAACTTAAGACATAGTGTTTAACTTGATCGTTCTGCTTTTCAATTGCTCAAGACCTAAGTAAAAGCTACAAGCACCATAGTTGAAGGTAAGAGGAAAGTTTGAAAGTTGAAATGATTGATTCTAATTTGGAGGAAAAATTTTGTTTGAACACGGTGTGTACTTTTGAGGTGTGAAAGCATAGTAGCAACTCCTGATCCATCATAATATTTCATATAATGTTTGCTAAGGGACTAGCAAAGGTTAAGCTTGGGAGAACTTGTTGACAGTAGATAACTCCTATTTTAAACCGACAACTAACCCCATAAATGATCCACAATGATCCAAAGAGTGTAGCTATAGGGTTTGATTCTAACGAGTTCCACGAGTTGTGTTGTTTTCACTTGTTTTGCAGAATAATCAATTTTCATCATAAGAAAGTATCTCAAGTGAAGAATCAGAGCACACCATTGTGATGAGCTCGTCGAGATTATCGAAACGGACATATCACTTGCCATATTTGGAGCCCCGGAGCGAGAGTCCTCGATGAATGCGACTTGGAGGACTCTGCAACCCTCTAGAAGCATTATCCATACAAAGATCAGGGATGTAATAGACAAGATTCCATCAACTACAGAATATCAGAATTATCCAGGGACCAGACAGAAAGAACACGATAAGGAATCCAACCACGCCATGACTCGTTGTGCAAACCAATCAAACAAGGACTCCAGGAGAGAAAGAAAGGTCCCAGAAGACAACTCAGCGAAGCAAGCACCTGGAGGGTGACAGGTGGGGCCGGCTGGCCCCACCCTAGGCCGGCCGGCCTAGGCCTACCTCCTCCACGGCCTGTCTTCATGGAACGTGACCTAATCGACCTCTTCGACGTATCTCGACCATTGTTCAAGGTTGGTTTGATCTGAGGGTTGCAGTTCATCCCACCGGGCTATATAAGAAACCCCAGACCCCCCTCCTGGATGCATAACATTCATCTTCAGATCATAACTCGATCAATCATTTAGTTTAGAGGTAGCTTAGACAACTAAGAGCTCCACCATCCAAGGTCGTAGCTACAATAGAATTAGAAGAGTCGAGGGAAGCTCGGATTCCGGATCTAGTCAAGAGGAGGCTAGGCTAGGTAATTCTTCTATTGTCTAAATGTCTTCTAGTTCATTATCTTGTGTTCTAATTGTGTTCTAGTTCATCTTCTAATCCATCTAGTTCGTTCTGTGTTCTAATCTAGTTCTAATACCTTTCTAGTTCATCCTAGTGCTTCTAATGTACTTCTAATTGTTCTTCTAGTTCTTATTCATCTTCTAGTTCTTGTTCTAGTTGATACTTGTCATGACTTGTTAATATTTCATGTTCATAATTATAATGATCATCGTCCACTTTGATTATATGTCTAGCATAGCTAGGGTATCTCTATATTTATGCTCTTGTTCGTATAGCGCTCATTCCTATCGATCGCAGGGTGGATGGTCAACATGTGTAAGCGTGTTGCTTATACGTTGTTTAACTGCGAATGACCCTATATTCTGGGCCAGCAAGTGGTAGTTCTCGGAGGGTGACTCTTATAGCCTCGCTGATTCCTATGTAGCCCAATCCCCGAAAATAGGCCAAATAAGACCTGGTCCCAGGAGGGGGATAGACTCTGGATCTGATCCTCCATGTGTGATGTCTCCTGCGTATAAATATAAGTTATTCTAACCATGATTGCTAAACATATATAATGCACTAATTGACGTAGTCTATGACCTATAGTTAGAACCATATTAGGAAGTTAATCTATCTCTTTAGTTCTAGTTATGATCTAACCTTGGATGAAAATGCTCTGTTGGAACTCTTATGGTTTACTCTGTTCTATCTTATTTATCTTATTTATCATATATCATTGATTCCTGTGTTGAGTAGATCTAGTGAAACTATTATCATAATCATACATGGGTGTGTTATAGTTGTAGATATTATCTCCTGTCCACTCTTAACTTAGAAGTGGTAGGCAACAATATAAATAACGATACCTTGGAGACTCTCCTAGAAGAAATGCTACAGCGGATGTATTTATCTATGCGCTTGCGGATAATTTCTTTTCATATTTATAAGTGCAAGATCATAAATACAATCCACATCTCTAGTGTTAAAAGAATAGGCAATTTCCAGATTAAAACCAGAAGAAGAATATAAAATCATGATAAATTGATGATCTAGATATCAGTGTATTGTTTACTAGCATAACAAAACGTGCATAACACGATCTCAAACATGACAACGGTGTAAACATAGCTCGTACACTAGATAGATTAAATAGCAAGAACAAAGGCATAAGATCTGGTATAAGCAAAGGCATTAGATCACGAGCGGTGTACCTTTCTGTTGCTGGAGAAGACGGTGGCGGAGTCGGTGCTGGACGATCCTCGATGAGCGCTGGAGGAAGAGTCGGAGCAGTTGACAATGAGTACGTCTGGACACAGCGCCGCCTGACTGGGACGGTAGACGACCCGTTGTGAAGACGAGAGCAGTCGCGTGACGAGCACTTCCCAAAAACCTTATTCGTCTTCTCTCGGTGTATGATCACAAAGACGAGGGTTCCGGAGACCTGCTCGCCCGGTCGCTGGTGCACGCAAGCGAATGGACTGGAGACGACTAGACGGCAGCGCAAAAGCGAGATGAGGCAAAACCCTAGCTCGAGAGGTGTTGAGATGCGTTTTGGCGTGCCCGATAGGTTTCTTATATAGTACTGTTGAACCAACCTCGTGTCGCGATGATGATAAAAATCGGTATAGGACTCTAAGTTGTAACCGTTTAGAACTCTGCAACTTGAAGGCAAGAAACCAAAAACTAAAACTGCAAAAGGAGACCGCGCCCCCGCAAGGCGAGCAGCCGGATTCCGGCAGACCATTCACGCAGGTGCTGCGCACCCGTGCCAGTCCCCCGCCCCGCCACGCCCGGCGAGGCGAGGCGAGCGAGCACGTGCGCGCGTGTGAGATTCTCTTTCTCCTCCTCACACTAGACTTGAGGAAGTGGAGAGAACTTCCATATTTAAGCAAGTCCTCCTCCTCTGAAGGACCGAATTAGCGACCAGAGGGGGGGGTGAATGGGATCCTCAAAATTCTTCTCGGAAGAAACGATAGCCCTTATCCCAGAAAATCAACCCAAAAGCGAAGACTCAAACAACCGGTGAGTTTACGACCTACGAATAGGTGGATACCCTAGGAGATGTCCTGGAGGTACAGCAGAACTATCGAAGAACCCCCAAAACCAAGCGCCAAAGCAACGGGGCAAAACTGCAACAAGCAAGGCTAGAACAATCGAACCTCCGATAACGGAACACCCCACTCCTATGGAGAAGAGGAAAGTGTTTGACCAAAACTACTTAGGCCAACTGGTGGAGAAATCACCTTGGAAAGATCCTAAGAAGTTAGGAAAGCAATACAATAGACGGATCTCAAATCGGAGTTCGAACACAAAAGATACGAACGCTAGAACCAACGAAACTCCGAAAGCAGAACACTTAACTCCTATGGAGAAGAAGGAAGTGTCTGACCAAAAATACTCTGACCAATGGTGGAAAAAGTACTTTGGAATGATCCTAAGAAGTTTCGAAACCAACCCAATAAACGGATCTCAAATCGGAGCTCATACGCAAAAGATACGGACGAAAACAGCAAACTGTGCAGTGGCGGACTGTCCGCTAGTGAACACGGGCTATCCACTATTGAACCTCGGACAGTCCGAGAATGAGTCCCGGACAGTCTGCCATTCAAAAACGAAAATAGCAACCTTGCTGCCCATGAACAGCCTGACCCCCGGACAGTCCGAGGATGAGTCCGGACAGTCCGCCACTGTCCAGAAAGCCCAAAAACAGCTCGGGACAAAACCAAAATCTATTGGATCTTCACCAAATCGAACGGGGCTGCAACCAAACTTCTCCCAAGTGTTCTTCTACATGTGGCGAAGCTAATCCTAGGATATCATCGCTCCAAACCAAATAATCCATGAGAAATCGGAAGAACACTAGAAAAGGGGAAGAACAAAGAACGAACGCGCAAAAAAACCGCGGGATTTCGACCCGATCTATTGCTCGGAGGTTAGAGAAGAGAAATCCTTTGGTGGAAAGAAGGAGCTCATGACATAAAAATTTGATTCAAACGAATCGCAAATCATCGCTCGGAGAACGAGGCAAATCTCCGGAAGGGGAAAAACCAAAACGCGAAGAACAAAAAACGCGAATCGATCCAAATTTCAGCCAACAAAAGAGGAGGGGCGAAATTGATCCTTGGATTGCTACGGGATGATGAATTGTGTAGCACTATGTCGAGTTACAAGCCACTCCTCGCAACACAAAACACGGATGGCGAAAAGCTCAAGAACAAGAGTCGGTCTCTCCTCTAGCCCTAGCCTCCTCTCACCTAAACAAAATGAGAGTGACACTTCCCCCAAGGATGGGTTGCCCTAACCAGCCCCCTCACATATATATATATAGGCGCACATCCGAAGACCAAAACGCCCTCACATGAAGCACTGACCCAAATACCCTCTTGGGGTAAAACCGTCCAACTCGGTCATTCTTCATCCGACGGCCACGCGCCTTCTCATCCTTCGCTTCGCCTCGACGCAAGCTCCAGGATGCCGCCACGTGTCGTCACCGTCGATCATTGCGCCTTCCTCACCGATAGCTTTGCCGCAACGCAAGCTTCTCGGTGTCGCCACGCGTCGACCGTTCCGCATAGGAACCTCCGCCCGGTTTTGAGGCCCAAACCGGTAAACCCGCCAGCCCAGGTTTTGAGGCCCAAACCTGGAAACCGTCCACCCCGAGTTTTGAGGCCCAAACTCAGAAACCCGCGAGCCCAGGTTTTGAGGCCCAAACCTGGAAAACCGTCCTCGCCGAGTTTTGAGGCCCAAACTCGGAAACCCGCCACCCCGAGTTTTGTGGCCCAAACTCGGAAACCGTCAAGGTAGCTTTTTGAGGCTCAGCTACGGAACCCGCACCGTAGACGGGATGTTGTTCTCACACCCCGACCACCGGCACCGATGCCGATGCATGTCCAGCCTCCACGCTGGGCACAACGCCTTCGCCTTCCTTCTTGACTCAGCCGACGGCACTTGCGCCGCACGTAAGCCCGTGTCCGACCTCCCACCATGTGCCACGACGCCATCCAATCGTCTTCCTCCCGACTCGGCAGATGTATCGCCATTCCCCATGTGCTCTCGCTCGCCGATGCCACCTGCCAGCTACCACAGCTGGTCCTCCGGCCCATGGTCCGTCGGTTCAAGCCTCATGTCTGCCCTTCCACCGCTCTGGGTACATCGGCATGGCACGTCCGCCGCACGGTACGTCCATCCTTCACCGCTCCCGGTCCATCGGCACGACATGTCTCTACTTGACCTTCATCTCATCATCGACCATTGTATCCGAGCTCCACACCTGCACATCAACACAGCCAAGAGACACATGTTGCACACGCACACCAACACAAAAACACCACAAACTCAACGCCACGGTTAGTCATAAGCATTAAGCGCATAGCTAGATATAGACTCAACCGGGAAAAGCCTCAAACCTTCCTCCCAAAAGTCAATCATTCATCATATATGTTCTCAATCTCCCCCTTGATGAATGCATTGACTAAAAATAAAACCACAAAGGAAGGGTTTGAAGGCAAGCCTCACTCAAGTGCCCAAAAGCCAAGCAAAAGCAAAAACACAAGGCCACTTGAGATGAGGAAGGATCATGAAAACTCCAAATAAAAGCTCTTGATCCGAAAGACACGGGAAAAGCGGGCAAAGCCTCCACACAACCGAAGAGTTAAGAGAAACAAGAGTTTCATGAATCCCAAAAGGTACTCAAAAACCAATCTCAAATAAATTCTCAAACAATCATCACAAAAGAAACCAAGGTTCTTATCCACTTGGTTTTGAAATTCTCCCCTTGATGATTGAATTGACAAAAACTAAGCCCAAGAGATGGTTTGAGATACCAAAACCGAAAATCTCATTCAAGTGATCAAAAAGCCATAGAAGGGCAAAGAACAAAGTGACTTAACATGAGAAGATTATCCATTCAAATGCCAAAAAGCCAAAGAAATGCTAAAGAAGGGGCAATTTGAAATGAACATAACTTGGTCCCTAAAGACATGGCAACGGCTCAACGCAACCAAGCAAAATCTGAGCAAAAACTCCACAAAAGAGCGAAAACTCAGACAAGAGCAAAAGACTTGGTTCCAAAGACATGGGCAACGGTTCGACGCAACCAAGTCAAAAATGAGCTAGCCCTCAAGAAGAGGCAGAAAAGGGCTCAACGCCACTAGCTCAAGGCTCGATACCAATTGAGGCTGAAACAACACATTAGAATGCAAAACTGCTAGTCCCTCAAGATAGAGGCACAGAGGCTCAACACAACTAGCAGGAAACTCGATACCAATCACAAACAACAAAAATTGGTGAAAACAGCTAGTTCCTCAAGACAGAGGCACGGAGGCTCGACACAACTAGCTGAAGGCTCCATATCAATCGAAAATACCAATTGAAGCACATAAAAGAGCTAAACTCCCCCTAGCTCAAAGCTCTCCCCAAATGCACGACTCTCCCCTTTGTGCCAACACATAAACTCCCCCTTGCAAACAGCTTCTCCCCCTTGACAAAAGGGAACATGCTGAGGGGTTATGACATCTCCACAAAGTTGACACAAACACAAGATTGGTCATCAACCAAAAGCATATGGGGGCAATCACAAGGTGTATCAGAGCTGGGGTATGTATACTAAGCTAAAAATGCATGATATGCACAATGCAACAGCTTCAAGTGTATAGCAATCAGAATGAAAAGATGCTCAAAGGGTGCTGCCCTGAAAGTGTAGCAACCAATACAAATGCTAGCAAAGGCTCAAACTGATCAAATGAATATGAAATATGAACAATTAAGCATATGAGCAGTTTTAAGCCATTTGAAAAGGAGTTCACCACTAAAATAGCACTTAGCATGAATAGACTGGAAATCAACCAAGTGCTAACTCAAGTATAAAAGGTGAACTACCCCTAGCAAAGTTCAATCATCATGCCATAGAATGAAGCATAAACATGTGTTATTTTCAAATTTTATCAGAGATTGCAGCGGAATAACACAAGTTCAAATTAAAGCATGTGATTGCGAGAGGTTGAAAGCATGGTCATTGCCTAACTTTTCAACCGGGCTAAGCCTATGCAAGAAAAGCAATCGGAAGCTTAAAGCACCGGTTTCGGTCTTACACTACACGGCTCAAGTTTAACTCAATTGTGCAATGAGAAATAGTCTCGATACCGTGATGTGCTGACACATGCAATCTCATCTCGATCTTTTCATTTCACTAAACTTGGATCAAATTTTAAGCATAATGTAAATATGAACAATCCAAGCAAGTGAATGACTCAGTGCAAGAGACATAGCAACCTAGCATACAAAAGATAGCACAAGTGATCTCAACACATCCTACCCATGCTAGTTTCCAATTTCAATGGTGAACAAATTAAATATTTCATAGTTGATTAATCAAGTTCACCATTTGCAAAAATAGCTTAGCTCATAACATGTATCAAGTGATCCAAAAGAGCCTAAGCTACAAGCATCATCATGAATCAAAGGGCATACCAAAAAGAGCATAATCTCATTCTCATTACTATATACATGAAGGTCTAAAATGCACTACACTACATTATGAAATGCATGCAAAAGCTAGTCTATAAGAAACAGAGCAAAAGCTAGCCTAAAAAGGAAAACCCAAAACAAAAGGGTATCAGAGAGAAGTCCAACTAAGATACAACAAGCAAAATGCTTCCCTAACTAAAAAGGGAAACACACACCAAAACCACAGGAGCCAAGAAATGCTCAAGCGAACAGCTAGCAAAAAACCACTCAGAAAGACCACACAGCAAGAGAGAGTCGGAGAAGAAGAGTACCAAAACCAAAACTCAGAAGTGTGTCGGAGGTACCTCATGAAGCGTGTGACCGCCTGCTTGTGTGATATCCGAGAGGACGCCTGAGTCTCTGCTGAGTTCTTCGGGGCGCCTGCCTCGCCGAAGTCGTCTCCCCTGCCTGATGCTGTCGCTCCCCACAGGTGCAGCTAATGCTCGCTGGAGAGCTGCTCGAATGGAACCCAAGTCATGGAAGAAGTAGGATCGGGTCCGTGAGCCGAAATGCTCTCTCCAGGCCCCTGTTCTCCTACACACTCAAAAGCAGAAGAAACACAAGGCATTGTCTCGTCCAGTGTGACCTTAGGGTCTCTACAAAATCGTTAGTCACATAACAAGCATAAGGTGATCTCTCAACAAAAAGAGGCCTACATATGAATGATACCGCCAAGGAGATCTGAATGCAATATAAACAGACTACCATGCAATAGGAATAAAGCACTATTGGAGCAAAATGCAGCCTAAAGACATGATCAACTCAAACAACAGCCTAAACCTCAACACATGCTACAAAGCAAGATAATGATAGCAATAGATCCAGAAGCATGTAACATGATAAAATTGTGGAAAGGCCAGTGCTCGAACTAAACATATCAATAGGGTACATGTAGCTAACCAAAACTAGCACCTGAAAAGTGACACCTAATGAACATCATACCACCACAAATCAAGCTCATGGAGAAGTATGGTAAAAACATGGCACAATGTTCATGAGGATCACAAACTAGCATGAAAAGTGAATAGCCACCAAAACTATACACAAGACTAGCATGACATGATTACAAGATAGCACATGCTAGACTAAAACAAAACATGATACAAAAGAAAATGTAATGCAAGAACTATACAAGTGAGCACATGAAGAACCATCTCATACCACAAGAAATAGACCATGAATGTACAAGGTATGAGTGTATAAGAAAGCTCACCAAACTGCAAAAAATCACTTTGGAGGGAAATCTAAGCGGGGTGTAGAGAACCATCAAATCTTGATCACATCTAAAAGACCAAGCCATCAGGCGCACGTTCTTCACCCCGCGTCCTCATATCTACACACAAGAGGACAAAGCAACCCGAGTCTTAGATCCCGAAGGGTTAGCAAGCATATACTTGGGAACCGAAGACTTGGTCATAACTCTCAAAGGAGCACTCACTTATCATGTGGGTTAGCATGAAGCAAATGATGGTTCAAATTCGGTTTTGAAACATCCTTGGAAGCATTCCTCAAAAGGACAACTCGAGGAGGAGAACGAGTTGTACCACGGGAAAAGAGGCAAACATCTTCCAAGGTTTTTGTAGAAGAACCAATAGAAGCACCATGGAAGCATGACGTGGACCAAGAGAAGAAGCACTAGAGGCATGTCCATGATCATGACCTAACCCACTAGAAAAGGAGTCATAAAACCCATCAACAAAGAGGGGCTTCTTACTAGGAGCACAAGCGTTCATGCCACGAGAAGGACTATGAACCACCATCTTCCTAGAAGAACGAGCTTGGCGCAAGCGTTTGGCATGCCGATAGCAAAAGCTTTCTTGATGCTCATCTCTCACAAAAAGAGCAATGGTACAAAGGCCTATCAGAAGGCATACCATTCTCCGACAAGTGAGAAGTCCCTTGGGACTTAGAACAAGAAGCATCAACAACAGACTTGGTGCCAACACTAGGAGCACACATGCCATGGGAAAGGCTATGAGGCTTCCTAAAAGCCTTAGCTCGAATACGTCGCTCGTGTTTGACATGGCGAAAGCAAAAATTGAATGAGTGTGAAGGACCGAGAAGCTACCCGAAAGCGACCAGAGGGGGGGTGAATGGGAGCTTCAAAATTTCCTTTCGGAAACTAGATGCCACTGTCCCAAATTCAACCCCAAAAGCGAACCCTAGAGCTTGCTAATGTCCACGACCCTAGATGTAGGGGTGGATGCTTCCTAGGAGCACAGCGGGACACTAGACAACCCTAGAAAGCCACCCAAAAGACGGAACTCGAATCGATCAAGAACGAACGAACCGCGGCGACGAAACGGCGCGAAACAGCCCACGACCGGACTCTGGCCAGCGTCCGTTCAGCAGGGGACCGGACGCGTCCGGTCGTCAGAAAAAAGCTTGGGAGCTCTCTGTGTTCGACGGACGCCCGGTGCCTAGCGGCCCCGGTCGTTCAACCAGCGTTTCGGTCAGGTCAAACAACCGCGTATGAACAGTGATAGAAAGGCGAGTCCGGTCACAACTAAACACCAGCGTCCGGTCAGAGCAAAAAACCAGAACACGCTCAAACCTTCAACGACCGGACGCGTCCGGTCAAGCCGTGACCAGCGTCCGGTCACCCCAAAAATGCACTGAACTCCGGCGATTCACCCCGATCTCCTCCGAATCAAATGCTCTAGCTTGGGATTCGATCTGAGAGTCACAAGGAGGTTAGTGAGCTATCTCTAAGAGATCATGGCTCGAACCTAACTCCAAATCGGTGAATCAAAGAATTTCGGGGGAAGGGAAGAAAAGTGACCCAGAACGAAAAATCGATCGATCTCCTAGACCGTGAGGTTAGAGGATGATTCCTTCGGTGGAAAGAAGTGCCTCACGATCTAGAACAACTCAGTTCAAACGGAATCGCAAAAGATGAACCGAGCCACAAAGATCAAGCGACGGGAAAACTCAAGGCACAAAGCAATCGCGAAGAACATGAGAACATGAAAATCAAAACGCGAATTGACACGAGAGGATGGGATCCAAGGTGAGGATACGGCCTCACTTCCTCGAATCAACAGTACACAGAGTGGAGTCTCTCTGCGGATCTCAACTAGCTAAAGCAGGGGATGGGGAGAGTGGAAACCCTAGCAAATGAAGGCACTACTGAAATAGCTAAAACTGAGATTGAGATAGCTGCGATTGAGATAGGGAGGAGGGTGTCTTCCCCTAGACTACTTATACTAACCTAGCCTACGCCTATTTCCTACTCTACCCCTCACTACTGTATTTACAGAGCGGACCAGTCCTAACCCTAAGGCTATTCTAGTCCGCCCGCTGGTGGTAGGTAGATCCGACGGCCACGCCCACACGGTCTTCCGCGTCGCCTCCACGCAACCTTCAGATCGCCGCCACGTGCCGCCACCACTCTGCACACCCCGGTTTTGTGGCCCAAACCGGGAAACCAGCCTTTTCCATCAGCCCCCGGTGTTGAGGCCCAAACCGGGAAACCAGCCTCCAGCCCGAGTTTTGTGGCCCAAACTCGGAAACCCGCAGGCAGCCCCGAGTTTTGAGGCCCAAACTCGGAAACCATCCGCGCCCGAGTTGAGGCCCAACTCGGAAAACCGACCCACGCCCAGGTTTTGAGGCTCAACCTGGAAACCGTCGCGCCCAGGTTTTGTGGCTCAAACCTGGAAACCCAGCACCCAGGTTTTGAGGCCCAAACCTGGAAACCGTCCACCGTTGGTTTTTCCGGGCTCTACCAAACAAACCGGGTCGTAGAGGGGATGCACCGCCTGTGCACCCCTTTCACCACATGATCGCACTTCTCCGCTTGTCGCTATCGCAGGCTGCCAGCCACCACAGCTGATCCTCCGGCCTCCCCAGTCATCAGTCAAGTCACGTCCGCCCTCCCCCTTCACCGCGATACATCGGCATGGCACGTCCGCCGCACGGCACGCCCATCCTTCATCGCGCCCGGTCCGTCGGCACGGCACGTCGCAACTTGACCTTCACCGCCATCGATCACTGTCTCCGTGCTCGACACCTGCACAACACAAGCCAAAGAACATGCGCATCATCTCGTTGACAATCACTCATCACACAGAGACTCGGCATACACCCATGTATCCGCAATCTCCCCCTTGATGAGTGCATTGTCAACTCACAACAAATCATGAATAAGAAGAAGGAGGTAGGAGGAGTGAGAAGAGAAACCCAACCAAATGACCCAAAAGCCGAACAAAAGCCAAAGAAGGTCAAGTGGATGAAGCGAAAACTTGGTCCCCAAAGACATGGGCAACGGCTCGACGCAACCAAGCAAAACAAAGCTAGCCCTCAAGAAGAGGGTTAGAACAGGCTCAACACCGCTAGCAGATACCAATTGAAGATCGGAGGACAACAGAAGCAAAATGCTAGTCCCTCAAGATAGAGGCACAGAGGCTCAACACAACTAGCAGGAAAATCACTCCGAATCAATTGGAAATCAACCCAAACCAAGTGGGAAAGCACACCAGACGATACCAATTGAAAGCCAAATGAAAACAAACTTATGAAAGCTCATGAAAAGCTAGGAACGTTTGCTAGTCCCTCAAGACAGAGGCAACGGCTCAACACAACTAGCAAACTCCCCCTCGACAAATGCAAGCAACTAGGACAAATGATTCTCCCTTAGTTGATCAACACAGGAGCATATGATTTGCATAAATTTCTCCCCCTAGTTGAAAATGCACTTATCAAGGCCAAAAGGTATCGGAGAAGCAACTCCTGCACATAAACTCCCCTGAACACAAGATCTCCTTCCAACAATGCATATGAAGTCAAAATGAGTTAGGAGCTTCAAGTATATAGTCAAAAGAGTGCAAAGATGCTCTAATCAGTATAGCTCCAACATCTCAATCTAGCTCAACATCCAATAAGCACTCAATAGCAAAGGCTCAAATGATCACTATACGAAATATGAAGCCAATGAGCATGTGAGCAGTTTTAAGCCAAAAAGGATAGTCACCATCAAATAGCACTAGACAGTATAGAGGAATCCAAACAAGTGCTAAGCATATATACAAGGTGAACTACCCCTAGCAAAGTTCATCATCATGCATAGGAATGAAGCATATAACTTGTGATTTCAAATTCAATATCGGAGTTGCCGCGGTAAAAGAATTCACAAGTTCATTTTAGCATGTGATTGCGAGAGGTTGAAAGCTTGTCATCGCCTAACTTTTCAACCGCGAAGCCTATGCCGAAGCAATCAGAAGCTTAAAGCAACGGTTTCGGTCATACACTACATGGCTCAAGTTTAACTCAAAGTGCAATGAGAAACAGTTCAAAATACCATGAGGTGTTGACAAGCAATCCCATCTCGATCTTTTCAATTCAACAATACTTGGTTCAGATTTTAAGCAAGTTAAGAACAACCAAGCAAGTGAATGACTCAGAACTAGAGACATAGCAACCTAGCATATATGAAAAGCAGGAATGGACTCAAACACATACACATGCTAGTTGCATATCTCAATGGTGAACATTTTCAGATTTATGTACATTAGGCATAATTCACATTCCAAAAATAGCTCGCTCATAACATGTAACAGTGATCAGAAGGAGCATAAGCTACAAGCATCATCATAAGTATCGGAGCATACTAACAAGAGCATAATTACATTCTAGTGAATATAGAACATGAAGCTCAGAATGTAAATGGTATGCCCGACACAAAAGCTGAAAGAAAGAAGAGACCAATTGGAAAGACTCAAGAAACTCAAAAGAAAAGAACCTCAAAATAAAAGAGTCAGTCTGTATATCTCAAAATGCTTCCCCCATCTAAAAGGGGAAACACACACCAAGCTCACCCCTCAACCTATTAAGGTTGATTCGTCTAAAGGCTTGGTGAAATATCAGCCAATTGGTGATGAGTATCGACATGGCGAAGGTCGATATACCCTTCTCCTGGTGGTCTCGCAAAATGAAAGCGCACATCAATGGTTTGGTTTTCGAGTGAAGCACGGGGTTCTTAGACGCTAATGGCACTCGTGCTGTCACAAAGCAAAGGAACTCGAGTAAAGCTCAAACCAAAATCACGCAAAGTGGCCATCATCCAGAGTAACTGGAACAGCAGCTAGCCGCAGCAACATATTCAGCCTCCGTGGTAGACTGAGCGACACTAGACTGCTTGCGAGAAGACCACGACACCAGAGAAGATCCAATAAACTGGCAAGTCCCAGAAGTGGACTTGCGCTCAATGCGACAACCAGCAAAATCGGCATCGGAATAACCGCAAAGCGAGAGGAGTGGAGGAAGCAGAATACCAAATCCCGATTTCGGGGCGTGCGAAGGTACCTGAAGATGCGCTTCACCGCCTGACGGTGAGAAGTGCGTGGCGAAGCTGAAAGCGCGCGCACAAGCACACGGCGAACTGAATGTCCGGCCGTGTCGCCGTCAGGTAGAGCAGCGATCCAATCATGCTGCGGTACTCCTTCTGTCCACTGCTTCTCGTCCACATCCATCCAGGGCAGTCGTCGTCGACATGGGGTCGGGAAGAGGCTGGCCTCACCCATGTCGAACCGCTTCAGCAAGTCCCTCGTGTACTTGCCCTGGTGCATAAACGTCCCCTCTCGGATTGCTTAAATTTGCAACCCGAGAAAGAAAGTCAGCTCGCCCATCATGCTCATCTCGAACTCCCTGCTCATAGTATCTGCAAACTTGGCAACCAAAGCGTGAGAAGAACCACCGAAAATGATATCATCCACGTAAATTGGACCAAGAGTATCTTTGCCCTGCCGGAGGGAAAGAGCGTCTTATCTACACATCCCATTTTAAAACCCTTAGCTAGCAAAGAAAGTTTTCAATCTATCATACCAGGCTCTAGGGGCTTGTTTCAAACCATACAAAGCTTTGTGGAGTTTAAAGACATGGTTTGGAAACTTGGGATTTTCAAAACCGGGGGGTTGCTGGACATGGACCTCCTCCTCAATGTAGCCGTTAAGAAGGCACTCTTGATCCATTTGAAAAAGTTTGAAACCCATGGATGCAGCATAAGCCAAGAGTATCCTAATAGCCTCCAAACGAGCTACAGGAGCGAAGGTTCCTCATAATCTATCCCCTCTTTCTGACTATAACCCTTCGCTACAAGCCGGGCCTTGTTTCTCACAATGTGGCCCTCTCTCCTTGCTTGTTTTTAAATACCCATTTTGTCCCAATAGGTTTACAGTCAGGAGGTGGTGGCACTAGAAACCCAAACCCGATTTCGCTCAAAGTTCTCTAGCTCCTTATGCATGGCATAACCCAATCCGGATCCAAATGCGTGGCCAACATCTCGGGGCTCAAAAGACGCAACAAAAGCAGAATGAGCCAAAGTGCGAGATGTGCTGTGACCTGGAGCGAGTAACTCGCTCGTGATGTCGCCGATCATCTGCTGAGGGGGGTGCTGGCGCTGGATATGTCGTGGCGCCTCCCGGGAAGAAGTGACCTCCCCCTCAACAGCAGCTGGTTCCACCCGGGTACAAAAGGTACCGCGCGAGGTGGAGGATCCCACGGCCCCCAGGAAGAAGAAGTGTGGGCCGTGAGTCGTCGTCGAGGCGCTCTTTGCGGCACGGCAGGTGAGGGGGTGCTGGATCATCTATACCTTCAGCACCTCTTCCTCATCATCAAAAAGAGGCTCTCCAACCTCATGATCACCTGCACGCTCAAAACGAGAAGAAGGAGAAACAAGAGTCTCGTCGAAGGTGACATCTGATGTCTCCATGACTCGGTTAGTGTCAAGGTTAAGTACACGATAAGCTCGAGTGTGAGTGCCATAACCCAAAAAACACACCGTCAGAAGAACGAGACTCAAACTTGCCAGGTTGCCTTTTTCAATATAAACCATGGCAACCAAAGACTCTAAAATAACTCACCTTGGGCTGGCGACCAAAAACGCAACTCATAAGAGGTCTTCTTCAAAAACGCTCTCAGAAAAATGCGATTCGAAATGTAGCATGCAGTTTCATAGCTTCGGCCAAAAGCGCCTAGGAGTCCTATGCTCATCGAGCATCGTCCTGGCCATCTCAACAAGGGTCGATTCTTCCTCTCTACAACACCATTTTGGGTGGTGTATGGGGGAAGAAAACTGATGCTCCAAACCAAGGCGGTTACAAAACATCTCAAAATCCGAATTCATAAAACTCGAACCATTATATCACTTCTAATAGCTCGGCTCGAGTTCAAAGGAACTCGTCTGAAGACGCAAAATCAGATTGCGAGCGAATGAGAAAGTCTCAGTCTTCTCAGTCAAAAAGAAGACCCACGAATACCTCGAAAAATCGTCAACACAACCCAAAACATACCACTTGCCACCAACCGAGCTCACCCGAGCCGGACCAACAAGGTCCATATGTAAAAGCTCTCCGGGTGCGAGGTCATGACCTTAGTCACTGGATGGTGGGAGCGGCAAACCATCTTCCCATGTCTGCAAGAATGGCAAAACTAGATCCTTCTCCATCGAAAGCTTGGGCAATCCTCGGATTAGCCAAGTGAGCTAAGTCTTGCAAGCAAGTCGAAGCTTAAGTGACGAGCCTCCTATGCCACTTCCAAAGATCGAGGAAGAAGGACTAGCCAAAAGACAGCGAGAAGAACCAAACGATTCCGAGAAATTCGCACGAAAGACTTTCCCAAAGGGCGAAATCAGACATACAAGATCGCCCTGAGGATCTAAGATGCGACTAAGTTCGGTTTGAAACGAATCTCATAGTCATCATCAAAAAGTTGCGAAACAGAAAGCAAGTTAAAATGCAGGTTAGAAACAAGAGCAACATCGCGCAACACAAAGTGCTCATTAACCCGCACCGTCCACGAGACAATACCTTACCTTTACTATTGTCGCCGAAGGTTATGTACTCCTTTCCGGCGACCGGGCTAAGGCTGGAGAACCAGTTGGCGTTTCGGTCATGTGCCTCGAGCACACCAGAATCCACCAACCAAATGTCCTCCAACCGTCTCACCTACATCAATAAAAAGACATAGGGTGAGCATACGGTCCAACACTGGGGTTAGTGAAGTAAGGGGAAAACCAGTGTTGGGCCGGCTGCTCAAAAGAACGGTTAGTAGAAAAACCATTCCTAGCACGTCTACGAGGGAAGCGATCACCACGCTGAGGAAAACGTGGTCCGCTAGGGAAGAAGCGCTCACCGCGGTACTCAAAACGCGGTGGGGGAAAGCGCTCAACTAAGCCTCCGCCACGGGGTCCGTTACCTGCAAAGCAGGACCCCGTCGGGCACGCTCTCTACGAGGTCTACGCCTAGGAGCCTGGGGCTCAACTGCTCTAGCATCTCTCCTCGGAGCTCTCTCCTGCCTAGGCCTAACAAACTGAGGTGCTGGACCTCTAGGCCTAGTCTCCCTCCTAGGGGCTCTCATCTCCTGCCTAGGCCGGGGACCTTGACGTCCGGAAACCTAGCAGCTCTCACCTGAGCCTTCGGCACATGTCCACATGAGCTGGATGGTACATGTCCGGGTTCTCAATCTCCGAGCACGGCGCGCTCTCGCTGCGCCGGAAGCAGAATAAAGCAGAACTCGCTCAAGTGGACATCTCTCCCACAAAAATCACACTGGTACCTCACCGCACGCAAAGGGGGTTGTTGGTGACCAGGGCTGTGGATGTGGCTCACTTTGCCTTTGCCCTTCTGTGGCAACTCCTCACGAATGGGGGGCATAGCATCAAGCTTGTTTCTGAGGTGGTTTGTTGGCTTGGGTGCCCCAAACTGGGTTCTTGGAGGAGCTCTCGGGGGTTCCTCAACCACACCATCTTTGGTGATAGGCTTGGCTGACTCTTTGAGTGGAAGTTGGCAAGTTTTCGGAGTAGTGGTGGAATTGGGCTTCTCACATGGGTTCAGACCACTAGACTCTCCAATCTTCCAAAAGCTGAGAGATCAACACTCTGAGCAAAAAACCTACACCAGGGGCACCAACAGCTCGCTTGAATTGGGAGATCATCATCCCGAGCTGCGGTCATCACTACTGGAGACCCATGAACAAGATGGACCGAAGGTATGTGTTTTCTTCCTCGGTTTGCATCTTGCCATGCTTCACATTGGCAATCTCCATCTCCAGCCCTCACACAACGCACACTCGTGACACAAGTGCTATCCGAGCTGGCCTTCTCTAAGGACTCAAGCTTGGCATTCTCTCTGCAACTCGGATTTCAGACAGGACAAGTCTTGCATGCACCCAACAGCTGCGGCCTAGCACGGAGCTCATCCACCTCATCTACCAACGCAGCATACTTACCTCTCAGGAGTGAGAAGGTCAGTCATGTGCGCGGTGAACGACTCGCACTCGGCCTCCTCCGACAGAAACCACGGTGGACCGAGCGGCGAACTAAAGCTCCTTCACGGTGTCTCCTCCCACTTTTGCCTAAACTCCTTGCGCTCTCTAGCGGCACGCCTAAGCAACTTATCTTGGCTAAGGAGGGCAGCAGTCAACTTCTCAACCTCGGAGGAAAGCTCTCGTAGGTGAGAGATAGAGAGATACCTGGGAGGTGTCGTCGTCGTCGTCGTTCCGAGGGGTACGCTCCGGCTCGCCGGTCGACCTCATCTCCGAGCGCCATGGTGCAGAAGCCGTCGTCGTCGGCGAAGAAGCAGAGGCCGTTCAGCTTGTCCTCGATCCTCTCTTCTTCTCGGACTCGTCATCGCTCGAGCTGGCGGAGTCGTCATCCGAGCCGTCGACGTCGCTGAGCGTGGCGAAGAACGCGCGCTGCTCAGCTTGCTGCTTCTCCAAGTACTTCTCTCTTGATGTACTCTTTGTCGAAACGCCCCGTTTCTTGTGCCTTGGGGGGACGTGCTTCTCCTTGTACTTGGAGTCGCGCTTGCGCCCATGTTCGCCCTTGCCCGAGTGCTTGTTCTTCTTCTTGGGGCAGTCGGCGAGATGAAGTGGTCGGGGTCGCCGCACTCGTAGCATCCCGTGCGTCCTCCTCCACGACAGCGGTTCATGCGGTTGTTGTGGAACCGCGAGAAAGGTTGGCAAGCAAGGCCAACTCGTCGTCTCCCAAAGACTCCAGCTGGTCCTCTGTCACAGAAAAGAGAGAAGAAAGCGCCAAGCCAGCTGGGGGTTAGAGGAAGAGCCGGAACCAAAAGCCATGGACGGGCGGGAAGGAAGGATTCGGGATTCAAAAGAAGCCTCGCCATAGCATCGATCTCACTGGGACTTGAGCTGACTGAAGAGCTCGTCGCAGGTGAGAATGAGAGTCTCATAGTTTCGGGGATTCGATGATCGCCTGAACTTTGGAGTCCACACCGAACGATCAAGAGTGTGCAAAAGCTTCAAAGCACGCTCATGATCATCAAAAGGCAACTGCTCTCGGTTAGCTCTCATCCTGTTGACAATCACCTGAAAGCGAGCGAATAAACTTTCTATGCTCTCGCCAGGCTGATGTCGAAAGTTCTCATACTCTCGCTTGAACGACTCGTAGAGTCGGGTTTTGACTGAGAGGTGCCCTCATGAAAACGCATGAGAGTGTCCCAGATCTCCCGAGCCGTAGCGAGGTGAGAAAACACGATCAAACTCACCCATGCTCAAACAAGAGAAAAGAGCATTACGGGCTCGCTATTGGCATCGTGCTCATTGATCTCCTGTTGAGTCACACGAGCAGCCAAGACCACGTAATCAGGGGAGTTGCAAATATCCCAGATAGAAGCGCCCAAACTCTGCAAATAGGCCGACATACGTATCTTCCAATACGCATAGTTCGTCCCATCGAAAAACGGCGGTTTGCCCACGCCGCGATCCATGTCGCCTTCGGTGGATCTGAACGGCTAAGTGGAAGATCCTTAACCCGCTCCGATACCAATTGAAGGACCGAGAAGCTACCCGAAAGCGACCAGAGGGGGGGTGAATGGGAGCTTCAAAATTTCCTTTCGGAAACTAGATGCCACTGTCCCAAACTCAACCAAAAGCGAACCCTAGAGCTTGCTAATGTCCACGACCCTAGATGTAGGGTGGATGCTTCCTAGAAGAAGCACAGGGACACTAGACAACCTAGAAAGCCAACCCAAAAGACGGAACTCGAATCCGATCAAGAACGAACGAACCGCGGACGAAACGGCGCGAAACAGCCACGACCGGACTCTGGCCAGCGTCGGTCAGCAGGGACCGGACGCGTCCGGTCGTCAGAAAAACAGCTCTGGGAGCTCTCTGTGTTCGACCGGACGCACGGTGCTCTAGCGTCCGGTCGTTCACACCAGCGTCCGGTCAGGTCAAAAACAACCGCGATGAACAGTGATAGAGGCGAGTCCGGTCACAACTAAACACCAGCGTCCGGTCAGAGCAAAAACCAGAACACGCTCAAACCTTCAACGACCGGACGCGTCCGGTCAAGCCGTGACCAGCGTCCGGTCACCCCAAAACTGCACTGAAACTCCGGCGATTCAACCCGATCTCCTCCGAATCAAATGCTCTAGGCTTGGGATTCGATCTGAGGAGTCACAAGGAGGTTAGTGAGCTATCTCTAAGAGATCATGGCTCGAACCTAACTCCAAATCGGTGAATCAAAGAATTTCGGGGGAAGGGAAGAAAAGTGACCCAGAACGAAAAATCGATCGATCTCCTAGACCGTGAGGTTAGAGGATGATTCCTTCGGTGGAAAAAATGCCTCACGATCTAGAACAACTCAGTTCAAACGGAATCGCAAAAGATGAACCGAGCACAAAGATCAAGCGACGGGAAAACTCAAGGCACAAAGCAATCCGCGAAGAACATGATGAACATGAAATCAAAACGCGAATTGACACCGAGAGATGGGATCCAAGGTGAGGATACGGCCTCACTTCCTCGAATCAACAGTACACAGAGTGGAGTCTCTCTGCGGATCTCAACTAGCTAAAAGCAGGGGATGGGAGAGTGGAAACCCTAGCAAATGAAGGCACTAACTGAAATAGCTAAAACTGAGATTGAGATAGCTGAGATTGAGATAGGGAGGAGGGTGTCTCCCCTAGACTACTTATACTAACCTAGCCTACGCCTATTTCCTACTCTACCCTCACTACTGTATTTACAGAGCGGACCAGTCTAACCCTAAGGCTATTCTAGTCCGCCCGCTGGTGGTAGGTAGATCCGACGGCCACGCCCACACGGTCTTCCGCGTCGCCTCCACGCAACCTTCAGATCGCGCCACGTGCCGCCACCACTCTGCACCCCCGGTTTTGTGGCCCAAACCGGGAAACCAGCCTTTCCATCAGCCCCCGGTTTTGAGGCCCAAACCGGGAAACCAGCCTCCAGCCCGAGTTTTGTGGCCCAAACTCGGAAACCCGCAGCGCCCGAGTTTTGAGGCCCAAACTCGGAAACCATCCGCGCCCGAGTTTTGAGGCCCAAACTCGGAAACCGGCCCACGCCCAGGTTTTGAGGCTCAACCTGGAAACCGTCGCGCCCAGGTTTTGTGGCTCAACCTGGAAACCCAGCACCCAGGTTTTGAGGCCCAAACCTGGAAACCGTCCACCGTTGGTTTTTCCCGGGCTCTACCAACAAAACCGGCGTCGTAGAGGGGATGCACCGCCTGTGCACCCCTTTCACCGACATGATCGCACTTCTCCGCTTGTCGCTATCGCAGGCTGCCAGCCACCACAGCTGATCCTCCGGCCTCCAGTCCATCAGTCCAAGTCCACGTCCGCCCTTCACCGTCCGATACATCGGCATGGCACGTCCGCCGCACGGCACGCCCATCCTTCATCGCGCCCAGTCCGTCGGCACGGCACGTCGCAACTTGACCTTCACCCGCCATCGATCACTGTCTCCGTGCTCGACACCTGCACAACACAAGCCAAAGAACATGCGCATCATCTCCGTTGACAATCACTCATCACACAGAGACTCGGCATACACCCATGTATCCGCAGAGTGTCCATCTTTCTTGCAAAAGGTGCAATGGAAAATCGGATTGCGAACATGAGTCCCAAAATGTGAGAAGCACCCTTGTCAAGAGAAGTCCCTTGACATCACTCAAGAAACAGCAAGGTTGGGAGTAGCTATGAAAGAGGTATCCGAAACCTTGACACTAATGCTACAATCAAAAGATTCACACGCAACACAAGAACTCAACTCCGGTTGCAAAGATGCAAACTTTGAATCACCAACATCGGAGTTGCAAGAAATGCGTGAATCAAACGACTTAGCACAAAGACTCTTGCTCTTTTGGCTAAAACCTCATTTTCAAACATGAGGCGATCACAAGTACCACAAGGAGTGTTTCTCAATTTTCCATCTCCTCTTTAATGCACTTGGCATATGTGGTACGCAAGAGTTCAACTTCCTTTCAAGGTTGGCACTCATATCATTGTGCTCAACCAACTTAGCGCTCATTTCATCGTGCATTTGCTTAAAACCAAAACTTCTTTTTCTAAATCAATGCATGATGTGCAAATGAAATCGGTGGAAGAAAACATCACCATTCACATCAAGCAAAGAATCATGAATAGCACAAGAAGTAGGGCAAGCATTTTTATTCAAAGAGCATGAGCTACAAGGCCTAGAATTTAATTCAATAATTTTAGCCCTAGCATTTTTAAGTTCATCTACGCATGTCCTGTGAATCAAACTGAATCTCTAAGTCTAGCAATAAAAGATTCACAGTTATCACATGGTGACAAAGCATTTGACTTTAGCAAGCTATTTCAGTTTTAGCATAATCAAGGTCCTTGCGCAAATCAATGCAAACTAGACATGGTTTGGAAGCATTGGATTTCAACATTTCATTTTCAGATTTTAAGCTAGCAAGAGAAAAGCATAGCTCATCAACCTTCCTAACCATGTCACTACTAGAGGTGCAAGGTAAAGACGCACTAGACTTCCAATGAGAAAGACCACATCTCAACCTAGCAACAGAGCATTTCAACTTCTTGATCTTTCTATGCAAGGTATCACAAAGCTCATCATATCTACTATTGTCATCACGACAAGCATTAAATGTAGAGACATAATCCCAAGACAAGCATAAAGTGTACCTTTCTTGGCCTTGCCAAGTTCACATATATGATCCTCCGTCGAATGCTCATCATCTCCTAGAAAGTTCAGCAAAGCGTCCACCTCACGTTCTGCCTCCAGAGCCGCACTCCCCCTTCTTCTCGCAATGTCATCCTCGATCACATGTCCAAGATTAGAACCTGAGGACAAAGACATGCAAGAAGAAGAACTTGGTGCCATTTCAAAAAGCATCGTTAGTGTTAGCAAGACAAAAGCTCAACACCTCGGCAAACCACGTCGGAAGAAAAACCACTCTAAAAGGTCGCCTTCGCAGATCCAGAACCGGTTAAGGTAGAGAGATCCTTAACTGGTCCGATACCAATTGAAGGACCGAATTGGCAACCAGAGGGGGTGAATGGGAGCCTCAAATTTTTTTCTCGAGAAAACGATGGCCCTTGTCCTAGAAAATCACCCCAAAAGCAAAGACTCAAACAACCGGTGAGTTCACGACCTACGAATAGGTGGATACCCTAGGAGATGTCCAAGAGGTACCGCGGAACTACCGAAGAACCCCAAAACCAAGCGCCAAAGCAACGGGGGCAAACTGCACAAGCAAGCTCCTAGAACAATCGAACCTCCGATAACGGAACACCCCACTCCTATGGAGAAGAGGAAAGTGTTCGACCAAACTACTTATGCCAACTAGTGGCAAAATCACCTTGGAAAGATCCTTATGAAGTTAGGAAACTAACGCAACAGACGGATCTCAAATCGGAGTTCGAACACAAAAGATACGGACGCTAGAACCAACGAAACTCCAAAAGCGGAACACTTAACTCCTATGGAGAAGAAGGAAGTGTCCAACCAAAAATACATTGAACAATGGTGGCAAAGTACGTTGGAATGATCCTTACGAATTTACAAAACCAACGCAACAAACGGATCTCAAATCGGAGCTCGTACACAAAAGATACGGACGAAAACAGCAAAACTCTGCAGTGGCGGACTGTCCGCTAGTGAACCGCGGACTGTCCGCTATTCAACCTCGGACAGTCCGGGAATGAGTCCCGGACAGTCCGCCGTTCATAAATGAAAACAGCAACCTTGCTGCCCGTGAACAGCCCCGACCCCGGACAGTCCAGGGATGAGTCCCGAACAGTCCGCCACTGTCCAGAAAGCCCAAAAACAGCTCGGGACAAAACCAAAATCGATTGGATCTTAACCAAATCGAACGGGGCTGCAACCAAACTTCTCCCAAGTGTTCTTCTACATGTTGGGAAGCTAATCCTAGGATATCATCGCTCCAAACCAAATAATCCATGAGAAATCGGAGAAGAACACTAGAAAAGGGGGAAGAACGAAGAACGAACGCGATTTCGACCCGATCAATGTGCTCGTGAGGTTAGAGAAGAAATCCTTCAGTGGAAAGAAGGAGCTCATGACATAGAACAATTGATTCAAACGAATCGCAAATCGTCGCTCGGAGATGGAGAACGAGGCAAATCTCCAGAAGGGGAAAAACCAAAACGCGAAGAACAAAAACGCGAATCGATCCAATTTCAGCCAACAAAGAGGAGGGGCGAAATTGATCCTTGGATTGCTATGAGATGATGAATTGTGTAGCACTCTGTGTCGAGTTACAAGCCACTCCTCGCAATACAAAATGCGGATGGCGAAAAGCTGAAGAACAAGAGCAGGTCTCTCCTCTAGCCCTAGCCTCCTCTCACCTAAACAAAATCAGAGTGACACTTCCCCGAAGGATGGGCTGCCCAAACCAGCCCCCTCACATATATATAGGCGCACGTCCGAAGACCAAAACCCCTCACATGAAGCACTGACCCAAATACCCCCTTGGGGTAAAAACGTCCAACTCGGTCATTCTTCATCCGACGGCCACACGCCTCTCATCCTTCGCTTCGCCTCGACGCAAGCTCCAGGATGCTGCCACGTGCCGTCACCGTCGACCATCGCGCCTTCCTCACCGATAGCTTCGCCGCAACGCAAGCTTCTCGGAGCCACCACGCGTCGACCGTTCCGCATAGGAACCTCCGCCGGTTTTGAGGCCAAAACGGGTAAACCCGCCAGCCCAGGTTTTGAGGCTCAAACCTGGAAACCGTCCACACCGAGTTTTGAGGCCCAAACTCGGAAACCTGTTGACGCTCACTAATGCTCATAATTAACCATCAATTATTACATGAAATGACAATAAATGAATTACAAAGCATAGTTGTAGGGTTTGAAACTAATAAGTTCCACGAGTTTTGGTGCTCTCACTTGTTTTGTAGGACATCAATATTTCACCATATAAAAGTACCTCAAGTGATGAATTGGAGTGCACCATTGCGAAGGGCTCGTCGAGACGATCGAAACGGACATATCATTTGTTATATTCGGAGTCCCGGATGAAAAGATATTAATTTCGCGACGAAATCTGCAAAAGAAGGATCTCGAAGACACCAGAAGACACCACGAGGTGGCCCGCCACGTGGGCTCACGGGGCCAGACCGACCGGTCTATGGGCAAGACCGACCGGTCGGCCATAGAGGCCGTTTCGCCTCCGCCTTCTGGAACCTTCTTCCACCGCCTCCTAGGATGCATCTCCACCGTCCCTGAAGTCGGTTTGATCTAACGGTGGGCGATAAATGTGACGCGGATCGATGACGAGGCACTTCCTTGCCCCCTACTCCATCCAAGACTATATAAGAGACCCCAGGGGTGCCCCCAAGAGCCATCTCCCTCTTCGTTATTCATCTCCACATCAGAAACTAGGGTTTCAATATAGAAGTAGAGGTCCCTCTAGATGAATCTCTTCTAGTTCATCTAGATTTAGATCTAGTTTGTCTAGTTCTAGTTCTAGTTGTCTAGTTCATCTAGATGTAATTAGAGATCCAATTAGAAAGTGGAGAAGGAGAGATTAGAGAGGAGCTACGCTCTAATTCCAGAGGAGTCTTCAGAGATTTGGTATGCTTTTGTATCTTTTCTTATAAGACTTGTGCTTTAATATATTATCTTCTCTAATTACTTTATGCTTTATTATATGATTAGTATAGTTGTTATATCTTGTCATGGGATCTTTTTTTGTATTGGGTGATCTAGTTAATCTAGGTAATTAGAGTAGTAATCGATAGATTAGACATGGTGTTTAGTCTATAGGTTACCTGAGGTTGCGCTCAATCCCACGGAATAGTTGTGGTAGCCCCAGGGGTGACAGCTCTGTTAGGCCTTTGTAGTCCACCACATTCGGATTGATGTTTTCGTAGAGCTTTTGGCAGCCTTCTCCCAACTACCTTCCTCCCAGTCTTCTTCGAGAGTTGGAAAGGACCTGCTGCTCCAAAGTGACAATGTTTATGACTGCTATATCTTTTCATATTTGTTGCCTTAGAACCCAAGTAATAGAGAAGTATATAGGAACCTTGATCTCTCCCGTTGTCCTCCGACTATAGTTATCTTTTATGTTCTTTCATTCATTATCATATCATATATCATTCACTCCTGTTTTAATGTATTAGTACTCTGAGTTAGTAGATGCATGATAGTGAATTATTAGATTCTTGACCCTTGCTTCCCTATGGTAAAATATAAATAACGATCCTGGAATACTCCCGGTAAAATGCTACAATGGCGTTCTGTGCGCTTGCGGAATCTTTCATATTCTATTTGCACTAACAAATGTCAACAAGCATTTTTGGCGCCGTTACCGGGGAAGCAATTGGTGTAAAGATTTGGATAATGATCTTGATGTCTGCTAATTTAGTGTACCACTAGCTTTAGTAGGATTACCCCTTGTTCTGTTGAGTGTGGAATAGACAGGACATCAGACGTCGTTTCGACCTTATGGTGAGCTTCCACAAGAATGAAGAACCTAGGGTGCCTGGACATTCAAGATCCATCATTAATTCTGGAACCCAGCTGTAACACCCCTGGTGTTAAGCACTAATTAAAATTCTAATTAAGTTGTTTAGTATGCATAATCATCTGGCATCATGGCATAAAAGCATTTCATGTTTTCATGTTTAAGGCATAAATATGATGCTTTGTATGTTTGACAAGAGTGTTGTATGTTTTTGAGTGTTGATTTCATGTTTGAATTGGTTTCAATTTGAAAGTCAATTTCCAAAACCCAATTTTATCCCCTTTTGTGTAGTTTCAAAATTAAGCACATTTTGGCTATGTTTCAAAAAGCAAAGTTGTTCTATTTTTGATAAGGAACAACTTTGATGTATAAAGATTTCCAAGTTTTCATATGAAATCAAAAGTAATTGGAAAATACTTTTCTGCCCTTTTCTCCTCTTTTGTTTTTCAAACTCTTATTCAAATTCTGAGCATATTTTGCATGTGTTGCAAAAATAAAAGATGTTCAGAATTAAATTCTGAACATTTGATATTTTAGCATATTTTCAACGTATTTTCAAAATTCAAAAGTAATTTTAGATTTTCAGAAAGGGTAGAAAGTGAAGTGGGAAAAAGGGGGGATAAGCTTTCTTCCCTGTTCATGGCGGTGACCGACCGAGCTAGGGTCGGCAACGCCTGCCCGATGGGCGTCGTCGTCCTCTCTCGAACGCGCTCGTGCACGTCTCCGTGGCAAGGTGAAGCAGCTGCTGGCGCTCTCTTTTGCACCGTGGCGTCTTCTCCCGTGCTTGCCGTTGTCGTTGCGCCACCACAGCACCGACGTGCTCCCCTCTGTCCCAATCTCGAATTCACGGTGAACCAAGCATCCTTATCCAAGTTTGATCGCGAGTATAAATACCCTACGTTCTTGCGCATCTCTAGAACCCCTTCGCGCAACCTCTAACCATTCAGAGAGCAAGCAATCGCCGTTCTTCTTCCGCCGGGCAAAAGCGCCGCCGAGCTCGACCTCACCGTGGCCAGCTCCACCGGGCACTCCTCTACTCTCCCTGTCTTTTGTTTCCGTTTCACCTTGACCCCAGGGTGCTCATCGGCTCGGTGGTTTTCTTTTTTGTGCTAAGGTCTCGACGGAACACCGCTTGTCTTGCCGGAGTTCACCGCCGGAGGCCACTGCTCCGTGGACACCTTCCCTCCGTTCATCCTCCGCTCGAACCAGCTACACATGCAGCACCAGGGTGAGCTACTGAAGCTTCCTAGCCTTTCCGTTCTTCTGCTACCGACCTAGGTTCGCCGGAACAGCTCCGCCGTGGCTCAGTCCGCCGCCGTGCGTGACCAGGCCTCACCGGAGCGGTAGCGTTTAGGGTTAGAGGCTCTATCGGCCGTGGGTGACACGCTGGTGTTGATGCTCGCGTCAGCCGAGTCTCTAATGGCCGGAGTTGGCCGGCGTAAGGCCCGCCGCCGCTCGGTTCGTCGCCGTGCGTGCAGGCCATGGTCAGGGACCTCGCGTTTGTGAAGACAGGGTCTTCCAGGGTGTTGGTTGAAAAGCCAAACACTCCTGTGAATAGTATCTTGGACTGCGGGTTAGTTTCGTTTAAGCCGGAGGGCTTTTCTGCAAAGCTGTCAAGACGCACCGCTTCGCTCGAGCCGAGCCTCGGGCGAACGCGTTCACTGTCTCGCCCGAGCTAGGCCTCGGACGGACGAGCGTTCCGTCTCGCCCGAGCCTCAAGCTGAGCCTCGAGCTAGGCCTCGAGCAGACACGCACCCTCGTCTCCTCACCGAGCCGAGCCTCAGGCCTCAGACGAGCGATTGGTTTCCGTCTCGCCCGAGTCTCAAGCTAGGTCTCGGACGGACGACTGTTTTCCCGTCTCGAGCCAGGCCTCGAACGGACGAGCGTTTTCCGTCTCGCCCGAGCCTAGAGCCAGGCCTCGGACAGACGCTTGTTTTTATCGTCTCGGTCAAGCTAGGCCTCAGCGGACCCTTGGGCGCTGTCTCGCTCGCGCCGAGCCTCGAGCGAACGCACGCACCCGCACACACCGCCGTGCGCTCGCGCCACGCTGGGCCGAGTTGGCTTAGGCCGAAAGCCCAGTTTGGGCTCGTTTCAAGTTTTTCTTTTTCTGGCTTTATGCACAGTAATCAGTTTTGTTGTTTTTGCTATAATTAATCTATAACTCTGTTATTTATGAAATTTGACATAATAGAGGATAGCATATCTGTGCTAATAGAAAAATTATAAAATTGTGTGTTTTGAATACTTTTGATATGTCAATTAAATCTGTGCTTTAATTAATAAATGCAACTTTGGTGATTTATGTAATTTTCTGAGTTTCTCCTAAAATCATGAAATTTGACATGGGAGTTTATATCACTGATATACACCTTCATGTTTAATTTCATCTCTGTTTGACAAAGTATGCTTGGTGTATAAATAAAAGGCTAATTAACATGATTAATAAAATAAATAGAAATAGTTGATCCCTGTAGATTTGTGTGACTTTTGGATTTGTTTGACAACAATGGGAAACTAGCAAGATTTGCTCCCTGGTTATGGATTCTTTTATGTTAATGATCTTTGTTACTTGTTAGATACATCACCATGTTTACGGAAAATAATAAAACTTGTTTAGTAATAATATCTATAATAGCTAAAGTTGGTTTTGTTGGTCTGCAACTTTACCGCGAAGAAAGTTGTACTCGACTTTCCTTAAGTTTGTTTAATCTTTTGTATTGTCCTGCACCTTAGCATACATCACATGGCATCATGCTAAAGCATACACATCTCTACTGTCTACGTGTAGTATCCGAGAGTGTTTGAGTCGTGTTGATCAAGCTTTGATGATTACCCTTGTCGAACAAGCCTCGGAAGGTGACCCTTGTTGGACAAGCTTCTTCGAGAAGATTTGACTTCAAGTCAGCAAAGGAACTAACCTCTGTGGATTCTTCTTAGATCTTATCTTCCCTGCAACAAAGGCAAGCCCCGGTGCATTTAACCTTTCTGTTTCTATTGCAAAAGTTTATACAATGATTTATCAACTGCATTTAAGTAATAGGAGTTGGATGACACCAGTAGTTGCATTACCAGTTGGTTACCTTTACCCTATCCTTGTTACCTATTTGTTTATAAATGCTTAGCCAAGATGCACGGTGATGAGATTATCCTCCGCTTAGGCCTTGAGCAAACTAAGGGATGATGAGTCATCATTGTTAGGATACCTCTCTCAGGTACAAACTGATAAATGGATGAAAAATGAATTTCAGACCAGACGGGAAACCGTTCATGGAAAGATGGCAGGCAGGGTCACCCTAGTCATGCTAATCCCGTCTGTGTCGATTAGGAACCGTCCGTTGTTGGCCCTTGATCGAGTGCATGATAGTACCAATCACGGGATACGGGTTAGTATGTTGCAGGTTAGAGTCCTGCCATACAACGCCGTGGTGCTTTGATATGTTGCAGGTTAGAGTCCTGCCATACAAATCACTTGTGGTTGTGCAATATGTTGCAGGTTAGAGTCCTGCCATATTGTGTGATTGGGAGCCCCCAGCTGGGTAGATAAAGCGATTCGAATCGTCGTTGCTCTACGATAAAAAGAGACTCGATCTCCGACCCTCAACGTAGAGTTTTCAAAACCAAAGCATTTGAGCAATGATGTTTCTTTCTAAAAGTGTTTTGATGATATATCTGGAATTACTAAGGAAAAGAGGAAGGTTTTGTTAAAAAGCTTTTTCTGGAAATCTCTCCTCTATTGCTAGTCTCACTACATTCCCTTAAAGCTAGCATGACCCTGAAGTCCTTTCTGTTGACGGATAAGTCTTGCTGAGTACCGACAGTACTCAGGGTTTGTTAATTCCCTGTTGCAGGTTTCTAATAGGTGGTGTTGATCATGATCATGTCAGTGGGCTTGACGTGATCTGGTTGTTCTTCTTCTCCAACTTAGGTGCTCCACCTAAGTATGGCTCCATAATACTTCTCTACTTCCGCAATAAAAGTTATGTTTATGTAAAAAGTAACTTATTCATGTTTGTATAGTTTATTTATCTTGCTTCCGCACTCCGATGGTATTTTGTATCAACTGTTGTAATGTTGTAATTATTCCAACCTTCATGATGATGATCCTGTGGTTCGTGGATAATTCGGGGTTCTCTGGGACACCCGACAGATCTTTCCAGTGATGTGGTACATGTGCACAGTCATTAGGGCTCGGGGAGACGGTGACGTGTGCAGGTGGGCCACATTAATGGGAGGTTCTGCCACACCTGCCATCTCATAGGTTTGTGTATACATTATATTATTCTAACCATGTGTAGATTGGAGAAAAGGTCGTTGTCACAACAATTCAACTCTCATCTCATGTGACGGATAGTTACGCTGTGCCACTCACACGTCCCAGTTGTGAGTCATGGTAAGTATGATCAAGGTGAGACAGTCTTGCTCATAGACTTTAAACTTTATGAGTAGTTATCTTTTTTAAAAAATCATACCACTGCATGTTTACTTTGAATCATCCTTGCATCCATTCCATTTAGTTAGGTTTTCTTTTATCAAATCCACATCATGTTTAGTTCCTTATTTGCATTCATGTCATCCACATCTAAAAAGAAAGAAAAAAATATTCCTCACTGTGATCATACTTTGTCATCTCTTTTTGAATAAATCTTTGTTATGCTTTCATGCTACCTTTGTTTACCATAGTATGTTTTGGTTTGGAAGTACTAGCTATGCTTCTAAAGGTTTTTAAATTAAGCGTGGTGCTTAGGTTAAAATACCTTCCTTAATCCAATTAGACATGGAGTCTAGTTTGATTATTGATCTAAAATTAGCTTGTGTACACATTGGATATTTTGTTGGACTAACCCCTACAGAAAACTCTCAAATACATTTGGGAAAGTCCTGAGATGAATTCACATCAGAGATGAAGCAAGGCATATGATGAACTGCACAAAGAAGACTTAGCTCATTCATCATGGATGAAAGAACTGTGAGTATTAAAGTTTATTTAAGTCTATCTTCTACTGTAAGTTATATTTTGCCTTGAACCATGTTAAAATGCAGCCAACACATAAAATACTAGTCTATGCTAAAGTAATCCTAAAATCATCTTTTCATTAGCATGGATGAATAACACATAAGTTGTGGATAACAACTCATGTTTCAATTCAGTGCAATCCTTCGGGTATATGTCCACTAACATTTTGTAGGAGATGAGATTTGCTTGTTCATGGTGTGAACTTAAAAGATCCAAAACTCAACCCGTGGATAGACAAAACTCATCATCAGACAAGTCACTAGTGATGTCGAAGGCAGCCAAGCTTTGAGCCATCCCAAGGCCTAAGCCAGGACAGTGATGACGAGCAGGATGCAACTCACCCCGTATGGGTTAATCTATGCCTACGCTCATCATTGTCGAAGACATCAACACCGACAGCAACAACAAATATCAAGGAGACGACATGCCACTACATTATAACATGCATATGTGTGTCATCCAAAGGAAGTCTGTTGGTGGTTCACTATGAAGACAAGCAGTGGAAGTTCTCCTCACTACTAATCATTGCAACACAAGAGCTAGTTTGGGGGACAAGGTGGTACGAATTCAACAACAACAAGGTCTACAAATTCAACACATGAGCATGTTGTTGAAGAAAATTGATCATCCACCTACCTCACAAGCCAGCTTGGGGGAGACACAATTTCGTTATCTAGATTTGTTTCATGATCAAGGGTAGGAAGGAGAAATCCAGCTTCAAGACACTTTGACCTCCTTCTCATCACTTTGATTAGTACAAGTCACTAGACGCTGCCCCAGCCAAGAAGAAGAATATGATCCATCACTCATTCTTGAAAGATCGTTCTTGAACACCACCAATGTTGTCATCTATGTCGGACCTGGAGACGTCAACTTTGGATCTTCTATCAAAAGGTCGCTGCTTCTTTAACAACTACACCACTTATGAGCAGCCGAAGAAAACCAAGAGAAGACGTTGACTCAACCGATAAAGGAAGAACCAACTGCCAGGAATTGAGAGTTACATCATGAAGGATGAAGCCACTGCACTACAAGAATTAGAAGATGGAGAGATAGTACCCGAGCCTACAAATCAAGAGAATAGCTGATAAAGTCTCCATCATCTGAACCTGTTGAGAGCAAGAATCATCTGGCCCACTGTGAGATAAGCAAGAGAAGACAAGCCATTCATGAACAACAACCAGCTAGACAAGAGAAGCTTTCACAAGGTGGTTCGACGCAATCACTCTTCAATGATAAATATCATTTCAAGGTCAGTGACCATCACTTTAAAAGCTTCTCCTTGTTTCTGGTATGTGCATAAGAACCAAACATGTTTAATTTGCACCTCAATATGTGTTGTGGTAGTTCTTAACTTCACTAAAGATAGAGCTACGCAACTATCCCGGTAACGGCCCAGAAATGCTTGTTGACACTTGCTAACGTCGTTACTAGGAGTAGACTATGGAATCTATCCCTGGCAACGGCGCCAGAAATGCTTGTAGCAAGTCCAGTCACTATACCTAAACGAGTGAAGCTAAAGCAGCTATCTACTAATGTCAAATGGGGTGTCAATCCCGACACTAGTAGGAGCTAGCTAGAGAGATTGCAATCTACCTAGAGGAGATTCTGCAAGCGCACAGAACTATCGTAGTAGCACTTCGTCTGGGAGTACCAGGTGTCGATTTATTTGATCCCAAAGGAAGGCTAGGGTGGTGTATGAGTCGAGTCAAGGAGGGGATGAGAGTCGAAGAATAAGAAAGGGAAAAGGAGAGGAGAGAGAAGAGATGAAAGGCTAGAAAGAATTTATGAGTGGATAGTTAAGGATGAAATGAATGGCTAAGGTAAGGTGGATAGACTGGTAGATAGGGGGGATAAGATAACTAAGGATAACTAATATAACTAACTAATAACTAATAACTACTCCTAGATAACTACGAAGCAGGATAGGCAAATGCCAAATAAGCAACCAAGTTAAGTATAGTTTTATTCCTATCTTGTCAAGTACCGAGGCGTACTAGCCTTTACCACTGACTTAGGTTGAACGCTAGCACAACGAGCCTTACTGTTAAACTAGACCAACTACGTGGTGGAATTCAAGGCGCACAGGGCTGTCACCACCTGCTTGCTACCACAGCTATCCGGGGGTCTAGCCGTATCTGAAGGTAAGTCTATAACTAAGCACCATGTCTAATTATATTCTAACTATATCTACCCTGGCCTAGAATAGAGACACCCTTGCGGACGTCAGAGCAAATACTTGACTTAATAAGATAAACACTAAACTAACTAAGCAACCTATTGGCAAAGATCAAACACTAAGCACACTAGAGATTAACTACTATGGCTAAGTGAATTGAAATGTAGGATAGCTAGGTACTCAAGCAATCAATCAAGTATACTACTCAATACTGGTAAGTAGAATAAAGTAATACTTGAAATGATGAACTAGAATACAGTAAAGTGCTTGAGTTACAAGAGCAAAACCTGAACCGGAGATGAGATGAAGGAAAACTCTTCCCAACTCCAGGACCGATTACTCGCACGCCTCTACTCTTGAGCTAAGCCTGGAGCAGCGCTTTCGCGAGGGCAATGAGGCAAGGATACCTTGCTCTACTAGCTACCTACTTGCCTAAGCTTGGCTAAATCCTAAGCTATTAGCCTTGCTTTCTTTGCTTTTCTTGCTTCTTCCTTGCTTGAAATGAAGTGATGCCTCCAGGGGGTATTTATAGCCCAAGTGAGTGGGGGGGGTACTTATAGGGGGCAGCCAACCGACCTAGGGCAAACCCTAGTGGCGGGTGCTAGCCCT
Source organism: Coix lacryma-jobi var. lacryma-jobi (assembly GCA_009763385.1). NCBI lineage: Eukaryota > Viridiplantae > Streptophyta > Magnoliopsida > Poales > Poaceae > Coix > Coix lacryma-jobi. The sequence goes on along the minus strand of CM019826.1, from coordinate 101,003,603 downwards.
AGGTGGCGGCCGCCACCCCCCTGGCCCTTGGATGCACCGTCATTGATCCTACGGTCTCCAGGGACTCCTCCAAGGCGGTTTCAAGGTCGGTTGCATGTCCAGATAACCTTCATTGGGTCATGATCCATGCCACTCCCCTCCTGAGCCCTCCGATGCCACTGACCTAGTGACCAAGGGCTAAGATTTGGCGCGGTGGGATGGTCACACGGATTAGTGACGTAGCAGGGGGGAAGTTTGGGCCTCTCCCTGGTGGCGGGCGCCACCCCACTAGGGCCCAAATGGGCCCTGGTGATTGGGCTCGGCCCCTGGTGGGTCCATTCTCCAAATTTGGTCCAAATCCTGCATTCAAATAAAAATCTATGAACATGTGGAATTTGGTTAGATTGAAACCTATTTGACTACTTTTCATGCCTTTTTGGTGAATTTTTGGCTAAAATGTTGATGGTAAAATAAGTGTTTAAGGACCATCAACAAGCTCCCCCAAGCTAACCTGTTGCTCGTCCTCGAGCAACAATGCGGTTTAAGCATAGAGCATGAAATAGATAGAAAATTAAGATGTATACAAGTGCATATTGTATAGTGAGAAATAACTTAGTATATATCATTAATCATAGCAATGTGGGGCTTATAGCTTTTCACTTCAAACATGCAAGAGTGAAATAAAGCAGTAGATAGGAAACTTTTATCTTGCTTAGGTTTGACTAGGATTCTGTCTGGAGGTTTTTTAAGGTTTTCAAAAGATAAAAACTTGCTTAAGTCCTCCAAGATTCACTCAATCACTCAATGGTGTTTAAATCCTCACTTAGGCCAAAATGTAGCCTCTCCTATTTCTAAAGAATGATATGTGGAGTTATAGGTAGGCTAAGAATCATGAGCAAATTGCATAATGTTTATTGCTAAGCTAGACACTCAGATCATAAGGAGCAGCAAATCATAAATATTGATCAAGATGTGTATGTGTGGTTATGTGGAAGTGTATAGAGAGATATTTCATAATCCTTCCTAGTTAATTTCTGGGGTCTAGAGCTAATGATGATAACTCTCTCTTTTTTTTTACTTGATACATAGTGAGTAGACAAAAATGTGTCCTCATATTTTCTTAGGACATAGTCCTCTCTTGAGCTACTTTGCTCATTTTTTTTCATATCTCTCTTTTTTAGCTCTAGATTTCCCCAGATTGTCTATAGGAAAGGATTTTAGAAATGAAAAGGGGGAAGAGAGAGAAATGCTCTTATTCCCAGTGTAGGAATAGCCTAAGGATAGCAATGGAACGTTTGGCAAGTTATTGCATATCTCCCATGTCGAGAATGGAGACATTTTTATTTGGTGGTTGCAAAAACTTCCAAAAGTGGAGAGTAAGCAATTTATGGTGGGTGTTGTGTGTTGTATCTTGATAAAAAAATATGATTAGGCTTCTCTACTAAGATCTATGAGGTCTAAAAAAGCTCAACACAAACAAAGCTCTTTGGGGTTTTGACTAACAAATATTTGGCTAGTGGTGGGATAAGATAAAATCCAGGAGGAACTTTTAGCAAGGTTTTCATGATTTTTAAAAGAAATCCTCCAGATTAGGTCCTAATTTCACCTTAGCAAGTTTAAAGAATTACTCCATTTCTAACTAACTTTATTCACTAAGCATGATTTTAGTTTAAAACATGTGCAACCCACAAAAGCTACAACTCAGATAAAACTAGTTATTCTGACTATAACAATAGCATTTGCATGGCATATTTTATTTCTTATTCAGGTTCCAACATTTTAAGCAGATTTATCATTTTACTCATGGGATAATTACTTAGGCAAGTAATTAACATTCAAAAATTTTCAAAAGATATAGAATTTAAGAATCAAACATAAAGAGTAAGGTTGAAACATACCTTATTGGCGCGAGGATCTCCCCCAAGCTGGCTTCTTGCTTGGTGAAGGGTCTTCATCTTTCTCGGTCGGAGCTCTTGTTCTTATTTTATTAAAAAGGAAACTATCTAATGTTGTGAAAAAGGGAATCTATCCTATGATGATATTTTATTATTCTAGCTAAGTAACATATACTTATGCATATAACTAATGATACTGATTTTTTTTAGTTACATGCATGACATATGTTATTTATTTAAAAAAGGGAAATTTGAAGGGAAATTTAAAAAGTAAATCCATACCTTAGATCCATGGAATTTCATCCTTATTGGGTGGATCTTCTTCCTTGGGTGCTTCCTCTTTAAGTATTTCATCGGGTTCTTCTTCTTTTGGCACCTCTCCTTTGTTATGTGAATTACACAACTCAGGAGAAGGTGGTTCTTTCTTTCTGTTCCACCTTGTCCTTAGGCGCCTCTTCTTGGTACGAACAGGTTTGCTTCCTACATGTTAGCGGCATATGCGGGGACCATAGGAAAAGGAGAATATTTCCTTCCTCCCTCCTAATGTCATTTGCATTTTACCACTCCCCACATATATGCAAGCATCAAAAGTGTTCAAGAAAGGTCTACCTAAGATTAGGCACATCTTTCCTATTTCCCATATCTAGTATTATAAAATCAGTAAGATCATATGAACCTCTAATATGAACAGGTAAATCAGTGACTATTCCTTCTACATAGCATGTTGATTGATCAGCTAGCACGACATAGTCAGTTGTGGATGACATGGGTGGAAAGAACGAGTTTTCATAGAAATCCTTAGATAAAATGTTCACACTCGATCCTAAATCACACATGGCATTTTTTAAAGACTTCACCAAAGATTGAGCATCTAATTATGGGACTACTAGGATCACCCTTTTAACAATCATGGTTTGATCTTCATAATAGTTAAAATATTTTATTTCAACCATATTTGCAGTTTTCATATTAGGTTTAGCCGGAATTTTGCCAGTTTCAAAAGATGGTATGATCTCAGCAAGTTGAGCTAATTGGGTTTCTAACATCTTATTAAAGCTAAGTTGATTTTTCAGAGCAGATGAGAAATCTTCCAATTTAGCATTTATGTTCTCAAGCATTTTATAATTAGAGCGAGGGAATGAATTATTACCTTGAGAGTTGGAGTGCTGATTCCATCCTTGATTTTGTTGACGGAAACCGTTGTTGTTTTTGATGATGAAGTTCAAATCTTCATGTAACTCGGGGCAGTGGTTCCCAGAATGTCTGGTTTCTCTACAGACTTCACAAGTCATGTAGGATTCCAAAGATTGGACACTCTCTTGTTCATTGGCGGCAGAAGGAGCAGAAAACTCACGAATGGTCTTGTTGGCCATCGTGAAGGTAGAACGAGATAAGAAAGAAAGAAGTTGAAGAAGATGAAGGAAAAAGATAAGAAGGACTAAGGAAAGAAAAGAATGGGAAAAGATGGGATTCACTAAGCGGGAGCTTAAGCAAAGATAAATTCAACAAGGACTCGAAGGATACACCAATTGCCTTCCCCGGCAACGGCGCCAGAAATGATTGTTGGTAGTTCTTAACTTCACTAAAGATAGAGCTAGGCAACTATCCCGATAACGGCCAGAAATGCTTGTTGACACTTGCTAACGTCGTTACTAGGAGTAGACTATGGAATCTATCCCTGGCAACGGCGCCAGAAATGCTTGTAGCAAGTCCAGTCACTATACCTAAAGGAGTGAAGCTAAAGCAGCTATCTACTAATGTCAAATGGGGTTGTCAATCCCGACACTAGTAGGAGCTAGCTAGAGAGATTGCAATCTACCTAGAGGAGATTCTGCAAGCGCACAGAACTATCGTAGTAGCACTTCGTCTGGGAGTACCAGGTGTCGATTTATTTGATCCCAAAGGAAGGCTAGGGTGGTGTATGAGTCGAGTCAAGGAGGGGATGAGAGTTGAAGAATAAGAAAGGGAAAAGGAGAGGAGAGAAGAGATGAAAGGCTAGAAAGAATTTATGAGTGGATAGTTAAGGATGAAATGAATGGCTAAGGTAAGGTGGATAGACTGGTAGATAGGGGGGATAAGATAACTAAGGATAACTAATATAACTAACTAATAACTAATAACTACTCTAGATAACTACGAAGCAGGATAGGCAAATGCCAAATAAGCAACCAAGTTAAGTATAGTTTTATTCCTATCTTGTCAAGTACCGAGGCGTACTAGCCTTTACCACTGACTTAGGTTGAACGCTAGCACAACGAGCCTTACTGTTAAACTAGACCAACTACGTGGTGGAATTCAAGGCGCACAGGGCTGTCACCACCTGCTTGCTACCACAGCTATCCGGGGGTCTAGCCGTATCTGAAGGTAAGTCTATAACTAAGCACCATGTCTAATATATCTAACTTATATCTACCCTGCCTAGAATAGAGACAACCTTGCGGACGTCAGAGCAAATACTTGACTTATAAGATAAACACTAAACTAACTAAGCAACCTATTGGCAAAGATCAAACACTAAGCACAATAGAGATTAACTACTATGGCTAAGTGAATTGAAATGTAGGATAGCTAGGTACTCAAGTGTAACACTCTGGTGTTAAGCAAGACTAAAACTTGACATGTCATCATATGCACTGGCATTTTATCTGAGTTAATAACCTGATTATGCATTCACTTAAAACAAGTTTAATTTTCATGCTTGTGCTTAGTGATAAGGAGTGTTTAAGTTGCAATCCTAGTTTATGCTTTCTTGTTAAGAATAATGCTTTTATGCTTTATAAGGGTATTATGGTAATCTTATGTTTAGTAGTTGAATTTTATACCCAACCCTGGTATTATGTCTCAAAGGTGTAGTGAGAACATGTTTCAAGCTACCTTGGAGGTGTAATTCCAGATTGGAATGAAATTCAAATAAATAGTTTAAATAATTCAAAAACCCTATTTTATCCCCTTTTTATAAATCAAAATTTTGAAAGAATTTGGGTATGCTTTAAAAAGCAAAGTTGCTCTATTTCTGTTTAGGAACAACTTTGGTGTTTAAAGTTTTTCAAGTGTTTTAGTGAAATCAAAAGTAATTGTAAAAGTCCTCTTTTGTCCTTTTTGTCCTCTTTTGTATTTCAAATCCTAATTCAAAATCTGAGCATATTTTGGGTATCTTGCAAAAATGAAAGATGTTCAGTATTGAATTCTGAGCATTTGATATTTTGGCATATTTTCAGCTTATATTCAAAAATCCTAAGTAATTTCAAAGTTTGGTTGGAAGGGTAGATTTGGGAAAGGGGGGGGATAAGTTCTTGCTCCTGTTCATGGCGGCAGCAAGGCGATCTTTTGATCGCCTGCTCTCGTGCGTGGACGGCGACTTCTCCCGAAGGAACGAACAGCGACCGAGTTCGTGGCCAAGTTAAGCTGCTGCTGGCACTCTTCCTCGCGTCGTGGCGTCACCTCTGAGCTCGCCGTCGCCATGTTTGCCACCAAGGTACCGACGGGAACAATCCGGTCAAACCTCCAGATTCACCGTCTCCAGTCATTCCCATCCTTTTTCACCGCGCCTATAAGTACTTCACTTCTTTGCGCATCTCCCAGACCTATCCTCTCCATCTCTTTTGCACCAGAGAGCTCATACTCGCCGGTTTTCTTCCCGCCGAGCAGAAAGCGCCGCCGAGCTCGACCTCTTCGTGGTCAGCTCAACGGAGCACTTCTCCACTCTCTCTTTCTCGTGTTTGTGTTTCGTCTTGATCCCAAAGGCTCATCGGCTCGATGGTTCCTTGTCTGGTGCTCAGGTTTTACCGGAACAGCATCGTCTTCGCCGGAGTTCACCGCCGAAGGCCACTGCTCCGTGGACGCCTACTCTCCGAGCAACCTCCGCTCGAACCGGCTTCTCCATCAGCACCAGGGTGAGCTTCTAGACCTTCCTAGCCTCTCCGTTTGCTTGCTACCGGTCTAGGATCGCCGGAACAGGGCTAGCCGAGATCCAATCCGCCGCCATGCGTGGCCAGGCTCAACCCGAGTGGTAGAGTGTAGGGTTGAGAGCTCTATCGACTGCGGCTGTCTTGCCGGTGTTGATGCTTGCGTCAGCTGAGTCTCTTCTGGCCAGAGTCGGCCGGCGTAAGGCCCGTCGGCGCTCGGTTCGCCGTCGTGCACACCGGCCATGGTCGGGGACCTTGTGTTTGTAAAGATGAGAAGTTCCAGGGTGTTGGTTGCAAAGTCGCAGACTCAGGTGAATAGCGCCATGGACTGCGGGTTGTTTTAGTGTAAGCCGAAGGGCTTTCTGCAAAGCTGTCAGGCACACCGCTTCGCTCGAGCCAAGTCGGGCGAACGCGTTCACCGTCCCGCCCGAGCTAGGCCTCGGACGGACGAGCGTTTTTCCGTCTCGCCCGAGCCTCGAGCTAAGCCTCGAGCTAAGCCTCGAGCGGACGCATGCGCAGTGTATCGTCCGAGCTAGGCCTCGGACGGGCGAGCGTTTTTCCGTCTCGCCGAGCCCTGAGTCAGGCCTCGGGTAGACGTTTGTCTCGTTGTCTCGCTGGAGCCAGGCCTCGAGCGGACCCTCGGGCGCTGTCTCGCTCGCGCCGAGCCTCGAGCGAACGCACCCGCACTCACCGTCGTGCGCTCGCGCCACGCTGGGCCGAGTTGGCTTGGGCCGAAAGCCCAGTTTGAGTTCGTTCAAGTTTTTCTTTTTCTGGCTTTATGCACAGTAATCAGTTTTGTTGTTTTTGCTATAATTAATCTATAACTCTGTTAATTATGAAATTTGACATGATAGATGATAGCATATCTGTGCTAATATAAAAATTATAAAATTTGTGTTTTGAGTACTTTTGATATGACAATTAAATCTGTGCTTTAATTAATAAATGTACCGTTGTTGATTTATGTAATTTCTGTGTTTCTCCAAAAATCATAAAATTTGACATGGGAGTTTATATCTTTGATATACACCTTCAGGTTTAATTTCATCTCTGTTTGACAAAGTATGCTTGGTGTATAAAAAAAGGCTAATTAAAATAATTAATAAAATAAATAGAAATAGTTGATCCTTGTAGATTTGTGTGACTTTTGGAATTGTTTGACAACCAATGGGAAACTAGCAAGATTTGCTCCCTGGTTATGGGTTTCTTTTATACAAATGCCTTTTTGTTGCTTGTAAGTTGCTTTATCAGAAAATAATAAAACTTGTTTAGTGTTTATAATAACTAAAGTGGGTTTGTTGGTTTGCAACTTTACCGTGAGGGAAAGTTGTACTCTGTAAAGGGTATAGTTAAGAAAATTTCCATCTTTACCATGATCACATCATAAGCATCTCATTATTCATGCATATGCACTTTTACGTGTAGATCCCGCTTCGGAAGGCCCTAACTCTCAGTGGATTTCTCCTGAGGGTGCAGACCTTTCTTGTTTTTCAGAATCTTCGGACTTCACCGATCCTCAAGGCAAGCCCCCGTGCTTTTAACCTTTTCTTGTTTTATAAAGGTTTTATTAAATGTTGTTGAGATAAACTACTGCATTAGGTTATAGGAGTTGTGTGATGACCTACTCCTTGCACTGTTTACCTCCACCTGAAGATCCACCTGCCTTGTTTAAAAACTATTTGCAAAATGCTTAGTGATGCTATACAATAGATTTGCAAAAATGCCAATTTCAAAAGTGTGATCACTTAAAGAATTTATGGGAATTTGGCTTTACTCCCGACTGTTGGCTAAGTATCTGATCCGTACCTAGTCAACGGCAAGGAGAGGTTGTCCTAGCGTACGGTGCCGTCATGTTGTAGTCCGGGACTCAACAGTTGACACCGACCGGGACCGGTTTTGAAAACTGACAGGACTGTTACGCTTGGGTGTGAAATATAACCAAGGTACAGTTCTGGCGGAAAAATTAGGGACCATCCGTGTGGAAGCCTGCTGGCCAAGACTTGCAACTATTCACATACTACGGAAAGCTCTGGCTCCGAGGAATCCTTTATTGGGACCGACAACCGCGCACTGGGAGTGGAGAGATGGCGGAAGTAGCTTGTACCCACGTGGTCGTCGTACCTGGATAAGAGTGGTGTACTGTACTTCTGGGTGGCGTAGGACCGGGCCCAATCTTGGAGGAATCGTGGTAGACGGGTGGCCTATGCAAGCTTGGGTGCTACATATACCGTGTGAATAGGGATCCTCAGCTGAGTATTCTTTATCCGGATTAACGTTGCTCCTCGGTTATGGAGACTTGGTCTTCGACTGTCAACGGAGAGTGGTTCTCAACTAGGGATGTTTTTGAAAGATAAAATGAATCTTGAACAATGAAGAATTGAGAGATACTGAATCTTTCCAAAATAAAACAAGGTTTACAAAATGCTTTTTGTGCAAAATACTTGATTTTGCTTAAGCCTTACCTTGACTTCCTAAGCCTCTCATTCCTGAGTCTTCTCCTCTTTTCTAGTCGGTTAAGTCTTGTTGAGTACTTTTGTACTCAGGGTTTGTTAACCCTTGTTGCAGGTGAGTACATGGATCCACCTTTTGATGGACAATGCTACTTCACTCTAGTAGAAGAAAGTGATAACGATTCTGATGTGTGACCTTGGGCAAGTAACCTCTTTTGAATGAGTTGTTTGTAATATAAAGTTCCGAACAAGTTTTGTAATAAGTATTTTGGTGATGTAAACTTTAAACCTAAGTTTTAATCTATGTATATTAATCTTTCCGCTTTTACTCTGATTTATCTTATCTATAAAACTGTTGTAATACTGTGATGCTTGATGAGGGATTATCCTGGAAAGAATGTAACGTGGATGATTCGGGTTTCCCGAGGACACCCGACAGACCTCTTGAATCATTTGGAACTCGTGCACGCTGATCAAAGGTCCTTAGGACAATGATGGGTGCATGTGGGCCACTTAATTTAGGAGGTTCTGCCACAGCTGGTATCAGAGCAGGATTCCCTTAGAAAGTATAACAGTATTCATTTTTGAAAACTTCAAAGGTTTTGAGTCAAACTAAATTTCGAATTAGTTTGAGTCCAAATTGCTTCTAAGACTTGTCTTATTCTTCTGACTTGCCTTAATTCATTCTTCAGACTTATTCTTCTATCTAAATGGATATGTTTTTAGTATAGTTATGGTGATATCTATATCTAAGGAACAATGTTATATTATAATATTGCCCTAAATTGTGAAAAGGAAGTTTATTCACTTTTATTAAAAGTGACTATTTAAAGTTAATTATTTGTTTGATATATGCTTTGTTCGTAAGTTCGATTCATGCATCATGATTGATAACCTATAATTAACTTTCCCTCTTAAAAGGTTATATCTAAATAGAGTTGATATATCTATCTAATTATAAAACTCTATCTCTTAATCCTGGAACATATATAGTTCTAATGTTCAAAATGAATATATTTTAGCAGATGGTGCGTACCAAGCAGACTGCACGCAAATGTACCGGACCTCGAGGTGTTCCTCGGCACGTTCTTGCCCCAAGAGGTGATGACCCTGCTGAGAGTGAGGGAAGTAACCAGCCTCTGGTACTTACGAAGAAGGTGAAGGTAGTAACACTGCCACTTCACAGCTGCAGGCGGAAGTAGACCGCCTGTATATGGAATTGGCAAGGGCAAATGGAGAAAGGATGAGGGGCAACAGAGATAGGGAAGAGTTGCGTGAGCAGCTACAATACCACCACGAGCAGCACCAAGAGTATGAATGCAAGTGGAGGCAGGCCGTTGAGCAGAGAAACCGGGCACGAACCCGGGTAGATATAATGAGAGATAATCAAAACATCCTGGCAAACCATCATGCTGACCTGCATAGGCATATAGAAGAGCTGACCGCACAGTTGCAGCCAGAACCTGCCACACCACCACATCCTGAAAATGCTTCTGAAGAAGAAAGAAGAAGAAGAAGAAGAAGAAGAAGAGGAGATGAGAGTTAGAGCCGGTGGAAGATGAAGTCACATCTGAGGAAGAGTCATAGGTTTCGAGGTTGGATACACATAAGGTGTATCATAGTATCTTTCTGACTTTGTAACCTAGTTAGTCAGAAAACCTCTAATATGGTCAGATGTGTAAAATAGTGATATCAGTAGTCCTGCCCAAGAGCGGACTTGTATGAAAAATAAGTTGACCATGATGTGCATGTCATAATGTGTATATGAATGTTAATCAAGGTATGGTTTGTTTAAACAGATGCCTGTTAACACTCGTGGAGCTAGTTCTTCTCATGGTGGGGATGATATCCCTAATGCACCACCAGTTCCACCCTCCTTGGCTGATGCAATTGCAGCATTGGTCAACGCAACCACCTTGTTGGCACAAAATCAGAATGGTGGTCAACGTGGTCGTGGTCGAAATAATAGGGAAGAGACAACATATGTGGATTTCACTGACACCCGTCCTCCAGTGTTCGTTAAAGCTGATGAACCTCTGGAAGCTGACGACTGGCTCCGGACTATGGAACAAAAATTCAGTCTTATCAATTGTACCGAAATCCAGAAGCCAGCTTTTGCAGCCAACAACTTCGAGGAGCCGCAGGGGTTTGGTGGGCAAATTTATTAGCTGTTCAACCAGCTGACCACCGAATTACTTGGGCTGAGTTCAAGGAAGCCTTCCGGGCTCATTATATTCCTGATGGAGTTATGAAGATGAAGCTTGAAGAGTTCTTAGCTCTTCGTCAAGGAGATGAACCAGTTATGCAGTACATTGGGAAGTTCAACCATCTGTCCCAATATGCTTTTGATCAAGTCAACACTGATGAGAAGAAGAATGTTTTATGCGTGGATTGAATACAAAGCTTCAATCTATGATGACCACTTGTGGCAATATAAACTATCATGAGACAGTGAATATTGCTATAGCCAGTGAAGAAAAGAATCGCAAACATAAGGAGGCTAAGAAGAAGAGGGGGATTGTGTCAAGGCCTGGATCATCTGGCGGCAACAAGAAGCGTCAGAAGTTTGTATATCATCCAGTCCAGCAGTTCCGCCCATCTTATCGTCCATCTTATCGTCCGCCTCAGCAGCAGCAGTATCCTCAGAGGACGTTTGCAAGGCCTACTATGCCTTTCAATACTCAACGTCAGCCGTATGTTCCTGCCATTCGTCCACCAGTGCCACAAGCTACCAAGGTCCATGTTATAATTGCGGAAAGGCGGGGCATTTTGCTCGTGAATGTCCTTATCCAAGGCAGAATGTTCCCATGCCAATGCACCAAGGCCAGCAGGAAATCAGCAAGCAAATCAGAATCGGGGAAATGCACAGAATAATCAAAAGGGTAAAGGTGCTCCGAAAACGGGAAAGGTTTTCCACACTCAAATAGAAGCTATTCCTGAAGGAGAACCTGTTATGCTTGGTATGTTCCCTGTTGCTCAACACCCAGCTATTACACTTTTTGATTCTGGTGCATCGCATACTTTTATGAATAGAACATTTGCGGAAAAGCATGATATACTTATTGATGAAACCCAAGATAACTTCTTGATACAGTCACCTGGGGGTCGACTAAGTACTAAGGAAATGGTACGTCAGGTACCTATAGATCTGGGTGGATATATATTTCCAACCTCCATGATAATCTTAAAAGATCCAAGTATAGATGTGATCTTGGGTATGAACTGGATGAACCAGAGAGGTGCAGTGATAGACACCTTGAATAGAACCATCAGACTCAACTTACCTAATAGCAAGTCTCAACTTCTTATCCATCTTCCTACTCTTAAGAGAGCAGTTGAGCAAGTGTGTGCTACCTCTGTCAAGGAAATCCAAGACATTCCAGTGGTCTGTGAGTTTCCTGATGTGTTCCCAGAGGATTTACCTGGTCTGCCACCAAATCGTGATGTGGAGTTTGAGATAGAACTCAAACCAGGCACAGCACCAATAGCCAGAAGGGCTTATAGGATGCCACCAAAGGAGTTAGCAGAGTTGAAAGCTCAGTTACAAGGCTTGCTAGATAAAGGTTTCATTCGACCTAGTTCGTCACCATGGGGTTGTCCAGCAATATTTGTAAAGAAGAAGGACCATACCCTGAGGCTATGTGTGGATTATCGTCCTTTAAATGAAGTGACAATCAAGAACAAGTATCCTTTGCCCCGTATTGATCTCCTCTTTGATCAACTTACCGGTGCGAAGGTATTCTCGAAGATAGATTTGAGATCAGGGTATCATCAGATCAAGATCAAACCAGAAGATGTTCCGAAAACAGCATTCACTACTAGATACGGTCTGTATGAATATCTAGTTATGTCTTTTGGTCTGACCAATGCCCCAGCACATTTCATGTATTTGATGAATTCAGTGTTCATGCCAGAACTAGATAAGTTCGTGGTTGTGTTTATTGATGACATTCTCATCTATTCCAAAACCAAAGAAGAACATGCAGAACATCTCAGGATAGTGTTGACTCGCCTGAGAGAACATCAGTTATATGCTAAATTCAGTAAATGTGAGTTCTGGAAATGAAGTTCAATTTTGGGTCATGTTCTGTCAGCCGAAGGAGTGGCAGTGGATCCAAGTAAAGTTCAAGAGGTTCTTGACTGGAAGTCCCCAATTTCAGTACATCAAGTTCGGAGTTTCTTAGGATTGGCAGGGTATTATCGAAGATTTATCCCTGACTTCTCCAAGATCTCTAAACCCATGACCACACTACTAAAGAATGACACTAAGTTTGTATGGTCAAAGGAATGTGAAGAAGCTTTTCGAACTTTGAAGAAGTTGTTGACAACCGCACCAGTATTAGCTCAGCCAGATATTGAAAAGTCCTTTGATGTTTATTGTGATGCTTCAGGTAAAGGCATTGGGTGTGTACTGATGCAAGAAGGCAGAGTTATTGCCTATGCTTCGCGACACAGCTTAAGCGGCACGAGAGAACATTACCCAACGCATGATTTAGAGTTAGCAGCTGTGGTTCATGCTCTAAAGATCTGGCGACATTATGTTGGGTAATACATGTCATATATACACCGATCATAAAAGTTTGAAGTATATCTTCACTCAGTCTGAGTTGAATATGCGTCAGAGAAGATGGTTAGAATTGATAAAAGATTATGATATTGAAGTACACTATCCCCGGTAAAGCCAATGTAGTGGCAGATGCACTCAGTCGAAAGATCATTGCAATTGTCTAGAAGTCAAGCCAATCGATGTTACCTTGTGTTATGAGTTTGAAAGGTTAAGTCTTGAAATGATTCCACAAGGAAGTCTCGCCAATGTGACGTTCAATCATCCATTAAGGATCAGATCATTGCGCCCAAAAAGAAAGCAAGGGAATGATCCATCTAAAAGAAAAGATTCACTCTGAGCAAAATTCCAATTTCAAAATAGATGAAGCTGGAGTAATTTGGTTCAAGGATCGGTTAGTGGTTCCAAAAGTTCCTGAGCTCCGAAAGCAGATTCTTGATGAAGCTCATGCAACAAGATTTTCAATACATCCAGGCAGTAATAAGATGTATCATGATCTAAAACAGAGATTCTGGTGGACTAAGATGAAACTTGAAATTGCCAGTTATGTAACAAAATGTGATACTTGTCAGAAAGTGAAGGCAATTCATCTTAGGTCTGCTGGAGAATTGCAACCGTTACCAATTCCATCTTGGAAGTGGGATGACATTAGTATGGACTTCATAGTAGGTCTGCCCAAGACATCAAAAGGGTTTGATTCCATATGGGTCATTGTTGATCGTCTGACCAAATCAGCTCATTTCATATCTGTGAAAACATATATCCAGCATCTACCTATGCCAAGATATATTTGGACAGAATTGTAAGTCTGCATGGTGTTCCAAGGACCATCGTATCAGATAGGGGGACACAGTTTGTTAATGTTTTCTGGAGGCACTTACATGAGTCTTTGGGTACCAAGCTTCTACATAGTACAGCTTATCATCCACAGACTGGGGTCAAACTGAAAGAGTTAATCAGATCTTAGAAGATATGTTAAGATCTTGTGTACTCAATTATTCAGAGAAATGGGATGAATGTTTGTCTTTGGCAGAGTTCTCTTATAACAATAGTTATCAAGAGAGCATTAGGATGGCACCATTTGAAGCTCTGTATGGCAGAAGATGCAGAACACCCTTAAACTGGTCTGAACGGGAGAGCGTAGTATCTTTGGAGTTGACTTGGTTAAAGAAGCTGAAGAAAAAGTCAGGTTAATTCGAGAGAACATGAAGAAGGCACAATCCAGACAAAAAAGTTATGCTGATAAAAGACGTCAGTCCCTTACCTTTGAAGTTGGTGATTATGTTATCTCAAGGTGTCACCAATGAAAGGAGTTACTCGATTTGGAATCAAAGGAAAGTTGGCACCTCGATATATAGGTCCATATCAGATCCTTAAAAGATGTGGAAAGGTGGCATATCAACTTGACTTACCACCACAGCTATCTTTAGTCCATAATGTGTTCCATGTCTCTCAGTTGAAGAAATGTCTTCAAGTGCCTGACCATGTTATTCATGTTGAAGAGATTGAATTAGAGCCTGATCTGACATACTCAGAATATCCTATCAAGATTCTTGACCAGAAAGATCGAGTTACGCGAAAAAGAACTGTCAAGTTCTACAAGGTTCAATGGAATCAACATACGGAGGAAGAAGCCACGTGGGAGTCGGAAGAGTTTCTCTTAGAAAGTTTTCCAGAGTTTCTCTCTTCTGTGTAATCCTCGTAATCTGTCTTATGGGAATCTTTCCCTGCTTTATGTAAAGGTTAGTAATGGAAGTGCCGAACACATTTCCTTTTCCATTACTTAGCCTACAGGTTAAATCTCGGGACGAGATTTCTTTAAGGGGGAAAGAGCTGTAACACTCTGGTGTTAAGCAAGACTAAAACTTGACATGTCATCATATGCACTGGCATTTTATCTGAGTTAATAACCTGATTATGCATTCACTTAAAACAAGTTTAATTTTCATGCTTGTGCTTAGTGATAAGGAGTGTTTAAGTTGCAATCCTAGTTTATGCTTTCTTGTTAAGAATAATGCTTTTATGCTTTATAAGGGTATTATGGTAATCTTATGTATAGTAGTTGAATTTTATACCCAACCCTGGTATTATGTCTCAAAGGTGTAGTGTGAGAACATGTTTCAAGCTACCTTTGAGGTGTAATTCCAGATTGGAATGAAATTCAAATAAATAGTTTAAATAATTCAAAAACCCTATTTTATCCCCTTTTCTATAAATCAAAATTTTGAAAGAATTTGGGTATGCTTTAAAAAGCAAAGTTGCTCTATTTCTGATTAGGAACAACTTTGGTGTTTAAAGTTTTTCAAGTGTTTTGTGAAATCAAAAGTAATTGTAAAAGTCCTCTTTTGCCCTTTTTGTCCTCTTTTGTATTTCAAATCCTAATTCAAAATCTGAGCATATTTTGGGTATCTTGCAAAAATGAAAGATGTTCAGTATTGAATTCTGAGCATTTGATATTTTGGCATATTTTCAGCTTATATTCAAAAATCCTAAGTAATTTCAAAGTTGGAAAGGGTAGATTTGGGGAAAGGGGGGGATAAGTTCTTGCTCCTGTTCATGGCGGCGGCGCAGCCGTTTGATCGCCTGCTCTCGTGATGGGCGGAGTCTCCGAGATCTCCCGAACACGCGCGACCGAGTTCGTGGCAAGTTAAGCTGCTGCTGGCACTCTTCCTCGCGTCGTGGCGTCACCTCTGAGCTCGCCGTCGCCATGTTTGCCCCAAGGTACCGACGGGAACAATCCGGTCAAACCTCCAGATTCACCGTCTCCAGTCATTCCCATCCTTTTTCACCGCGCCTATAAGTACTTCACTTCTTTGCGCATCTCCCAGACCTATCCTCTCCATCTCTTTTGCACCAGAGAGCTCATACTCGCCGGTTTTTCTTCCCGCCGAGCAGAAAGCGCCGCCGAGCTCGACCTCCGTGGTCAGCTCAACGGAGCACTTCTCCACTCTCTCTTTCTCGTGTTTGTGTTTCGTCTTGATCCCAAAGAGCTCATCGGCTCGATGGTTCCTTGTCTGGTGCTCAGGTTTTACCGGAACAGCATCGTCTTCGCCGGAGTTCACCGCCGAAGGCCACTGCTCCGTGGACGCCTACTCTCCGAGCAACCTCCGCTCGAACCGGCTCTCCATCAGCACCAGGGTGAGCTTCTAGACCTTCCTAGCCTCTCCGTTTGCTTGCTACCGGTCTAGGATCGCCGGAACAGGGCTAGCCGAGATCCAATCCGCCGCCATGCGTGGCCAGGCTCAACCCGAGTGGTAGAGTGTAGGGTTGAGAGCTCAATCGACTGCGGCTGTCTTGCCGGTGTTGATGCTTGCGTCGTCAGCTGAGTCTCTTCTGGCCAGAGTCGGCCGGCGTAAGGCCCGTCGGCGCTCGGTTCGCCGTCGTGCACACCGGCCATGGTCGGGGACCTTGTGTTTGTAAAGATGAGAAGTTCCAGGGTGTTGGTTGCAAAGTCGCAGACTCAGGTGAATAGCGCCATGGACTGCGGGTTGTTTTAGTGTAAGCCGAAGGGCTTTTCTGCAAAGCTGTCAGGCACACCGCTTCGCTCGAGCCAAGCCTCGGGCGAACGCGTTCACCGTCCCGCCCGAGCTAGGCCTCGGACGGACGAGCGTTTTTCCGTCTCGCCCGAGCCTCGAGCTAAGCCTCGAGCGGACGCATGCGCAGTGTATCGCCCGAGCTAGGCCTCGGACGGGCGAGCGTTTTTCCGTCTCGCCCGAGCCCTGAGTCAGGCCTCGGGTAGACGTTTGTCTCGTTGTCTCGCTGGAGCCAGGCCTCGAGCGGACCCTCGGGCGCTGTCTCGCTCGCGCCGAGCCTCGAGCGAACGCACCCGCACTCACCGTGTGCGCTCGCGCCACGCTGGGCCGAGTTGGCTTGGGCCGAAAGCCCAGTTTGGGTTCGTTCAAGTTTTTCTTTTTCTGGCTTTATGCACAGTAATCAGTTTTGTTGTTTTTGCTATAATTAATCTATAACTCTGTTAATTATGAAATTTGACATGATAGATGATAGCATATCTGTGCTAATATAAAAATTATAAAATTTGTGTTTTGAGTACTTTTGATATGACAATTAAATCTGTGCTTTAATTAATAAATGTACCGTTGTTGATTTATGTAATTTTCTGTGTTTCTCCAAAAATCATAAAATTTGACATGGGAGTTTATATCTTTGATATACACCTTCAGGTTTAATTTCATCTCTGTTTGACAAAGTATGCTTGGTGTATAAATAAAAGGCTAATTAAAATAATTAATAAAATAAATAGAAATAGTTGATCCTTGTAGATTTGTGTGACTTTTGGAATTGTTTGACAACCAATGGGAAACTAGCAAGATTTGCTCCCTGGTTATGGGTTTCCTTTATACAAATGCCTTTTGTTGCTTGTAAGTTGCTTTATCAGAAAATAATAAAACTTGTTTAGTGTTTATAATAACTAACTAAGGGTTTGTTGGTTTGCAACTTTACCGTGAGGGAAAGTTGTACTCTGTAAAGGGTATAGTTAAGAAAATTTCCATCTTTACCATGATCACATCATAAGCATCTCATTATTCATGCATATGCACTTTTACGTGTAGATCCCGCTTCGGAAGGCCCTAACTCTCAGTGGATTTCTCCTGAGGGTGCAGACCTTTCTTGTTTTTCAGAATCTTCGGACTTCACCGATCCTCAAGGCAAGCCCCGGTGCTTTTAACCTTTACTTGTTTTTATAAAGGTTTTATTAAAATGTTGTTGAGATAAAACTACTGCATTAGGTTATAGGAGTTGTGTGATGACCTACTCCTTGCACTGTTTACCTCCACCTGAAGATCCACCTGCCTTGTTTAAAAACTATTTGCAAAATGCTTAGTGATGCTATACAATAGATTTGCAAAAATGCCAATTTCAAAAGTGTGATCACTTAAAGAAATTTATGGGAATTTGGCTTTACTCCCGACTGTTGGCTAAGTATCTGATCCGTACCTAGTCAACGGCAAGGAGAGGTTGTCCTAGCGTACGGTGCCGTCATGTTGTAGTCCGGGACTCAACAGTTGACACCGACCGGGACCGGTTTGAAAAACTGACAGGACTGTTACGCTTGGGTGAAATATAACCAAGGTACAGTTCTGCGGAAAAATTAGGGACCATCCGTGTGGAAGCCTGCTGGCCAAGACTTGCAACTATTCACATACTACGGAAAGCTCTGGCTCCGAGGAATCCTTTATTGGGACCGACAACCGCGCACTGGGAGTGGAGAGATGGCGGAAGTAGCTTGTACCCACGTGGTCGTCGTACCTGGATAAGAGTGGTGTACTGTACTTCTGGGTGGCGTAGGACCGGGCCCAATCTTGGAGGAATCGTGGTAGACGGGTTGGCCTATGCAAGCTTGGGTGCTACATATGCCGTGTGAATAGGGATCCTCAGCTGAGTATTCTTTATCCGGATTAACGTTGCTCCTCGGTTATGGAGACTTGGTCTTCGACTGTCAACGGAGAGTGGTTCTCAACTAGGGATGTTTTGAAAGATAAAATGAATCTTGAACAATGAAGAATTGAGAGATACTGAATCTTTCCAAATAAAACAAGGTTTACAAAATGCTTTTTGTGCAAAATACTTGATTTTGCTTAAGCCTTACCTTGACTTCCTAAGCCTCTCATTCCTGAGTCTTCTCCTCTTTTCTAGTCGGTTAAGTCTTGTTGAGTACTTTTGTACTCAGGGTTTGTTAACCCTTGTTGCAGGTGAGTACATGGATCCACCTTTTGATGGACAATGCTACTTCACTCTAGTAGAAGAAAGTGATAACGATTCTGATGTGTGACCTTGGGCAAGTAACCTCTTTGAATGAGTTTGTAATATAAAGTTCCGAACAAGTTTGTAATAAGTATTTTGGTGATGTAAACTTTAAACCTAAGTTTTAATCTATGTATATTAATCTTTCCGCTTTTACTCTGATTTATCTTATCTATAAAACTGTTGTAATACTGTGATGCTTGATGAGGGATTATCCTGGAAAGAATGTAACGTGGATGATTCGGGTTTCCGAGGACACCCGACAGACCTCTTGAATCATTTGGAACTCGTGCACGCTGATCAAAGGTCCTTAGGACAATGATGGGTGCATGTGGGCCACTTAATTTAGGAGGTTCTGCCACATCAAGAAATCATCAAGTATACTACTCAATATGTAAGTAGAATAAAGTATAATACTTGAATGATCGAACTGATTATAGTAAAGTGCTTGAGTTAAAAGAGCAAAACCGAAACGGGAGATGAAGGAAGGAATATTCCCAGCTGGCTAATCCTAAGCGATAGCCTTGCTTTCTTGTTTTCTGTTCTTCCTTGCTTGGAAAGAAGTGATCCTCAGGGGGTTGGTATTGATAGCCCAGTGAGTGAGGGGGGTACTTATAGGGAGCAGCCAAAAGCTAAGGCAACAACCCTAGTGGCGGGCGCCAGCCCTAGTGGCGGCCGCCACCACAATGGCAGTTGGATGCACCGTCATTTGATCTACTGTCTCCAGGACTCCTCCACAGGGCGGTTCAAGGTCGGTTGCATTCTAGATCACCGTCATGGGTCATGATCCACCGCCACTCCCCTCCTGAGCCTCGATGCACTGCTAGACAAGGGCTAAGATTTGGCCTGGGGTGGCACGGATCGTAGTGACGTGGCAGGGAGAAGTTTGGGCCTCTCCCTGGTGGCGGGCGCCCCCTAGGGGTGGCGGGCGCCACCCCACCTATGTACGACGACCACGTGGGTACATGCTACTTCCGCCATCTCTCCACTCCCAGTGCGCGGTTGTCGGTCCAATAAAGGATTCCTCGGAGCCGAAGCTTTCCGTAGTATGTGAATAGTTGCAAGTCTTAGTCAGCAGGCCCCCATACAGGTGGTCCCTAAATTTCCAGCCAGCGACAAGCACCTCGGGACTCTAACCCAAGAGTACAGGTCCTGTCAGTTTTTCAACCTGTCCTGGTCGGTCTGTCAACTGTTGAGTCCCGGACTACAACATGACGGCACGTACACAAATGACAACCTCTCCTTCCCATTGACTAGGTACGGATCAGATACTTAGCCAATAGTGGGAGTAAAACCAGAAATTCCCATAAAATATTCTTAAAGTGATCACACTTTTGAGATTGGCATTTTTATTGCAAATCTATCATATAGCATTGCTAAGCATTTCGCAAATAGTTTTTGAAAAGCGGGTATCGGGTGTATCATTGGTCAAGGTAGATAATGCATCAGATAGGATTTCACTCAACTCCTATCAACCTAATGCAATAATTTAACTCAAAACATTTAAAGAAAACATTTATAAAAGCAAGGTAGGGTTAAATGCACCGGGGCTTGCCTTGGATGGCAAAAAGAGTAGACTCGGGGTAGGTATAAGCGTCGGAGCTCGGGGTTGCCTCGGGACAGATCCTTCGGTGGCTACCTCGACTTCAGGGCCTTCTTCGTCAACTATACGGATGCAATGATGAATGCTCATGAGAATGCTAGTATGAACAAAGTGCATAGGATAACACTAGAGTATAGCTTTGCAAAGTATGTGTGGTGGTTAAAGTGGTCAATAGATTACTTATCCCTTATTAACAATATTAACAAGTTTATTTAAGCAACTTTTATTAAGCCTAAGTATAGACATAGCAAGGCATCACAAACATCATAGACCAAAGGGTAGGGGTCTATGAACATCAAACAATCCAAAAGTCACATCACAGGGCATCCAACGCTAACCCTAATCACCTTTCTATTTTTCCTAATTATTTAAAAAGGTCATTTTATGAAGGTGCTCCAAAAATTACCAAATTAATCACACAAGTTCATTACGGTACAAGTATATGGCAAAACAAATTTCATAATTTTTGGAGGTCATTAAGGTGCTCAATTAAATCTAGCCATATAATTAACAAAAGGCACTATTCCTTAATTAAAATAAAGCTCAAAAATCAACTTGCTCCAAAAGACTTCAAAATCTCACCAGAGACTAAACATGGCATAGGAAGCTCACAAAAATTTATCTCATGATTTTTGGAGTTATAAATGTTTTTCTAAAAATCAAAAACCATCCATTTATTAATTAAAAGAGGGATTTCACATTTTTAAATTCTTGCAGAAAAGTCAAGTTTCATATTTTTATAAAATACTACAGGGCATAAAGAGTCAACTGTAAAATTTTCAGAATTTTTGGATCAAACACCGAAAATCATACAAAAAGATGAAAATACAGAACTGTTCACATCTTTAAAAAGAAAAGAGCACTGTGCTCGAGTCGGAACGGGCTCGGCGTCGAGGCTCGAGGCTCGGCTGGGAAGAACAGAGGCTGGGCTCACCGAGATTCAGAGGCGAGGCTCGGCGGATTCTCTTTCGGCGGACGTCTCGAGAGTAGCCTCGGCCTATTCGAGGCTTGCGACTCGAGGGTGGTGCGATTCGCCCGAGGCTGAGGCTGGTCCGAGGGGGGGTTCGAGGGTGTGCTCGAGGCTGAGGCTCGAGACGGTCGAGGGAGTCGCGACTCGCCCCGAGGCTGAGGGTTGCCTCGGGTGCTTCGAGGGGCGCGGTACGAAGGCGCGCTCGAGGGTGGAGACGACCACGGCGGCACGACTCCGGCGATCCGCGGCTCTGTGCACCAGGCACGGTACCAGTAGTCGGTTAGGAACGCAATGAATCAAGGAATGAAAGATTTAGGTCAGAGAGAGAAGGGATGGAGCGACGGCGGCGAATCCCGTCGATCCGAGACGGGCGGCTTCTCACCGGAGCTGAGGAAGAAGGACTCGCGCGCGCTCGGCGGTGGGAGGCGGTAGCGGTGAAAATGGAGAGCTGGGAAGCTTCACGAACTCAAAGCGGAGCTGCTGGACTTGGTGGATGAGCGATGGATGCTGTGGAACTGTGCTGGCGACGACAGAGGCGGAGCTGAGTGAGAAGCTCGGGGCTCCGGCGGGCTTATATAGCCGCACAGCCAGAGGCCGGTAGAGAGCACGAGGTGGGGTGGATTAACTCGGCGAGAGCGTGCGCACTCGATTGCGCTCTGGCGGGAAGGACAGGCGTGCGTGCAGGGCTGGACGGAGGCTCGCCGGCGATGGCCACGCGGCGGCGACGCCCTGGGCACTGTAGGGGACGGGAGCGCGGGTCAGCGCTCGCGCGTGCGGGCGCGGAGGGGACAAGGGAACAGCGGCGGCAGGTTGGTGGCGCGTGGGGAGCAGCCAGGCGTTCGGCGTGCGAGTTGCCGGCGGGCTGGCCATGGCCGGGCCCCCCCCCCCCTCTACGCAAGGAAGAAGAACAGTAGACTAGGCTAGGGTTTGACTTTTGAGCAGTTTCAGAAATTTGCAAATTGCTCCCAAAATTTGAACTGTGCGACAAAAACTCAAAACATCAAAGTTGTTCAGAAAAATGAGATCTACAACTTTGTCAATATGAACATTTTCAATTCCATAGTTTTTGAACAATATTTGAAAACAGTAAAGGGGACACTTTTTCAAACTTGATTCAAATCAAAATTACTCTGGATTTCAAACTGAAACTTGAAAATCTGTAAACATGAAAGTTGTTCCTCTTATCAAAACCTACAACTTTGCTATTATACACTTTTCCAGAAACTCATTAGTTTTTGAACTCATTTTGAAAACTGAAAAGGGGACAAAAACTGGAGTTTGATTGAATTTGAAATAACTCAAAACTTTGTACTGCAACTTAAAAATTTGTAAATACCAAAGTTGTTTCTCTTTGACAGATCTACAACTTTGCTTTTTGGACCAACCCCAAATTTTGAATAATTTTTGAATTACAACAAAGATGGATAAAATCCAGGATTTTGGAATCAGGGTTTTGCAAAGAGATTTGAAATCAAATTCTGATTTTTTGAACTTTGGCAACACAACAAAACTTCAAGACAACCAAAGGACCAAGAATTACACAAAGTTAATCACAGAGATGAAATTACCATTTTGCCCTAGTAGAGAGAAGTGGGCTAAATAGGGTTTTTGCAATAGAGGTTTCACATAAAATGATACACTTAGCAAAAACCGCCACATGAAATCATGATCAAGATGCTTAATGATGATAATGACGATATGTCAAGTTAATTACAATGCTAAACACCAGAGGTGTTACAGAGACGCACCCCCGTTATCTTCGTAATCTAGGTATGTCTTATTCACTATCTTAGTTATTTATAATAAGTGTGTGTTAGGTTAAATAAATAGTGTGTTAAGTTTGTTTAAAAAGTTAATAATAAAAGGAGAACTCTCTCTAATCTTTTACATGGAAAAATGATGAATGTTGCTCTATCTAATTTTTTTTCAAGTACTTAGCCTTCAAAGCATGAGTTCTCCTGATTAATAATGATGCTTAAAAATAAAATTAAATATATGGATAGCAAATGCTTGATCCAGAGTCGTAATTGACAGATATGATATGTGATGATCTAAGCTACTGTTATCTTTTCTAAAACAACACTAGAGTTCCGGAGAGTTTCCAATATTAATATGACTAATAATGACATTGAGTTAAATTAAGCTTTGTTGACCCCATGAGAAGTTATCATGCTTTGAATTGAGATGACTTACACATTTCATCCATCCTCCGTATAATGCTCATGATTATCTATTGTTATCCTCTTACCGTAAAAACTCATAGATTGCAAAAAAAAAAAATACTAGATCGTCCAAGTACTTAATTTTAACCGTAAAAGCAACGCTATGACAAGACGGAACCAATAGATGTTTGTATGGTATTATTAGTAAAAACTTGATACATATTTCCAAATAACCAAAACACATTAGACAAGACTTAGATGCTTGGACCCTAGTAGTAAAAAATGATATTTTCCCACTTTTAACAAATTGTTCACAACCGTAACATTAATTTTAAGCAATAATGTTCCACCGCATCCTTGAATCCTCACAAACTGATTTGTTTTGCACACACGTACCAAGTAAAAAAATAAATATGAACAATGAATTGCCTAGGTCTTGCAACCCCAACATCATCCACCAAGTGTCAGGCCGGTGAGGATAGGTGCAAAATCAGCCACCAACTGCAACATGCGTGATCGGGATTCTTGCCAGAATTGGACAGCGCTCCGCCAGAGTTGGAGCACCATGACATATATATATATATGGAGCGTGCATCAACAACGTGGCTCCATAATCTCGAAAAACATAGAATAAAGATTAATGTTGATGTTTTCCAACTTGTTAATAAAATTGATAATAATCATTACTGTTATAAGAGCAGTGGCTAATTCTAGGCGCTGGTAGCTCTCATCCAGAGCACTAGTCATATAAAAACCGAGGAAAGCTATCCAAATGCAAATACTCTAGAAGAATTGATCTAACTTACCTTGGAGATTCACATAGAACTAACCTAACAATTCAGACCATGGTTATACTCGTATAGTAATAACTTTTCTTATTTGAAGTAGTATTTGTTGATTTAGAGTACTTCCTACTTGTTTTGGAATAAAATCTTGTTTCATTGTACAATGTTCATGAATGCGTTCAATATGCTACTTGAACATATGATTCTGTGATTTAATTTACTACTAGCTTTTGTGATTTTACTTCAAACTTTTGGTTGCAAAAGTCAAATATTTGCCACTTGATGAGTGTGACCCATAGGAGTAATCTTTCTCATTATGTACAAAACAAGCTATCTAATTAAAAATCAGTAATTTTATTATGGGATACACCTCCAGTGTAGTAGTACATATTACTACTTGGATCCAAAAATATTACTACATAATCTTAAGACCCGAGTAAACCAGACAATCTAGCTAGCAGTTAGACTACTGTGAGACACCTAGTAATAAAAATGATGGTTTTATGGTTGCACAATGAGTTATTACTCTCAAGGGGTTTGCTCCACACTAGGTCCTCACAGACCTGTGCATACATCAACAACATTGCTCCATAATTTGAAAAAACTGAAGATAAAGACCGATTTTTATGTTCTCCAACTTGTTAATACTATTGCTAATATTCATTACTAACATAACATAAGACATGGGATTCCACGGCAGATTTGAACTGAAAATCTCACGATAGAAAATCTAGTACTGGCAGCCATACTACTAATACTAGTATATTGGCCGTGCTACACTGTGGTGATAGTTAATAGCACAAATAAAACAACCCACAAAACAAATATTTCTTTAACATATTAATAAATGTCATACTCCATTTCATACTAATATTCTAACAATTAAATTCAACATTTTTGAAGTTTACACACCCTAAATCTTCCCAAATGATTGGAAATTAGTTTCTAGTGGACATCAATTTGGTACTAAAAAATATTGATCTTTTTTAAAATTAAATTCTATGTAAGTCAACTGACAGTATTAAATCAATTTTCTTTTCTTCTATTATATACAGGGAACACTTTCACGTGAAAAAATCAAATCAGGGAAATCCAAAAAATATCTGCAATATAATGTTGAACTTCTCTAATTATGGTGATTGCAATTTTGCTACCAGCCGAACATGTGCTCACTCACACTAGACACATGCTGGAACTAAGACCCTGAAATCTTCTAATCTAAAGGTTCAGGTCAGGATTCTTTGAGGAAAGTGAATAAACACTAAAACCCTGAAATCTAATGTCACCTACTCACCTGGTGTTTCTAATCTGTCATTTTCTCTTCTCCATCAGCCTAAGCTAACTTGTCATTTTCCCTTTAGTCTGTTATCCTGCACAACAACAAATAAGTTAAGGAAATCCAATGTCTTCTTAATATTGCATTTTTTTCATCTAAATTTAAACAGGTAAGCAAAGGACACTGATGAGTACAGATTGAATTTCCTGACTAAAGCTAATTTCATTTAGTCTCATCTCATGTTTCTATCTGTAAGCCATCAGTTAAAAGATCATGCAAAGGACAACTGAGCATGGTCACTCAATGCATTAACTGGCTAGGAGATGACATCGAATAAGCACAAATAAAAATGTGAAATTGGTCATCAGAGTTATAACAAACCCACACAGTCACACCTTGTGTAGGTTTCATAGAAGGCTTCAATAGTGCAGCAACACCACATGCAGATCAACCTCTTCTTCAACCTTAGAAAATTTCTTGACCTGACAGGATTAGTAATTCACGTCAGGTGACACCATTATAGTATAGCAAAAATAAATTTAGGGCTCAAAAATAAATTCTTTGATCATAGACATGCACGTGTGATACGCATATGTTTATGAAACTCATTGCAATAAATATGAGTAGAAAATTAAAATCATATTATACCCTAAAGAACAACAATCACTATTGCTTCCTATATTCAAGAAATTCTTTGTTGATATGCTCACCTACAATTAATGCCAATATTTTTAATCCGTCGACAACATGCTACTGCAGGCAACAGATCCTCAAGATTGACTTTAAGCCTTAAAATTTACTCTTGAACCACGTTTCATTTTGGGGAACTGCACACATAATTTAGCCTTAAAATTAGAAGCCGAATGACACCCTTGTTGACATAGATGGAAATAAACTGACGTATATATTCAAAGGGTGAAGAATCTGGCACAGCTTCAGAATTGAAAACACACATTGGTAATCAACTCATTCTGCACAGGTGTCATATCGAAGGAGAGCATGAATCGCTGATGCAACATCTCCTCCTTCCGTACCAGCGCATGACGTTTGGCTCGTCGCTGTCGCTCTGTTGTGACCTGTTCTCCGCCTCATCGTCACCGACGGTGACACACGAGTTCTCAATAGTGGCGTCGGAGTGCTTCGGCCAGCAGCCCACCACAGCAGAGAGGCAGTTGGCGGCCTGCTCCTCCGCTGCGGGGGACAGGTCACCCGCGCCTGCTAGTCCGTCGGGGAAGGTGGAGTTGGCGCGTGACCTTGGAGGGGCGCCTGTCGGGGCCGCCGGATGTGGCCGCCGTGCCTGAGGAGAGGGCGCACCGCCGCCAGGTGCGCCGTTGAACTCGCCGTTGGCACTGCTGTGCATGTGCGAGATCCAGATCGGGTGGAGAGAGGGGATTAGGAGAAAAAGAGAAAAGAAAAACTAGGCTTTGGTATATATATTGTGAAAATGGATGCACGTTATATTACGATTGTGGGGAGTCCATTTACGGTTGCGTGTCTGACTGGAGGTGGGGGAGTCAAATTTACGGTTGCGCGTTTGGTTTAAACTGTGCTAGATGACAATAAAACTAATTTACTACTGAGTTTTTGTATTTATGGTTGCGGGTTTGTCAAACCGTTGCCTGACGCTCTAAATATTATTTAGAGACTACAATGCTTAATAGCAGTTATATATATATATATATAGGGTAATTATTTCATACTCCTAGAGACTAGTTACTCTCATGTGTATATCTCAAGATTTGTAATATATATAGCCTAAAAAATTATATGTGCGCGGAGTATATAATCATACTAGAACATCTACGGTAGTATATTTGTTGAGTATGCATGTATACATAGAGTATATTGTGACAGAACCGACCAATTTATACCAGATTAAGCACCGAATCGCTGCTTGCACAGAGACTACAAGTACTTAAGCTCGTATAAACCCGGTAGTCCGGAAATCTCGAAGGATTTCAAGTCATTCAACTTTAACCAAGATCGTAATAGATTAGCGTACATGTCCACGACATACATTCAGTTCGCACATAGTTCAAATACATCGGAGTTCAACAGTTATTACAAACCATAGTTTGAATTCAAAAGCGGAAGCGACATAGTTTTGAAACACGAGTCCTTAGTTCACAATACAGTGCCATATGCTTGATCAGTCCACAAAAGCATCAGGGAATAAGAGTTGACCATGCCCATGGTCTAGTCACTGCTCTCGACGGGGTACAAACAGTTCTCGCAATAGCCGAAGAAGCATTGCCCATCTGCAACAACAAGGGATAGAACCCTGAGTACGAGAAGGTACTCAGCTAGACTTACCCGTCATAAACCAGAAATAACCGACACCAAGGATTATGCAAGGCTGTATCTGGGGTTGGCCACACTTACCTTTTTGCAAGAAAGCGTTTTCATTATTAAATAATCATCATTAGAGTATTAGCAGTCAATTTTATGTAATCAACCTGATTAACTAGATTTGCACCTGTTCTAGAGCAAACACTTGACTACTTAATCAAGCAAGAGTGACTATTTCATCAATAGCCTTTCAGATTCACCAACCATAACCATCGTTAATTCCATATATTACTACGGTAACACATGCTCAGTCAAGTTACTCACTAACCAGGAGCGATGACGATTATAATCGATTCCTACCAGCTGGGGATAAAATGTCGCACACTCGCCCGACACACCCTGCCAGGTGGCCGTTGGCGACCACTTCAGGAGGTTCGAGAACCCAAATCGCGGGGTGGCCATGGGCCCTTCTACACCGGGGTTATCTCAATGTCAGGTCGCTCAAGCTATTAACTGCCCACGGTCATGCCAGGTCGATCAGGCCCTGCCTGCCCTCGGACCATGCCAGGTCGATCAGAATAGTTGTCCACGGTACATATAAGGCCCCGGGTGTTAGGCGTCAACATCTCCATCACCGGCTCGAAAAACCTTACTCGGCTTCACGGGAGGTACCCGCACCTGCTCCGTTAAGTGATTGACGCGTTCAAAATGACTGAGGTGTGCCTTCGTCGGGTCCTAATCGACTCAGACGGGAGACTACTAGCACACCGAACTCATGTCCTGCTGCTCCTACATCCCGCCCAGTCTCAGATTAATTATCACATGGTTCTCTCCATGATAGCACCAGGCTAAACATGTTTAGTATCCACCTATATGCGGGAGACAGGAAATCACCCGACTTTTACCGGTCTAAGCAGGCTAAGCATAACGAGCCTAGACTTATCAGGGATAACAAGGTAATATTTGCAGGTGGACAAGGATAATTAATTAATGCAACAACGGTATCACACAACTCCTATAACCTAATGCAACAATCATATCAGGTTAACTTGTAAACGGTAATTTGCAAACCGTAGGAGAAAATGCTCCGGGGCTTGCCTCGCTCGAAGTCGGCGGGGCGGTGATCACGGCACTCCGGCAGGTCCTCAGCGTCTCCTTCCGGAACCCTCTCCTCCGGTGCCTCCTCCTGGCGCTGCTCCTCCGGCATCGGGTCCTGAGCTTCCACTACCGATCCTGCGTGATGCGGTACATGAATGAATAACTTGAATGCACATGGGATGCATGGTGATGCAACACGAAGTACAGTTCAGGAGATAAGCACATGTCATCTACTGTTAATCAACCACCTAATTTAACATAACTAACTACTACTACGTCCTGTTGTCACCACATCAAAGTTTGCTTAACGGGTTTATTAACCTCTAGCCAGAGCTAGACTAACTCTAAACAAACCAACCTATAACAGCAACCCATCCTAGACAGCTTGGAAAAACTCTACAAAATTACTGGAGATTAACAACACTTAATCTAATCCTCTGTCCAAATTTCACCCCATTTGGACCTAGACTCTACCCCCTATGAAAAAGACAAATTCTATCCTGAAAAGGTGCTTTGAACTACACACCTTAGCACAAAGTATCAAACAACAGATTTCATAATTTTCTTCTGAACTTCTTAGCACAAGAGCAGTCAGTAAAATTTACCAAGTCCATACTCTTCATATTTTAATTATTACAAAATAAACAAGAAAACAGCATTTAATCATTTTAATTACTACTACTGCCAAATTATTTCACAGAGCATCCTCATTTTACATTTTTCCCAGAAACTATTCCTCAACACAAACCTAACAAAACAAGAATCACATTTTTTCTGAGATAAATACAATTTACTATGCATTTAACAAGATTTCAGCCTAAACATAATTAAATATAACTACACAGAAAATCACCACAAACTGGACATATTATATTTTTCATGCATAGACCTCAACATAACAATCCTAACAAAACTTGTTCCACCTTTTTAGCATTTATATTTAGCAAGATATGAATTAAACAAGCAATGCAACAATTTCTGAAACAAATTAACAAAACCCTGAAAAACATTCAAACTGAAACTGCTAAGAGTACCTGAACCAGTGCACACAGACAGAACTGGACTCGCTGACACGCGGGCCCTCGGTCAACCCGACCCCACGCGTCAGAACACCAGAACAGGGGAGGAGTTTGACCGCGCCGTAGCTCGCCGGCGGCGAACTTCCCGGCGTGACCGACTCCACCAACGGACTCACCTCCCCCTTCCGCACTCGAGGGTGCCCCTACTTGGCCCAGCGCAAGCTCGGACCGAGCTCACCGGCGGCAATGGCGGACACGGCGGCGCGGCCGTGGCTACGCCGGCCGATTCCGACCCCGACGAGCCAAATTAACCCCTAAAACCTACTCCGACGACCTTCCCAACGCTAACCCAAGGCTCGGAAGCCAGGGTGCAAGCTCCGAGCACCCATGTCCACGGCGGTGCCACTCCGGCGACCTTGGCAAGCGGCGGACGACGGCGTACTCGCGCTTCCAGACCCTAATCGGCCTAACCGTCACCACCACTAGCTCCAGCATACCGAGGCGATTCAAGAACGCTAGCTAGGGCAGATGGTTGAGCTCGGGAAGAGGGTTGGCCACGGCGGACCGAGCGCGCCGGCCATGGCGGTCATGGCGGACGGCGGCGTTCCGCGAGCTCCTAACCCTAATCGGCTAAACCATCACCCTCTACACCTCCTCCTCGGACCTCACTAACCCCTAAACGAGCGCTAGGGTGACACGGAACCACGAGACGGAGGCCGACCACGGCGGACCGAGCTCGGCGGTCATGGCGGCCATGGCGGCGGCTCATCCCGAGGCTCACCTAGGCTTCCTACAGGGTGCTAAGGGTAGCACGGGGTGTGGGGGCTCACGGCGAAGCTTGGTGGTTGGATGGATGGTCGGTGCGGCGGCAGGACGACGGTGAACGGCGGTGGCGCTTGCCGGCTCGGGCGACGGCGAACGCGAGCGGGAGCGAGAGCGAGTGCGGGTGCGGGCGAAGCTCCTTATTTTCTTTCTCAAGCTCAGCCAGTCGACCACTTAGGTAGTCGTGGTTATAACCGGCCCTCCGCCGAGCCGAACGACTAAGGAGCATCAACTCAGCCACTTTGACATCGACATCATCCAATATGTCCCCCAGAGGCTGGTTGGCGAGACAAAGCTCAACTTCAGGCACGCCAACACGACCAAACACTCGCCCGAGGAAACGCCTTTCCTCCGGAGCACACTACAAGTGGCATGCCCGAAGGTTCGGACTCGTAAATAGCTCTATCGTCGGGTCTGAAACACCAATCTTCTTTGCAAAATAAGGAAGACTGGAATGGCTGGCTTCACCATATGGCCTCTTGCCAGGATTCTGCTCGGATTCAAGATCACCCGGCGCCTCAAAACCATCAACCCAGATATGCGACCCAGCAAATTCAGGTATAGACCCACGCGCGGGACTGTTAGGTTCAAGGTCCCAAGCATCTCATCAATATCAGCCGAGGCTACCACATCAGCAGACGACGAAACAACCTTTTTTCCCCGGTCGTCACCAATAGAGACATCCTCCTCCGAACCCGCTTCATTTCCGGAGGTATCACTAACCTCCTCTGTTGAATCACCCTCAAAGCTGGCCTCTTTTTCAGCATTTTTCTCCTCATCCTTCTCATCATCGTCGGAGGTACCCTCGTCATCCGAAATATGGATGAGCGCCCCGTACCACCAACACGCGGCACGCACCCACTCGCACCAAAAACACCCCGCCAGTGCCATGGGACATATAATAAACCAATATACCTGCCATCCGCTCGTCCATTTATTTTTCTGAGCCTGCACTGGAAGTTTCGAACCAGCGCGATGGCAAAAGGTATACACCGCAAACTGACCAAAGCTGGTGTTACCCTTGCCATCAGTAATCCTCCGAGGCTGCATATGAACACGATGAGTCTGCACAAAACCCTCGACGTGCGGAACAACGCCCTGAGAGCGACAGGCCTAGGCAAAAATAGAAAGCTTCATGAAGCACGAAGGCCTAAGCTGATGGAACTTCAGATTAAACCAATGCAAAACCGAAGTTACAAAGGAAATCACTGGGAAACGAAGCCCGCTGCAAAGAACTCTTCAAATACAACCACCTCATCAGGCCCTGGCGTCGGAATGTTCTCTCCACTGCTGGCCGTCGCCTTCCTCTCCTCAATCCAGCCTCGCCTAACATAGGACGACAAATCTGAGTCACAAACCGACTAAGACCAAACTCGAAGGTCACCCCATCACCTGCGGCAGATGGAACGAAAGACGAGCAGTCTGCTTGGACCTGGCCATGACCGAAACACAGCGCAAGCAAAAAAAACTTCGCAGAAACATAAAACAAACAACCTTCACAACAAGTAAAACACAGCAGCAGGGTGGCTAGAGCAAGAGGATGGCACAAACATGACCAACTCACCTACCGCATCTATTTATAGACAAAGGGTGAACTGCCGGACGCAGAAACTCAGAACGGTTCCCGAGACCACAACACAAAAAACGAAACAAACTTTTATAAAAACAAGTAAAATTGACGGCCCGGCCCCACAAGCAGTCACGGGCGTCGCTGCCGAGGGACACATTACGTTTCCCAACAAGGGACGCTGCTTGGGCCCAAAGACCGTTGTTTGATCCAAGCCATCGAGGGGCTACTGTTGGGGGAAGGGACCCTCGGCATCTGATGTCACACGAGCTGTCATGGAGAAACCACCCTCGCACATTCGACAGCCTTCAAGAACCCTCGCCACTGACATGACCCTCGGGTCGGCTTCTATTTTTCGGCCTGCAGGGAGAGAAACCGTGAGAGCGCGGGAACTCGGCGCACGGCAAGCGAAGCTCGGCGCGTGTGTTGGTTTCCTCGCCCTCGCGAAGGTGCGCGCGTGTCCGGCGGCGACGGGTACGAAGAAGGGAAGCTAGGGTTTCCGCACTTTCTGTGTTTGTACAATTTTACCCTCCCGCTGCACAGTACCAGGGAATCTTTCTTGTCCCTTTTTGTAAATTAGACCGTGACCCTGGTATGCCCTATAAATACCAAGGGATGAACAGTGTAAAGGGAGATGATTTTTTAGAAGAGAAGCAATTTACCACCTGTTACTTTTCACCTTCGCTCATCGTTCGGACGGTTGGCTACCGTCGCCTCACCCCAGTACACGTGCGGGGATCAGGCAGGTGTTGATGATCCAACACTGTAGCCCTGTGTTGTACCAGTGGACAAGGGTCTTTAGTCCCCAATACAAAATATGCTGAGACTAATAATTTTAAATTTGGAATGTTCAAAAGTCTATTCTCTATTAGTATTAATATAAAAGTTCCGTCGCCTCACCCCAGTACACGTGCGGGGATCAGGCAGGTGTTGATCCAACACTGTAGCCCTGTTTGTACCAGTGGACAAGGTCTTTAGTCCCGAATACAAAATATGCTGAGACTAATAATTTTAAATTTGGAATGTTCAAAAGTCTATTCTCTATTAGTATTAATATAAAAGTTTAGCTATCCCCTAATAACGCATGGACATGTTTGCTGGTAAAGACCAAAAGGCTGGGTACCATTTGGTAAAGACCAAAAGGCTGGGTACCAAATAATACGTGTGGTTCTGCACTTCTGCTCTTTGGCGAAGACTCTTCCAAGGAAAAGTTGCACAAGTCGTCGGCCAAAGAAGGAACGATCACCGACGCCGGAATTAAGATCCTTCCATGTTGAACACTTGAACGCCCTTTTCAACGTCCGCGGTCTTCCCCATGACCCAACCGAATAGATCAAAATGGAGAGCAGGAGAGAGTGACCAGATCAGCGCTTAGCATATATAACATACAATTAATAAGTTTATTCATTATTTACTACTCCTATATATATAGTCGTAATCGCCATGACCAATATATGACCCGTTCCGTTCTCTTACCGCAATTAGTGAGTCGTCCCCCTGGCCGTGTACGTACCACGTTGTTTCCTTCCATATACTCTCTCTTACCATGGCATGAAACACAGACCCTTGCATTGGAGCTAGCATACTACATAAGTTAGCCTCTGAGGCTCCGATCGAGATGCACACATCCTTGCAGCCCACCCAGCTGCAGCTCCACCACTCGCGCTTCTTCCTGGCGTTCTTGACCACCGCTACAGCACAAAGGAGCTGAGACCAACCATGGACCACGACGTGTTGCGGCACATCGACGAAGGTTTCCGCCTCGCCAGGGAGCTAATGGACGAGCTCCCCGCGGCCCAGAATGAGCCTACGTACCTCGCCGACCGCTGTCACGGCATTGTCCAAGCCTACGTCGCGGCCATCCGTATGCTTCACCTGCACGGCGGCACCGACGACGCGTCGTCGTCCCCACCGCCTTTTCGGCCTCTTCATCCTCCTCACTTCGATCAGCAAGACACGTCTTCCCTCAGCTGGACCTCCTCCGCCCGTTCCTCGGCGGTGCTCCTTCGGCCCCGTCGTTGTTTCCGAAGAACCTCGGGCGCCTGATAGCAGAGTCGCCGTTCGTCAATACCACGCCCGTCATCGACGCTTTCGGCGCCGGCACATCGTCAAGCGGTCCTGTGAGGCGGCAGGCTTCGTCGTCGCGGTCGTCACTGCGGTCCAGGCGCCGCAGCAGCACAGGAGGAGGTACGTGCGTTGCCGTTCGTTCGTTCCCCAGCTTGGCGTACGTTAGGGATCGGGCGGGCCTGCTGTTCGTTATGTTTTAGCGGTCAAGAGTTCAAACCCGGCCTGGAGGAGACCTTACCACATACCACGGAGTTTTCCACGCACGAACCTGGTAGTTGTTCACTTATTGCGACGCCCCCAATACGTACCTACTGCGTGCCGAGTCAATATATACAGAGAGATAGAGACACATACAAGTGCTATTCTACACTCTAGGTGTAGAGTACTATTCTACACCAACTTATTGTATTGAACAGAATTCAGTAGTTAGTAGTCGCGTGTCAGTATTATTCAGTATTTTTCGGTGCTGAGTGTCGTATTGATTCATATTGAATGTTGTTCAGTAGTACTTAATATTTTTTTTTCTGGTTAGTTTTGTCTAGTGGTGTAGAATAGGGTATAGAATAGTACTGTCGTATATGTGCGCTATCCTACACCCTTCTACACCATGAGCCAACCGACCGACCCAGCTAGCTTGGTACCGCCGCGCTTTTATCGGCCCATCCAGTTAGAGATGCAAGTATAAATATTTTGGGTCATTGGATCGACCCAAAAATTGATCAAATGAACTAGAGTGACATTTTTGTAGTTTGAGAAAAGTGAAAAAATTAACTAGAATGACATCCAATCATAATTAGTTGGCTGACAAAAAAAAAAACACTATTGGGTTGCATCCCTACATCCAGTCCCGACGCACCCGCATCGCTCGCTGCCCCGCTCGCTGCCCCCGCATCCGCGCGCCCGATTTCGTTTTTCTATAACCGTCCCCGATCCCGGTTTGTTCGCGCGCGAGACATGCAGTGCAAGTAGCTGCACTCCTCTCTAGGCTCTCACGTCTCACAGAGATTTGCATACACGCAACGAATGAGAAACGTACAGCCCTTGCTCCAGCTTGGTCAACACATGCGAATTTTTTTTATTAATAACTCAATTAAATAAGATATTTTAAAAACAACACTGTTTATTTTTTTTTTTTCAAAACTAACCCTTTTGTCACGCCATCACGCATCGCGCGGCAAAAGTGCCACTGTGGCGCGGCCAGGCCCACCCACGGCGCATTTGCCGCGCCAGGCGGGATGGCGCGCTAGTGGATTTGCCGCGCCAGGCGGGATGCCGTGGCAAAACCCCCTCACATATTTTGCAAATTTTGTTTTATAAAAAATTATATGTTGGCAACCAACTTAGTTTGGGAAAGAAAAAAAAGCTCATCTCCAATAGTTTTCCATAATTCACTTAAAAATAAAAAATTATGGGTCCGCGCTATTGTTTTTTCCCTTCGTGCGATTTCGATAACGCCGTAGCAGGTCGTGCCATCTGCTATGGCGGTTGTTTCACGTCGTTGCTCATGTCCAATCTGTTGTCGTGGTTGTTTCACGTCGTCGCTCATCTCCTTCACGCGTGTCGCCGCAGTTTCACGCCCATCGTCTCCAACTACGGCGACGCGCGTGAAGAGATGAGCTAGCGACGACGTGAAACAATCGCCAGAGCAGATGGCGCGACCTGCTACGGCGTTATGGAAATCGCACGAAGGGAAAAACAATAGGACGAACCCATATTTTTTGTTTTTAATTTTTGTTTTAAGTGAATTATGGAAAACTATTGGAGTGAGCTTTTTTCTTTCCCAAACTAATTGGGATTTGCCAACATATAATTTTTATGAACAAAATTTGCAAAATATGTGAGGAGGGTTTTTTGCCGCGCATCCCGCATGGCGCGGCAAATCTACTAGCCACGCCATCCCGCCTGGCGCGGCAAACTGCGCCGTGGGCCTGGGGCCGCGCCACGTGGCACTTTTTGCCGCGCCATGCGGGATGGCGCGGCAAAATGGTTAGTTTTGAAAAAAAAATAAACAGTATTGTTTTTAAAATATCTTATTAATTAGGTTTTATTAAAAAAAATTCACACATGCAAGGAACAGCACGGATACACCTCACAGGCTCATAGCACGTACTAGAATAAACATATATGCATACTCCCTCTGTTCTAAAAACAGAAGAATTAAAATATATTATAATACACATGTTATGGGTACTAAATTAGAGGAGAAGTAATACGATAGCAATTACAGCAATTGTATATATATTACGAAGAATTAACATGTTATGGGTACTAAATTAAGGAGAGAGTAATACTAAGTTTAGATGATCATTACTTAGCGCTACTAATTGTGACTAGCTCAATACTAACTATTACTGACTTAAATTTTACCGGAGAAAAAATATTAAAGTGTACCGATAAAATATACTACTAAGTACTAAAAAATACTGACAAAAATTAACAAGTACCAGTGAAGGTATCGAAGAAAAAAATAATGATAATTACTAAGTGGTGTCAGTATTTATCAATATTTTTTCTTTTATAATTATCAGTATTTTCTTTCGTAAGTATTTTTATCAGTAGTTTCTAGTATCTTTAAATAGCTTTCAATAATAATCAGCATTTCTCTTCAGTGTATTTCAATATCTTTAAGTAGTTTTCATTATTTTTTTATTCCGTGTATATCAGTATTTTTAAGTAACAAAGACTATATGTTGTTTCAGTATTTGTTAGTATAATCGTTCAGTATTTGTTAATATTGCCCTCTCTTTTTCCTTTGTTGTCATTATATTAGTAGTGCTCTTCGGTATATGTTAATATGTTGTTTCAGTTGTTGTCAGTATTATCCAGTTTCAGTTGTCAGTACTATCCGGTTTCAGTTGTTTTTAGTATTATCCTTCAGTATTATACTACTCCCTCCATTCCAAATTATAAGACGTTCCAAGAATCTTGGAGAGTCAAAGTTTTTCAACTTTGACCAAAATTATAGAGAAAAATATAAGATTTATACCATCAAATATACATATTATGGAAATATAACTAATGGAGAATCTAATTGCACTTAGTTGATATCATAAATATTATTATCTTATTATATAAATTTGGTCAAAGTTGAAAACTTTGACTCTCCAAAATTCTTGGAATGTCTTATAATTTAGGATGGAGGGAGTACTTGTTATCCAGTTTCAGTTGTTGTCAGTATTATCCTTCAGTATTGTAGTATTTGTTAGTATCTTCAAAGGTTTTCAGTATAATAACCTTAATAGTTGTTTGTAGCTTTAAATAATTGTCAGTATTTTAAGTATGTTTAAGTAGTATGTCGATACTATGATTCGATCAGTTTATTTAAGTACCTTTTCATATTTATCAGTATTTTTTATTGACTTTAGTAGTTGCTAGTATATTTAAATAGACATCTATTTTTTAGTTCAATATCTTTTTCACATGATTTTTTGATGTATCTTTATTAAGTAGTTGCTAGTTTAATATTGACTACAGTGTTGTAATGGCAACTACAATAGTCTTAGTACCAAAAAAAATTCTAAAACTAAGAGTACTAAAATACAGGGAACTACACTCGAAAAGAGATGTGCAAGTCACGAGCAGCTCGGGAGGAAAAATAAAGAAAAGTGAACCATGACTGCTGCTGATGCATGCAAACTGCAATGTTCAAGTTGTGATAGGAAACCACGTGCAAGTTGCATGCCTGCATGTAAAGAGATCCATATAAAAAAAGCAATCAACGAGATCCCAGCCGGGCACGCGCACGAAACCAGGAGCAGTCGAGGCGAGTGCGGGTGGGTACGCTGCGGGGGCGTGGAGAGAGTCGGAGGAGTCGGACGTGCGGGATAGGTTGGGCGCTGGGGTGCCGGACGAGTGTGTGGTCGGTTTGATCCACGGTTATATATATATATATATATATATATATATATATATATATATATATATATATATTTAGAGCGCCAATGGAGCATCCCAAATTTCACAACCGTAAATGTTTTTACCAACAACTATCTTTCATGTATGCACTAGCAAAGCGACCCCGCAACCGTAAATATTTCAGCCCCGCAACCGTAAATGTCGTAGAAGAAAGAGAATTCTAGATAACATTTACGGTTGTGGGATGAGAATTAGCAGTAACTTTTACGGTTGCGGTATGGAAGAGAGAATGGTGTGGCTGCCATTTACGATTGCGGGTGAGAATTAGTAGTAACTTTTATGGTTGCGGGATCAGATGACTAGTGACGCTCTAAATAATATTCAGAGCGTTGCGCTTCAAATAGCGGGGTCCTATATAATATATTATATATATATATATATATAATAATATATATTATTTTCTACTCCTAAGGAGTAATTATTTCATACTCTTAGGGAGTAGTTACTCCCATATGTATATATCTTGATTATATTATATATGTATATATATATATTTGGAGTAGTTACTACTATCTTTAATAAATCATATTGCGTATATGTACATACTTATTTAATAGTTTGAGTATGTTTATATACTTATTTTACGATACTTCAAATCTTACTTACGTAAAAATTTTCAAAAGAGCATATACTTTTCACTATATTACTAAAATGTCACTACAGTAGTATATAAAATAAGTATGACCATATACTCTATATATGGTTTGTTTCTTGCGGGGCAGATTTGTTTCTTGCGCTAGAATTCTAATACAGATATATATATATAGTAGTTACTCTCATGTGGTATATCTCTAGATTTATGATGTATATAGCCTAATAAAGTATATGTACGCGGAGTATATAATCATACTAAATATTTACAACAATATTTATGTTGAGTATGTATGTATACAAAGAGCATATGTTTATACTTATTTTATATAGTACTGTAATGACATTTATAGTAATATATTAAAAAATATAGGCTATGTTAAAAAAAATTCAGGTAGTAAGATTCCGAGTATCTTAAA
Source organism: Coix lacryma-jobi var. lacryma-jobi (assembly GCA_009763385.1). Taxonomy (NCBI): domain Eukaryota; kingdom Viridiplantae; phylum Streptophyta; class Magnoliopsida; order Poales; family Poaceae; genus Coix; species Coix lacryma-jobi. The sequence continues at coordinate 100,964,464 of CM019826.1, read as the reverse complement.
ATAAGTATATATATAACATACTCAAGGTGATAAATGAGTATACATCCATACGCAATGTTGATTACTACTCCTGGGAGTAACTACTCCCGGGAGTATATAAAATTTACCCTATATATATATAGGGTAATTATTTCCTACTACCTGGGAGTAGTTACTCCATGCATGTGGTATATCTTTAGATTTATGATGTATATAGGTCAACGAAGTATATGCACGCGGAGTATATAATCATACTAAAACATCTATGGTAGTATATATGAGTATGCATGTATACATAGAGTATATGGTTATACTTATTTTTTATAGTATTGTAATTATATTATAGTAATATATTAAAAAAATATAGGCTATGTTAATTTTTTCACGTAGTAAGATATAGAGTATCTTAAAATAAGAATGTAAACATACTCAAGATAATAAATAAGTATATATCTATACACAATGTTGATTATTAAAATGGGAGTAACTCTGGGGGTAAGTTTTCTATACTCTCAGAAGTAGTTACTCACATCTTTAATAACATATACTATGTATGACTGCATACTTATTTATCATCTTGAGTATGTTTACATACTTATTTTAAGATAGCCTAAATCTTAATACATGAAAAATTGTATCAGAGTCCATATTTTTAATATATTACTATAATGCCATTACAGTAGCATATGAAACAAGTATAACTATATAGTCCATGTATGCATACTACTCGACATACATAGTAATATAAATACTCTAGTATGATATATACTCCGTGTACATATATTTCATTAGACCATATACATCATAAATATAGAGATACATGCATGGGAGTAATTACTCTCAGGAAGTAGGATATATATATATATATATATATATATATATATATATTACCATAACATTATAGTAAATCACATAGTAACCAGTTACTATAATCTCGTAAATTGATATAGTAATTATCGTAACTCAAAGTGGCTATAAAATAAATTATTCTGTAGCTAGCTATAGAGTATATATATATATATAGAGAGAAGAGTGAGTGAGTTCTCTATACTCCTGGGAGTAGTTACTCTCATCTTCAATAAACCATATTGAGTATGTGTATATACTAATTTATCAGTTTGAGTATGTTTATATATTTATTTTAAGATATTTTAAATCTTACTCACGCGAAATTTTTCAAAAGAGCATATACTTTTTATTATATTACTAAAATACACTACAATAGTATATAAAATAAGTATGACCATATACTTTATGTATTCTTTGATACTTGACATATATGGTACTCTAAAATGTCTAGTATGATCATATACTTTGTCAACACTACAATAGTTGTTGATGGTATACCGTTATCATCAGGTCTTATAATTACTCTAACTTGCCAGTGAAAGACACACGGGAAGCAGTACTAATTAAGACCATTTTTGTTCGGCCTTTGGTGATTATTTTTAATTTTAGGAGAGAGAGTAGTGAGAGGATGACAATAATGGTTCCGGCACAGCGGACAGGCAACATAGATTTGCCACCGGACGATGGCTACACGTGGCGTAAGTACGGCCAGAAGGATATACTGGGATCCAGATTTCCAAGGTAATTCAATTTTGGTTTGAATCTATGCAGAAATTTACTTTCTTATTTGGCATGGTTGAATTGTACTGAAATGTTGAAAATCTCTCAATTACCTTATAATTAGGTGAGACGAACAGAGATTTATATTGGTAAATCAATAATATTGCCAATCTCGTCTAAATAGTATAGTAAATCTAACTTATATGATACTACAAGTAAATAAAGATTTAATTGGCTGCGACGCTGGGTTTCCAATGATTTCGTATATACGGGGAGTTTTTGTTTGTGGCAAAAAAAAAAATAGTTTGTTACATCAGATGTTGCGGCACTAATTTAGTCTATTAAAAATAAGCTAATTATAAAAATAATTACCCACCATATGCTAATTAACAAGACGAATCTATTAAGATAAATTAATCTGTCATGAGTAAATGTTTACTGTAGCACCATATTGTCAAATCATGAACTAATTAAGTTTAATACATTCATCTTGCAAATTAGCCTTCGGCTAAAAAATTAGTTTTTTTAATTACTCTATTTTTAATAGACTAAATTAGGACCACAAAATCCGATGTGATACGACTAAAAATTTTGCTGGAGAAATAAACATCACCTTATCTTTTATGCTATTAGGGGCTGGCAGGCAACTCAGCAGCCAACAGCAATCCTGTCTACAGGCATAGCAAACTGGACACCTGAATCAGTTGCCTGGGCCAGGTAGCATGTGAAACCACAAAGCAAATAGCCCCTTAGGAATGTCTCAATGCAAGATTTGATCTTCCAGTTTCCAAGACCATGAAACAAAACATAAAACAGATCTCCTTCTCAGTGTAAAGTTTTATTGCACGGTTTTATAGATTATTTTAGCTATTTTTAGATCCTACCGGGCTCCGTATATGTGGCTCAAAGAAGAAATCGCCGGGATGAAACGTCCGAAAGCTCTCAATGAGCGTTTCACGTTGTTTTCTAAAATTTGGAAACCGAGCTGATTTGTTTCGTGGTCATGAAAACTTTCTCTCTCTGGGCATGTTCGTTTCCCTGGCAAATTTTTTTGCCAGTCGCATCGAACGTTGCGGCACTAGTTTAGCCTATTAAAAATATAGTAATTAAAAAACTAATTTGTCAGCCGGAGACTAATTTACGAAACGAATCTATTAAACTTAATTAGTCCATGATTTGACAATGTGGTGCTACAGTGAACATTCGCTAATAATGGATTAATTTATCTTAATAGATTCGTCTCAGTAATTAGCATATGACCCTGTAATTAGTTTTATAATTAGTTTATTTTTAATAGGCTAAATTAGTGCCGCAATGTTCGATGTGACTGGCAAAAAATTTTGTCAGGGAAACGAACACCCCCTCTCTCCTTCAGTTTCATGCAAAAAACTAATATGACACACTATTTAATGTACATGAAATCTTTGATGAAACTCTATTGAGACTGGGCTTATAGCATGCTACCTGCTGTCTTTGGTCACGAGATTCAAGTCACTGAGCATATGCTTCCACACCCTTTCCTATATGTTCGCATGGTTGTGGGTCATTCACATTTAACTTCATGTTGACTTAATTGCTTCACTTTTCTTGCTTTAATTTCTCACGGCAAAGGCCAACATCAGTGAATATAAATTGGTTATAAAGTCCAATTTCAAAACATCAACTGTCGTAACATATTGTCTGGTTTTGTTGTCTTAGATTTCACCTTGCTTGTGCGTATCCTGTGTCAATTTGTGCGCGCAAGAAATTGATTAGACAGAAGAAATCATATAACAGAAAGTAGTGTGAATCTCCAGTTCGCCACAGCGACACTTTCGCATAGTGAAAACACTATATCTAGACTACTAGTACGTTTTCACTATGGGTAATCAGCAGTCGTCTCGCAACGTTTTTTTTTTAAACATTTCCTATATTTTAGGCGCTTGAACAGTTTTGTAAAATCATTCTATAGAAAAAATTATTATTTATTTATTATGATTTATGCTAATAGTTTTGCACTATTAGATGGAGATCTGAAGGTTGTTAGTCATCTTCTGAAAAGATGCTATATTTTAGACGCCTGAAATATAGCAAATCCCTTTTTAAAAAATATTCCCTAATTATTATATTTCAAACATATGGTGGTGTATATATTGGATTTTGGTTCTACTCGTATTATACTAAATCGAATTTAAATCAAAAAGTGGTAAATCACAAAGTTGTGTAACTTTTCAAGATCTCAACTTTTATTTCGGCTATTTCTCCATCCGAGGTCATTTAAAAAATTTAAATTTTAAATTTAACAAATTCGAACATAGATTTCTATGATAAGATAGATTCAAATAAAAAAGTGATCAACTACAAAGTTTCATAACTTCACCAGATCTGCAACTTTCGTTTTGATTGTTTCTTCATCGAAGTCATTTGAAAAAAATATAATTTTGAATTTCAAAAAATGACAACTTCATACAAGAATTTGAAGTGGCAAATGATTTCAGCTGAAAAGTCATCAATTACAAAATTGTATAACTCATCAAGGTCTACAACTTTTATTTTGGTCATTTCTTCATCTAACAAAATAATAGTATATCTGAGACATATGTCATTTGTAAACAATGTTTACTATCATTTTGTTGGACGAAGAAATAACCAAAATAAATTCGTGGACCTTGATGAGTTGTACAACTTTGTTGTTCATAACTTTTACAACTGAAATCTTTTGCCACTTCAAATTCTTATTTGAAGTTGCCATTTTTTGAAATTCAAAATCTGGATGTTCAAACAAAAATATGACCAAAATAATAGCATAAAACACAGTAAATTATTAGAGCATGATTTTATAAATTTTGAGAAAAAGTTAAGTGATTTGAAGTTAGTACGAGGAATAAAGACTAGTTACAAGTTTTAGCCAGAGATCAAAATGAGATATTAGAGTTCTTCGACAATTTAAATTAAATTTGAAACAATATTTTGAGATATCAAATGATTTCAAATAAAAAGTTATAAACATCAAAGTTATATAACTTTTCAGTATGTGCAACTTTTATTTTGGTTATCTCTTCATTCAAGATTGTTTGAAAATTTTAAATTTTAGTACTTAATTTAAATTATTCGGCGTCTATTTATAGGAACAGCTCTATGGCAGCTCAATATAGAGCCGCCCCTACAAATAGTTGCTATTTGTAGAGGAGGCTTATCACAAAGCCACCCTTAAAAATTCATTTGTCGGGACAGCTTATTTCGGAAGCATTTGTAGGGGCGTTTACATAGAGACGCTTAAACAAAAAATGGGAAACGTTGCTACAAATTATTTTTATAGTAGTAAGGTAGGAGAAGGGAGCGAAGATAAGGCCGTGAGGGGCGGTCGGTGTGAGAAGGGGAGGGGCGGAAGAGGAGGGGGGGGGGGGGGGGGGGGGGGGGAGGAAATAAAGCTGCTGAGACGTGGTTCTACAGTTTGAGTGACCACTTGAATAAACTTTGAGTCTAGGCACTAGACAGGGATCAATACTAGTTACTATTATCAAGGTTGGTTGGTTTCAAAATCTTACAGTAACGTACATTTGTTAACGAACTGGCAGTGATATCTTTGTCACAAACGGTTTTATTAATTTTTCGGTAGTAGTGGGGACTATAGGGATTGTGGCTTATGTAGTAGTATGCATACTATTACTTTTTTTTTTATCATCAACATAAATATGTTAATCCCAATATCTCCCCAACATCAAAAGGTTGCATGTGTCATTTTCTTTATTCATTATGTGTTTAGAATTCTTATTAGTATATCCTATATTTCATGAAGGATGGAGTATATATAGTAATACTCCGTAGTTTTATTTTGCACTTTTCCTAATGGTCAGATGCCTAGCTATTATGGATTCTCTCTTCTGGTGATATCTTATCCATCCCTTACTTGATTTTTTCGTCCATCCAATCTTAGCTTTACATGTCCTTGAGCCAACCAGGAGGATCTTGCCTAAAATTTTGCTATATTTCAGGAATATGAAAATAATTAATTAAGTCTTCATCACGAACTTCATCACGAATTGGTTTTCGATATGCATGAACGCATGGTACATATGCATACTCAATAAGTAATATATCTATATATGTATATCTCAACTCGTTCGGAATAATTATGCATGGCGAAAACCACATCACCTATGTATAGGATAATAATATGTAATTAATAAATATATACTTGCTTGTAGTGTATCAATATTGCTATATATCGGCAGGAGCTATTATAGGTGCACTCACAAGAAACTACTACGGGGTGTGAGCAAAGAAGAAGGTGCAGCGCCTAGACGACGACCCGTTCACGTACGAGGTCACCTACTGCGGCAAGCACACCTGCCTCACGTCCACGACGCCGCTCCTCACCCTCCCAGCAGGCTCTGCACTGGGGGGGCCTCAACTACCAGCAACATGCTAACCAACTCCCCGACTGGTTCAGCAGCAGTCCTTGCACCCGGCCAGGACCTCTTAATGGCGGCCGCTGAACATCCTGCACGAGCGCTGTCCACGACCATCCAGCTCGGCATCAGCTGGATGTCATCAACCTCGTTGGCTCAGGTTCCGCCGAGGGAAGCAAACACTCAGTGAACGTGGCCGCATCAAGAATGGACACCGCCGAATACCCGGTTATGGATGGACTAGCTGATGCCAACTCTGGCAGCAACGGAGGGAGCAGCACGCATGGACGCCATCTTCCTGCTCATCGTCATTGATGTCGTACCTAGATCCATGCATGTGGATGTGCATCTTAGCCTTGTTTAGAATATTTGGAAACGCACTGTAGCACTTTCGTTATTATTTGACAAACTTTGTCCAAACATGGACTAACTAGGCTCAAAAGCGTCTCGACATGTAGATACTAAAAGTACAATTAATTATTTTTTACCTACATTTAATACTCGCATGCATGCAGCTAAAAATTGATGTGACGAAGAATGTAGAAAAATTTGGGGGAAGTTGGGGGAAACTAAACAGAGACCTAAGGACCAATGTCCTCTCTGGCGATCGGTCATTGTGATTCGAGTTTCAGCATCATTATGACCTTTTAACTTCTTACAACAACCATGTAGGCGTAGGCATGGCATAGTGTGTGTGTATATATATATATATATCTATATATTATATATATATATATATAATCATACTCCTAGGGAGTAGTTACTCCCATGTGTATATTCTCTTGATCTATGACGTTTACGATCTGACGAAGTATACGTAAACGAGGTATATAATCATACTAAACCTTCTAGGTACCATGTAGGTTAAGTATCCAAACATACATACAGTATATGATCATACTTATTTTATATACTGTGTAGTAGTATTTTAGTATATATTAAAAAGTATAGAATCTTTTGAAATTTTTTGCGTAAGTAAGATTTGAAATATCTTAAAATAAATATATGAACATACTAAAACTGATAAATTAGTATGTACGCATATGTAATGTGGTTTATTGAAGATGAGAGTAACTTCCCAGGAGTATAGAAAACTCATTGTATATATATATGTAGGTATGTTAGTATATATGTATGTAGGTATATATGTATATAATATGTATATATAATATTGATATATATTACACATATTATATATATGTAGATATAGATATAAATATACATAATATATATATGCAATATATATACAGTATAGTATATATATATATAGTATAATATATATAGATTATGTATATATATATATACATATGTATATATGATATATATATATATATATACATAAGATGTATATATGTATAATATATATATACATACATATGGTATATATGTATATATATATAACATATATATGTATATATATGATATATTATATATATACATATATATAATAGATATGTTATCATAGAATATATATATATATATATATACACGGTAAATTTAATTATACTCCGGAAGTAGTTACTCCCACCTTCAATAATCAACATTGTGTATGTATGTATACGTTATATTATCACCTTGAGTATGTTTACATACTATTTTAAGATACTCAAAATCTTACTACCTGAAAAAAAATTAGCATAGCCTATATTTTTTAATATATTACTATAAATGTTATTATAATACTATATAAAATAAGTATAACCATATACTCTATGTATATATACATACTCACATAAATATTATTGTAGATATTTAGTATGATTATATACTCCGCGTACATATACTTCGTTAGGCTATATACATCATAAATCTAGAGATTATACCACATGGGAGTAACTACTCCCAGGGAATATGAAATAATTACCCTATATAATATACTATATTGGGAACTCATGGCTTCCAATAGTATCGGAAGCCCTAACCAAATCACGTAAATTGGTCAACCGAAACAGCACCAGGCTGCTAGCCGACAAAAACCACCATCCCGGACCATATAAATTGGCACCTGAAACCCTAGCCCACATATCCAGCCCCAGCCCCCGACCCCCAGTGTCGTCGCGCTCCACCGCGCCGCATGCGCACACCTCACCGTGCGCCATCGCGTGCCCCCGCGCCCTCCTCGGTGAAGCCGCGCGCCGCCACCGACGATCTGCTGGCCTGCCCGTGGTGCACGCCGCTGCCCCTCGTGTGGCGCGGGCTCGTCGACACCGGCCCGGCCCTGCTCCACCGCGACGTGGTCCTCATCGAGTAGGACGACCTCCCAGATGAGCGTGTTTGGTTGCTGGCCGGAGGACGGGGTAGCGGGGGCATAGCAGACGGCGTCAGCGACGGACACGAACGTGGCGACCTCGGTGATAAGTTGCGGGTTGCGAGAGGGCGCGAGGTACCCGGTGTTGGCGTGGCGTCCCTTGCGAGAGGGCGGCGAGGTTGCGTACCAGGGTGCTTGGTGGTGGAGTAAAGTCCACAGTAGCAGCAGGAGGAGCTCGAGAGCCACGACGGGCAGGCGGTCGACGAGGTCCGCGGCGAGACGCGACCGACAGAGAGGTGGTGCCAGCTCGGCCGAAGGTGAGGAGTGCGTCCATGTGGTGAGCGGATGGCGGTGCCGCGGAAGGGTGGTGCGCCGTCGCGCGAGCCACCACGTGATGTGCGTCGGCTGCTCCTCCCCCAGATAGGTTTTTATGCTTTCAAGCATAGATCTTTAATTTTTATGCATAGCGAAAAACTATGACAGCAAAATAGTCAAGAAAAATAGTGTTTGCTTGCTTGCAATTATCGGTTTGTATGCATTGTTGAACCTGTCATTTTGAAAATATTTGTGATTTCTATGCTGAGTTTCCTAGATTTCTATGCACGATGTAAAAAGTGATGCTGGAGATATGCATTTGTTATGTTAAGCTATGCTTCGTCTTCAACATTCTATGCGTCCGAAGAGTCCACGGAATGATATAATCTTGAGGGCAATAAGATTCAAATTTCAAATTTTATGGGAAAATATAGATTTCTATACATCAAGCCCACTAGTTTCTAACATTAGGCTAAGTGGAATTCAAATTTCAAATTCAAAGCAAAAGGTACCTAAGTTTCTATACATGAAGACATAAGTTTCTATACTACCTCACGGCTCGGTTAAATTCAAATTTCAAATTGTAAGAAAAGGGGGACAGGTTCTATGTTTTGTAGGGTTTCTGTTCATTGCTACCTGTTAATTATGCATTGTTCTATGATGGAACCTTAATATGGACCATGCCATAATTCAAAATTATTGGAACATCGAATGGTGCACATGTTTTTATGCTCACGGTCACATGATTCTATGCACTCCTTTCCTATTAATAATACATCCTCTCTGTTAAGGTGGACCCGATACGGTTTCGAAACAATAATCCCGCAGAGGAGAGGGAAGGGGAGAATGATTCTATGCTTTGTAGGGTTTTTATGTATTTTTCACTTGCTAATTATGCAGTGCCTATATGATAAAAAACTTTTGTATCAATGTGCCTTGATTCAAATTTCAAATTTTTAGAGAACATCAGATCGTCCATTGGTTTCTATGCTCACAGTCACATGATTCTATGCGTAGTCAGAAGCATTAAACTCTATACCTTAAAGTATAAAATTATGAATTTCAAAATTTTCAAAAAAAATATTCAAAATGGATCTTGAATCGTGCATATAAATGTCAGAGATTCAAATGGTGAAAACCGTTTTGAATTTGATGTTTCGTTGAAGAGTTATCGTGAAAAAATGGAAATTGAAAAAATGGAAGAATTGGATGGGTTCTTTGCATGTAGGCATGCGTTAGTGCTTGACGAACCAGAATGTCAGAGACATCATCAGTAGATGATTACTCAGACCAGTCCTGGAAGTCACGGGAGATCCGAAGACGTGATACAAAGTAGACATGGATTAGGACTCTCATTGTAACTTAGTCGGACTATGACTGAAGGAAGTTTGGTAAATAGAATAGGACTCCTCTGTTGTAAGCAACTAGGACTCGGTATGCGCCGTGCTCTACCAGGCTATATAAGGAGAAGCAGGCGCATACCCCCACCATTGAATCTTGAATCATAACACAAGGCACACGCCGCCACTGGACGTAAGGTATTACGCTTATTTAGCGGCCTGAACCAGTATAAATCGTTGTCTCTGGTGTTCTCGCGAGGAGTATACGAACGCCGATCCCACCGAACAAATCATCTCGAGAAACCCGTGACGAGTTGCCGCCGTTAACAAACACTGAATAACTGGCGCGCTAGGTAGGGTCTCTCGGCGATTCCATGACCAAGAGCTCGACGAACCACTTCAACATGTTCCGACGGGATCTATTTTTGTTTTGGGCTCATGGACTTGCATAGCGGATGATCAAGGAAAGTTGCATGGCTACCTTCAACTCAAATCAGAAGCACAAGCCACACAAAAAACAGATGATCTTAGACAAGCGCTGAGGAATCTCACGCTCGTGGATCCGCAAAGACATTCAGATCGAGCTGAAGCATCCGACTCCTACTCGGACACGCAATCTTGGTCCAAAGAGGACTTGGACTCTAGGCACCACATCCCTTTTGGATTACACAACACAGCAAAGACCTTCCAAGAGTTGATTGGATCGAATCTCAAGAAGCTTCAGCAGATCCCACTAACAGGGGCCCAATAGGGACTCATGTTTAGCTCAACCGAGGAGGCAACATCGTCCATTGGCCAATACAACCAGCCCCGGCTAGTTGGTTGGCACGATTGACCAACAAATTTTATACCAAATGGATACCAGCTCCCCTTCGAAGAGAACAACACCTCAATGGAGCTAATCTCTAACGCTTCTACCCTGGAATCAGTTACACCGGGATCAACAAATCAGGGTTTCACTCGCGAAGTCTTCATGACAGGACAACACTCATCATTACGACCTCCAACTCCCCCAGATGTCTTCCGTGATGATGAAACCTTGAGTATGATACCTGATGACGATCCAAAGCACCTGGGGAGACTGAGACCTTAAAAGTGGAAAGAATAACGAAAAATCAAGCTAAAGATGCCTGAAGAAGACAAGCGACTCATCGTAAGGAGGCAATCGATCGATACCAAGCACAGCTTGAGGAATACAACAGTCGCAGATGCTTAGCAGAGGAAGCCGAGTTACAAGCCTGCAATCAACGCGACCAGGACATACAATCTCAGTATGATCACGATAGACGATGGACCGACTGCTCGCGCAACCTCGAGCCTGAATTCATGAGGTAGCTGGGCACAAGGTGTACCAAACCCCTTACCAGAATATCATGGCTCTAGCCACGAAGATGGGAGCCAAAGACAACCGCACAACAGATGAAGAGCGACGGTTGATCATGCTTTAGACTACCACACTACAACTCAAAGGCAGAACCTTGAGTCTTTAGCCGATGCTCAGGACTCATCCCATCCAAGACAGAGACGACCCGCTCACGAACAACTCGGTCGCGTTCTAGCTAAGAGCTGTCTCGGAAACCGGGTCCTTGATCAAGCAGAGGGAGGGGCCGAATCATCATATCGAGGAGGCGGCAATCTAGACTCCGACGCAGTCGATCGCTTCCCCTGTTTTTCCCAAAGGCTTGGAGCAGTCCTGTTCCCCCATAAATTCAAACCTGGGAACTACTCCAAGTACGACGGGAAACAGAACCCAAACGGTGGCTCAGACTATGTCAAAGCAACGATTGTCAAAGCACTATTTCTACCAATGGCTCTAGAGACAATGCCTCTTGCATGGTTTTGACAGACTCTAGGCCGAGTCCATCGACTCCTAGGAACCAACTTCACCGTGTCTTCATCGAGAACTTCGCGGGTTGTTCCCAAGAGACCAGACCCTCGAACTAAGCTGCGAACCTGCAAGCAGCAGAAGAATGAGACCTTGGGAGAATACTATAGATGTTTTTCTGAGATTCGCTCAACAATCTCGGACATAACGGATCGAGAAGTAATTGATCTTTTTGGCAATGGAATTTGCGAAAGATACAATTACAAAGACTTCATGAAGCAAGACCCGATCACCGCTGACGAGTTCCACCGAGTAGTGAATTCCATGATCCCAACAGAAGAGCGCACTCAGGAACGCTTTCCCAAAAGAAACACGCAAGGTGATCGAAGGCAACAATCAGAGAGGAAATCAGCCGCCCCAGCCCGGAAAAGGATCGAGGATAGCACTATGGCATCCATGGAGCCTTAGAAAAAGGGGAACAAACCTTCAAGCTTTGATGATCTCCTAGACGGTCCATGCCCCTTTCACCAGAAAGGAGGACACCCGACCAGACACTGCAGACAACTCAAGGACGAGGAGGATTGAACTCCGACTTCAACAAGAGCAAGAAAGACAAAGGCAAAAAGACAGCTGAAGACCCGCATCAGGGCGCTGGCAACTTTCAACACCCCAAAGGCAGTATTAACGTCATATTTGGAGGAGTAACCACCAGCGATAGCAAGCACCTTCAGAAGCTTTCCTTGCGAGAAATCATGTCAGCCGAACCAGCGACTCCTAAATACCTCGACTAGTCTGAGCATCCGATAAATTTTTCTTGAGCAGATCAATGGACCAGTGTCTCCAATGCAGGGCATTACCCGCTAGTCCTGGATCCTACGGTCGCCGGGTTCAAATTAGGAAGAGTACTTATAGATGGAGGAGCCGAACTCAACGTCATCTTCGCAAGCACCCTACACAAGATGAAACCTAGACCTAGCAACTCAGCTCACACCTTCAAGTGTCCCCTTCTATGACATAGTACCCGGAAAGGTGGACACATACCACTCGGAAGGATCATCTTACCCGTTACTTTTGGAACTCTAACCAAACTATCGAACGGAGTACATCAGTTTTGAGTAGCCGATTTCGAGTCATCTTATCATGCCATATTCGGACGACCAGCTATCGCCAAATTCATCGCAGTACCACATTATCTGTACCTACTCCTAAAGATGTCGGGTCCTAAAGGAATTCTAACCTTCAAGGGAGATTTGAAGCGTTCCTTCGAATGTGACACAGAGGTTGTCCAAATTGCGGAAAAAGCTCAACTTACCACAGAGATACAGAAACTCACGCAAATGGTACATAATACCAAGTCTGAGGACTCGGAGATTCCGGCCAAGAAGGCGGGAACCATCCAATCACAGCAGAAGTCTCTACAAAAACGATCGACCTGGAAACTGGCGATCCCTCGAAGACGGTGCTTATCACCGCTCACCTATCTGAAGCATAGGAGCTCGCGCTCACCAAGTTCCTCAGAGCAAACAAAGACATTTTCGTCTAGAAACCAGCAGACATGTCAGGTGTTCCAAGGAACTTGGTTGAGCACAAGCGAATAAAAGAAGGTTCCAGACCCATCAAGCAAAGATTACGTCGTTTCTCACTAGAAAAAAAGGAGGCAATCAAGAAGGAAATAGGCAAACTACTAGCAGCCGGGTTCATCAGAGAAATTCTTCATCCCGATTGGTTGGCCAATATAGTGCTATAAAAAAGAAGAACTCTGCTGAGTGGCGCATGTGCGTCGACTACACATACCTCAACAAGCACTGTCCAAAGGATCCTTTGGATTACCAAGGATAGACCAAATAGTTGATGCCACCGCAGGTTCTGCTCTATTATCTTCCTAGACTGTTACTCCAGGTATCATCAGATCGCTCATAAAGAGGAAGACCAGCCCAAGACACGTTTATAACTCCGTTTGGCGCCTACTGTTATAAAACCATGTCCTTTGGGCTGAAGAACGCAGGAGCCACTTATCAACGAGCCATCCAAGATTGCCTAGGTGACCAGATCGACCACAACGCGGAGGCATATGTTGATGATGTGGTCATAAAAACAAAAGATCCGACTACCCTCATAGCAGACCTGGAGGAAACCTTCACCGGATTATGCACTTATAAATGGTGGCTAAATCCTACAAATGTGTTTTCATATAGTACCTCAGGACAGTTACTCAGATTCTGATTAGTCATCGAGGCATCAAAGCTAGCCAAAAGCAGATTAAGGCTATCACCGCTATGAAGCCACCAACCTCGGCCAAGGATGTTCAAAAGCTCACTGGGTGCATGACAGCTCTCAACAGATTTATCTCAGGCTAGGAGAAAAGGGATTATCTTTCTTCAAAACTTAAAGTTGGTGATAAATTTCAATGGACAGAAGAGGCTGACAGGGCCTTTGAGCAACTCAAAGAATACCTAATCAACTCTCCTATCCTAACACCGCCAGAACCTAGGGAACCAATGATGCTATACATCGCAGCTACTACACACGTGAGCACAACAATAGTGGTGGAGCGCAAAGATGATCATCATGTTTATAATATCCAATGACCGGTCTACTACATCAGCGAGGTACTCTCCGACTCAAAGGTCACAGGTACCCGCAAGTTCAAAAATGTTTGAACGCTCTACTCATTACATCAAGAAAGCTACGACACTACTTCGAAGCACATGAAATCACAGTTATCACAGACTTCCCGTTGGGTGAGATCCTTCATAATCCTGATGCTACGGGTAGAATCTCTAAATGGGCAGTCGAGCTAGACACCCTAAATATCAAATTCACTCCAAGGAAGGCTATCAAATCTTAAGTCCTAGCTAACTTCGTCGCCGAGTGGACAAAATTTCAGCAGGCTCAAGATGGCTTTATCCTAGAACATTGGAAGATGTACTTTGATGGATCCTTAAAACTCGGTGGTGCGGGCGCCAGAGTCCTAACATATCACCAGTAGGAGAGCAACTCATGTATGTTCTACAAATCATGTGCTCAGCTACCAACAATGAAGCAGAATACGAGGCGCTTCTTCACGGGCTACGATTAGCAGTCACTTTGGGCATCAAGCGACTATTAGTCTATGGCGATTCCTCTATGGTCATTCATCAAGTCAATAAAGACTGGGACTGCACCAAGGAAATAATGGACGCCTATTGCGCTGAAGTCCGCAAGCTAGAGAAAAATTCTCAGGACTGGAACTCAACCACATCACGCGAGACCTCAATGTTGCCGCTGACGTTCTGGCTAAACTTGGATTCGACAGGGCTTCTGTTCCGAGTGGTATCTTTGTACATAAGCTATCCAAGCCTTCAATCCGGCAAAAAGAGGAACCCGCCCCAACACCAGAAAGTCAGATCCTTACCGTATCACCCGACTGGACCATGGTCTTCATTGACTACTTCAAAGAGCACAAACTGCCGAGTGACATGGCCATAGCGGAACAAGTCACCAGACGTAGCAAAAAACTATGTTCTAGTCGGGGATAAGTTATATCGACTCTGCGCTTCTTCAGGAGTTCTACTAAAATGTATCTCTCCAGAAGAAAGTAAAGAAATCTTGGACGAAATTCACTTGGGTGTTGTGGCAATCATGCAGCATCAAGGACATTAGTCGAAAAAATCTTTAGATCCGGGTACTACTGGCCCTCAGCCCTGAAAGATGCAAAAGACCTAGTCCGTCGTTGTCAAGCATGCCAATTTTTCGCAAAACAACAGCATGTCCCTGCACATGAGCTGATTTGCATCCCTCCATCATGGCCGTTTTCGTGCTGGGGGACTCGACATGGGGGGTCCTCTAAAGCACGCACCTGGTGTTTTTGAGTACATCTACGTGGCAATTGACAAGTTTACCAAGTGGATCGAGTACATGCCTCTCAAGTCAAATTAGTCAACATGCAGTCTACAATTATACATTTGTGAGTATCTACATCGAGGTGGACAGATAGCGACACTTGGGCTCCATTTACGACAATTGAGTTCAAATCCTGGGCCAGTGACTGTGGAGTAAAGATAGACTACGCATCAGTAGCTAACCCACAGTCAAATGGTCAAGCTGAAAGAGCAAACACCCTCATATTAGCCGGCCTCAAACCAAGACTGTTTGATCTCCTAAAGGATCACGGCAGGAAGTGGCTGGAAGAGTTACCCAAGGTAGTTTAGGGGCTACGGACATAGCGAAGCAGAGCAACAGGGCAGACTCCTTTCTTCCTGGTCTACGACACGGAAGCAATCCTCCCAGCAGACTTAATATGGAACTCTCCAAGGACTGAGCAGTACAATGAAGGTGAGGCCGATGGCACAAGGCGACTAGAAGTCGACAATCTCGAAGAAGCCTGACTAGCCGCACTCTTTCAATCAGCAAGGTATCTACAAGGGATGAGGCGCTATCACGACAAGAACGTCCATCACCGTACCTTCCAAGTAGGCGACATGGTCTTGAAGAAAATTCAGAACACCACAGGACGCCACAAGCTCATGAGTCCATGGGAAGGACCATACATAGTCTCCAAAGTTACAAGACCCGGGTCGTTCGAGCTAGTCACAGTGGATGGTTGTCAAGTGCCAAATTCATGGAATATTGAGCATCTAAAAAATACTATACCTAAGGACTACGCTACGAATACGACTCAGGCAACGTGTAATCCTCCAATTTATATTAATAAAGATTGATCTTCAGCGGAAAAGCAAAGCATTACAAGTCTTTCTTTTTCAGCAGCTATGTTTATCACGACAATTAGTCGGATAAAACAAACTGATCCATAAATTCTACAGAGAGCATACAATAGGGTTTTAGCCATTGTATATCGCTACTCTCAAACTCCATCGATTAATATTTTTTCCGGATTAGATTTTTCTAGCCAAGAGCAGGCTATATTTGAGTTACGAGCTCTGAGCTCAATACAACTCTACGGTTAGTACGGCTTAAAACCCGGCTACCAACCTATAGAGAACACAATATTTTTAAAGAGAAAATATTGGTTCCTATAAGGCGCGATAAGAAGAGCAACCCTCACCTTGTCGCACCCTTAATCGGATAGAGGATGCTCTGATTCTGCACTCAAGCTACATGCAACAAGAGGATTCGATCCACCCTATAGGAACCATCACATTGGTCCTTACAGGTGCTTGATCACGCCTATCCCTTGAAACAGGATACTAAGAGTAGTACTCGGGCAGGCTAAGCATTCTTTAAAATCATCAAAGATTAAGAAAAGCTAAGTCACATGACCCAACCTAAAGTGCTAAAGGAGCGCTCGGATAGACCCGTCCAACGAGACGCCTGGTCATACATCCATCATAACAAAGACCCGTTGACAAAAATTCCTTGCAACGATGAGTCGACAACAAAAAAAACTCATACACAACAAAGCAGATTCAAAAGTAAACCATACTTGTTTTCTATAATTATCAACATTTCTGTTTACAGGAAATACAAGATCCACGTCATAGACAAAGGACTACTACTCAACAAACAGATCTAAGATTTGAGAGTACTCCCCGCGACAGTCTTGACTTCATCCTCCATCGCCGTTGATCTTCATCGCTCTTCCCTTCAGGCAAAGTCATGATGGAAGATAGATCAAAAGATGGCAGATGGAGTCGCAAAGTAGCAAGGAGTCCGCACACCACCGAAGTAGTCATATCCTTGATATATTGGGTAAGCCACACTGGCGCGGCTTTAGCTTGATCAATCATGGATTCTTCGACTCCTTCAGGCGTGGCACCAGTCAAGCACTGGCTCCACAGCCTGCTCTAACGCCTTCAAAGAGTCTTGAGAAGTTTTTAAAAGACTCTTGGGACTCCTTCAATTGCGCCTGAACCGCTTCCAGAGCTTCCCGCGACTCCTTCGCGACTTCAAAGCCTGCAGCAGGTCTCGATCAGCACTTCACGACACTCAGAACATTGGCTTCTTGAAGAGTACTCTGTGCATTAGCAATACCTCCTCAGTTCCGTCTCCTTACGGTTGAAAGCATTCTGCCATCCCGCTGCAAGATTCTGTGACTCTGCAAGCCATAACATAAACACAGATGAGTACTATGACTTCAAACCAAGGATCTAGAGTTTATCTCCGACTACCAGTGAGTTGTTTCTTCGAAGACTTCATAGTCCCTTGAACTTCTGCTCAGCGGTAGCATGTTAGAGAGAAGATCAATCTCTCGCTGATTGGCTGCATCCCGCTCATCAACAACAATCTTAAGCTTTTGCTGAAGCTCATTGATGCAGTGTGCAAGACTTGAGTAGCCACCTTCTGGCTAACTTGATCCTAGGCTATATATTATTTCAGAGCTTGATTTTCGACGGAAAGCTCCTAGCGATCCGAGTAATCTATTCAGTCACTTTAACGTCGAAACCCTGCACAGAAAAGATGTTTTAGCACTCGGACCATCCATGACGCCAAATCAAAGGAAATTCAAGGGTTACCTCAATAAATTCCTTAATCGCCAAAGTCGGCGCCATCACCGATCACCCAGTTCCTTTAGACGGACAAGATCTAGGTTGTACCCCGACTTCGAGCTTCATTCCTTGATGTGAGGACTCGGGGATCACGAGATCCTTTCCGCAAAAGGACTGAGGCTTCGACTTCATCGCCAGCATCGGTACCAGCTCGGACCATCTCCAGAGTCGGCTCACAGGCTGACGGAAGAACCAATCATTCATCACCTCGGGTAAGTTCTAACTGAGCGGGAGAACAAAAGATAGAATACAAAGCACCAACCTGAGGCAATGGAAGAATATCCACCTAAAGATCCTATCGTAAGGGCACCAGATGGAGAGGGGTCGGACATGGATTCACCTGACTACAGGTAGGAGGGATGCTTGATCTTGCTTCCTCCTGCGTCTCCGACTCCTCCCCTTTCTGGGCTTCAACCGTATCATCTACGGTAGCTTCATCAATCTTCACTTCCTCCTACGGAGTCAAGTCACATAATGACCACAAACAATCATGGAAAAACAGTACACAGTTTACAAACTTCACCAGAAAAAGCTTACTTGGTTACTTCAAGTTCAGGGGAAGCTCAGACTTTGCTTTTTTGGTTGCTGCTCCGGGAGGGAAGTTTCTTCCGTAGCAGCTCCGCCAGCAGAAGATCCTTGGGCCGTCCTATCGTCTACATCAAATAGAGATATAAGACACGGATTTATAAAGCTCCAAACAATAGTCAGCCAAGTACTCGGGTTCCCTTACCAGGAGCACCCGGATTATAGTGTTTCTCAGCCAACACTTTTGATGAAAGAATTTTACAGCAAGCACAGCGATTACCAGTGCGAGCCTTCTTCGGGACGAGTTCTTCGGCTTCATGAAGTAGACTCGGAGAGCGCTTCCGGCTACTCTCAGCACCGGGATCTAGGATCATGACATCAGAGTCAGTTGATTCTGAGTCAAATCCATCAAGATCACCAAGAGAACTCGATTCATTAGGAAGATCCTCACTGCGGATAGGACCTTCAGGAATGATGCCTCCCCCCTCTTCACTTTTTGAGGGTAGCGGACAGAAATTGTTGTTGTTCCATCCTTGATTCTATCACAACAAAAGGAAGGATTAGCATTTAGTCGATAACATAAGCAGATACGATAGATGTTAAGATTTCTTACTGAAAGGATCAAGATGCCCAAGAGGGGGGGTGAATTGGGCTTTTCTAAAACTTTAGCAAGAATTAAAACCTATTAAGCCCAATTAACCCCCTTGTTCCTAGAAGTATATTTCTTTCTATTCTACCGCACAAAAGACAATGTCTATGCCACTCCTACTCTAGCAAAGCAATTCAATAATGAATGAACAACAAATATATTGCGGAATTGAATTGCTCAAAGGTAAATGCGTAAGTAAAGGAGTAGAGATGACAAGACGATCTTTTTGCCGAGGTATCGAGGTGTCGGCACACCCCCTAGTCCTCGTTGGAGCACCCGCGCAAGGGTATCGCTCCCCTTGATCCGCGCAAGGATCAAGTGCTCACTACGAGCTGATTCTTTACCACTCTGGCCCGGTGAATCGCTCGCTACCGGTCACAACTTGACTTGGGTCATCCACAAAGCCTCCGGATGATCACCAAGCTCTTCGATCACCACCAAGCCGTCTAGGTGATGCCGATCACGAAGAGAGTAACAAGCTAGAACTCTCACTTGACCAAGACAAGGCCAAAGAGATGGATGGATGCACACTTCCTACTCAATTCTCACTAGGAGGTCACTAATTCTCTCAATCAGCTATTCTCTCAACCTCACTAGGGCTCTTGCACTTTCTCACACTCACAATGTGTCTCTCAGCAGATGGAAGTGGCAAGAACACTCTAATGGAGGAGGGGGAGGAGTATAAATACTCCCCCAACCGGCCATCCAAAAGACCACCGAACAGGTATTTCTGCGGGGGCATTGGACGCTCCGATGACCTCAACCAACGGTCGACTGTACCACCTGTCAGACAAGTTAAAGGAGCATCGGACGTTGTGATTTTACCCTCTCTGGAGCCTCCCTACATGGACATTGGACGCTGGCCCTCAGCGTCCGATGCAGGCTCAAATTCACACCAAAGTGAACAGTGGCACGGGCGCGTCCGATGTGGCAACATCGGTGCGTCCGATGCCACGCACCAGACTAAACCCTAGTCTGAATGAGCAATGGATGCGTCTGATGCCCACCAGGCCAGCGTCCAATGCCCTTCTCAAGGGCAAAACCAACTCGGATCGCGACGCGGCCTTAACGACTTTTCATCCTCTCGACATAAGGCATCTCTCTGAGCTACCTAGGGCTATGAAATAACAAGTGTGCACCACACCTACCTCAATAGACTCATCTAGGTCAAGCTACTGATTCACGCTCCCCTTTATAGTACGGCCAAAGGAAAAACAAAGACCTAAGACTACCTAAGTGTCCTCCAACACCATGTGACACTTAGCCTAGCCTACGGTCGTCTTCGTCGTCTGTCCTTTGAAAACTGAAGTGATTTCCATCGCCAGGGGACATGAACTCCATGTGCCTGTATCGTCGCCATTACCGTGACCTAACTCATCCCTGTTTCTGCAAAACATATGTTAGTCACAGTAATCTTGTGTTTCATCCAATCACCAAAACCCACTAGGGGCCAAGATGCGTTCAATCTCCCCCTTTTTGGTGATTGATGACAACACGAGATCGAGTATAGATAGAAGAGGTTTTCAGACTCATGACATGTATGAACTTGCATGAATAAGAGAAAATGATTAGAGCAACCTCATACATATCATGCCAACATCCTGCACTCAACAAGTTAGAGTGAATAGCAAGTGCAAGAGTAAAGAGCTCGAATACATAACAAGTGAGAATTAAGCGCAAGTAAACGAGTGAAACGAAATGACATGTCATATAGAATATCATAGTGAGCACATACATGTCATAAGGTCCATAGCACACATATATAACAATATAACGTGCAAAAGATGCGATAAGTAAAGAGCGTATGTGAAACATAACAAAACAAAAGATGCAAATCCCTCTCACATCTCTCCCCCTATCGCTATACTCGATCACTCTCCCCCCCTTTGGCATCAAGCGCCAAACTAAGAGTCAGAGGGCGGAGGTGGCGCAGACGAGTCAGGAGCAGTCTCTGGAGAGCGCTGGGCGAACTCGAACTGCTGTAGGATAGCCTCGGAGTCTGAAGAGGACTAGCCTATAGCCTGCTGACCCTCTAGAGCTGGAAGCTGCGGTGAAGCGGTCCGGGTCGGCTCTGGTACTGACTGCTCTGCCTGCTCAGAAGCTGTCTCAGTCTGGGTAGCTGTGGCCACTGTTGACGCTTGTTAGTGCAAATAGAATATGAAAGATTCTGCAAGCGCATAGAACACCATCGTAGCATTTTACTGGGAGTATTCCAGGATCGTTATTTATATTTTACCACTGGGAAGCAAGGGTTAAGAATTTGATAACTCACTATCATGCATCTACTAACTCAGAGTACTAATTAGACTAAAGCAGGAGTAAATGATATATGATATGATAATGAATGAAAGCACAATAAATGAGAATTCAATGATAACTGTAAAGATAACTATAGTGGGGAGACACAACGAGAGCGATCAAGGTTCCTATGGACTTCTCTATTACTTGAGTTCTAAGGTACAAGGATAAAAGATATAGCAGTCATATAATAACACTTTGGGACATCAGAACACCAACCACGGAAAGGGATGAGAAGGGGGGTTTGGAAGTTCTGACTACGGTCCTACGAACATCAACCCGAACGTGGTGGAATACGTCGGCCATCAGGGCTGTCACCACCTGGGGCTACCACAACTACCGTGGGGTTGAGCGCAACCTCAGGTAACCTATAGACTAAACACCAGTCTAATCTATCGATTACTACTCTAATTATGGCCTATAACTAGAGCACTCGATGCGAGCGGAGATCCTATGCTAGAACATAACAACTATACTAATCATAATATGAAAGGCATAAAGTAAATAGAGAAGATAAATATATTAAAGCATAAGTCTTACAAAGAAAAGATACAAAGACATACCAAAACTCTGAAGACTCCTCCGGAACCGGAGCGCAGCTCCGCTCTCCCAAACTCCCGACTAGAGCTAAGCTATACATTGGAAAATATAAACCTAATTACATAGAGGAGAGAGGTTATCCATTCGAGGGACGCCTTACAACTCCATGATGATGATGTTTTGCCTCAGGGGGGTCCTAGGTTTATTATATAGGGGCTCCTGGCCTTCCCTCCACCTTGGGCAAGCGATGTGGTACTAAATCCTTCGCCATATGCACATGGGCCTTAATGGGCAAAAACGCGTTGGAGAGGTCGGTTGGAGTGCGCCACGCGAAGGGGGACGAGTTTGGGCCCTACACCAGACCGGTCGGTCCAGGGGCGGTCTGCCTCTATGACAGGTGGGCCCCGCCTTCCGTGGGTTGCCTTCTCGTTTCTTCTGGAATGTTCTAGAATCTTCCAAGTCGTATCCATCGAGGACTCTCGCTCTGGGACTCCAAATATAGCAAATCATATGTCCGTTTCAATCGTCTCGACGAGGTCTTCACAATGGTGTGCTCTATTTCATCACTTGAGATACTTTTATATGGTAAAAACATGGATGTCCTACAAAACAAGTGAGAGCACCAAAACTAGTGGATCTTGTTAGTTTCAAACCCTACAACTATATTTTGTGATTCATTTAGTGTCATTTCATGCAATAGTTGATGGTTAATTATGAGCATTAGTGAGCGTCAACAATTTCCCCCAAGCTTACCCTTTGCTAGTCCCTTAGCAAAGTCAAACTCAACAATGAATCAGGAGTTGCTGCAATATCTACACTTCTAACCAGTACACATGCATTCAAACAAAAGTTCTCATTTGGATTAGAAATAGATATCATATTATTTATCACGGGACTTAGTACTTTACCTTGAATCTTGAGTAACTGAAAGATAGAATGATCAAATCAAGCACCATGTCTCTAGTTCTTTCACTTCATTATTATCCCGGAGTTTTTATGAATTTTCAAAAAGATTAAAAACATATGTTGCCAAATTAAACAATGGATCCAAAGAGAAAATCAACCACACCATTGAATCGAGAAGTGCATGTGTATGGAAAATGGAGGTGGATGCTCTTTTCAATATATCACTCTCTTCTGTGTATTAGAGACACATGGCTATCAGGCTAATTCTACTATCAGGCACGTGCCCATTTTTTCTGATATTCATATATTTTTTTTTGTATTCTCTCTTTTTTTTCTTTTTTTTTCTTCGAGGTTCCGGAAACTTGTCCCTTTTTATTTCCTCGGGATCTATCTTTTTGAGGTTTCGGACACTTGTCCCTTTTTATTTCCTTGGATTTTTTTCTTTTTTTTCAATAGCCATATGCTTCCAACAAACTTTTGAGAGGATAGCAATAGATAATCATGAGCATTTATGCGAAAGATGAATGAAATGTGTAAGTGATCTCAATTCAATAGTATGATAACTTCTCACAGGGTCAACAAAGCTTAATTTAACTCAATGCAATTATTGGTCATATTAATATTGGAAACTCTCCGGAACTCTAGTGTTGTTTAGAACAAGATAACAGTATCTCAGATCATCACATATCATATCTGTCAATTACCTAGACTCTAGATCAAGCATTTGCTATCCATATATTAATTTTATTTTAAGGCATCATTAATTTTTTTAAACTTAGGAGAACTCATGCTTAAAGGCTAGGTACTAGAAAGAAATACAATAGAGCAACTATTCATCATTTCTATTTTAAGAAATTAGGGAGAGAGTTCTTCAGATTTGACATGCTTTATTTATTTAATCTAACACACACTATAACCTATTACTTAAAAACATTAAGGTAGTAGTAAGACATACCTGAATTACGAAGATACCGGGGGTGCACCTCCCCCAAGCTAATCCCTTCGATCGCATCGAGCCTTCATGTGCCTGAATATTTTTGTTCTTTTTCTTTTTAAGGGTGAGCCTTCATGTGCTCACACATTTTTTTGTATTTTGAATTTATTTATAAAAAGAAAAAAACGTAAGAGGATAAAGATACTTACCTGGATACATGGGGTGCTTTCCCCCAAGCTGAATTTTGACGTAGTCGTTCGATCTTGCAATGTAGCAGACTGGCAGTGAAAATGTTCTTCCTCTATTAGAGCATTGATTGATGTTGATGGTTGATGAAATAGTGCTCCAACAATGGATGGAACATCCACTTGCTCGTCAACTTTTCTTGGTCTTTAATCCTGTGAAACTCAAATAGACAACAAAACTTGTGGAACATATTAAGCATTAGTGGTTGGCCACTCAAGTTGTCCAGAGTTTCAGTAAGATCTCTTTCTCAATATTTTTTGTATTTTAATATTTTTTATGATGCAAGAGAAAATGCAACAGGATAAATGTATGCATATTTATTTTTGTTTTTATGCCACCACGGTGAATATTTCATGTGGGTTTTTACAGATCACAGAATTATTCACATGGGACTTTAGGTTTTATGATGCAGTGCAATAAGTAAAATATTTTATTTTCTTTTTTTATGTAATGCTG
This sequence comes from Coix lacryma-jobi var. lacryma-jobi, assembly GCA_009763385.1. Taxonomy (NCBI): domain Eukaryota; kingdom Viridiplantae; phylum Streptophyta; class Magnoliopsida; order Poales; family Poaceae; genus Coix; species Coix lacryma-jobi. The sequence continues at coordinate 100,939,758 of CM019826.1, read as the reverse complement.
ATGCAGAGAAGTAAATATGCTATGGAGAGATGATGATGGAAAGTAAATATGCAAAATGAGAAACTAATGTAGAAAAGATAATTATGGATAACTACCGATTTTACCTTTCGACGAGGGTTCAATGTTTTAAGTCCTCTGAACAGGACTTCTTACCATGTTCATTCTTGAGGTGCATCATTTGATCCCAATATGTAGACCTTGATAACTACACCTCTTGATATGGTGTCACTCATGTTCTTCGTTTGCCCAACAATTTGAAGTGAAACTTTGATTGTGGAAGCTGGTAGCATCTTGCTCAGTGTGTATGTTCTTATAGATCCAGGACCTTCACTCTGTAGAATGTGGGAGTTGACAAACTCCTTCATGTTTTGCTCAAGAGTTTGTCCTGCTCATAAAGACAAGGTAGAGATCAAGTGCACGGGCTCTGTTGGTGGAAAAACACCAACATAACCAAAAGTTTTGTTCATTCCTCTCTAACCTTAGACACATTCCACAAGATAAACTTGTTGTTTATGTGTTCTATTCAATCTTAACATGAGTGATAGGATCAAAAGATGAGCATGAAAGTAGCATCTTAAAATATTTAACAGATCAGATTGCTTAACCCAAGGGAAGATAATCTATGCATAATGTGTCGATCTTTTCATGATTGGATCTTCCAAAGGTTAGATGCATAACATTTAGCTCATTTAGTTAAGATAGTGAGATTCAAGAGAGTAAAGCTAAGAACAAAGAGTAAAGAACTGAACATGTTGGGTTGATTAGGTTGGATCATGTGAGGTGCAACTTAAACATGTTTGGTTCTTTATTTATGCGCATACCAGAAACAAGGAGAAGCTTTTAAAGTGGTGGTCACTTACCTTGAAATGTTACTTTATCATTGAAGAGTGATTGTGTCGAACCACCTTGTGAAAGCTTCTCTTGTCTTGGTGGTTGTTGTTCATAAATGGCTTGTCTTCTCTTGCTTATCTCCAGTGGGATAGCTGAGTCTTGTTCTCAATAGGTTCAGATGATGGAGACTTTGTCAGCTATTCTCTTGATTTGTAGGTTCAGGTTCTATCTCTCCATGTCTGAATTCTTGCAGTGCAGTGGCTTCATCCTTCATGATGTCCCCCTCAATTCCTGGCAGTTGGTTCTTCCTTTGTCGGCTGAGTCTTCTCTTGGTTTCCTTCGGCTGCTCATAAATGGTGTAGTTGTTGATGAAGCAGCAATCCTTTTGATCGAAGATCCAAAGTGGATGTCTCCAGGTCCGACATAGATGATAACTTTGGTGGTGTTCAAGAATGTTCTTCCAAGAATGAGTGATGGATCATATTCTTCTTCTTGGCTGGGGCAGCGTCTAGTGGCTTGTACTAATCAAAGTGGTGAGTAGGAGGTCAAAGTGTCTTGAAGCTGGATTTCTCCTTCCTACCCTTGATCGTGAAGCAGATCTGGACAACAGAATCGTGTCACCCCCAAGCTGGCTTGTGAAGTAGGTGGATACCCAAATTTATTCAACAACATGTTCATGAGTTGAAATTGTAGACCATGTTGTTGTTGAAGTCGTACCACCTCGTCCCCCAAACTAGCTCTTGTGTTGCAATGATTAAAAGTGAGGAGAACTTCCACTGCTTGTCTTTATAGTGAACCACCAACAGACTTCCTTCAGACGACACATAGATGTTATACTGTAGTGGCATATCGTCACCTTGAAATTTGTTGTTGGTGTCAGTGTAGATGTCTTCGACAATGATAGGCATAGATTGACCCATAAGGGGTGAGTTGCATCCTGCTCGTCATCAGTGTCCTGGCTTAGGCCTTGGGATAGCTCAAAGCTTGGCTGCCTTCGACATTACTAGTGACTTGTCTGATGATGAGCTTTGTCTATCCACGGGTTGGGTTTTGGATCTTTAAGTTCACACCATGAACAAGCAAATCTCATCTCCTACAAAATGTTAGTGGACGTATACCCGAAGGATTGCACTGAATTTGAAACATGGGTTGTTATCCACAACTTATGTATTATTCATCCATGCTAATAACAGAAATATTGATTTTAGGATTACTTTAGCATAGACTAATGTTTTATATGTTGGCTGCATATTAACATGGTTCAAGGCAAAAGATAACTTGCAGTAGCAGATAAATTGAAATAAACATTAATACTCACAGTTTTTTCATCCATGATGAATGAGCTGAGTCTTCATTATGCAGTTCACCGTATGCCTTGCTTCATCTCTGATGTGAATTCATCTCAGGACTTCCCCAAAGTGTATTTAGAGTTCTCTGCAGGGGTTAGTAGTCCAACAAAATATCCCATGTCTACACAAGCTACTTTCATCAACAATCAAACCAAACTCCGTGTCTAATTTGATTAAGGTAGACTATTTAACCTAAGCACCACGCTTAATTTAAAAAGCCTATGAAAGTACCCAATTGAGTACTTTCAACCAAAATATACTAGCATAGACAAGGTAGCATAAAGCATAAAATAGATTTATTCAAATAGAGATGAAAGAGTATGATCACAGTGAGGGATATTTTTTTAATATATATTTTTTGTTTAGATGCAGATGATATGAATGCATCAAGGGACTAAACTGTTATGCACTTGATATGAAAAAACATAACTAAAATGAGGTGGATGAATGATTAAAAGTAAACATGCAGTGGATTCAAGAATTAAAGATAACTACTCATAAAGTTTAAAGTCCATGAGCAAGACCTGTCTCACCTGATCATATTACCATGACTCACAACTGGTATTTGTGAGTGGCGCCAGCGTAAATATCCGTCACTGTTGACGGTCCTTAATGTCAATATTATACCATCAACTATTGCATGAAATGACATGAAATGAATCATAAAGCATAGTTGTAGGTTTGAAACTAACAAGTTCCACGAGTTTTGGTGCTCTCACTTGTTTTGCAGGATTATCAATATTTCACCATATAAAAGTATCTCAAGTGATGAAACAGAGCACACCATTGCGAAGAGCTCGTCGAGACGATCGAAACGGACATATGATTTGCTATATTTGGAGTTCCGAAGCGAGAGTCCTCGATGGATACGACTTGGAAGATTCTAGAACATTCTAGAACATTCCAGAGACACGAGAAGGCGACCCACGGAAGGCGGGGCCCACCTGTCATAGGGTAGACCGACCGGTCTCCCTGCTAGACCGACCGGTCTGGTACTGGGCCCAACTTGCTCCCCTTCGCGTGACGCACTCCAACCGACCTCTCCAACACGTTTTGGCCCATTTAGCCCAAGTGCATATGACGAAGGATTTAGTACCACATCGCTTGCCCAAGGTGGAGGGGAGGCCAGGAGCCCCTATATAATAAACCAGGACCCCCCTGAGACAATACACCATCATCATCTGAGAGTCTTTGTAGAGGCGTCCCTCGAAGGACAACCTCTCCTCCCTAGAGAATTAGGTTTAGATTTTCCAATGTAATAGCTTAGCTTTAGTCGGGAGTTAGGGAGAGCGGAGCTGCGCTCCGGTTCCGGAGGAGTCTTCAGAGTTTTGGTATGTCTTGTATCTTTTCTTTGTAAGACTTATGCTTTAATATATTTATCTTCTCTATTACTTTATGCTTTATTATTATTAGTATAGTTGTTATATCTTGGCATGGGATCTTCGCTCGTATTGAGTGCTCTAGTTATTCATGTAATTAGAGTAGTAATCGATAGATTAGACATGGTGTTTAGTCTATAGGTTACCTGAGGTTGCGCTCAATCCCACGGAATAGTTGTGGTAGCCCCAGGGGTGACAGCTCTGTTAGGCCTTCGTAGTCCACCACGTTCGGATTGATGTTTCGTAGAGCTTTTGGCAGCCTTCTCCCAACTACCTTTTTCCAGTCTTCTTCGAGAGTTGGAAAGGACCTGCTGCTCCAAAGTGCCAATGTTTATGACTGCTATATCTTTTCATCTTGTTGTTTTAGAACACAAGTAATAGAGAAGTACGTAGGAACCTTGATCTCTGTCGTTGTCCTCCCACTATAGTTATCTATACATTTATCATTGAATTCTCTTTGATGTGCTTTCATTATTATATCATATATCATTTACTCTGCTTTAGTCTATTTAGTACTCTGAGTTAGTAGATGCATGATAGTGAGTTATCAGATTCTTGACCCTAGCTTCCCTGTGGTAAAATATAAATAACGATCCTGGAATACTCCCGGTAAAATGCTACAATGATGTTCTGTGCGCTTGCGGAATCTTTCATATTCTATTTGCACTAACAAACGTCAACAAGCATTTTTGGCGCCGTTGCCGGGGAAGCAATTGGTGTAAAGATTTTGATAATGATCTTGATGTCTGCTAATTTAGTGTACCTAGCTTTAGTAGGATTACCCCTTGTTCTGTTGAGTGTGGAATAGACAGGACACAGACGCCATTTCGACCTTATGGCGAACTTCCACAAGAATGAAGAACCCAGGGTGCCTGAACATTCAAGATCCATCATTAATCCTGGAACCCTGCCATCTCACAGGTTTGTGTATACATATATATATTATTCTAACCATGTGTAGATTGGAGAAAAGGTCGCCGTCACAACAATTCAACTCCCATCCCATGTGACGGATATTTACGCTGCGCCACTCACAGTCCCAGTTGTGAGTCATGGTAAGTATGATCAAGGTGAGACAGTCTTGCTCATGGACTTTAAACTTTATGAGTAGTTATCTTTTTAATTTCTTGCATCCCACTGCATGTTTACTTTGAATCATCCTTGCACCCTCCATTATTTAGTTTAGGTTTTCTTTTATCAAAATCCTCATCATGTTTGTTCCTTGCATGCATTCATGTCATTTGCATCTAAACAAAAAATATAATAAAAAAATATATTCCTCACTATGATCATACTCTGTCATCTCTTTTTGGATAAATCTCTTTTATGCTTTCATGCTACCTTTATCTATGCTAGTATATTTTTGTTTGAAGGTACTTCCCTGGGGTACTTTCATAGGCTTTTTCAATTAAGTGTGGTGCTTAGGTTAAATAGTCTACCATAATCAAATTAGACACAGAGTTTGGTTTGATTATTGATCTAAAATTAGCTTGTGTAGACATTGGATATTTTGTTGGACTAACCCCTGCAGAGAACTCTAAATACATTTTGGAAAAGTCCTGAGATGAATTCACATCAGAGATGAAGCAAGGCATACGGTGAACTGCATAATGAAGACTCAGCTCATTCATCATGGATGAAAGAACTGTGAGTATTAAAGTTTATTTCAATTTATCTTCTACTGCAAGTAACTTTTCCTTGAACCATGTTAAAATGCAGCCAACACATAAAATGCTAGTCTATGCTAAAGTAATCCTAAAATCATCTTTTCATTAGCATGGATGAATAACACATAAGTTGTGGATAACAACCCATGTTTCACATTCAGTACGATCCTTCGGGTATATGTCCACTAACATTTTGTAGGAGATGAGATTTGCTTATTCATGGTGTGAACTTAAAGATCCAAAACTCAACCCGTGATAGACAAAACTCATCATCAGACAATCACAAGTGATGTCGAAGGCAGCCAAGCTTTGAGCCATCCCAAGGCCTAAGCCAGGACACTAATGACGAGCAGGATGCAAACTCACCCCGTATGGGTCAATCTATGCCTACGCTCATCATTGTCGTTGACATCAACACCGACACCTACAATAAATATTAGGGAGACGATATGCCACTACATCATAACATCTATGTGTCGTCCGAAGGAAGTTTTGTTGTGGTTCACTTTAAAGACAAGCAGTGAAAGTTCTCCTCACTTCTAATCATTGCAACACAAGAGCTAGTTTGAGGGATGAGGTGGAACAACTTCAACAACAACAAGGTCTACAATTCAAACACATGAACATGTTGTTGAAGGAATTTTGGGCATCCACCTACATCACAAGCCAGCTTGGGGAGACACGATTCCATTGTCTAGATCTGCTTCACGATCAAGGGTAGGAAGGAGAAATCCAGTTGCAAGACACTTTGATCTCCTACTCATCACTTTGATCAGTACATGCCACTAGACGCTGCACAAGCCAAGAAGAAGAATATGATCCATCACTCATTCTTGGAAGAACATTCTTGAACACCACCAAAGTTGTCATCTATGTCGGACCTGGAGACATCCACTTTTGGATCTTCGATCAAAAGATTGCTGCTTCTTACATCAACACCTTTACACCAGTCTTATGAGAGCAGGAAGGAAACCAAGAGAAGACGTTGACTCAGCCGACAAAGGAGAACCAACTGCCACACGAATTGAGGGGACATCACGAAGGATGAAGCCACTGCACTGCAAGAATTTAGACATGGAGAGATAGTACCTGAACCTACAAATGAACAGAATAGCTGACAAAGTCTCCATCATCTGAACTGTTGAGAGCAAGACTCATCTGGCCCACTGTGAGATAAGCAAGAGAAGACAAGCCATTTATGAACAACCAGATAAACAAGAGAAAGCTTCCACAAGGTGGTTCGACACAATCACTCTTCAATGATAAGGTAACATTTCAAGGTAAGTGTCTATCACTTTAAAAGCTTCTCTTTAATTAATTCTGGTATGCGCATCATCAAGAAACCAAACATGTTTAAGTTGCACCTCGCATGATCCAACCTAATCAACTCAATGTTCAGTTCTTTACTTTTTGTTCTTAGCTTTACTCTCTTGAATCTCACATATCTTAACCAAATGAGCTAAAATGTTGTGCATCTAACCTTTGGAAGATGATATATCACAATCATGAAAAGATCGACACATTATGCATAGATTATCCTTCCTTGGGTTAAGTATATGATCTGTTAAATATTTTTAAGAGGTACTTTTATGCTCATCTTTTTGATCCTATCACTCATGGTTAAGATTGAATAACAACAAGTTCATCTTGTTCAATGCCTAAGGTTAGAGAGGAATGAACAAAACTTTTGGTTCTCTTGGTGTTTTTCCACCAATAGAGCCTATGCACTTGATCTCTACCTTGTCTTTATGAGCAGGACACACTCTTGAGCAAAATATGGAGGGGTTTGTCAACTCCCAAATTCTACAGAGTGAAGGTCCTGGATCTCTAAGAACATGCACACTAGATGAGCAAGATGCCACCAGCTTTCACAATTAATGTTTCACTTCAAATTGCTGGGCGAACGAAGAACATGAGTGACACCATATCAAGAGGTGTAGTTATCAAGGTCTATATATCGGAATCAAATGATGCACCTCAGGAATGAACATGGTGAGAAGTCCTGTCCAGAGGACTTAAAACATTGAACCCTCGCCGAAAGGTAAATCGGTAGTTATCCATATTTATCTTTTCTGCATTAGTTTCCATTTTGCATATTTACTTTCCATCATCATCTCTCCATAGCATATTTACTTTTCTACATTAGCATTGCATAAAAAAAAGAGAGAAAATATTTTACTTTTTGCACTGTATCATAAAACCTAAAGCCCCATGTGAATAATTCTATGGTGTGTAAAAACCCACATGAAATATTCACCATGGTGGCATAAAAACAAAAATAAATATGCATACATTCATCCTGTTGCATTTTCTCTTGCATCAAAAAAAAATTAAAATACAAAAATATTGAGAAAGAGATCTTACTGAAACTCTGGACAACTAAGGCTTGAGTGACAACCACTAACGCTTAATCTATTCCACAAGTTTTGTTGTCTATTTGAGTTTCATAGGATTGAAAGACCAAGTAAAGCTGACGAGCAAGTGGATGTTACATCCATTGTTGGAGCACTGTTTCAACAACCATCAACATCAATTAATGCTCTGATAGAGGAAGAACATTTTCACTGCGAGTTTGCTACATTGCAAGATCAAACGACTACGTCAATATTCAGCTTGGGGGAAAGCACCCCCATGTATCCAGGCTCGATGCGATCGAAAGGATTAGCTTGGGGGAGACGCACCCCCGTTATCTTCGTGATTTAGGTATGTCTTACTACTATCTTAATATTTTAAATAATAGGTTATAGTTAGATAAATAAAGCATGTCAAATCTGAAGAACTCTCTCCCTAATTTCTTAAAATGGAAATGATGAATGGTTGCTCTATTGTATTTCTTTCTAGTACCTAGCCTTTAAGCATGAGTTCTCTTAAGTTTAAAAATTAATGATGCCTTAAAATGAAATTAAATATATGGGTAGCAAATGCTTGATCCAGAGTCTAGGTAATTGACAGATATGATATGTGATGATCTGAGCTACTATTATCTTGTTCTGAAACAACACTAGAGTTCCGGAGATTTTCCAATATTAATATGACTAATAATTGCATTGAGTTAAATTAAGCTTTGTTGACCCTGTGAGAAGTTATCATACTATTGAATTGAGATCACTTACACATTTCATCCATCTTTCGCATAAATGCTCATGATTATGTTGCTATCCTATCAAAAGTTTGTTGGAAGCATGTAGCTATTGAAAAGAAAAAAAAGAGAAGAAAAAAAATCTGAGGAAATAAAAGGGACAAGTGTCCGAAACCTCAAAAGATAGATCCCGAGGAAATAAAAAGGACAAGTGTCCGGAACCTCGAAGAAAAAAAATGGTGAATATCAGAAAAATGGGCACGTGCCCGACAGTAGAATTAGCCTGATAGCCATGTGTTTCTAATAGACAAAAGAGAATGATATATTCAAAAGAGCATCCGCCTCCATTTTCCATACACATGCACTTCTCGATTCTATGGTATGGTTGACTTTCTCTTTGGATCCATTGTTTAATTTGACAACATATGTTCTTAAGCTTTTTGAAAATTCATAAAACTCCGGGATAATGGTGAAGTGAAAGAACTAGAGACATGGTGCTTGATTTGATCGTTCTATCGTTCAATTACTCAAGATTCAAGGTAAAGTACTAAGCCCCGTGATAAATAATATGATATCTTTTTCTAATCCAAATGCGAACTTTTGTTTGAATGCATGTGTACTTGTTAGAAGTGCAGATATAGCAGCAACTCTTGATCCATTGTTGAGTTTGGCTTTGCTAAGGGACTAGCAAAGGGTAAGCTTGGGGGAACTTGTTGACGGTCCTTAATGTCAATATTATACCATCAACTATTGCATGAAATGACATGAAATGAATCATAAAGCATAGTTGTAGGGTTGAAACTAACAAGTTCCACGAGTTTTTGGTGTTCTCACTTGTTTTGCAGGATTATCAATATTTCACCATATAAAAGTATCTCAAGTGATGAAACAGAGCACACCATTGCGAAGAGCTCGTCGAGACGATCGAAACGGACATATGATTTGCTATATTTGGAGTTCCGGAGCAAGAGTCCTTGATGGATATGACTTGGAAGATTCTAGAACATTCCAGAACATTCCAGAAGACACGAGAAGGCGACCCACGGAAGGTGGGGCCCACCTGTCATAGGGGTAGACCAACCAGTCTCCCTGCTAGACCGACCGGTCTCGTACTGGGCCCAAAGTTGCTCCCCTTCGCGTCACGCACTCCAACCGACCTCTCCAACACGTTTTTGGCCCATTTAGGCCCAAGTGCAAATGACGAAGGATTTAGTACCACATCGCTTGCTCAAGGTGGAGGGGAGGCCAGGAGCCCCTATATAATAAACCCAGGACCCCCCTGAGGCAATACACCATCATCATCTGGGAGTCTTTGTAGAGGCGTCCCTCGAAGGACAACCTCTCCTCCTTAGAGAATTAGGTTTAGATTTTCCAATGTAATAGCTTAGTTTTAGTCGGGAGTTAGGGAGAGCCTGCGCTCCGGTTCCGGAGGAGTCTTCAGAGTTTTGGTATGTCTTGTATCTTTTCTTTGTAAGACTTATGCTTTAATATATTTATCTTCTCTACTACTTTATGCTTTATTATATGATTAGTATAGTTGTTTATATCTTGGCATGGGATCTTCGCTCATATTAAGTGCTCTAGTTATTCATGGTAATTAGAGTAGTAATTGAATAGATTAGACATGGTGTTAGTCTATAGGTTACCTGAGGTTGCGCTCAATCCCACGGAATAGTTGTGGTAGCCCCAGGTGTGACAGCTCTGTTAGGCCTTCGTAGTCCACCACGTTCGGATTGATGTTTCGTAGAGCTTTTGGCAGCCTTCTCCCAACTACCTTTTTCCCAGTCTTCTTCGAGAGTTTGAAAGGACTGCTCTCCAAAGTGCCAATGTTTATGACTGCTATATCTTTTCATCTTTGTTGCTTTAGAACACAAGTAATAGAGAAGTACGTAGGAACCTTGATCTCTGCCGTTGTCCTCCCGCTATAGTTGTCTATACATTTATCATTGAATTCTCTTTGATGTACTTTCATTATTATATCATTATCATTTACTCCTGCTTTAGTCTATTTAGTACTCTGAGTTAGTAGATGCATGATAGTGAGTTATCAGATTCTTGACCCTAGCTTCCCTGTGGTAAAATATAAATAACAATCCTGGAATACTCCCGGTAAAATGCTACAATGATGTTCTGTGCGCTTGCGGAATCTTTCATATTCTATTTGCACTAATAAACGTCAACAGTCACATGGGATGAGAGTTGAATTCTTGTGACGACGACGTTTTCTCCAATCTACACATGGCTAGAATAAATAATATATATATATATGTATACACAAACCTGTGAGATGGCAGAGTTCCATGATTAATGATGGATCTTGAATGTTCAGGCACCCTGGGTCCTTCGATGTTGTGGGAAACTTGCCATAAGGTCGAAATGGCATTTGATGTCCTGTTTATTCCACACTCAATAGAACAAGAGGTAATCCTACTAAAGCTAGTGGTACACTAAATTAGCAGACGTCAAGATTATTATCAAAATCTTTACACCAATTGCTTCCCCGGCAACGGCGCCAAAAATGCTTGTTTGACGTTTGTTAGTGCAAATAGAATATGAAAGATTCTGCAAGCGCACAGAACACCATCGTAGCATTTTACTGGGAGTATTCCAGGATCGTTATTTATATTTTACCACTGGGAAGCAAGGGTAAGAATTTGATAACTCACTATCATGCATCTACTAACTCAGAGTACTAATTAGACTAAAGCAGGAGTAAATGATATATGATATGATAATGAATGAAAGCACAATAAATGAGAATTCAATGATAACTGTAAAGATAACTAAGTGGGAGGACAACGAGAGAGATCAAGGTTCCTATGTACTTCTCTATTACTTGAGTTCTAAGGTAACAAGGATGAAAAGATATAGCAGTCATATAATAACACTTCGGGACATCAGAACACCAACCACGGAAAGGGATGAGAAGGGGTTTGGGAAGTTCTGACTACGGTCCTACGAACATCAACCGACCCGAACGTGGTGGAATACGTCGGCCATCAGGGCTGTCACCACCTGGGGCTACCACAACTATCCGTGGGGTTGAGCGCAACCTCAGGTAACCTATAGACTAAACACCAAGTCTAATCTATCGATTACTACTCTAATTATGGCCTATAACTAGAGCACTCGATGCGAGCGGAGATCCTATGCTAGAACATAACAACTATACTAATCATAATATGAAAGGCATAAAGTAAATAGAGAAGATAAATATATTAAAGCATAAGTCTTACAAAGAAAAGATACAAAGACATACCAAAACTCTGAAGACTCCTCCGGAACCGGAGCGCAGCTCCGCTCTCCCTAACTCCCGACTAGAGCTAAGCTATTACATTGGAAAATCTAAACCTAATTACATAGAGGGAGAGGTTATCCATTGGAGGGATGCCTCTACAACTCCATGATGATGATGTTTTCCTCAGGGGGGGTCCTAGGTTTATTATATAGGGCTCCTGGCCTTCCCTCCACCTTGGGCAAGCGATGTGGTACTAAAATCCTCGCCATATGCACATGGGCCTTAATGGGCCAAAACGCGTTGGAGAGGTCGGTTGGAGTGCGCCACGCGAAGGGGGACGAGTTTGGGCCCTACACCAGACTGGTCGGTCCAGGGGGAAGACCGGTCGGTCTGCCTCTATGACAGGTGGGCCCCGCCTTCCGTGGGTCGCCTTCTCGTTTCTTCTGGAATGTTCTGGAATGTTCTAGAATCTTCCAAGTCGTATCCATCGAGGACTCTCGCTCCGGGACTCCAAATATAGCAAATCATATGTCCGTTTCAATCGTCTCGACGAGGTCTTCACAATGGTGTGCTCTGTTTCATCACTTGAGATACTTTTTATATGGTAAAAACATGGATGTCCTTCAAAACAAGTGAGAGCACCAAAACTAGTGGATCTTGTTAGTTTCCAACCCTACAACTATGCTTTGTGATTCATTTAGTGTCATTTCATGCAATAGTTGATGGTTAATTATGAGCATTAGTGAGCGTCAACAGTCGCCTGAGCCTCAGAGTGCGGAAGCTCTGGAATAGTTTGGTACACTCGGACTGGACAGGCTCGGTCAGCTCGGAGGACGCGACGGAGCTCGATAAGGTCTCTGTGGTGGAAGTCACAGGAGCTGTCGTCGTCTGAACTTGGTCCGGAGATCCAGCGTAGGGAAGCCAGTAAGCTCACTGAAGCTGGCAGACAAGTCCCGCGTCACTGTGGTGGTCGTCGTGAACAGAGACCCTATCGGACGTGGCGTGAAACCAGTGTGAAGCGGACTGAATACTGGGCCCCTCCAGGCGGAGTGGTAAAGTGGTGAACTGGGAGGGACCCGGGCCTGAGAGCTGAGGCTGCTGACTGTACTGCTAATGTGGCGGTGGAACCTGGTGTTGCCACTGAAGCTGCTGCTGCTGAGGGGGAGGCTGCTGCCACTGCGACTGTCACTGAGGTGGACTACTCATGATCCTCTCCATGAAGCTCAGGGTTGCTGCTGAAGCTCCATCATCTGACGTTGCAGGGCATCTGACTGCTCCTATGCCTGCTGTTGTGCATGTGCCTGCTGCTGGGCTAAACGCTGTTGGTCCTGGGCTAACCGCTGGACGTCCTGTGTCACGGTCCTCTGCTGCTCCTCCATCCGAGATAGAATCGCAAGAAGTGCGGGGTCGGAGGAAGCAGTACCAAACGGCCCGGCCTCTGAGGCGTGAGCACTAGGCTGGTAGTGAGGCGGGAGCTGGTAATCCTCGTCGGAGCTGTCTGTGGGATCCTCAGCCACGTAGGCATCCTCACCCTCTAGGTCGGCAAGCTCCTGCTCGGCGAGTGCTCTGACGGTTTCGTCCTGCTCCTGAGCGGACTCTGGCACCTCTGGCCGCTGTCTCGAGCTAGAAGAGGCTCCCTGCTGCTGCTGCTGCCTGTGGTCCCGACCGTGTCCCAATAGTGGCCTCATGTTATACTCAGGGAACACAGTCACGGAGCCGGTGGAGGGACTGCCTGAGGTGAGATCCAGTGGTGGTAGCTACCTTCCAAAGTATATACGAAATCCAATGGGCATACGGTAGCTGCCTTGGGCCTTGATGCCCTCTGCGACGGTGTCCTCCATCTCACACAAGATGACGTCCTAGACGTCGAACTCCTGCTGTCTGACCATGTAAGCTAGTAACCATAGTTGAAGATGAGATAGCCCCTCTCGGAAGCCCACCCTGGGAAGCAGGGTCCGCCGAAGAACCTCGTTGAGGATCCGAGTCGTAGGGGTGAGATCCCTAGGCGCGCGACTCGAACCCTCGTCGAAGGGCTCAGTGAAACAGGGGCGGACCAAGTCTGTCGTCGGCTGTGCACCACCGTGAGGGCGGTAGGGTGGCTCCATCCTATCGTAGCACAGGTCGTGGATCCGGGTCTGAGAGTGTCACAGTCCAAACCAATCCCGGATCTCAGAAGAAAATAGTCTGTAGTGCTCCCCCCTAAATGCAAACTCTATGGTCTCTCGGTCAGGGTGCACCCAAAGCGACGTGTAGAACTGGAATACCCAATCCTCGATATACGAGTCAGACCGCCCCAGAAGGTCTGCCAAACCAGGTAGATAGGTGAGAATGGGGCGGATCTGCTCTCTCTAGCTGCTGTGACTACTGCCTCCAGGGGACAGACGCGCTGCGAACGCAAGCAGATGTCGGCGTTCCTGTATCCCTCATAAAATCCTCCTGAAGGACAGTATAGAACTCTGCCCCTGCCTGCTCTTGCCTGCTCCTGCCACTCTCTCGGAGACCACTCCTCAACGGGGACTAGCCGAAGGGTCTGGATCTGTGAACAAGTAGCTGCCCGGAGGTCCAGTCGCGGGATCATCGGGGGCGCACGCCTTTACAGAGCACGTGCTCCCCGCAGAGGGACGTCGGGCCGGGGAGGCACCGCAGTCCTGCGACGAGTAGACCTGCGCCGGGAACCTCCTCAGGATCCTCCTCCTCTGCTCAGCTCTGCCTCTCCTCCTCCCTCTACTACTCCTCGGCCTCTGCCTGGCCTCTGCCTGGCCCTGCTGCGAGCTCTGGGGCTCGACATCGGGTGAGGTGAACGTTGTCCGACGACCGGCATCCATGAGCATGCCAGTCGGCGAGTGGTGAAACCGCTCGACCTGCTCAACTGCTCTGCGCTGCTTGGGACATAACTGATCCTCAATCCTCAAAGCCGCCACCATGGCCACCCTGCTCTGCACGCTCTGCGGTGGCTGCAACCTCACGGGCCTGATCGGCCTCACGTTGCTCCCTAGTGCGCTTCCTGCGCATGATCAGCTTCCCCTTCCCGGGCCTCTGACCAGAAGGAGGGACGAGGGGGAGAGTCCCCAGGGGCACCACCGACATTCTTGCAGCGCATAGCTGACAAGAATGGGAAAACTGTCACTGAGAGGAGCTGAACTATCGCTGAAAGAACAACTGCCACTGAAATCCCCTGACAAGTCCACTTACAAGAGACAACTGACTAGAAACTCCCCCTGACACTGACAACCAACTGTCGCTGTCACTCGCGAGGCTGGCCTCGATCCTTACTCGCGGCTTGGCCCCGGTTGACTGTCACTGCCCAACTGACAATCTGGTCACTGACACTGACTCGCTGCATAGAATAGATAGGAGATACATATAAGCACATATATTCTAGTGATGAGAAAGCCTATGGAAGCAAAGCATAGAGGATAAGAAGAGAGTTTGGCTTCGCTACCTGACGATCGACAAAACGACCCAAGAGCGAGGTGAGACACTGACGGCCGGGAACCCACGAGTCACGCCAAGGAGGACTGCATGAAATTCGGCAAAAACGGGGTTACAAACAGTGGAAACAGGCTTTGGGACATTCTGTCGAGCACGTGGTGAGCATGAGTATAGAGAGGAGGTAGGTGCTCACTGTTGCGGGTCTGGGTGCCGGAGAGGTAAGAGAGCTCGGGGGACGATCTCGAGCGAGGGAGGAGCCAACTCGGGCGAAGAAGTTGCAACCTCCGACGAACTCCGGTGGAGGAAGCTCGGCTCCGGCGAGCGGCCACGAAGACGAGCGGGCGGCAGAGCGGAGCTGAGCGGGCGCAACGGAGCGAGCGGGCGGCCGGGGCAGTACGCGAGCGCGAGGGCGAGCGCGAGCGAGGGTGGGGCACTGCGGCGGCTAGGGCTGGGACGGCGGCGGGGTGAGGGTCGGGTGCGGATGGAGACGAAGGCGAGAAGGAGGAAATGACGAGTGGGTCCAAGATGCCAGAGAAAAGAACAACCCGCGCCGCTTAAAGGGGCATCGGACGCGCCGATGTGATCACATCGGACGCTCCGATGTCCACTCAGGAGCTCCAGAAACGCCCATTTCGCACCGGACGCGTCCTATGCCTCGGCATCGGACGCTTGGCACGTCCAATGGGGCCTCGGACGCGCCGATGATGACACATCGGACGCATCGGACGCTACCATGACATTGTTTCAGCCGGAGCTATCTACAGTGCATGGCATCGAACGCTGGGGTAGCATTCGATGCTGCAAATTGGTCTGTTTTGAAGATCTCCGTTGCAGCTCTATGTCCCAACCAAGTTCCAACTCAAATAAGAGGCAAATAAACACCAGTTGAAACCTAGTATGAGCATCCTCGCATAAACCCTCAATTTTATAAATAATTTGTCATAGGCTACATATTATTTTTAGGTAAAATAGGCGATAAATCTCGAGGAGACAACATGTGGCCACCAAAACTAGGGGTCTTAACCATTAGGAGCCTCAAATGCTCCCCCTAGCGGTGGACGAACACAGCGGTTTCTCAAAGCTTAACCAAAAGGAACGACAAAGCAACACACATGCATATGCAATGCAATACAGAATTTGATCTAGGTTGTTGTTGACACTTCTTAACGCAACCACTAGAACTAGACTATGGAGCCTAACCCCAGCAATGGCGCTAGAAGTGTCTTGGTGGTAAAACTATTGACTATTGGATAATTCCGCAAGTGCACAGAATATACCGATGTAGCACTTCACCCGGGAGTATTCCAAGGTATCGTTATTTATTTTATCCCAAAGGAAAGCAAGCTAGGAAAGATGTAGAGAGAGGAAAGATAGATCCTATAGTCTTACTATACTCTATTATCAATTAGAGAAGCAAAAGGGGATAAGTGGATATAAGAGAGGATGGATAGATAAGATAAATAAGTTAAGCAAAGAGTATATGATATGAAAGATAACTTCAGTAGCGTTAGCTAGGTGGGAGGACAACGAGTGAGTATAAAGTACTCCTATGTTTCTACCTTTACTCCTATGAACTAATCCTAATTAAATAGATGACTTAACTAGATTGACGCCTTGCTACTTGTGTGAGAGGGATAAACGAGAGAGTAAAGGGATAGAAGGTTGTTCACCTAACCCAATACTCAAGCGGATATTTGGCTTATGGACGCCTTACCTTTTAAAAACTAGCCTGAGTTCACGTGAGGGGATCTAGGTAGCCAGGCAAAATCTGTCACCTTTTGCACAAGCGCCCCTACTGTCCGTGCAAGCCAGCGGTAGTCAAAGATAAGATGAAGTATGAGCACCACGCTCACACTTATCTACACCTTTAGCTATCGATCAAAATAGCTAAAGCCCCTATCCTAAGATAGGACGATGACGCACACAAGAAGCTATTTAAAGGAAATCAATCTAACTAAGACAACTATAGAACTAAGATAAGCACACAACAAGACTATATAAATATAGACTTGCACTAAGTAAATACTTAAATAAATACTTGGAAAGTAAATACTTATGTAAATGCAAAGTAAAGTAAAAAAAAGAATAATATATTAAATAAATAAAGTCTTATAAAAGAAGAAAGATACAAGGGCTATACCAGACTCCCAGAAGACGACTCCGGAGACCCGAGCTTCGCCCGACTCAACTCTAACTCCCCACTACTAGACTAACTACTACTACTCTTGCTTGATCTCACATGAAAGTGGAGATATGTGTTGTGAGATATGTAAACTATGTGAGATATGAAGAATGAGAGGGTGAAGCCTCTATTTATAATGGAGGTGGAGTAGGGGCTACTCTGGTGCCACGTCAGCGATCCGTGTGCTCATCCTCTCTTCACCCTTGGATCCACCGCCATAGCAACCGACCTTGATGAATGGCTTGGATATTGTTCACGTGTGAAACATGTGCTTTGCCACCGACTTGGATAAGTTCACCATGGGGTCGGCCGACGCCCCCTCTATGACATGTGGGCCCGAGTACATCTTCTAGAAGGTGATGATGTCATCCTGATGAATAGTGCAGATGGGCCCCACCAAGAGGGGGTCGGCCGACCCCCCCTATGATAGGGCTGGCCCACCACCTTCTCTCCCTTGGTGACCCCACATGTCATGGAGCAAGTCTTGTGAAGTTGGTTGCATTTGGTTTTCGGTGTGGACCCATGAATCCATGTGCTTCTCATCTTGCACCATTGAGCAAAAGCACATGTTTGATCTAATGGTTGATATTGACTTGAACATGCTTCTCTTGGATCATGCCATGTCACCATGGCTGATGTGGCCCCAAGGTGGGGTCGGCCGACCCCCTTGGTGGGCCCACCTGGTCTCGTTTTGTTCATTTTGCCATCTCCTACAAGTTCACAAGCTAAGAGTACAGGTGGAACTTATTAGTGATAAATATGCTCATGATATGCTATTCTTCCTTGAAACTGAGGCCTGTTGACGGTATTTTGATAAGGTAAAACATGCTATAACTTCTATCAACAAGATCCCCCAAGCTTAACCTTTGCTCGTCCCGAGCAAACAATCAAACTTGGCCTCGGTGGATCAGTATTGTTACTATGCATCACATTTCAAGAGTACCATGTGCACAACAAAGTTCTTCTCTTTGAATGGAAAAATTAGCTATGTAAATCACCCATATTACCTTAGTACTCTATGGGGCTTATGGCTTTTCCTTTGTCTTAGGTGGTTGAAAGATAGAACAGTTTGACTTGAGCACTAACTTTCTTGTTTTTAGCAAATTTCATACCGGAGGTTTTGCAATATTTTTCGAAAGCAAGACTTAATGTTCCTCATATGGTTCTTTCATGTCGCTCAAATGGTGTATGATTCTTCACCAAGGCATATGATAAGTGTTGCCTTCTTTATTTCATCCTACTTCTAAACAGGCTTATGTGTAGCTCAAGGTAGAGATGAAAGAAGATGACATACTTACTTGCATTTTGTTGCAAAGTCAAAGCTCGGATCCTTGAAGAGAAGTGTCATACTACTAGATCAAGATGTGCAAGTGTGTGGTGTATGGTGGACTAGATTGCTTCTTTATTTGATAAGATCTATATCTCTATTTTTTTTTTCTTTTCTAATGAGACATGGCTAGCATTTCTTTTCATGGACTTTCACTTGTCCATCTTTTTTTTCCATCTTTATTTTGCCTAGCCTTTTGAGTCTCATCTACTAAATAATTGAGAGAGATTTCCTAACACTTGGAGTATGAAGCAACCTATTTGGTGGAAATGAAAGACATGTTTTTGCGTACTTCTAGTGTAGAAGCAGCATGTATATGAGGTGTGTACGTGATCTTGATCTTAGGAGCATGAAAAGTCTCTTAACAAGGGTCAACAAGACTTGACAACACTCAATACAAAGCAAATAGCCTATGTAGAAGGTTTGTAAACATGTAAAGCATATATGGCTGTGTTAGGAATTTATCACCATTGAGGAACAATTAAGATTTTGATCATTTTAAGGAAATTCTCCGGTAATCTATCATGCTTAGAACAATATTATAGCAGCTCTTGTCTCACTATATCATGTCTCACAACAACTTAGACTTAGTTCTAGCACTTGCAACCCACAAAGTTTTCAGGTTCATGATGGTTTAAATGAGCTAAGTAACCCATACTTAGAGAAATACTAAGTTGTAAACTAGGCACTAGAGAAACATTAGCAAGGCAACTAGTCATCATTTCCATGGGAAGATAGACATGTATGAGACATATGTGCTAAGGGGAATACTAAGCAAACATTTTTGTGTATTTTCTTTTTTTTAAATGCAATGGGAAACTAATTGAAACGTAAATAACTTTAATATACAAGACTTACCTTGGTGGGGGAGAGGATCTCCCCCAAGCTTGGTTCTTGCCTAATGTGGTGGTGGATAATGCTGGTATCACCCGGCCCAACGTCGTGCTTGTTCTTCTTGAATGGCCCGCAGGAGTTGGGCGTTTTGTTGTGCAAGAAGCAATGTTGCATCTTATTCGATGTTCATCGCACCCATGTTGTCGATGAGCTCGTCCATCGGCGTCCTTTGATGTTGCCTTCCTCTACCCCGTGGGCGAGGAGTGTCTTGAGAGCGAGGAGTGTCCTGTGAGCGAGGAGGCCTCCCCAAGGACCCTGAAATGTCCATAGAGGCTGCCTCATCTCCTCCTCAACTTCTTTAGCCTGATGTGAAGGTCCGCCTTGTTCCATTTGAGTAGCACAGGACGCTCTCCTTGTCCTCCTGCTAGTGCCTGCAACTTTTGGGCTCTTTCCTCGGGGTCCAAATCAAGGGTTAGCGTACGAAGCGCATACAATTGAAGTCCCCCACAAGGGAGAGTGATTTCGACTGTATGGCGTGGATAAATCATTATTAGTTCACCCTTGGGACCCTTTTGAGTACATCGCAATCAATAAATACACTTTCTTCCAAAACATCTCTCACGGTTTTAATGTACTCAAAAGTTTGGGATTCTAGTGCACCCAAGCTTCGGCTATGCGTGTGATGAATGATGTGAAGTATATGGGTTTCCTTGGCTTTATGTAGCTAAGCCAATAGTTCACTAGCATTTTAACAGGTGAAACTTTAACCTTGCTAACCATGGCATAGAGTAATTTCAGCTCATCATCACTTACCAAAGCTCCTCTCATGCCAGGGAAAGGAGTGGTGAACAGCCAGTAGTGCATGAAACGTAAGGTTGGGTTATGAATTTTGTGCGGTGAGGGATTGGAACAATCACTAGAGCCAGTAATGACATACCAAAAAACATTCTTGTCATAATGAGAAGCATGGTCTACATCAAGATGGCAAGAGTGATCAAATCTTAAAGCAGTGTTTAATGTGCTCCAAGTCAAGTCATATTCCATCCCAAACATTCGAAATGCTACCCCATCGTTATTCACTTTTAACGTGCATAAAAACTCAATGGTTAGGTTCTTTATGCCAAATTCAAGAATTTCAAAGAATCCTCCCCAACCAATGGTATTGAAAATAGCATAAAATTCTGAATCCATACATGTTTCTTGCAGAGGGTCGGATCAATGACACTTGTGTGTGAGAACTACACTCATGAAGAGTAAGGAATTTCCCCATCTCTTCGGTATTTAGCCTAAGGCCACTCTCGGTCTCCATTACTCTAGCCGGGGAATGAAGGGTACTAGCCCACTTCTTTCCACCTCTCTCCTCTCATGAGCACTAGCATGTGAGGTTCTTGGGAAGAACTCTCACCCTTGTTGGACTTTTTGAAACGGGAGGCAAGCAACTTCTTCATCTTACTACAAGATAAGTTACCAAGCTTCTACTACTACTATGAAATGGGAACTATTTTGGTTTTTTTTTGTTTTTGGATGGCTACTACTAAGCTAAACTTGAGAATGAACTTGCAACTAAGGAAGGAAAAGGAAGAACTTGTGAGCTCAAGATGGTTCTGGTGGTTTTGGTGTGTAG
Organism: Coix lacryma-jobi var. lacryma-jobi; assembly: GCA_009763385.1. Lineage (NCBI taxonomy): Eukaryota > Viridiplantae > Streptophyta > Magnoliopsida > Poales > Poaceae > Coix > Coix lacryma-jobi. Next base: position 100,918,816 of record CM019826.1, on the reverse strand, counting down.
TTGAGCTCACAATGCAAGGGTATATATAGGGGGAGAAGGGCAAGTGGTGACCACCCATGGCATGGGTCGACCGACCCCCCTCCTTGCAACTTTGAACATTGCTTTACTTTGTCCAGGGAACATGTTTAAAGTGAGAAAATACATTTTCAGGATGGTGCAATATGGGGGTCGCCCGACCCCATAACATGCCCCCCTCAAGCTTTAAACTTAGTGTCATCAAGTGTCTAGTAAAGATGTAACTATGTTTGGTCCAAAGTTGATACAAATTTCAGAGAGTCCCTTGCCTAGTGTTTGGTGAAAGGGAGAAGATGAATGGCCAAAGTGGAGACATGTCTAAAGTGATTCCCATGGACCATGAGAGCACTAAGACATGCCTTTGGCTGGTTGTTGTGGTCCCATGAGCATCCAACATAAAGGGGAACATTTCATGCTTAAAGAGTAAAGCAAAGGACCATTTCTTTTCAGATGTTGGCTTTGATGACATGCATAGCATTCATATGTAAGCTGAATTGGAGACAGCAGAGTGCAGGGGGGCACCATGGTGGGATCGGCCGATCCCACATTGGATGCTCCTTGAGCACCAAAGTGTTGTGTCATACTCAGGGTACTAAGCCAAGATAGAGCATGTGCCAGTGGGCCCACTAGTGGGGTCGGCTGACCCCACCTTGGGGTGGTCCCACGGCTCAGTTTTATTGCAAGTCATTGTCAAGGTGTTACTAGCATGGAAATTTATTTTGTCGAAATGAAATATGCAGAATTAACTAAGTATGCAATTGAGGGAAAATACAAAAAATTGAAATGCATAAAAAAATTAAATATGAGATAACTACTGATTTACCTTATCAGCGAGGGCTCCATGTTTAAGGTCCGTAGAGCAGGACCTCTCCATCATGTCATTCATTGGGTGCTTCGGTCGGTCCCGGAGATGGAGACCGTGGTTGCACCTTGTCGGCGAGTTCTTCTTTTACTTCGGCCTTGTTGGCCGACTCGCTCTTTTTTCTTGTTCCTACGATGTGGGCGACGACCACGATGTTTGTTGTCTCGAGGTTCTTTGTCCTTCACCTGCATGTTAGCTTTATAACCGTTGAATGGACACTTTACCTTATACTCCGAGAACTGGAGGTGAAGTTGGCCAGATCCCACGTAGATGACGGCGTTAACCGTATTAAGGAACGGCCTTCCCAGGATGATTGTGACGTCTACATTGGATCCCATGTCCAATATAAAGAAATCGACAGGGACGTAGCTGTTTTGGACTTTGGTGAGGATGTCCGTTGCTAGTCCCTCGGGGAACCATAGCGTCTCGGCCAGCCACTGCAAACGAACAAATGTAGGGAGCAAGGTCCCCCTAGTAAGTTATCATATGTTACCTTGGACATGATGTTGACACCCGATCCAAGGTCGCAGAAGGCATCGTGGAAGACTTGTGGTCCAATCTGACAGGTGATGGTTGGCAGGCCTGAATCTTCCTTCTTTGTGATGAAGGGTGGATCAAGTAGATAACCCCAGTTTGACCGGAGCGGAGGCTTACCGTACCTCGTAGTAACCAATTTTAGACCCTCTATTGGATCTTTGGGTTTCCCCGGGATCTTACCTTGCTCGTAGGATGGGACAGCTGCTGCTAATTGAGCTAATTGTGTTTCTAGCATTTTAAAAAACTCAATTGATTTTTCATAGCAGAATTAAAGCTATCCACTTTCTCATTTATATTTTCAAGAATCTTATCATTAGCCATCATCTTTTATTAATACTATCATTTATTTTAGATTGGCCTAAGACAAGATCTCTTAAAGAAGGTTGGTTATTATAAGAATTATTGAAATTATTGCTATAACCATTACCTTGATTTTGGTAGAAGGGGCGCGAGTTCCATCTTTGTTGTTTGTTGTTGGGGGCCGTACCCGTTGTTGTTGGCGTTGTTGATGAAGCTCACTTCCTCCTTCGTCTCGGGACAATTATTTCCCGAATGGTCATTGCCTCCGCATAGCTCGCACCATTGGTCGGCTACGACGGCTCGTGCGGTTGCATCAGGTTGAACGACCTCTTGTTCCCTCTTGGAACATTCTTCTACTTTCTTCATCAGGAGGTCCATCTTCGCGCAGAGCATGTCCACCTCATTGAGAGCATGAACACCTCTCTTCCTCGGCTGAAGACGTTCCTCATTCCAACCTTGGTTGGTAACCATCTTCTCTATGAGGTCCTTGGCATCTCTCACATTGTGTTGTAAGAATGCCCCTCCAGCGGCTGCTTCTAGGTGACTACGGTCCATGCCGGTCAGGCCATGGTAGAAACCTTGGATGATGAGCCACTCCTCTATCCCATGATGAGGACAGGCGCGAATGTACTCTTGTAGATGTTCCCATGCTTCGGGAATCGTCTCATCAGCTTGTTGCTGGAAGCTAGAAATCTTTCCACGAAGGGCGCTGGTCTTGCCCATCGGGAAGAACTTCTTGAGAAGCGCATTGGCGCACTTCTCCCAAGTGGTGGCTTCACTCTTGTAGGCATAGAACCATTGCTTCACCTTTCCCAATAACGAGAACGGGAAAAGACGAAGACGGATGGCGTCTGCAGACACATTCTTCATAGTGAAGGTACCACATACCTCCAAGAAGTGTTGGAGATGGGCGTTGGCATCCTCATGCGGCTTCCCCCAGAATGGATTGGCTTGCACCATGTTGATGAGAGCTGGCTTGAGCTCAAAAGTCGCATCCACCAAGTTAAGCTGCGGACCCGTGGCGACATTGTCGGCCGACGGCGCACAGTACTCGGAGATGGTCTTTTGGGCCATGGCTTCTCTTCTAGCTGGTGCAGAAACTTCCTCCTCGAACGGATTCTGGATCGAGATGAACCTCTGAGGTGGAACTTGACGAAGTCTAGTCCTCCTCAACAACTGCTCAGGATTTTCAACAAAGTTTGACGGCAGTTGGAAACCGCTCATATACCTACTAGTTTCACGATAACGAAAAGAAACTAGACAGGTGAGGGGTTAGCCCCTATACTAATTGATAACTAATAAATAGCAGACTCCGGATTCACTCTCTCTAAACTCCTAGGTTGTTGCTTTCCCCGGCAACGGCGCCAGAAATGCTTGTTGACACTTCTTAACGCAACCACTAGATCTAGACTATGGAGCCTAACCCCAGCAACGGCGCTAGAAGTGTCTTGGTGGTAAAACTATTGACTATTGGATAATTCCGCAAGCGCACAGAATATACCGATGTAGCACTTCACCCGGGAGTATTCCAAGGTATCATTATTTATTTTATCCCAAAGGAAAGCAAGCTAGGAAAGATGTAGAGAGAGGAAAGATAGATCCTATAGTCTTACTATACTCTATTATCAATTAGAGAAGCAAAAGGGGATAAGTGGATATAAGGGAGGATAGATAGATAAGATAAATAAGTTAAGCAAAGAGTATATGATATGAAAGATAACTTTAGTAGAGTTAGCTAGGTGGGAGGACAACGAGTGAGTATAAAGTACTCCTATGTTTCTACCTTTACTCCTATGAACTAATCCTAATTAAATAGATGACTTAACTAGATTCATGCCTTGCTACTTGTGTGAGAGGGATAAACGAGAGAGTAAAGCGATAGAAGTTGTTCACCTATCCCAATACTCTAGCGGGATATTTGGCTTATGGACGCCTTACCTTTTAAAACTAGCCTGAGTTCACGTGAGGGGATCTAGGTAGCCAGGCAAAATCTGTCACATTTTCCCATGCGCCCCTACTTCCGTGCAAGCCAGCGGTAGTCAAAGATAAGTGAAGTATGAGCACCCCGCTCATACTTATCTACCCTTTGCTATCGATCAAATAGCTAAAGCCCCTATCCTAAGATAGGACGATGACGCACACACAAGAGCTATTTAAAGAAATCATCTAACTAAACAACTATAGAACTAAGATAAGCACACAACCAGACTATATAAATAGAGACTTGCCTAAGTAAATAATTAAATAAATACTTGGAAAGTAAATACTTAAGTTAATGCAGTAAAGTAAGAAAGACTAATAATTAATAATAAAGTCTTAACAAGAAGAAAGATACAAGGTCTATACCAGACTCCCAGAAGACGACTCCTGGAACCCTTTGTGACGTAACGGCCCTAATCCCATGGCCCACTGATCACTGTCAACCACTGACAGTCGATCCGTACAGCCAAGAGATTAAGACCGGGTTCCGCCACTGGGCTACATCAGTGCCCGATGTCCGCAGGATCATCTCACAATTCAGTTACAATCTCTTGAACATTTTGACAAATAACATCGGAGTAAATAGCGGAAGACTTAAATAACATTAGTTTTACAAACCAGGGTTCAACATAAAATTAAAGTGAAGTTATTACAGACCATAGTTCAAATAGATAGAGTTGGCAGGGTAGCATATGACAACAACTAAAAGATAAAGATACATCACCCAGCCCGAGGGTGAATAATCACTCATCGGCCTCATCGGCCTCTTCCTGAACAACAGTCACACAGCAGGGTCCAAGGCATACTGAGGAATCTGCCATACCTGCAACATGGGTAAAAGAACCCTGAGTACAAAGGTACTCAACAAGACTTACCCGACTAAAGAAAAGGGAGAAGACTCAGGAATGCAGGCTTAGGGTAGTCAAGGTAAGGTTTAAGCAAGTTCAAGTATTTTGCAGAAAAGCATTTTTCAAACCTTATTTTATTTTGAAAGATTCGGTATTCCTTGTTCCATCATAATCCTTGATTCATTTTACTTTCCAAACAGACCTAGTTGAGAACCACTCCCTGTTGACAGTCAGTGACTAAGTCTCCATAACCGAGGAGCAGCGTTAATCCGGATAAATAATACTCAGCTGAGGGTCCCTATCCACACTGCATATGTAGCACACCCAGCTTGCATATGCCAACTCGTCTACCACGATTCCTCCAAGATTGGGCCCGGTCCTACGCCACCCGGACAGTACACACCCACTCACGGGACTTTAACCCTCCAATCCGGGACTTTAACCCACGTGGGTACATGCTACTTCCGCCATCTCTCCACTCCCAGTGCGCGGTTGTCGGTCCAATAAAGGATTCCTCGGAGCCGAAGCTTTCCGTAGTATGTGAATAGTTGCAAGTCTAGTCAGTCACAGGCCCCCATACAGGTGGTCCCTAAATTTTCCAGCCAGCGACAAGCACCTCGGGACTCTAACCCAAGAGTACAGGTCCTGTCAGTTTTTCAACCCTGTCCCGGTCGGTGTCAACTGTTGAGTCCCGGACTACAACATGACGGCACCGTACGCAAGGACAACCTCTCCTTCCCATTGACTAGGTACGGATCAGATACTTAGCCAATAGTGGGAGTAAACCAGAAATTCCCATAAATATTCTTAAAGTGATCACACTTTTGAAATTGGCATTTTTATTGCAAATCTATCATATAGCATTGCTAAGCATTTTGCAAATAGTTTTTGAAAAGCAGGTATCGGGTGTATCATTGGTCAAGGTAGATAATGCATCAGATAGGATTTCACTCAACTCCTATCAACCTAATGCAATAATTTAACTCAAAACATTTAAGAAACATTTATAAATTCAAGGAAGGGTTAAATGCACCGGGGCTTGCCTTGGATGGCAAAAAGAGTAGACTCGGGGTAGGTATAAGTGTCGGAGCTCGGGGTTGCCTCGGGGACAGATCCTTCGGTGGCTACCTCGACTTCAGGGCCTTCTTCGTCAACTATACGGATGCAATGATGAATGCTCATGAGAATGCTAGTATGAACAAAGTGCATAGGATAAACACTAGATATAGCTTTGCAAATAATGTTGGTGGTTAAAGTGGTCAATAGATTACTTATCCCTCCTTTTAACAATATTACATTTATTTAGCAATTTTTTTTTAAGCCTAAGTATAGACATAGCAAGGCATCACAAACATCATAGACCAAAGGTAGGGGTCTATGAACATCAAGCAATCCAAAAGTCACATCACAGGGCATTCAACGCTAACCCTAATCACCTTTTCTATTTTTCTTAATTATTTAAAAAGGTCATTTTATGAAGGTGCTCCAAAAATTACCAAATTAATCACAAGTTCATTAGGTATAAGTATATGGCAAAACAAATTTCATAATTTTTGGAGGTCATTAAGGTGCTCAATTAAATCTAGACATTTAATTAACAAAAGGCACTATTCCTTAAAATAAAGCTCAAAAATCAACTTGCTCCAAATGACTTCAAATTTTACCAGAGACTCATCATGACATAACTAGCTTGCAAATTTTATCTCAAGATTTTTGGAGCTATAGAACACTCTCTAAAAATACCAAAGCCTCATTTTTCAATTAAAAGGGGATTTTTCATTTTCAAATTTTTGCACAAAACTCAAGTTTCATATTTTTATAAAATACTTCAGAGCATAAAGAGTCTACCACAAAATTTCAGAATTTTTGGATCAACACAGAAAATCATACAAAAAATGAAATAACAGACACTATTCACATCTTTAAAAAGAAAAAGCACTGCGCTCGAGTCGGAACGGCTCGACGTCGAGGCTCGGCTCGGCGGAAGAACACGGCGGCGGCTCACCGAGATTAGAGGCGAGGCTCGGCGGATTCTCCTTCGGCGGACCTCAGGGGCCTCGGCATTCGAGGCTTGCGACTCGAGGGTGGGTCGAGTGGCTCGAGGCTGAGGCTGGACTCGGCTGCTTCGAGGACGGGGTCGAGGGTGTGCTCGAGTTGTGGCTCGGGAACGCGCTCGAGGAAGCTCGAGACGGTCGAGGGTAGTCGCGACTCGCCCCGAGGGCGGGTGAGGGTGGCCTCGGGTGCTTCGAGGGGCGCGGTCGAAGGCTGCTCGAGGGTGGAGACGACCACGCGGCATCCGGCGATCCGGCGACTCTGTGCACCAGGCACGGTTACCAGTAGTCGGTTAGGAACGCAATGAATCAAGGAATGGAGATTTAGGGTCAGAGAGAGAAGGGATGGAACACGGCGGCGAATCCCGTCGATCCGAGACGGCGGCTTCTCACCGGAGCTGAGGAGAAGACTCGCGCTCGCGGTGGGAGGCGGTAGCGGTGAAATGGAGAGCTGGAACTTCACGAACTCAAGCGGAGCTCTGGACTAGGTGGATGAGCGAGGGAGGCTTGAACTGTGCTGGCGACGGAGGCGGAGCTGAGTGAGAAGTCGGGCTCCGGCGGGCTTATATAGCCGCGGCCAGAGGCCGGTAGAGACCTCGGGGTCGTGCGGTAAGGTTTGCGGGGACGTGCGCACTCGATTGCGCTCTGGCGGATAACTGGCGTGCAGCCGGGGCTCGGGCGCAAGCTCGGCGGCGATGGCCACGCGGCGGCGACGCGCAGAGGACTGTAGGGGACGGGAGCGCGGGTCAGCGCTCGCGTGCGGGCGCGGAGGGGACAAGGGAACATCGGCGACAGGTTGGAGGCGCGTGGGGAGCAGCCGGCGTGCGGCACGCGCGGCGCCGGCGCCATGGCCGGGCCCCCCCCCTGACCCTAGGAAGAAGAGGAACAGTGCTAGGGGTAGGGTTTGACTTTGGCTGATCTCTGTATTTTGCAAATTCTCCCAAAATTGAACTGTGCGACAAAAACTCAAAACATCAAAGTTGCTCAGAAAAAAGAGATCTACAACTTTGTCAAAGAACATTTTCAAATTCCAATAGTTTTTTGAACAATATTTGAAAACAGAAAAGGGGACACTTTTTCAAATTTGAATCAATTCAAATTACTTTGGATTTCATACTGAAACTTGAAAATCTTTAAATATGAAAGTTGTTCCTTTTATCAAAACCTACAACTTTGCTATTATACACTTTTCCTGAAACTCATTAGTTTTTGAACTCATTTTGAAAACTGAAAAGGGAACAAAATGGAGTTTAATGAATTTGAAATAACTCAAAACTTTGTACTGCAACTTGAAAATTTGTAAATACCAAAGTTGTTTCTCTTTGACAGATCTACAACTTTTTTTTTGGACCAATCCCAAATTTTGAATAATTTTTGAATTACAAAAAGAGGGATAAAATCCAGGGTTTGGAAATCAGGGTTTTGCAAAGGATTTGAAATCAAATTCTGATTTTGAACTTTGGCCAACACAACAAAACTTCAAGACACCAAAGGAAGAATTACACAAAGCTAGGCACAGAGGTGAAATTACCATTTTGCCCTAGTAGAGAGAAGTGGGCTAATTAGGGTTTTTGCAATAGAGGTACTTCACATAAAATGATACACTTAGCAAAATGCATACACATGAAATCATGATCAAGATGCTTAATGATGATAATGATGATATGTCAAGTTAATTACATGCTAAACACCAGAGGTGTTACAGCCTCCCCCCCTAAAAGAAATCTCGCCCCGAGATTCCACGTCTTACAAAGGACAAAGAAGGATAAAGGCAAAACTTTACATTGACAGGGATTCGAGAAAGTCGGGGTAGTTCTTTGCTAAGAAGTCTTCAGATTCCCAAGTAGCTTCTTCTTCAGAGTGCTGGTTCCACTGGATTTTGTACCATCTTGTGGTGGTTCTTCGGGTAACACGATCCTTGTGGTCCAACACGCGAACTGGATATTCTGAGTAGGATAGATCAGGCTCTAGCTCGACACCTTCAACTTCCACGACATGTTCTGGTACTCTGGAGACACTTCTTGAGTTGGGAGACATGGAAAACATTGTGGACAGCGGAGAGATGATCGGGCAACTTCAGCTTGTAAGCTACCTTGCCACAACATTCCAAAATCTCAAACGGACCAATGTAGCGGGGTGCTAACTTTCCTTTGACTCCAAAACGAGTGACTCCTTTGGTTGGTGAGACCTTGAGATATACATAATCTCCAACTTGAAACTTCAGAGGTCGACGTCTCTTGTCAGCGTAGCTCTTCTGTCGAGATTGGGCAATCTTCATATTCTCTTGTATCTGCTTGACTTTCTCTTCCATCCTTTGACCAGGTCAACTCCAAAGAATTCTCTTTCTCCGGGCTCAGACCAACTGAGGGGGTACGACAACGACGACCGTACAGTGCTTCAAAGGGTGCCATTTTGATGCTCTCTTGGTAACTGTTATTATAAGAGAACTCTGCCAAGGGCAAACAGTCATCCCAAGTATCTGCGAAGGTAAGAACACAGGCTCTCAACATGTCCTCCAGCACTTGGTTGACTCGCCAGTTTGTCCATCTGTTTGCGGATGATATGTGTACTATGCAAGAGCTTGGTTCCAAGTGAGGTATGGAACGCTTTCCAAAACTTAGCGACAAACTGGGTACCACGGTCAGAGACAATGGTCTTGGGTATGCCATGAAGTTTCACTATGTGGTTCTTGTACAAAGTGGCATACGTGGGGACGGTGTAACTGGTCTTCACTGGCAGAAGTGAGCTTGTTTGGTGAGTCGGTCCACGATTACCCAAATGGAATCAAAACCTTTCTGGGTCTTGGGTAGTCCATTGACAAAATCCATACTAATGTCGTCCCATTTCCAAGCGGGTACTGACAAAGGTTGCAATTCTCCTCCAGGCTTCATGTGTACTGCCTTGACTCTTTGGCAGGTATCACACTGAGCGACATACCGGGCAATCTCAATCTTCATTATTAGTCCACCAGAATCTCTGCTTTAAGTCTTTGGTACATCTTGTTACTGGCCGGGGTGAATAGAGAATCTGGTCAAGTGTCTTATCAAGATTAACTGTCTCAATTCAGGCACCTTGGGAACTACTAGACGGTTCTTGAACCAAACAACTCCTACATCATCGATCCTGAAGCAATCAGCCTTTCCGGTCTGGACCTTTTCGATGAGTTGCTTGATTCCAGGGTTATCCTTCTGAGCAGCAATGACTTGATCCTTGATGGATGTTTCTCTGCTGACATTGTTCAGGCTTCCTTGCGGATCATTTCGATACCCATCCTTTCAAGTTCATGGCACAAGGAAAATCACAGGGCTTCGTCGTCAGACAGTTGCAGTATGACTTGCGACTGAGGGCATCGGCAACTACATTTGCCTTACCAGGATGGTAATGTACTTCAGATCATAATCTTTAATCAACTCAAGCCATCTTCTCTGCCTCATATTCAATTCTTCTTGAGTGAAGATATACTTTAGGCTCTTGTGATCCGTATACATATTGCAGGTACTGCCCAACAGATAGTGACGCCAAATCTTCAAGGCATGCACGACTGCTGCTAGCTCAAGATCATGGGTGGGTAGTTTTCCTCATGTCGCTTAAGCTGTCGTGAGGCATAAGCGATTACTCGTCCTTCTTGCATCAAACACAGCCCAAACCAGTGCTAGATGCATCACAGTATACATCGAAGGGTTTCTCGATATCTGGTTGAGCTAGGACTGGTGATGTAGTTAGCAGTTTCTTCAGGGCTTGAAAGGCTTGCTCACAGGCTGGTGACCAAACGAATTCCACGGAATTCTTCAACAACTCTGTGATAGGCTTGGCGATTCTGGAGAAATCTGGGATGAACGACGATAGTATCCAGCCATTCCCATGAAGCTGCGAACTTCGCGGACAGTGGTAGGTGGCTTCCAATCCAAGATATCTGCCACTTTTCAGGGTCAACTGACACACCTTCAGCGGACAGGACATGACCAAGGAATTGAATTTGATCTAGCCAGAATTCGCATTTACTGAACTTGGCATACAGCTGGTGATCTCTGAGACGAGAGAGAACGATTCGAAGATGCTTGGCGTGATCTTCAGGAGTTCTTGAATAGACAAGGATGTCGTCAATGAACACGACTACAAATTTATCGAGCTCTGGCATGAACACAGAGTTCATGAGATACATGAAATGAGCGGGGCATTGGTCAAGCCAAAGGACATGACCAAGTACTCATATAGGCCGTATCTGGTGGTGAAAGCTGTTTTAGGAATGTCTTCTGGACGGATTTTTATTTGGTGATAGCCAGATCTGAGATCAATTTTGGAGAACACTCTGGCTCCAGATAACTGGTCAAAAAGAAGGTCAATGCGAGGCAAGGGATATTTATTTTTGATGGTGACCTCATTGAGCGGGCGATAGTCAACGCACAGACGAAGACTTTTGTCCTTCTTCTTCACAAAGATAGCAGGACAGCCCCAAGGAGATGAACTTGGGCGAATGAGACCCTTGTCCAAGAGCTCTTGCAATTGGATCTTCAGCTCTGCCAACTCTCTGGGAGGCATTCGATAAGCTCTACGGGATATAGGAGCAGTCCCGGGCTTTAGCTCTATGGCAAACTCAACATACGGTCGGGAGGCAGACCAGGTAGATCTTCTGGGAAGACATCAGGGAACTCACAGACCACGGGAATATCCCTGACTTCCGGAACACAGGCGGTATTCAACTGGGTGGTTGCTGGTTTTTGAGGCATAGGAAGTTGGAGAAGGAGTTTGGAGGTGCTGTTAGGAATATCCACTCTCACAACTCTATTCAAGATGTCTATCATGGCTTTATACTGACACATCCAATTCATGCCTAAGATGACATCTATCTCTTGATTGCGCAGTACTATCATGGTGGTAGGAAAAACATGTTCCCCCAACATTACTGGTATACTGCGGACCACTTCCTTATATTTATCCGCCCTCCAGGCGAAAGTATACAGAAACTTTCTTTTAACTCCCCCATGGGTAACTCATGCTTGATGACAAAAGTGCGACTGATGAAAGAATGCGATGCACCAGAATCGAACAAGACGACTGCAGGATGATTGGCAACAGGGAACCTACCGAGCATGACGGGCTCTCCTTCTGGGATGTTACTGACGGTGGTGAAGTAGACTTGCCCGTGCTTCTTGACAAACTTGCCCTTCTGGACGGCTGCTGCGTGCACGGTGCTGCTGCTGCTGTGATCCTCCAGGGCCTTTCTGTGCATGCTGGGCATTCTTCTTGGGTTTTGGGCACTCGCGAGACCAGTGACCAACTTGGCCACAGTTGTAGCATGGATGGTTGTAAGCTGTTTGAGGGGTGGTGACACGAACACCTGGGGCGTTCGGCTGAGTGGCACTTTGCTGGTTGGCATTATGAGTGGTGGCCGCGGTACGAACGACCACTTGCTGATGAGGGTAGTATGGTGCCGGTTTTGGTGTGGCTGGGGTGATAGAGGAACTTCTGGGCGTTGTGTGGTTGCTGGAGAAAGCTACTAGACCTAGCCTTCTTCTTCTTCTTCTCCTCTTGGTACTGACGGTTACTTTCCCTCGAAAGCGACAGCACGGTCAACGACATCATGATAAGATCCGTTGAGGTTGTTGGATATCCTCTGCGAATCTAGGGTGCAGACCCCTGAGAAAACAATCTCTCTTCTTCTCATCCGTGTTGACATAGTCGGAGGCATACTGGCTCAGGTGGTTGAACTGACCCACATACTGCATCACTGTGGATTCCTTCTGCTGCAGAGCTAGGAACTGATCAAGCTTCATCTTCATCAGACCTGATGGGATGTGGTGTGCACGGAAGCGGTGCGAAACTCCTCCCAGGTCAACTCATGACCTTCAGGTTGGGCAGCCAAGAGGTTGGCATACCAAGCACTTGCTGGACCACGAAGCTGCTGAGAAGCAAACCGGGGCTTCTGGATTTCAGTGCATCGGATGAGACCAAACTTCTGCTCCATGGTGCGGAGCCAATCATCAGCTTCGAGGGGTTCATCGGCTCTGGTAAAAACCGGTTGGAGGGGTTTCAGTGAACTCCACATAGGTGGTCTCTTGTTGGTTGTGACGACCACGGTGACCAACATTCTGCTGTCCTTGGTTCTGAGCCATTAGGTTGGCAGCGGCGGCCAAGGCTGCAATGGCATCTGCCAGGGTAGCAGGAACTGGTGGAGGGTTTGGAAGGTGGCACCTCGGAAATTCCGGCTCCAGTGCGGGTGTTCACAGGCATCTGTTAAGAATTTGGAACTTAGCATCCAAAGATTGCTTTTGAACGAAACTGACTGATAAGATTCATTGATGCAAGGGTAGATAACTGATACAAAGGTTCGATAGATAGATACTAACTGACAAAGTAAGGTACAAGACGCAATACAGACTCGACTAGACAGAAGACCAACTAACGCCCCAAACCTAGACTTAAGGCTTTAGGTGAGCAGATGGCACAGACACAACGAATCTAGTCGTCATCGATGATGATCATCTCTTCATCGTCATCTTCATCTTCGATGATGAGTTCAGGCTCTTCCTCCTCATCTTCATCTTCAACGTGAACATCTTCAGCAGGTTCCACTTCTACATTCTGGACTGGCTCATGTTCTTCTTCAGGTTCCTCCACGACTCCATCTTCTGGATCCTCAGCAACAGGTGGAGCCACGGGGTGAAGTTGTTTGTACAGCTGATTGTACCTCCTCATGAAGCATATCATTGTACTGCTCAATCTGGGCAGTGTACTGCTGCAGTCCATGGAGCTGGGCTCTGGTGACATCTTCGCGGGTCCAAGCATCATTGCGCTGCTCGATAGCGCGAACCGTGTTCCGATTGGCCTGCTCCAGGGAAGCTCGTGCCTCATAAAACTCCATGCGGGAAGATAGAAGTCATGCTCCATGTTCTCCATCTCAGCCTTTAGATTCTTGATCTCCTCCTTCAGCTGCTTGCGGTTGCGGCGGGGAAAACGACGACCATTGGAGGATTCTCCAGTCTCTTCTCCGGTGCGTGGCGCCAGCTGGTGACGCGGCACACCATGCGGTCCGTTGACTTGCGAGCAGTCCGCTTGAGGATGACCATAACTGGACAAGAGGTTATAGATGAGAAAGGCTAGCAAGAAAAAGGTATAGGTACACTATCCCAACGAACTCTTTTATATACTTAAGTGATTATGACATGATGCATGATTCGTTCCTACGGAACAAGGTAATGCAACTATTAAGGTAAGGTACATAGGGCTTTATACAAGTTGTCTTGCTACTAGTTGCCAAAGACAAGATGAGATGAGAGAAGCAATTTGGACTCAAAATAGTCAAGTTTAGTTTTGGACTTAAAAACCTTTTGAAGTTTTCGCAAAAAGATTGCAACGTCGTAGTGAGATGCTCTGATACCACTCTGTGACGTAACGGCCCTAATCCCATGGCCCACTGATCACTGTCAACCACTGACAGTCAATCCGTACCGCCAAGAGGTAAGACCGGGTTCCGCCACTGGGCTACATCAGTGCCCGATGTCCGCAGGATCATCTCACAATTCAGTTACAATCTCTTGAACATTTTGACAAATAACATCGGAGTAAATAGCGGAAGACTTAATAACATTAGTTTTACAAACCAGGGTTCAACATAAAATTAAAGTGAAGTTATTACAGACCATAGTTCAAATAGATAGAGTTGGCAGGGTAGCATATGACAACAACTAAAAGATAAAGATACATCACCCAGCCCGAGGGTGAATATTCACTCATCGGCCTCATCGGCCTCTTCCTGAACAACAGTCACACAGCAGGGTCCAAGGCATACTGAGGAATCTGCCATACCTGCAACATGGGTAAACGAACCCTGAGTACAAAGGTACTCAACAAGACTTACCCGACTAAAGAAAAGGGAGAAGACTCAGGAATGCAGGCTTAGGGTAGTCAAGGTAAGGTTTAAGCAAGTTCAAGTATTTTGCAGAAAAGCATTTTCAAACTTTGTTCCTTATTTTGAAAAGACTCGATATTCCTTGTTCCATCATAAGCCTTGATTCATTTTACTTTCAAAACAGACCTAGTTGAGAACCACTCCCTGTTGACAGTCAGTGACTAAGTCTCCATAACCGAGGAGCAGCGTTAATCCGGATAAATAATACTCAGCTGAGGGTCCCTATCCACACTGCATATGTAGCACCCAAGCTTGCATATGCCAACTCGTCTACCACGATTCCTCCAAGATTGGGCCCGGTCCTACGCCACCCGGAAGTACAGTACACCACTTCCAATTCGGGACTTTAACCCTCCAATCCGGGACTTTAACCCACGTGGGTACATGCTACTTCCGCCATCTCTCCACTCCCAGTGCGCGGTTGTCGGTCCAATAAAGGATTCCTCGGAGCCGAAGCTTTCCGTAGTATGTGAATAGTTGCAAGTCTTAGTCAGCAGGCCCCCATACAGGTGGTCCCTAAATTTTCCAGCCAGCGACAAGCACCTCGGGACTCTAACCCAAGAGTACAGGTCCTGTCAGTTTTTCAACCCTGTCCCGTCGGTGTCAACTGTTGAGTCCCGGACTACAACATGACGGCACCGTACGCAAGGACAACCTCTCCTTCCCATTGACTAAGTACGGATCAGATACTTAGCCATAGTGGGAGTAAACCAGAAATTCCCATAAATATTCTTAAAGTGATCACACTTTTGAAATTGGCATTTTTATTGCAAATCTATCATTTAGCATTGCTAAGCATTTTGCAAATAGTTTTTGAAAAGCAGGTATCGGGTGAATCATTGGTCAAGGTAGATAATGCATCAGATAGGATTTCACTCAACTCCTGTCAACCTAAGGCAATAATTAACTCAAAGACATTTAAGGAAACATTTATAAATTCAAGGAAAGGGTTAAATGCACCGGGGCTTGCCTTGGATGGCAAAAAGAGTAGACTCGGGGTAGGTATAAGTGTCGGAGCTCGGGGTTGCCTCGGGGACAGATCCTTCGGTGGCTACCTCGACTTCAGGGCCTTCTTTCGTCAACTATACGGATGCAATGATGAATGCTCATGAGAATGCTAGTATGAACAAAGTGCATAGGATAACACTAGAGTATAGCTTTGCAAAGTATGTGTGGTGGTTAAAGTGGTCAATAGATTACTTATCCCTTGTTAACAATATTAACAAGTTTATTTAAGCAATTTTTTTATTAAGCCTAAGTATAGACATAGCAAGGCACCACAAACATCATAGACCAAAGGGTAGGGGTCTATGAACATCAAGCAATCCAAAAGTCACATCACAGGGCATCCAACGCTAACCCTAATCACCTTTTCTATTTTTCTTAATTATTTAAAAATGTCATTTATGAAGGTGCTCCAAAAATTACCAAATTAATCCCATAAGTTCATTCAGGTATAAACAGATGGCAAAACAAATTTTCATAATTTTTGGAGGTCATTAAGGTGCTCAATTAAATCTAGACATTTAATTAACAAAAGGCACTATTTAACAATTAAATAAAGCTCATAAATCAACTTGCTCCAAATGACTTCAAAATTTTACCAGAGACTCATCATAACATAACTAGCTTGCAAATTTTATCTCAAGATTTTTGGAGCTATAGAACACTCTCTAAAAATACCAAAGCCTTCATTTTTCAATTAAAAGGGGGATTTTTCATTTTCAATTTTTGCACAAAACTCAAGTTTCATATTTTTATAAAATACTTCAGAGCATAAAGAGTCTACCACAAAAATCTCAGAATTTTTGGATCAACACAGAAAATCATACAAAAAGATGAAATAACAGGACTGTTCACATCTTTAAAAAAAATAGCACTGCGCTCGAGTCGGAACGGGCTCGATGTCGAGGCTCGAGGCTCGGCTGGAAGAACAGAGGCTGGCTCACCGAGATTCAGAGGCGAGGCTCGGCGGATTCTCCTTCGGCGGACGTCTCGAGGGTGGCCTCGGCCTATTCGAGGCTTGCGACTCGAGGGGGGGTTCGAGGGTGCTGCTCGAGCTGAGCGGACTCGGCTGCTTCGAGGACGGGGTTCGAGGGTGTGCTCGAGGTTGTGGCTCGGGAACGCGCTCGAGGGTAAGGCTCGAGACGGTCGAGGGTAGTCGCGACTCGCCCGAGGCTGAGGGTGGCCTCGGGTGCTTCGAGGGGCGCGGTACGAAGGCGTGCTCGAGGGTGGAGACGACCACGGCGGCACTCCGGCGATCCGGCGACTCTGTGCACCAGGCACGGTTACCAGTAGTCGGTTAGGAACGCAATGAATCAAGGAATGAAGATTTAGGGTCAGAGAGAGAAGGGATGGAACGACGGCGGCGAATCCCGTCGATCCGAGACGGCGGCTTCTCACCGGAGCTGAGGAAGAAGGACTCGCGCTCGGCGGTGGGAGGCGGTAGCGGTGAAAATGGAGAGCTGGGAAGCTTCACGAACTCAAAGCGGAGCTGCTGGACTAGGTGGATGAGCGAGGGAGGCTGTGAACTGTGCTGGCGACGGAGGCGGAGCTGAGTGAGAAGCTCGGGGCTCCGGCGGGCTTATATAGCCGCAGCCAGAGGCCGGTAGAGACCTCGGGGTCGTGCGGGTAGGTTTGCGGGGGCGTGCGCACTCGATTGCGCTCTGGCGGATAAGCTGGCGTGCAGCCGGGGCTCGGGCGCAAGCTCGGCCGGCAATGGCCACGCGGCGGCGACGCGCAGAGGACTGTAGGGGACGGGAGCGCGGGTCAGCGCTCGCGTGCGGGCGCGGAGGGGACAAGGGAACATCGGCGACAGGTTGGAGGCGCGTGGGGAGCAGCCGTGCGTGCGGCACGCGCGGCGCCGGCGCCATGGCCGGGCCCCCCCTGACCCTAGGAAGAAGAGGAACAGTGCTAGGGGTAGGGTTTGACTTTGGCTGATCTCTGTATTTTGCAAATTTCTCCCAAAATTTGAACTGTGCGACAAAAACTCAAAACATCAAAGTTGCTCAGAAAAAAGAGAGCTACAACTTTGTCAACAAGAACATTTTCAAATTCCCAATAGTTTTTTTTGAACAATATTTGAAAACAGAAAAGGGGACACTTTTGAAATTTGAATCAATTCAAAATTACTTTGGATTTTATATACTGAAACTTGAAAATATTTATATATGAAAGTTGTTCCTTTTATCAAAACCTACAACTTTGCTATTATACACTTTTCCTGAAACTCATAAGTTTTTGAACTCATTTTGAAAACTGAAAGGGAACAAAAGTTGGGGTTTAAATGAATTTGAAATAACTCAAAACTTTGTACTGAAACTTGAAAATTTGTAAATACCAAAGTTGTTTCTCTTTGACAGATCTACAACTTTGCTTTTTGGGCCAATCCCAATTTTGAATAATTTTTGAATTACAAAAAGAGGGATAAAATCCAGGGTTTGGAAATCAGGGTTTTGCAACAGGGATTTGAAATCTGATTTTGATTTTGAACTTTGGCCAACACAACAAAACTCAAGACATCCAACTGAACAAGAATTACACAAAGCTAGGCACAGAGGTGAAATTACCATTTTGCCCTTGTAGAGAGAAGTGGGCTAATTAGGGTTTTTGCAATAGAGGTACTTCACATAAAAATGATACACTTAGCAAAATGCATACACATGAAATTATGATCAAGATGCTTAAGGATGATAATGATGATATGTCAAGTTAATTACATGCTAAACACCAGAGGTGTTACAACCGAGCTTCGCCCGACTCAACTCTAACTCCCACTACTAGACTAATAACTACTACTCTTGCTTGATCTCACATGAAAGTGGAGATATGTGTTGTGAGATATATAAACTATGTGAGATATGAAGAATGAGAGGGTGAAGGCCTCTATTTATAGTGGAGCTGGAGTAGGGGCTACTCCGGTGCCACGTCAGCGATCCGTGTGCTCATCCTCTCTTCACCCTTGGATCCACCGCCATAGCAACCGACCTTGATGAATGGCTTGGATATTGTTCACGTATGAAACATGTGCTTTGCCACCGACTTGGATGAAGTTCACCATGGGGTCGGCCGACCCCCCCTCTATGACATGTGGGCCCGAGGTACATCTTCTAGAAGGTGATGATGTCATCCTGATGAATAGTGCAGATGGGCCCCACCAAGGGGGTCGGCCGACCCCCCCTATGACAGGGTTGGCCCACCACCTTCTCTCCCTTGGTGACCCCACATGTCATGGAGCAAATCTTGTGAAGTTGGTTGCATTTGGTTTTCGGTGTGGACCCATGAATCCATGTGCTTCTCATCTTGCACCATTGAGCAAAAGCACATGTTTGATCCAATGGTTGATATTGACTTGAACATTCTTCTCTTGGATCATGCCATGTCACCATGGCTGAGGTGGCCCCAAGGTGGGGTCGGGCGACCCCCTTAGTGGGCCCAGTTGGCCTCGTTTTGTTCATTTGCCATCTCCTACAAGTTCACAAGCTAAGAGTACAAGTGCAACTTATTAGTGAGAAATATGCTCATGATATGCTATTCTTCCTTGAAACCGAGGCTTGTTGACGGTATTTTGATAAGGTAAACATGCTATAACTATAACTTCCGTCAATAGTTGCTTGTCAAGTTTGCTCATGGGTAAGCTTCTTCACACGCTTTTTAGGGCGGTTATCTTAACCACGTCTGGCAAGCCTATGTGCATAGCATAAGTTAAACATGGCATATGATACAATGCAATGCAAAGACAACCCCCTTTCACCTTTTGACAAAGTTACTTAGATCAAGCACATTAAGCTCACTTCGCAATCTACAAAGAGTGTTCTCATCTAGGGGTTTTGTGAAGATATACGCCAATTGATCTTCGTTTCTAACTCCCTCTAAGGATATGTCTTTCTTTGAAACATGATCTCTAAGAAAGTGATGGCGAATATCTATGTGCTTGGTGCGAGAGTGTTGAACTGGGTTGTTAGCAAGCTTAACTGCGCTCTCATTGTCACACAACAAAGGTACCCTTTCTAGAACTACACCATAGTCTAAATGGGTTTGTTTCATATAAAGGATTTGTGCACAACAAGCACCCGCGGCTATGTATTCCGCCTCGGCGGTAGACAAGGCCACACTATTTTTCTTTTTCGAACTCCATGAAACTAGTGATCTCCCAAGCAAATGGCACCCTCCGGATGTGCTTTTTCTATCCACTTTGCAACCCGCATAATCCGAATTGGAATACCCAACGAGTTGGAAGTTAGCTCCTTTGGGATACCAAAGGCCAATGTTTGGGGTGTGCTTTAGGTACCTAAGGATTCTCTTCACGGCTATGAGATGTGATTCCCTAGAATTGGCTTGAAAACGAGCACACATGCACACACTAAACATGATGTCGCGCCTAGATGCGGTCAAATATAACAGGCTACCAATCATAGAACGGTAGAGAGTTTGATCAACCGGGTTACCTCCCACATCTAGGTCGAGATGTCCATTTGTTGGCATTGGAGTCTTGATAGGCTTGCAATCATCCATGTTGAAGCGCTTGAGGAGGTCTTTTGTGTACTTCTCTTGAGATATAAAAGTCCCCTCCTTCAATTGCTTGACTTGGAAGCCTAGGAAGAATGTGAGCTCGCCAATCATGGACATTTCAAACTCCTTCGACATCAAATCACCAAATTCCTTGCAATAGGCTTCATTTGTTGACCCGAAGATGATATCATCGACGTAGACTTAACAAATGAAGATCTCTCCATCAAGCTTCTTGGTGAATAGTGTGGTGTCGACCTTCCCAATGGTGAAGCCCTTCTCAATGAGGAAGTCCCGGAGGCGCTCGTACCATGCTCTTGGGGCTTGCTTGAGCCCATACAGCGCCTTGGACAACCTATAAACATGATTAGGATATCTAGGGTCTTCAAACCCGGGAGGTTGATCAACATAGACTAGTTCATTTATGAAGCCATTTAAAAATGCACTTTTCACATCCATTTGATATAATTTAATGTCATGATGTGATGCATATGCAAGGAGGATACGGATGGCTTCTAGTCTTGCAAGCGGTGCAAAGGTCTCTCCAAATCCAAACCTTCAACTTGAGAGAACACCTTTGCCACTAGTCTTGCCTTGTTTCTAACAACCTTGCCTTGATCATCTTGCTTGTTCCTAAACACCTATTTTGTTCCTATGACTCTTGCGCCTTTTGGTCGCTCTTCAAGTGTCCAAACTTAGTTGCGGGTGAAGTTGTTTAATTCTTCATGCATAGCGTTCACCCAATCCGGATCACCTAGAGCTTCATCTACAATGGTAGGCTCAACAACAGACACAAAGGAGTGATGTTCAATAAATAGAGCAAGTTTGTGAGATCGAGTCATTACACCCCTTGTTGGACTCCCTATGATGAGATCTTGAGGATGAGCTTGTAGTAGAGGAGTAGTCCTTTGATCAACCACTTGAGGGGCCGCTTGTGGAGCATCAACATCTTGAGCTTGTACCATCATTTGATCATGGGAGACATGAGTATCTTCAAATGGCTCTCTCCCATCTTTATCATCATCTTGTGGTACATTGGATGAGGATGGCTTGTCAATGACTTGCACATCATCATCAGCATCTTTAGGCTTGATGGCTCCAACTGGCTTGTTCTTCATTGCTTCCCTTAATGGTTCATCACCTATATCATCAAGATTCTCATGCTCTCCTTGAGAGCCATTAGATTCATCGAATTCCACATCATATGTTTCTTCTACCATCCCGGTGGCAAGGTTGAATACTCGATATTCTTTGGACTTCAATGAGTAACCAACAAGAAAACCAATATCACATCGGCGTTGGAACTTCCCTAGGTGTTGGCGCTTCTTGTAGATGTAGCATTTGCACCCAAACACTCTAAAGAAAGATACATCCGGCTTCTTGTTGTTGAGTAGCTCATAGGGGGTCTTGCCAAGGAGACGATGGGGGAACAACCGGTTTGATGCATAGCAAGCGGTGTTGATTGCTTCTGCCCAAAATCTTTCCGGTGTAGAGTACTCATCTAACATTGTCCTTGCTAGGGTGATTAGAGTTCGGTTCTTCCTCTCAACTACCCCATTTTGTTGTGGTGTGTAGGTTGCGGAGACTTCATGCTTGATCCCAACTTCATCACAATATTCCTCAATGTGGGTGTTGTCAAACTCTCTTCCATTGTCACTTCTTATCTTTTTGATCTTCAAGTCAAACTCATTTTGGGCTCTCTTGGCAAACTTCTTGAATGAAGGGGTTGCTTTGGATTTGTCATGAAGAAAGAATACCCAAGTGTATCTAGAATAGTCATCAACAATCACTAGACAATAGAGATTTTCACCCAAGCTAGCATATGTTGTTGGCCCAAATAGATCCATGTGAAGTAGCTCTAACTCTCTTGATGTTGATACAAAGGCTTTGGTTGGATGAGTATTTGCAACTTGCTTGCCGGCTTGACATGCACTACACAATTTGTCCTTCTCAAATTTGACATCTTTCAAGCCTCTAACCAAATCCTTCTTCAATAGCTTGTTCAGAGTGTTCATTCCAACATGTGCCAATCTTGTATGCCATAGCCAACCAAGTGATTGCTTTGTGAACAAACATGTCTTCATGTTGGCATCTTCGGAGGAGAAATCCACTAGATAGAGATTGTTATATCTAAAGCCTTTGAATATCACTTGTGCATCATCTTTCTTGGTCACAACCACTTCTTTGTCGGTGAACAAACATTGAAATCCAAGATCACATAGTTGTCCAACGGATAGCAAGTTGAAGCTCAAAGATGCAACAAGAAGCACATTGGAGATGGTATGATCATTTGGAATTGCCACTTTGCCCAATCCCTTGACATTGCCCTTAGAGTTGTCACCAAATGTAATCTTTTCTTGATCATCGACATTCTCTTCTAGTGAGGTGAACATCCGGGGATCACCAGTCATATGTTGTGTGCAACCACTATCAATCACCCAATGAGATCCACCGGTCTTGTAGTTCACCTACACACACAAGAAATCAAGCTTGAGCTTTCGGGGCCCAAACTTGTTGAGGTCCCTTAAACTTCTCAACTAGTGACTTTGCAACCCATATTTGCTTTGGCCTATTCTTGTTAGGAGGCCCTATGAACATAACTTTCATCTTGCTACTAGAGTCTTGTCTAAGCATGTAGTGAGCATTGAAAGCAAAGGGCCTAGCATGCTTGGGCAAGGGTGTGGGTTTTGGCTCTTCACAATCATGAGCAAAGTGTCCTTCTTTTCCACACTCAAAGCATCTCCCAATCTTCTCCTTCTTTGGCTTTGTGATGTTCTTACGTTGCTTCATCTTCTCTTCAAGAAAGCCAATACCATTTCTATTGGTCTTCATTACGGTGTTCATGAGGAGCTCACTTTGAAGACATTGACCCTTGGTGAATTTCTTCAAACCAGTGGTAAGGTGCTCCTTCTCTTTCTTCAGCTTGTCATTCTCTTGTTGGAGTTCCAATTGGGATGGTGTCAACTTGTAATCCCTCTCCATCTTCAATCTCTTGTTTTCTTCTTTTAGCATATCTAGCTCAAGAGACATGCTATAATCATCATCTTGAGTCTCAACAATGACTTGCTTTGTGGTTGCAAGCTTATCTAGATCACTCTTGAGCTTAGCATTCTCATTCTTGATTTTGACATAATCATCATAGTGATCGGCCACAACCACTTTCTTGCCCTTGCCACTAGCTCTTTGCTCATCATGCTCACTAACCAAGTCCTCACAAGATGTTGCTATGTCACACTTAACAACAAGGTTAGGGGCATCATGTGTCTCATGAGAAAGTATATCATGAGCTACAACAAGTGTATCATGATCTACTTTAACTTGAGTATATTGTTCTTTAAGCAAAGCATAGCTAGAGTTAAGGGTACTATGCATCTTATCAAGTTTTTTATTTTTAGCTTTGAGCTCTTTGTTAGAAGACTTGAGCTCCTTGATAGATGATGACATAGTAGCAAGTTTATTTTGTTGCTCATTACTAGCATGTATAGCATGATCATATTTTTCAACAAGAGATTCATTGTCATCAACAAGCTTCTCATTTTTAGCTCTAGTCTTTCTTATGATTCTAGAATAGTTGTTTAGCAAATCAACAAGTTCATCATAAGAGGGAGCTTTGAATTCTCCATCACTTTCATCATCACTAGAGTCATCATCACTTTGTACCTTCCGGTTACCCTTGCCCATGAGGCATAGGTGTGTAGTGGATGATGGCGACGGTGGTGGTGGTGGAGTAGAAGTCCCAATGACTAGAGCGGCCACCTTCTCCTTCTCATCATCACTATCTTCATTGGATGAGCCACCGGAGGAGTCAATGTCGGTGAGCCAATCACCAACAATGTAGGCCTTGCCACATTTCTTGTGGTATTGCTTCTTCTTCTTGCCATCCTTCTTGTATGGCTTCTCACTCTTCTTCTCATCTTCGCTTGATGAGTTATATTTCTTGCCCTTGTTCTTGTTCTTGTAGTTGTCTTTCTTGGGCTTGGTGCATTGGTGAGCAAGATGGCCAAGTTCACCGCAATTGTAGCAATCCATTTCAGAGATTGTCCTTCTCTTGCTACTTGTGAAGAATTTCTTCTTTCTTGAGTCAAAGTTAACTCCATTCTTGTGAAGCTTCTTCAACATCTTTGTGGTTCTTCTCACCATGAGAGCAATGTTTGTATCATCTTCCTCATCACTTGAGCTCTCATGGTGCACCTCAATTGACTTGGACTTGCCCTTCTTGTCATGGCTTGCTTTGAAGGCCAAGTCTTTCTTCTTGTCGGTGGGGGAGCCACCACTTGGTGTGATGTGCATGTTCATCTCATGTGCATTGATCTTTCCCAAGATTTGTGTTGGTGTAGCGGTGCAAAGATCACTTTGATGTAGCACGGTCACAATGTGTCCATACTTCTCAATTGGGAGAACACAAAGAATCTTCCTCACAACATCGGATGGTTGCATTTTGTGAGGCCAAGTCCATTTAGCTCTTCTACAAGAACATTCAAGCGTGAGTACATTTCATTTGCACATTCATTAGCATGCATATCAAAAGAATGAAGCTTTTGCATAACTAAATGATAGCATTCCTCACGCTCACTCTTGGTTCCCTCATGGAGCGCACAAATGTTTTCCCATAGATCATGGGCATTTTTGTGGTTCCGGACGCGGTTAAACACATCCTTGCAAATGCCTCTAAAAAGGATGTTTTTGGCTTTTGCATTCCATTTCTCATTTTCCTCCTCATTAGGAGTAAGGCTTGTGCCTTCCTTGGGCTTGGCAAAGCCGGTGATCGCGGCTTCGCGGCATTTAACATCAACCGCTTTTAGGTACGACTCCATACGGATTTTCCAATATGGGAAGTCGTCTCCCTCGAACATGGGAGGTGGTCCATCACCTCCGGACATCTTAACTCTAGGCAGTTAAGCCTAAATCGAGAGCATGAGGCTCCGATACCAATTGAAAGGATCAAGATGCCCAAGAGGGGGGTGAATTGGGCTTTTCTAAAACTTTAGCAAGAATTAAAACCTATTAAGCCCAATTAACCCACTTGTGCCTAGAAGTATATTTCTTTATATTCTACCGCACAAAAGACAATGTCTATGCCACTCCTACTCTAGCAAAGCAATTCAATAATGAATGAACAACAAATATATTGTGGAATTGAATTGCTCAAAGGTAAATGCGTAAGTAAAGGAGTAGAGATGAAAAGACGATCTTTTTGCCGAGGTATCGAGGTGTCGGCACACCCCTTAGTCCTCGTTGGAGCACCCGCGCAAGGGTATCGCTCCCCCTTGATCCGCGCAAGGATCAAGTGCTCACTACGAGCTGATTCTTTGCCACTCTGGCCCGGTGAATCGCTCGCTACCGGTCACAACTTGACTTGGGTCATCCACAAAGCCTCCGGATGATCACCAAGCTCTTCGAGCACCACCAAGCCGTCTAGGTGATGCCGATCACCAAGAGTAACAAGCTAGAACTCTCACTTGACCAAGACAAGGCCAAAGAGATGGATGGATGCACACTTGCTACTCAATTCTCACTAGAAGGTCACTAATTATCTCAAATAGCTATTCTCTCAACCTCACTAGGGCTCTTGCACTTTCTCACACTCACAATGTGTCTCTCAGTAGATGGAAGTGGCAAGAACACTCTAATGGAGGAGGGGGAGGAGTATAAATACTCCCCCAACCGGCCATCCAAAAGAGCACCGGACAGGTGTTTCTACGGGGGCATCGGACGCTCCGATGCCTGGCATCGGACGCTCCGATGACCTCGACTAACGGTCGACTGTACCACCTGTCAGACAAGTTAAAGGAGCACCGGACGCTGGGCAGCGTCCGATGCCATCACAACGGACGCGTCCGTTGTGATTTTACCCTCTCTGGAACCTCCCTGCATGGACATCGGACGCTAGCCCTCAGCGTCCGATGCAGGCTCAAATTCACACCAAAGTGAACAGTGGCACGGGCGCGTCCGATGTTGCAACATTGGTGCGTCTGATGCCACACACCAGACTAAACCCTAGTCTGAATGAGCATCGAACGCGTCTGATGCCCACCAGGCCAGCGTCTGATGCCCTTCTCAAGGGCAAAACCAACTCGGATCGCGACGCGGCCTTAACGACTTTTCATCCTCTCGACATAAGGCATCTCTCTGAGCTACCTAGGGCTATGAAATAACAAGTGTGCACCACACCTACCTCAATAGACTCATCTAGGTCAAGCTACTGATTCACGCTCCCCTTTATAGTACGGCCAAAGGAAAAACAAAGACCTAAGACTACCTAAGTGTCCTCCAACACCATGTGACACTTAGCCTAGCCTACCACCGTCTTCGTCGTCCGTCCTTTGAAAACCGAAACGATTTCCATCGCCAGGGGACATGAACTCCATGTGCCTGTATCGTCGCCATTACCGTGACCTAACTCATCCCTGTTTCTGCAAAACATACGTTAGTCACAGTAATCTTGTGTTTCATCCAATCACCGAAACCCACTAGGGGCCAAGATGCGTTCACTTACCTCTAGAGGTGGATTGATGGTGGAGAATGTGGTCATCATTGGTACGAGGTGTTCACGGCTCTTTACCAGCCGGTTCATCCTCCTCAAGGTTTCTCCATTTGAAAGCTGTTCGACAGAATGCCGACTTGGGTCCTTAACACCAAGGTACTCGAAGCCAAAATTGGCTCGTTGCTACAGTGGATGAACTCGGCCGCTATGAAATCTTGGACTACGGTGTACCCGGTCAGCCCACTCAACTTCAAAGCAGCAATCATATCAATCAGATGTTGGATCACCTCTATTTCTGAAGAAGAAATCTTCTCCTTCCAACGAAGGTTCTTTTGAGGCGGCCACCCGTCATGACGACGAAGTGCCGGAGGCGGGTTGGCTACATAGAACCAGCCACTAGGCCACTCTCGGACTGACTCTGATAACTCTATAGATATATATTGACTAGCTACTTCTAATCTAAGTTGAATGCTAGCTCCGGCAACTACTTCTACTCTTGCATCACTCGGCTGGCACTTCACCCAAAAGAAAAAGCAGAAAAGGGCAAAGGAGGGACATATCCCCAGAAAAGCCTCGTGGAGGTGGGTGAAGATAGCAATATGAAAGACAGCATTTGGAGTGATATGATTGAGGGTCAAACCATAGTAATGGAGTAATCCCCTCGGAAAGTCGGATGCAGGGAGACCTAACCCGCGTTCGACGAACGACTTAAACATCATAATCTCAGTCGTATTTGGGGCTGGAGCACAGTGATCGATGGGTACCTTCCACCTGTCCATCGGCTGAGGTCGAAGTAAACCCTGCTGGGCCAGATGCACCAACTCTATCTCCTTCATGTCAAGATTCTTCCAAGCAAGAACTTTGGCTGGAGGGCATGGGTGGCGCGGCTTTTCGCCGACGGTTTTTCTCTTCCTCTCACCCTAGGATTGCTTCTTGGGACCCATAGTTACCACTAGGGTCTTTCTACGCATCCACTAAGGGATTGGCTATAAGCGGCACTGGTCGCACAAGACTAAAGGTGAGGATGCAGCACTATGAATGTGTGAAGAAACCACGAAGCAACGGTGGCTTATTATAGATCTATCATGGGCAACCATTTAGTCTCCTCAGACGGCGTTACAGAAGCCTAATGGGTGCCAGCATGGTCTAAAGAGCGTCAGAGAGAATAACTTGCAGTTTCGCAAACAATGGTCATCATCTCTTTGCAAACAAGAATAGTACTCGGAATCATAGACAAAGGACTCGGAAGACCTTTCAAGTACCCGAATCTTATCAAATATTACTCGGAATTACACAGAGGTACACAGTTACATCTTGAGACAAAGCAGATGCTTACAAACAGTTTCAAGCACAAGCTCAACCGGGATGTAAAACACTACTCTAGTGTAATCAAGGTACAAAGCCTTGATGCTCAGTACATCAAGACCTGGGTTCAGTGAGTCGGAGCAAGCAGTCACAGAACCTTGGGTAGATACTATCTTTTCAGTGCATCCCAAGGTGGGTTTTGGAGCTTGATAGTCGGTCCAAATCTCGATGCCTTTTGACAACCTATGACCCCGAGATTGTTAGTGATGCGGGAGTCACAAGAGTTCTTCTAGGCGCAACTCTGTATCCCTCTGCACACGACCCCTTGGAAACCACCCTGATGGATGATCCCTTCACAAGAGTTCTTCTGGGCACTTCAACTACTCTACATAAGGAGTACAAGACCCGGGGGCTCAGACATCTCTACTATGGACATTATGGAGATTTTGGAAGTAAAGGAAGTCACACAATGCAAACAGTATGGAAATCTTGCTCTCTAGGCAAGGTATTTATAAGCGACCCTTATTGGTTTATAGACCGAGTCTATGAACACAATGGTGGAGCTTGATAACTGCACCCACATGCGTACGGTTACCCATGAGAGCCTGACATTGCTAAGGCTTATCTGCTTCACGTGCCGACTTCAATAGCAAAAGACAAAGGTGTTGCAGTTACACAAAACGACAAAGAATCTTTAAAGTGGGCAGGCGGTACAGTCACTAGTCAATTATTGGTGTCCTTCAGAGTGATTTTTACTTAGTGGGGGTGAAATGGGACGTTTGATGAAAACGTTACCCACCTGAAGCTAAAAATATTATCACTTGGACGGATTACTTTAAGACAGTGTCATGTACTCATCTCTTGCTATCTTTATGGATCACTCGGATGATATATCCAAGACCCTAAATACTGACTCCTTCAGGTACTCGGAATTCAGACTCGGGGGCTGCAGGGTATATATCATCAAGGAAAAGTTGACTCAAACAAAGTTATTTGGAAAAAATTTGAAGATCCTCAAAGTCATTTTTGTTAAAATAACAAGAGGCTCGGGGGCTACAACCTATGGGTGCACTTTTCTAAAAAGTGCACACCATTGGAGTTTATTCCTTCCTACAGAGCACATCAAGATTTCTCAAGACATTATTCGGTTGGTTCCTGAAAGAAATCAGAAGATAACGTTTTAGAGAAACATTCAAGAGCTCGGGGGCTTGACGGACCAGAATGTCACAGACATCATCAGTAGATGATTACTCGGACCAATCCTAGAAGTCACGGGAGATCCGAAGACGTGATACAAAGTAGACATGGATTAGGACTATCATTGTAACTTAGTCGGACTACTGAAGGAAGTTTTATAAATAGAATAGGACTCTGTTGTAACCGACTAGGACTCGGTATGCGTCGTGCTCTACCAGGCTATATAAGGAGAAGCAGGCGCATACCGCCACCATTGAATCTTGAATCATAACACAAGGCACACGCCGCCACTGGACGTAAGGTACTACGCTATTTAGCGGCCTGAACCAGTATAAATCGTTGTCCCTGTGTTCTCGCCGAGTTCTACGAACGTTGATCCCCACTGAACAAATCGTCTCGAGAAACCCTGTGACGAGTTGCCGGTTAACAAACACCGACAGTGCTGTCAGCCCTGTGTCAGCCTGTGTCAGGTGAGATGTCCATCCCGCGGAGAGGTTTTTATGCAGTAACAAAGTCAGTTTTATACATTCAATCACTAGTTTTTATGCAATATCGGCAGAAAAATTGTTTTTACGTAGCGTGACCCAGGATTCTATGCATTCAATATATTGGGTGCGCACTGGTCCTGCACTCGTGCGCGCGTCAGCCGTGGGGCGTGGGTGGTCTGGTGGAGGTTGGGGCTGTGTTGGAACTAGCAGCTGCCTGTACCCCTGCACGTGTACCGGGGTAAGGTGAGGGTTCCCAACGGTCGTGTGATCTCGCCAGGGTCAAAAGGAAAAATGGGTGAAACTTGCGATGTTGCTTCTCAAGAAGTCCTGCCCTTTACACTATTCAACCTAGGTATTTAAAGGGAATACCAGGGGTCACTGTACAATTTATATTAGGGTACAGGGATAGCTACCCAGAGGAGCTGGGGAGGTGAGGGTAAAATCGTACAAGTACAAACGACGAAAACCCTAATTCACTTTTCCTCCTGCCCGCGGCCGCCGGGCCCGTGTGGCAACTTCGCTGCGCCTCTCGCCCTCGCTGCGCCTCCTTTGGGCCGCCTCTGAAGGCATCCTTAGCCATGCAGATGTAGAGGGCCTCGGCGAGCTTCAAAGACCTTCGCCGGCAAGAGGAAAACAGAGGGACCTTCAAAAACCAAAAAAACATTCGCCTAAGGGAGCGAAGGTCCACCCGCGATAGCGCTCCCTCAGGCGTTTGCTGCCGAGGGTTGTTTCCCCAAATAGACTGGTTGGGACTTCCAATAGTTATTAGAAGTTCTAGACTCCCAATAAGGACTTCCAATACTTATTTTAAGATATTTCAGGACTTCCAATACTTATTTTAAGATATTTCAAATGTTACTTACGCAAAAAATCAAAAGAGCTTATACTTTTTATTATATTACTAAAATATCACTAAGTAGTGTATAAAATAAGTATCACCATATACTCTATGTATGCTTGCATACTTGATATATATGGTACTTTAGAAGGCCTAGTATAACCATATACTTCGTGTACATACACTTCGTCAGGTGATAAACTACATAAATCATATAGGGTAATTATTTCATACTCTCTGAGAGTAGTTACTCCCATGACTTTAGGTCTACCCGTTCAGCCACCGCCGGAAGGGGCTTTAGGGCGTGACCGCCGTGTCGCCGCCGCCGCCGTCTCCGTCTCCTTCACCGTTGGTCCCCCTCCCTCTCCCTCCGGTATCTCACCGGAGGTCGGAGGGAGTGGGGATCCATCGTTTTTAATAAGTTTTCTAGTAGATCGAGTCATCTAGAGTTAGGGTTTCTCCATGCCAAGGACCTTGGTATTGGGGGTGTATTTCCTCCTCCTTCCCGGCGACGGCGAGGAGGTAGGGTGGATCCGGTCTCTCCATGGTGACTCTGTTGAAGATGAGGGCGACAACTTCGGCGTCAACATCTACATCGACAAAACAACATGGAGATTTTTGTTTCTGGGCTTCGGCATCAAGACGGAGATGATGTCGCCGCCATGGAATAATTTTCTCCGGTCCCTTCTTCGTTTTGTTGTGGTTGGATCTGGCCACGATGAAGGACTAGGGAGAATAATTTTCAGATCAGTCTTCCTCATTCTTCGGTGGCAGAAAGAAGAAGAAGGAAGACATAAGAAAGAAGAAGAAGTTTCTCAACTCCACCTGCAGGAATGTTGGCCGTCCGTTGGGCATCTGTTCTCAGGCCGAAAACAACGGTTGCCGAGTATTTGCCTGTGCGGTCATCTATACGAAGCGTCAATCAGGTTTGGATTTGAGAGTTTAAGCCTTTCACAGCATGGGTATAATATAGATGTGAATCAGTTTCTGGATACATGTTTTTTCCAGAGTACTTGTAATACGATGATGTACCTAGCTATATCTTAATACAATTCTTCTTTCGTCTCAAAAAAAAGTACCATATATATCAAGTATATAAGCATACATAGAATATATGGTCATACTTATTTTATACACTACTGTAGTGATATTTTAGTAATATAATAAAAAGTATAAGCTCTTTTGAATTTTTTTTGCATAAGTAAGATTTGAAACATCTTAAAATAAGTATATAAACATACTTAAACTGATAAATAACTACTATTTAGAATATGACACTCTAAATAATATTTAGAGCATCGGTGAAGCATCTCAAATCCCACAACCCTAAATGTTGTTACCAACAACCATCTTTCTATATGCACTAGTAAAGTTACCCCGCAACCGTAAATATTTCAGCCCGCAACCGTAAATATCGTAGAAGGAAGAGAATGATCTGGATAACATTTACGGTTGTGTGATGAGAATTAGCAGTAACTTTTACGGTTGCGGGTGAAAGAGAGAATGGTGTGGCTGCCATTTACGATTGCGGGATGAGAATTAGTAGTAACTTTTATGGTTGCGGGAACTGATGGCTAGTGACGCTCTAAATAATATTTAGAGCGTTGCGCTTCAAATAGCGGAGTCCTATATATATATATATATATGACTCCGCTATTTGGAGCGCAGCGCTCTAAATACTATTTAGAGCATCGGTGACGAGTGGTTCTAGGTACGACAGCAAGGTCCGCAACCGTAAATCTTCCGTTCAACTCTTTTCGTCCATTATATCTCACCTCCGCAACCGTAATACTATTCCTATCCTGGCAGCGCAACATCGCGAGATTCCCACCAGTGACTCTCGTGATTGGAAAACTTGTGACCGTAAAAAGATTAAAAAATATGAAATTCTTTTAGACCGCTGGTTAGTTATAACCATAAAAGTAGGAATCTCATTACCGTAAAAGTTGTGCACTGACATACAATGAAGTACAAGTTAAATCAGACTTTGGCATGTCAAATCATCTCCTCTGATTCCGTGCATGGAAAATGAATACAGTCAGTGCACTTTATCTACTCCTATTATTTAGATTTAGATTAATTCTTATGTCTCTATGCAATTATATTAGATATTAAAATGGTAATATTTGTTGGATTAAAATGGTAATATTTCTTAGTAGTTGTAATAGGAAGAGTGGTAGTGGAGTCCCATGGTTTTATATGCTTTTTTCACCAAATAAAATATAGTTCTACAAATGATGTTCAGTAATATGAGGATTTACGAAATGAATTCCCACTAGTTCTACAGTCAGTGTATTTTTAATTTTTGACTTTTGCAAACCGATGACTGAACTGGTAACCACGTATTTCAATAGTAAATTTACGAAATCATCATTTCTTTGCAAACTAATAAGAAGTAATCTTACATTGGAGTAAAAGTAATATGAGGATTTGCAATAGTAATCAGCGAGTAAATAACGAAATCAAATACTAATAATTTCTTGATGCATGCATATATGATAACCGTAAATGCAAGAAAGTGAGTGATTTTTTTTATGGGTAGACACGCATATAGAATAAGGAATCCTGATGTCCTCAAATTACGTGATTATTTGGAGTGTTTCCTAAATTATATCAAATGTTTCCTAAATTTACGTGATTATGTGGAACGTTTCTTCCAGAAGTATAATAACGCATAGTAGTAATAATAAACAAGCAGTAATTATTACTCTTGCAAGGTGTAATTGGTGAACTAGAATTATTGGTAGTAATATTAATCACTACACTTGATCAATTTCTATAGCAGAGCAAACGAAAGTTTGGTACAGTATCCTTTGTTTGAGATTCCTGGCTAGTACACATGTTTTTCAAATTAAAAACCAAAACAAAATCACAGGCATTACATATCTCATCTTTACATCGGAAGATTACATATTATTCCCAATTAGATTGGAAATGATAAATCGATTTTTGAATCTGTACACATTCAGGAAAGGAGCTCATACGACATCTTCAGAATAGAAAAAGGAAGAAAACGAAACAGAGGTTGCATGCCAACATGTGGCTGGATTCTATGCTCCCCTCGTCAACCACCAATGAAGATCTTGAAGAAAGAACCTATGATATGAGATGCACTAACGGCATGTTTAGATCGCAAATATTTACAAGATTCCTCATCACATCGAATCTTTAGACGCATGCATGGAGTATTAAATATAGATAAAAAAATAACTAATTGTGCAGTTTGTTTGTAAATGTCGAGACGAAACTTTTGAGTCTAGTTGGTCCATATTTGGACAAAGTTTGTCAAATAACAACAAAAGTACTACATGAACTTTACACCCAAAATTCTTCCAACTAAACACACCCTAAAGGGCAAAATTAGTGTGACAAAATAAAATAAATACTCTTTAGAAAGTTCAACATCGGGTTCTTGCGGAACATCTCCTCAAGTATATAAGCATACATAGAGTATATGGTCATACTTATTTTATACACTACTGTAGTGACATTTTAGTAATATAATAAAAAGTATAAGCTCTTTTGAATTTTTTTTGCATAAGTAAGATTTGAAACATCTTAAAATAAGTATATAAACATACTTAAACTGGTAAATAAGTATACACACATACACAATGTGGTTTATTAAAGATGAGAATAACTACTCCCGGGAGTATAGAAAACTCACCATATATATATATATATAACTACTATTTAGGATATGACACTTTAAATAATATTTAGAGCACCAGTGAAGCATCTCAAATCCCACAACCCTAAATGTTGTTACCAACAACCATCTTTCTATATGCACTAGTAAAGCTATCCCGCAACCGTAAATATTTCAGCCCGCAACCGTAAATGTCGTAGAAGGAAAAGAATGATCTGGATAACATTTACAACCTGAGAATTAGCAGTAACTTTTACGGTTGCGGGTGAAAGAGAGAATGGTGTGGCTGTCATTTACGATTGCGGGATGAGAATTAGTAGTAACTTTTATGGTTGCGGGAACTGATGGTTAGTGACGAATAGCGGGGTCTTATATATATATATATATATATATATATATATATATATATATATATATATATATATATATATATATATATAACTGCTATTTAGGATACAACGCTGTAAATATTATTTAGAGTGTCGGCGGAGCACCGCCCAAATGCGGCGAGGCCGGCCAACACATCCCAAATCCCACAACCATAAATATTGTTACCAACAACCATCATTCTATATGCACTAAAAAAGTCATCCCGCAACAGTAAATACTTCAGACCGCAACCATAAATTTTACGGTCTGAAATATGTGCACCATCACGTCAGACCAAATATCCACTCCGCAACTATATTGAACATGGTAACCATAAAAGATTATTCACAATAGTAAAGGTTCAATATTTAAATAGCTACCGATCCTTTTTTTTATTTTTTCTGCCCGATTCAATTTCGTCCCTATCCAGATCTCAGGACAGAGTAGCATCGGCGGCGCCTCCTCCCTCCCCAGCGACTGCGGTTGCTCCTCTCACGGTGGCGGCTCCTCCTCCCAGCCGACGGTCGTGGCTGCTCCCCTCCAGTGCGCTCCTACCTCGCGTGCCTCGTGTTGACGGCGTCTCCGGCTGGTGTCGCAGCTAGCCCAGCATGGATGGTGCCTCCCGGCGGCGGCGTTGCAAACCATCCTGGCTACGATCTGTATCTTGCTCCCTCTCTCAACTTCTACCTTGTTTTCTCTTTCCATCCTTACTTCGGGCCACAGATCCATGTGGTCGTCGGCAGCTGGGCCAAGGAGGGAGCTGTTTCTGCATTGGTGATGTTCGGGCATGTTTTGGTGACGTCACCGACGATGGATCCAGACGGGTGTTGAGGAAATCCACAAGCAAGCGACGGATTTGCATTCAGTTGCGACTTGAATCCGGTAAAAGTGAGATTTCGCTTGTTTGTGTGTTGCGGATTTGCTTGGATCTTTTGTCTGGTGATGAGATCTAGATAGAAAATTTGTGTGCTTGCTTCTTTCGTGTTTTTTATCTGTTGTCAGATCTGGTAAAAGTGTGTGTAATTTAATTTTATACCTTCGTGTGGATCTTTGTAGTTCTGAGATGATTTTTACGGCATGATTTATCTAAATATTTTATTCTCTCATCAAACATTACGAGATTGGTGAATCAAACAGTTCCTTCTTCATTCATTTATTTCGCTCTATCATTTCTTCGGCATCACTGATGGTGAACGTTTCTTCAGATTATATTTATTTTATGTTGTCTCACTAATTTTGTTGTTTTGTTCACCTGATAGGTTCTACCTTCAAGATCATCGATCGTGGTTTCGGTGAGACGAGGGGAGTATGGAGTCCAGCCCCAGCAATGCTGATTTTTTGAGATTTCCTCATCAAATTTTATTTCGATTTTCTTCGTGTATTCATTGACGAGCAAAATCCGGTCACCACATATGTCGGCATGCCACCCCTATTTATTTTCTTCCCTACCTGTTCATGTTCTGAAGATTTCAAAAAATGATTCGTCATTTGTGAACTGATTGGAAATAACATGTAATCTTCGATGTAAAGAAGAGAGGTATTATGTATAGATTGTGATGTTGATTTTTTTATTTGATTTGGAAATCATGTGTACCAGCCAGGAATTGTAATTAAAGGAATAATTTTCCAGACTATTTCGTTTGTTCTGGTATATAAATTGAGTGCTAATGATTAATTACTACTAATGAATCTAGTCGTTGATTACTGTTCATAGAAAGTAATAATTACTGTTTTTTTATTTTTTATTTTATTACTAAGGAAGACACGTTCCACATAATTAATTATTTATTTTTAGGAAATGTTCCACATAATTTAGATGATACATTTCCCTTTATTTTAATTAGTTTCGAGAAACGAATTTTGCAATATCGGTTTGTATTTTGTTTTGTTAAATTTACTACTTTACTAGGTATAAATTTACTACTTGAAAATATTTGATTAGCTTTTTTTCTGTTATTACGGTTTGCAAAAGTCAAACAATTAGTACTTAGCATCGTCAGAATTAATCCTCTAAATATAGACATTTACGGTTAAGTGAGAGAAATCAAATAATTAACTTAATTTCTTAACTATATACATTTATGTATAATTGAAAAGAATAAACAAATAATTAATTTCCTTAATTATAGGCAATCTGCGGCTTCTTGCACGATAGTAGATGAATACAGACTTTAGTAAATATCATTGCTGGTTCTGATGTCCAAAACATTTACGGTTAATTTTTATGCATTTTATAGCTATTATTGCCGAGCGTTTGAAGGCTGAAGACAAAAAAAAATACTCTTTAGTATTGATCATTTACAGTATTGCGAGATATAAATAATTCTAAAACTGTTAGTCTGCAGGTAAAGAATCATCAAAGAAACAAAGTATTTTCATTTTAAAACTATTATTGCCCTCTGAATACTTTTACGGATAAAACTTTTGCGGTATTTGCTCACCGGGTCATCTAAGTACTTTTACGGTTGAAAGTATAGATAGGAGATAACAGTTATGGTTGCGGGATGTGTTTACCGAGTCATCTGATAGCTTTTACGGTTAAAAGTATAGATAGGAGACAAAATTTATGGTTGCGGATATGCTCACTGAGTCATCTGACTTAGTCGTACTATTACGGTTGCGGAACTTGGTTTATGGTTGTGGGATGTGGCCACCGGATATCCTTCTGTGCATGCTTTTATGGTTGCGGGGGAGATGAGTGATAGTTTTCCGGTTGTGGAAGAGGTTGCCAGAGCACCGCCGGCGCTCTAAATAATATTTAGAGCGCTGCGCTCCAAATAGCGGGTAATAATCAGTCCCCGACCAAAATCTCGCAGCGCTCTAAATATTATTTAGAGCGCCGGCCAACATCTAAACCCCCCACTACATGCGCAACCATAAAAGAACTTCCGTAACCATAACATGTTGTTCTGAAACTATTGGAAAGGTGGGAAGCATCCGAAAACGTAAATGAATGATAACGTTGTGACTAAATGGTAGTAGTAAGGAAACCTTAGTAGTACTCCCTCCGTCGCTAAATAATTGTCGTTCTCGCTTCCCGAGAAAAAGTTACCGGCAATTATATATTAAAATATGTTAATATTTATGCTAAGTAATTAATGTTATCGGAAAGATCTTTACATCTAGTTTTTTAACAAAATTATTTGGGGATATAAATATTGCACATATTTTCTACAAATTGAGTCAAACACGTGGCACGCACACCAACGGCAACATTTATTTAAGGACGGAGGAAGTAAATCTAGGACCTCCATATATATTAAAGAAAATAACCAAACTTCATTTGCTCCTGCCATTTTCTCTCTCTTCAAATCCACTCCACACGGACTCATCCCACCGGCGGCGGCGGCCATTATTCCACGACCGACGCGCCCTCTATCTCGCGTGGCTCCGGCTTCTACCCCAACGGCGGCGGCGCATCATGGCCAGCTTTGCGGAAAGTCGATGGCAGACCGCAGACCTCCATGGCTACCTCGGGGCGGTGGCGCCCCAATGGAGCTCGTCCTCATCCTGCGCTTTCTGGCTGTAGCTTCTTGCCTGGCAACGGCGGCGAGGCCTTCTCCTCCCGAGCAACGGCGGTGAGGCCTTCTCCTTCCGAGCAACGGTGATGGGTCATCTTCCCCATCGAAGGCACCTGAAGCATGTCACTGGATCAGTTCGGGAGGCCGACCGAGGGGCACCTGAGACGGCAGGAAGTGTGTTCCTCCAAGCACGACGTCAGATGTATGCCTCCACTACGGTAAGTCGAGGCTCCATGGTATCTGGGAGCTCCATTCCGATCCATGTGGCGTGGTCCTCCTTGTTGCAGCAATTTATGATGAGACTACTGGAAAGAAGCATCACGTCTCTCAAAAAGTCAGAATACAGATTCTGTGTAGATATTTTGTTCTTTTTTTTGTGTGTCATGCCGCTCATCACATGTGGATCCTGTGATCCATGCATTTTATTTACGTCGTTTCTGGTGCAGATCGTGTGTAAATCCATCCTTCTTTTTCTAGTTTATTTAGATTCAGATGGCTATCAAGAGCAACAAGTACTAGATTGGATGGATTTAGATCCATTTCTATTCGATGAGATTTTAATTCACCAATTACGTTTTGCAAACGTGAAATAGTTCTACCAGAGAACCATCTATAAGATGGCTTGAATCCATTTCTACTTCATTATGGGATGATGTGGTTTTAATTCACCTATTACGGTTTGCAAACCTGAAATAGTTACTACCAGAAAAGCTACGGTTGTAGAAGGGTGGGATGCCTGGCGCCAAAAATGGGAAGACATACGGAGTATTAGGGTTGCATCGATCAATGGTGGTAGATGTCTGACTCTTTGTGGATTGCTGTCAGATGCTTGATTATTACTACTTAATTTGTATAAACTGCTTGATTATTACTACGTAATTACGCCCAATAAAGTGAAAAGGAATCTTAGATGGCAATATACTTTTCTTATTTTGGAAAATAAATAATTCTAAATTATAGTTATTAGCCATAAAGAACCATTACTTGTAATCACTGACTTTCGTAATTATTGGTATGCAAGCTGTACATCCCACTGACGTCGCTGAGGAGATGTTCCGCAAGAACCCAATGTTGAACTTTCTAAAGAGTATTTATTTTATTTTGTCACACTAATTTTGCCCCTTAGGGTGTGTTTAGTTGGAAGAATTTTAGGTGTAAACTTTCTGTAGCACTTTCGTTGTTATTTGACAAACTTTATCCAAATATGGACCAACTAGACTCAAAAGTTCCGTCTCGACATTTACAAACAAACTGCGCAATTAGTTATTTTTTTACCTACATTTAATACTCCATGCATGCGTCTAAAGATTCGATGTGATGGGGAATCTTGTAAATATTTTGGATGTAAACATGCTCTTAGTGCATGTCATATGATAGGTTCTTTCTTCAAGATCTTCGTCAGTGGTTGAGGCGGGGAGCATGGAATCCAGCCACATGTTGGCATGCAACCTCTGTTTTGTTTTCTTCCATTTTCTATTCTGAAGATGTCGTATGAGCTCCTTTCCTGAATGTGTACAGATTCAAAAATCGATTTATCATTTCCAATCTAATTGGGAATAATATGTAATCTTCCGATGTAAAGATGAGATATGTAATGCCTGTGATTTTGTTTTGGTTTTTAATTTGAAAAACATGTGTACTAGCCAGGAATCTCAAACAAAGGATACTGTACCAAACTTTCGTTTGCTCTGCTATAGAAATTGATCAAGTGTACTGATTAATATTACTACCAATAATTCTAGTTCACCGATTACACCTTGCAAGAGTAATAATTACTGTTTGTTTATTATTACTACTATGCGTTATTATACTTCTGGAAGGAGGTATAAAATTAAATTACACACACTTTTACAAGATCTGACAACAGATAAAAAATACGAAAGAAGCAAGCACACAAATTTTCTATCTAGATCTCATCACCAGACAAAAGATCCAAGCAAATCCGCAACACACAAACAAGCGAAATCTCACTTTTACCGGATTCAAGTCGCAACTAAATGCAAATCCGTCGTTTGCTTGTGGATTTCCTCAACACCCGTCTGGATCCATCGTCGGTGACGTCACCAAAACATGCCCGAACATCACTAATGCAGAAACAGCTCCCTCCTTGGCCCAGCTGCCGACGACCATATGGATCTGTGGCCCGAAGTAAGGATGGAAAGAGAAAAGAAGGTAGAAGTTGAGAGAGGGAGCAAGATACAGATCGTAGCCAGGATGTACAGGAAATCTCACAGGAGGATCCGCGACTGGTTTGCAACACCGCCGCGGGGGGGCACCATCCATGCTGGGCTAGCTGCGACACCAGCCGGAGACGCCGTCAACACGAGGCACGCGAGGTAGGAGCGCACTGGAGGGGAGCAGCCACGACCGTCGGCTGGGAGGAGGAGCCGCCACCGTGAGAGGAGCAACCGCAGTCGCTGGGGAGGGAGGAGGCGCCGCCGATGCTACTCTGTCCTGAGATCTGGATAGGGACGAAATTGAATCGGGCAGAAAAAATAAAAAAAAGGATCAGTAGCTATTTAAATATTGAACCTTTACTATTGTGAATAATCTTTTATGGTTACCATGTTCAATACAGTTGCGGAGTGGATATTTGGTCTGACGTGATGGTGCACATATTTCAGACCGTAAAATTTATGGTTGCGGTCTGAAGTATTTACTGTTGCGGGATGACTTTTTTAGTGCATATAGAATGATGGTTGTTGGTAACAATATTTATGGTTGTGGGATTTGGGATGTGTTGGCCGGCCTTGCCGGATTTGGGCGGTGCTCCGCCGACACTCTAAATAATATTTACAGCGTTGTATCCTAAATAGCAGTTATATATATATATATATATATATATATATAAAAGACCCCGCTATTCGTCACTAACCATCAGTTCCCGCAACCATAAAAGTTACTACTAATTCTCATCCCGCAATCGTAAATGACAGCCACACCATTCTCTCTTTCACCCGCAACCGTAAAAGTTACTGCTAATTCTCATCCCACAACCGTAAATGTTATCCAGATCATTCTTTTCCTTCTACGACATTTACGGTTGCGGGCTGAAATATTTACGGTTGCGGGATAGCTTTACTAGTGCATATAGAAAGATGGTTGTTGGTAACAACATTTAGGGTTGTGGGATTTGAGATGCTTCACTGGTGCTCTAAATATTATTTAAAGTGTCATATCCTAAATAGTAGTTATATATATATATATATATATATATATATATATATATATATATATATATATATATATATATATATATATATATGGTGAGTTTTCTATACTCCCGGGAGTAGTTATTCTCATCTTTAATAAACCACATTGTGTATGTGTGTATACTTATTTACCAGTTTAAGTATGTTTATATACTTATTTTAAGATGTTTCAAATCTTACTTATGCAAAAAAAATTCAAAAGAGCTTATACTTTTTATTATATTACTAAAATGTCACTACAGTAGTGTATAAAATAAGTATGACCATATACTCTATGTATGCTTATATACTTGAGGAGATGTTCCGCAAGAACCCGATGTTGAACTTTCTAAAGAGTATTTATTTTATTTTGTCACACTAATTTTGCCCCGTAGGGTGTGTTTAGTTGGAAGAATTTTGGGTGTAAAGTTCATGTAGTACTTTCGTTGTTATTTGACAAACTTTGTCCAAATATGGACCAACTAGACTCAAAAGTTTCGTCTCGACATTTACAAACAAACTGCGCAATTAGTTATTTTTTTTACCTACATTTAATACTCCATGCATGCGTCTAAAGATTCGATGTGATGAGGAATCTTGTAAATATTTGGGATCTAAACATGCCCTTAGTGCATCTCATATCATAGGTTCTTTCTTCAAGATCTTCATCGGTGGTTGACGAGGGGAGCTTGGAATCCAGCCACATGTTGGCATGCAACCTCTGTTTCGTTTTCTTCCTTTTTCTATTCTGAAAATGTCGTATGAGCTCCTTTCCTGAATGTGTACAGATTCAAAAATCGATTTATCATTTCCAATCTAATTGGGAATAATATGTAATCTTCCGATGTAAAGATGAGATATGTAATGCCTGTGATTTTGTTTTGGTTTTTAATTTGAAAAACATGTGTACTAGCCAGGAATCTCAAACAAAGGATACTGTACCAAACTTTCGTTTGCTCTGCTATAGAAATTGATCAAGTGTAGTGATTAATATTACTACCAATAATTCTAGTTCACCAATTACACCTTGCAAGAGTAATAATTACTGCTTGTTTATTATTACTACTATGCGATATTATACTTCTGGAAGAAACGTTCCACATAATCACGTAAATTTAGGAAACATTTGATATAATTTAGGAAACACTCCAAATAATCACGTAATTTGAGGACATCAGGATTCCTTATTCTATATGCGTGTCTACCCATAAAAAAAAATCACTCACTTTCTTGCATTTACGGTTATCATATATGCATGCATCAAGAAATTATTAGTATTTGATTTCGTTATTTACTCGCTGATTACTATTGCAAATCCTCATATTACTTTTACTCCAATGTAAGATTACTTCTTATTAGTTTGCAAAGAAATGATGATTTCGTAAATTTACTATTGAAATACGTGGTTACCATTTCAGTCATCGGTTTGCAAAAGTCAAAAATTAAAAATACACTGACTGTAGAACTAGTGGGAATTCATTTCGTAAATCCTCATATTACTGAACATCATTTGTAGAACTATATTTTATTTGGTGAAAAAAGCATATAAAACCATGGGACTCCACTACCACTCTTCCTATTACAACTACTAAGAAATATTACCATTTTAATCCAACAAATATTACCATTTTAATATCTAATATCATTGCATAGAGACATAAGAATTAATCTAAATCTAAATAATACACTGACTGTATTCATTTTCCATGCACGGAATCAGAGGAGATGATTTGACATGCCAAAGTCTGATTTAACTTGTACTTTATTGTATGTCAGTGCACAACTTTTACGGTAATGAGATTCCTACTTTTATGGTTATAACTAACCAGCGGTCTAAAAGAATTTCATATTTTTTAATCTTTTTACGGTCACAAGTTTTCCAATCACGAGAGTCACTGGTGGGAATCTCGCGATGTTGCGCTGCCAGGATAGGAATAGTATTACGGTTGCGGAGGTGAGATATAATGGACGAAAAGAGTTGAACGGAAGATTTACGGTTGCGGACCTTGCTGTCGTACCTAGAACCACTCGTCACCGATACTCTAAATAATTTAGAGCGCTGCGCTCCAAATAGCGGAGTCGTACAGTCTTCTATGTGTTACCCTGGGGACTAAATATTAATCGGTACGGGAGTCAAATAACCGAGCCCAAATTACCGGACTCGACTACCAGCACTCCCCCGTCCCTTTTTTTTCTCCCCGATCCACCCGCACCCACCACACCACCTCTTTCTAATTCTAATCTCTAGATCGTGGGGACTAGGGAGGACACGGAGCAGACGCCGGTAATGCCCAGCTCGCCGCCCCCTCCGCCGTATGACCTCAGCTCGCCGGCGCCCCCTCACGAGCCCTAGATCACTGCATCTCCCTCGCCTCCGCAGCGTTCTACAGCCTCCGCCGGCCGCCGGCGCCCACCCCGCCCCCTTCCCTGACCCGACCCGGCGCGAGCGTGGCCGCGATGT
Source organism: Coix lacryma-jobi var. lacryma-jobi (assembly GCA_009763385.1). NCBI lineage: Eukaryota > Viridiplantae > Streptophyta > Magnoliopsida > Poales > Poaceae > Coix > Coix lacryma-jobi. The sequence goes on along the minus strand of CM019826.1, from coordinate 100,875,303 downwards.
GCGAGGAGGTACGGAGCTCGTCGGCAGCGCCCCCGACCCGCCGCCCAAGAGGTCGGCCTCGCCGCCGCCCACACTCGTCGCTAGGTACGCCACCTTCTCCCCGTATGCTTTGGGTGCACATGCTCTGCTGCTCCGCGCCGCACATCCCCTACGCCGACGCCGGGGACGGATCGAGCGCCAGGCTACGACGGGAGTGGAGGCAAGGATGGATGGAGGTGGCGTGGCTGACGATGACTACGATGAGGCGGACTTTGGCCCGCTGCTCAGCTTCGACGAGGTGCTGCGCCTCGCCGCAATCTGCAGGTCCTCGATTGTTGTCCCCCATTTATTGGGGTTGGATTGGATTTTGGTGACGCAATCACTATCAGGATGAGTTGTTGCAGAACAGAAGCTCGGGTCAGGTGTTTTTTTTTAAAAAAAAATATGCCAGGCTGTTGAATAAAGGTGAGAGATAATTCAGCTTTATTTGTAGCATTCTTGCTCAGATTCGTTAGTTTGTATGATCTGTTCATGTACGAGCTCTTGTCTGATAAAAGAACAGACTTTTTTATTTATCTGTTCACAAAAGGCACATTGGTTTAATGAGGGATGACTTGTATGGGGAATTGCTATAAATAATAAGTATTTAGTCGTATATCAATCTTTTGCTTATTACAAACCATACTGTGCAGAGATAATAAGAATACCAAACTTTCTGTCCATACCTGGAGGCTGGAGTTAGGGGAAATGAGAGGTTGCCATCAATTGCAACTTGAAATCACATCCATCCATTGCCCCGGGTGCCTAATTTCTATGGAATCAGTTTCAGTCCGTGGAATGGATGCATCCTGAGGTATCTGTGTACTGGTAACTAAAATTGTTTTGCCATTTTGGTTCATTCGTTTACTTGATACCTCTGAACTGTGTGCTACCAAAATCATTATGGAAAATTGATGCTACCTGAAGTATAAGTTTTCACTTAATGCAATTCCCCACAAAATAGAGGCTTGTAAGATCCCAGATGAACAATTTGATGTTTTTAATAACAATAAACAATTGAATCTGTCTACTGCAATTTAATATATATGTACTACATGTTAGTGGTAGTAGCCGCTGATATATATATATGTATGTTTATTTTGATTTCCATATGCTTCCATTGGGTCTATTTTATATTTAGACACTCACTTGACTTTATTGCTCAAGTCAAAGTCTGAAACTCTATTTTTATAGACATGATTTCGGGCGGCAAAACAAGAAAACGAAAAGGAAATGAAAAATTTCAATGAGAGGATAGACTGACAGTGTTGTTTTCCTTCAGGTATTGTGAAGTACACAGATAACAAATTTAAATTTTGTGTTATTTGTTCAGTATTCTTGTCATCTAAGCACGGTGGATAACCGTAATTCATGTCTGGTATGGTGTTGCCTAACAGGTGGGAACACAAACAGAAACTGAACTAGAAGAGAAGAAATTGAGAGTTGAGGATGCCCTAAATGCAACTGAAGTATACTTATCGAGTAATTGACTAGATTTGTATTTGCTTCACGAGGAAACCTGAGATGCAAGATGCATTAGTTAGGATCTAAAAAACTAAGAGTTTGGTTTAGCAAGTTATGAATTTGATTATTAGTTGATTAATCACTATATAAAGCATTTGTTTATATAACAACCTCTATCGATTGGAATCAGAACAGTTTGTTCATTTTATTTCAAAAAACAATATGTTCATTTCCAGTTTCCAGTGAGTTTTCTTCCTTCAGTATGTAAAAAGAAAACATTGAGCATCTCTTCTTTGGTTGTACGACTACTTACATTTGGAGTATATTGGCTTATGCTTTTGGGGTTAAGCAGACTGAATAGCTTTGAGCAATATTGGGCTTGGATTAAAATTTGCCTTCCTAAGGGTAAACAGTTTATATGGGGCTAGCTGCTGTCTGTTGGGGTATATGACATAGTTGAAATTTTGTTTGTTTTTTATTTAAAAAGAGTTAAATCTTCTATTGAGATTGTTTGCTTGATGTTCTTTTATTGTTTACTGGGCAGGTCTATAAAAGTCAAAATGGAGACATAGCGGAGATCGCCCTCTTCATTCACAAGAAGGATGTCAATGCTACCAACAGAAACGATCTGCAGCTGGTTCCTTATGCTGGTTAATGATGGGCTGCTTGCGCAACCTGTGTGATGGTGGAACCTTTGGCGTGTAATGGGATCAGATTTTAGATTCTAGTATGCCGCATTGCTTTGTACAATCTGCAGGTTTTTCTGTGTGGTGTGGGCCAAACGTTTGCTGATAACTTTGTGATCGGAAACAAGTTGACATGTCTTTGTTTTGGCGGGTTGCAGATCTGAAACTCTGAATATTGGAATTTCGTTGTGCATCCATAGCTAAAACACTAGACTGTTGAGCAGCGGACTAGTTAAAATTATGTATAAATTGATATTTTTATATGCTCCTTTTAAAATGTCAACCTGTTTGACCCCATATAGCTTATATGTTGTTGTTGATTTCTAACTAAAAAATTAGATAAACTAGGAAACTAAATTGACCATGATAGTTTATTTGAAAAAGAACACTATTGACTTAATTTTTACAGGCTGCTAGTTCACTGGCTTGTGCTCAAAGAGGCTGGGTGAACATTGACATGGACAAGATTGAATGTGAATCCAGTGGTGCACATCTTATATTTACTGCATTGACATCCTGGTCCCTGCTGAAGGTATGCTCGAAGGCAACAAGTTTTTTCTTTAGTTTTTGACTTTTTTCCCAAGCCGGAACTCTCAAGTTTTCCTTACAATGCGAGGTTTTATACCTCATTTAAGTGGTCAAAACTCATAAACAGATTTGTGCAATGGGCTCTGAGAAACTAAGCTTGTTTACTCGTGACTAGCATTTTTTTACGGATCTTGCTATTTTTGTTTATCGATGAATGATGAGTTTTTGGGCCAGTTGATCATTTCACAGTTACCGTGTGATATATATGACGTGATATAAATTTACTGTTTATCATGATGGAATGCAAAAAAATAAATAAAAAAAATTCTTGGGGACTTTGCCTAGTGCAATGGTCATTGTTAGAATAGCATATATGGGCTGGTCATGGGCCTAGGCGTCCATGCCTTGTGGTTGGACTGCTAATAGGGTTTTATGGTAGATGATCTGTATATTAGGCAGGATCTCCATTGATTGGGGTGTGTTTCTATAAACCCCACTTCGATCCTCCCTATATATATTGTACCCCTTGTACACATATGAATCAATCTACTATTTCCCTGTGCCATACTTTCCTTCATGGTATCAGCCGCCTCCTAGGACCTCTTCCGCTGCCTTAGTTTGCGCGCCGGCCCCTGCCGTGCTGCCCCCTCCCTGCGCGCCAGCCCCTCGCTGTGCTGCGCCCTCCATGCGCACCAGCCCTAGCTGTGTCGCGCCGCCATGACCACCACCCCACCATCCACCCCCAAGTCTGGGGCCAACGGCTCCTCTGCCACCCTCACCGATGCCCAACAGGAGGAGTTGGCGCAACGCCAGCACAAGGAGAGGGCCAACGCTGCTGCTGCTGAGGCCCAGCGTCTCCAGGCCGCGCGCGACGCTGCCGTGGCACGCGCTCTCCAGGCTGAGGAGGAGGCCGCTGCTGCAACCAGAGATCGCGACGCCGCCGCCAAACGCGCCAGCGAGGCCCTCGCGCGCGCAGCAGCCACGACCGCCGCCACCTCCGCTGATTCTTCGGCTGAGACGTCTGCACCAACTGATCTCTGCTCTGCCATGCTGGTCCATGAGGCTCTGGCCCTCCTGAACCTCCATGCCCAGGCAGTTGCCGTCAACAACATCCGGACGCATGTCACCATCGTCCTCGACGTCACTTCCGGTAATTATGCCCGATGGTGCGATCAGTTTCTGTTGACCCTCGGCAAGTTCTCCCTCCAGGATCACGTTCGCTTCGATCCCCCTGTCCCCGTCTCCCCGGATTGGGACCGGATGGATTGCGTCGTCAAGTCCTGGATCGTCAGCACGCTCACCGACGACCTCGCTGAAGTCATCTCCGCCCAGGGCTCCACCGCTCGCCACGCTTGGCTCGCCGTCGAGTCTCAGTTCCTCGGCAACCGGGAGGCCCGCGCCATCCATCTCGAGACGAAGTTTCACAACTTCGTCCAAGGCGACCTCTCCATCACCGACTACTACCGCCGCCTGAAGATGGCAGATGACCTCACGGCCCTTGGGGAGGTCGTCACCGATCGCACCCTCGTCCTCAACCTGATCCGTGGCCTCAACGAGCGCTTCAGCCACGTCGGGGCTCTTCGTCGTGCACGGCCCTTCCCCTCCTTCCTGGAAGCACGCGACGACTTGATCCTCGAGGAGCTTACGGTTGAGAACCGCAAGGATGCTCCTGCCACCGCGCTCGCTGCTTCCACTACGTCGACTCCCTCGCACCCCATACAGCAGCAGTCTGGTTCCGGGTTCGGGTACACCGGTGGCTCCAAGTCCAACAGCCGCCGCAGCGCTAAGGGCGGGGGCAACTCTGGCGGACAAGCCCCCCGTTCTTCTGCGCCCCAGCAGCCATCCGTGCCTGCGCAGCACCAGCAGCAAGCCGGCACCAGGACCTGGCCCACCGTCTACAACCCCTGGATGGGGTCCATTCAGATGTGGCCCGGGGGTCCTCGTCCTCCGTTCGCGCCTCTCCCGCTGCACCCACAGCAGCAAGCGCTGCTCGCGCAGCAGCAGCAGCAAGCGTTCCAACAGCAGCAGGCCCTCTTCGCTCAACAGCAGCAGGTCAGTGGGTGGCGCCAGGCCTCTACAACCCAGTCGCCGGCAGTCATGACACTAGGCAAAGCTGGAAAATTTGTCAGCTTTGCCGAGTGCCCTGGCCCGAGCACTCGGCAAAGAATTTTTTTAAAAAAAGAAAAAATCTTTGCCGAGTGCCATGGCCCGGGACATTCGGCAAAGTATTTTTCTAAAAAAAGGAAAAAATCTTTGCCTAGTGCCTTCGACCGGGCACTCGGCAAAGTATATTTTTTTAAAAAAGGATTCCTTAAATCTAAATGTTGGTAGTTGGCTATGGCACTGTTCATATCTACTGGCTTCATTCTTTCAGTACAATTTTATGTGTGGTGCATCGGTAATTGGGACGAGGCTTTTATGGTGCTAATGAAGGATATGTTTATGGTTCTACAGATTTAGTATTTGCTAAATAAAATGTATTTGCAGTCAAGCATCATTTTTTGTGCATAGAAAACTAACTTGACACTGGACCCGTCAAATTCTACTTTTTGTGGTCATGGATGCTTTTGTTTGGTCTTAACTTTATTTTCTCACAAATTTTGTTGACAATCAAATGCTTAGTCCTCTACTTCTACCTGCAAATTTTTTAACAATTGGTGTTCATTTCCTCTACTTCTGCCTGCAGTTTTTTTAATTAAATAAATACTACTAAAATTTAACCTTTCAAAATAAATTATTGTATCCTTATTCAGTAAATGTGTTTATAAACCCTGTTTAACTTATTTTTCTTATTTATTGGAATTTTGGACATGGCAAGTAGCTTAGCAGAAGTAGAATTGCACTAGGCCATAGAATTTGAAGGATCAATATCCCCCACCAGACTGCAGCTAGTGACAGGCATATGCCTCAAGCGCCTTCAAGCAACTCTCAGCTGGAGCACAGGATACTCGTTGTCGAAATGACCCATCCGTTGCTGGCCTGGTGCTGCCCACATCCTTGTCTTGGATTTTGCACAAAGGTGAAACAGTGCTCCTCTTGCTTAAAATTTGTTCAACTATAGAATTACAACAAAGCATACATATTTACCAATCTTGAAGGCTTGAAATTTTTCCCGCTGCTCACTTGTTCCTGAAGGGAAAATTCAGCTTCCGGCTATTCCATTATTGCTTATTGTACCATATGTATGTTTGTAATGATGGAATTTTACACCTTACTCGGGATTGATATAATCTCATTATAGAATGTTTTAATGATTACAATGAGTTATACAGATTTAATACGGTTCAGATGAGGCTATTGTTGTGGATTAGTACTGGAATTACTACAACAATTTAATAGTAACTAATTATTGGTGGTTACATGACATTATTTGCGATTAGACTATATGGTAGGGTTAGACCCTGTCCACATAAATAGAATTCAGGGTTCTTGCTTGCGGCACTGCCTAAATCTAAATGTTTTTTTGCATTTATACTATGCCTAGGTTTCTTGCTCTTTATTTAGAGCACACACTTCTTTCATTTCAGTAGTGATCCATTTTCTGTTAAAACCCCATAGCCAACTGAACCATGCAATGGTTTTCGTGCAGCTTAACTTCAGTTACCAGATTGAATAACAATGGATACAAGATAACTAGGGGAAAGGTCACTTGAAACCACATTTATTTAAATTAGAACATTTCACTGTTTCTCCTTTGGTAACATGACATTATAACATTCATAAGCTCAATCGATTAGCAGGACTACAGGAGCAGAGGAACTTGTGAATGTCAGGGTTTATGTAGCCTATACACTAGGTCACATTTCTTTCTTGGTTTAACTCTTTTATTTTGTTTACATGCTTACAGAATGGTGGATTCTTGTGGTCGAATTATTTTATATAAAGACCTATTGTTCTTTGCTAATCAATACTGGTTCTCATAGGTGATGGTCCAGAGGAAGTGAAGGATGGTTGTGGCCATCTACCTGTGTGACAGACATAGCAGCGTTGACACATCTGTGTGCTTCAAGGTGAGCATGCATTGGTAGCTAGCCAGTTTCAAATGTACTTAAACTTTAGCTCTGGATCAGATCTCCTTCCCCTAAATTCATTATTTGTTCTAATTTGTTGGGAATGGGGCCACTGCTTTTGTATTTTATCCAAAAATAATAATACAGTATTTGAGGTTTGGGAAATGAAATGTTATACTCCCTCCATCCCAAATTAGAAGACATTCCAAGAATCTTGGAGAGTCAAAGTTTTTCAACTTTGACCAAATTTATATAATAAGATAATAATATTTATGATATCAACTAAGTGCAATTAGATTCTCCATTAGTTATATTTCCATAATATGTATATTTGATGGTATAAATCTTTATATTTTTCTCTATAATTTTAGTCAAAGTTAAAAAACTTTGACTCTCCAAGATTCTTGGAACGTCTTATAATTTGGAATGGAGGGAGTAGTTGACAAGTAATTGAACATACTAATTTGTGTAAAGATGCCATGACTATACAGCGTTAACCAGAAAATCTTAATAAATCTAAGGGACCGGTTCACATAATCACTCTGTTACATCCTTCCTCTGTTATTAACTGCTAAATAGTTTTTTTGTGTTATTTGGCATCAGGAATCCTGATATTAACTTTCATGGACTTAAATTATTGTTTTGGTTGTAGGTGAGATGCTAACTGGGCCTGTTAAGGTTTTGTTCATGGATGAAATATCTACTGGGCTTGATAGTAACAGCATATTTTAGATTGTTAAATACATCAAACAAATTGTACATTTATTAGTAATATACTGATCTCCTTTCTCCAGCCTCCACTCGAGACCTATAATCTATTTGATAACATCATTTAAATGTCAGAAGGTTATGGTCTCCATGGAACACGGGAAAACATACTGGAATTCTTTGAGAGCGCTGGTTTCAAATTATGGAACATGCCGTGAAGGCTACAATAGCAATCAGATCACATGGCGTCACCGATCCCAGTGGTTAACGTTGTTGCAGGCTTGCAGCAGCTCATCGTGACGGACGCCCCAACCATACACATCATGCAACCTACTAAACTGAACAAAATCGATGTGGATGTCATGAACCTATCCGACATGGGCGTTCTGAGCTGCTTTTTGCTGAAACATTCATTCGGAACGGAGGAGATTAGAAATTTATTTTGTTATGATCACAAACGAGATGAACAGTTTGTTGCAAAATATTGCATTTACATTTCAAATTTCTAGTTTTGTTTAATCACAATTTAGATTTATAGTTCACTAGCTTCATTTGGAACATCTAATTGGAATAAGGCCACACAAGATATGTCTTCATGAGCATTTCTTGCAACATTATTTTTGTAATTAAATTTATTTCTAATTTCATTCTAACCAGTAATTGTCATGGTTTACTCATTTTCTAATCTTGGTGAATGATGAATACAAAAAAATTGTAACTAACACAAGGAAAGCAATCTATTATCAAATCAAGGACGTTAAAAAGATGATGAAAAAAAACAAGGACAGAAAAAAATACGGAGAAAAACCCTGCATGGAAAATTAGTCAGGACGAAAAACTGTAGGGAGATGGAAACTACGCGAGGAAAAAAAATGTCGGGAGCTAGTCTACGATTGGCTGGGTACTAAATAATACTTAGTACCCACGGTACTAATTAGCGCAGTCCTCTATATATATATATATATATATATATATATATATATATAATACTTAGGACAGGACTATTGGGAACCCTGGGCTCCCAATAGTTATTGGAAGCCCCAGCCAACCTCTCTCCAACCAGTCAAACTGCCGACGCACGCATAAAAAATAGTTCAGACTGCGTAAAAACATTTTTTGTCGCGACGGTGCATAAAAAATAGTGGTTCAGTGAATGAAAAACAATTCTTTGCTGTGAAAAACATCAGTCGCTTTGCTTAGAATTTGTAATTTGAATTTCACCCACTCTGAGGTATAAAATCTAATAGCTCGAGGTATATAAATATAGGTATCAGGCCTTTGCTTAAAATTTAAAATTTGAATTTTGCCTAGCCTGAGATATATAAACTAATGGCTCAAGTATAAAAGTACGGAGAAATTTCAATATTTGGGATCCAATTCACGTGCCTCGCAAGAATTGACATCCAATTCGTCTGCCTTTCAAAATATAACACTCGGACTGCGAATTCTTTCAATCTAAGGGATTTCACCCATTATCTCATATTTTCCTTTTTCCTGTGATGTTTTTACCTCTTCTATACATCTAAAGGACCAAACTACCCTTGTGGGTTTCGATGGCGGTGCGCGAAGGGCATGGCGGGGCCGAGGCCGCAGGCCTTGTGGGTGTCGATGTCGGCGTGGAGCGGCGGCGCGGCGACGACCAGCACCGGGACGCGGCGAGGCGGAGCACGCGCGGGTGCGGGCGGAACTGCGGCGAGGCCGGCGCGAGCCCGCGGCCCGCCATGTTGGACTGGCCAGCGAGCAGAACCACCAGCTTGGGCCCGCCCGCGTAGGGCGACGTCGGGAAGGCCAGGAGCAGGGAGGAGAGGTGCGCGGCCAGCGGCGGCGGCGGCGCCACGAGCAGGATGGACAGCGCTGCCGCCGCCGCCAGCGCGCACAGCAGCAGCGGCCGCCGCGCCGCCGGCTTCATTGTGAGGAGTGGTAGTAGCTGGATTTTCGTTTGAGACTTGAGAGGAGGAGGGCTCGACCTCGGCGGTGGTTGGGCTTGGGCTTGCCTTCCCCTTCGCCTTCGTTGGTTGACTTGGACGTTTCGCTTTGGCCACTGCAGGTGCAGGGTGCAGCAGCAGTGACCGGCAGCCGCGTGCGCCACACCCACATAGGTGTGTTCTAATGAGCCAAGGGTAGTTTGGTCCTTTAGATGTATAGGAAGAGGTAAAAACATTACAGAAAAAAGGAAAAGATGAGATAATGGGTGAAATCCCTTAGATTGAAAGAATTCGCAGTCCAGGTGTTATATTTTGAAAGGCAGACGAATTGGATGTCAATTCTTGCGAGGCACGCGAATTGGATCCCAAATATTAAAATTTTTCAAAAGGATGGTACCGTATAGACTCATTCAATTTAATGTAGAAATCATACTTCACATGGAAGAAAATCTTTAAAATCTTTTCGTCGTGTATACAATTCTATGAATGCAAGGATAGAAACCCTTCTACCTTATAGACTCATTCATTTTTGTACAGAAATCATACTTCGCATGAAAAAAAATATTTAACAACTCTTCACATGTTTTAGCACGCACAAAAAGATATTACAACACAGTTTCACCATGCATTAAAACCTATGCTATAAAGCCAAAAACTATAACACAGTTCCGCCAGGGATGCACTGCCGGGTGGTAGGGAGATGGTGTTGTTGTGTCTGGTTGAGCTCGCAAACTGTCGCACCGTGCACCTACTGTCGACGAAATATAGTCGATAGCCCACCTAGGGGTATGCCCAAGGTGGTAGATTAGAGGGGAAGGTGCGCAAGACGATGACCTAGACGTTGACACAAGACAAAAGTAGATGAACACAGAGGTTTATCCAGGTTCGGGCCGCTAGGTTAGCGTAATACCCTACGTCCTGCGTCGAGTTGTATTGATTGGATCGGGCTTGTGGCTTATGACCTGTCCTCTCGGAGGACCCCTGCCCCTTCTTATATATTCCGAAGGGACAGAGTTACATGGTAAGTATCCGAGTTGGTAGTATATCTAGATTACAACTGTTGTGCGGTACATGCCGTGTGCCGCACGCCTTCATCCTACGGGTCGAACGACCCCTAAAGATGCGGCTCATGTACCATTGTGTGGGGGTCTATGTCCCCATAGCTAGTCCCCGAGCCTGGCAGCAGGTGACTCGGTCATGTGGTGCCAGGGTCTTGAGAATAACCAGATTTATATACATGCGTAGACGAGCGCCATGTATACACGGTAGTCCCCAAGGCTGCTAGAAGATGAAGAATAAATCTTGTAGCGGGCTTATTAAAAATGGAAATCTACTATGGTGAAAGCAGCATGTCATTCGAGCAGGTTGCCGAACGACGAATCCGAGCACCGAGCAGTCCCCAGGTTAGCTGGTGACCCCTCGGTGTAGCCGTCGATGAACGTCGAGGAGTCTGGCTAGCTGGTCGGCGATGAAGTTCGAGCGCTAGGCGGTGAACACCGAGCGATCCGACCAGCGCTGCTGACGATGTTGGCGTGAAGAACCCGAGCACCGAGGAGTCCCCAGGTCAACTGGTGAGCTCTCTATGTAGCCGTCGATGAGCGTCGAAGAGTACGGCCAGCTGGTCGGCGATGAAGTCCGAGCGCCAGGCGGTGAGCACCGAGCGAAGCGACCAGCTGGTCGATGACGAAGTCCAAGCGCCAGGTGGTGAGCTCCGAGCAAAGCGACCAAGTGGTCGACGAACCCGAGCACCGAGGAGTCCCCAGCTCAGCTGGTGAGCTATCGGTGTAGCCATCGATAAGCGTTGAAGAGTACGGCTAGCTGGTCGGCGACGAAGTCCGAGCGCCAGGCGGTGAGTACTGAGCGAAGCGATCAGCTGGTCGGCGACGAAGTTCGAGCGCCAGTTGGTCCCAAGCAATGATCTTCTCGTCCATCATAACTGGTCCAGTCCCCGAGCATAAAGAATTAGCTCGCAGACCGAACATGGTTCCTGTAAAATAAACATGGAGAATGGTAGTACATGACGTACAAATAAAATATGGAGAAAACATCAGCGGTAAAGAAACAGCATGTGCCGCTCAGCGATCAGTCAGCTGGTATGAACGTTCATCATTAAATAAAATTCCCCCGAGCAGTTTGTTTGTAACTGAATCGCCAGCCCCGGCTAGCCGATAACTCCAGAGCGTGAGGCGCGGAGCCCAGACACGTGTAAGAGCACCAGCGTCACCGAGGAGCCGCTGCCGACCACCCGTAACGCAGAGCGCAGAGCTGCATTCAGGTGTAGGGAGGAGCCGGAGACAGGGCGTCTCTGGAAAGCACGAGTGTAAACGTGGCTGCTCGGAAAAATACATATGTCATCCTCAGGATGGTATATATGGTGAAAAATAACGAAGAGCCGTTGTAAAGAATAATGTGACCACAGAGGCACACGATGATATCTAGAGATATATGACGATCGAAGGAATATTCGATTAATGTGAAAAATAATACTTAGCTTGATTGTCGTCCGAACGGAGCAGAAGACGAGAGGCGTCGAGGATGACGATGAGCCGACAACGAGCGGTCGGCGAGGATGGTGGTGAGACGATGATGATGACGTGATGGCTCGTTGGCTCGTTGGTGGCTCATCGGTGGCTCGACGTCGGCTCGTCGATGGCTCGTCGGTGGCTCGACGATGGCTCGCTTTTGGCTCGTTGGCTCGTCGATGACGTGATGGCTCGCTTTTGGCTCGTAGGCTCGCGGGTGGCTCGCTTTTGGCTCGTAGGCTCATGGGTGGCTCGTTGGCTCGTCGATGGCTCGTCTTTGTCTCGTCGATGACGTGAGGGCTCGCTTCTGGCTCGTAGGTGATCAGAGAGAGCGTAGGGCACGGGTCGTCGAGTAGCTTCTCGTAATCCTCATCGTAGTTTATCAGCAGAGCCAACGATGTCTTCTTGTTGACGGTGATGGAATTGTCTGGCCCTCGATCTTTCCTACTGGTCGTCATAGCGTCGGTCGTGGTCGTCATAGCGCTGCTTATTACGGAGATCATCACTTTGAAGCGGTTGGAGGTCGGAACGAGAGGTACGATGATGTCATGCTCGGAGATCGATCTCTGATCAGATCTACGAGAGCGAGAGTGTCACTAATGCCTGTCGTGACCCGATCGATAGATTCGATCAGATCGGTATTGTCGACACACCATCCCCGATAGCGGGGAAGCATGGTCAGAGCGTCAGGGAAGATGACCTCGAAGAGATGTCGAGGCTGGTCTCACCGACGCTGAAGTGATGGAAGTAGATCCGTTCGGCACAGGAGAAGCTTGCACGGTCTCCACACCCTGGGCGGCGTCGTCGACGTCGATGGTCCAGGAGAATGACCTGACGACGAACGTGAAGCCTCCGGAAGAGTCGTGGAAACGAGGAAGGAAACCATCTGAGTCGTCATGGCATCCGCACACACACGCCCCATGGTGGGCGCCAGCTGTCGATGAAATATAGTCGATAGCCCACCTAGGGTATGCCCAAGGTGGTAGATTAGAGGGGAAGGTGCGCAAGATGACGACCCAGACGTTGAGGCAAGGCAAAAGTAGATGAACACAGAGGTTTATCCAGGTTCGGGCCGCTAGGTTAGCGTAATACCCTACGTCCTGCGTCGAGTTGTATTGATTGGATCTGGCTTGTGGCTTATGACGTGTGACCTGTCCTCTCGGAGGACCCCTGCCCCTCCTTATATATTCCGAAGGGACAGAGTTACATGGTAAGTATCCGAGTTGGTAGTATATTTAGATTACAACTGTTGTGCGGTGCATGCCGTGTGTCGCACGCCTTCATCCTACGGGTCGGACGACCCCTAAAGATGCGGCCCATGTACCATTGTGTGGTACCCTGGGGTCTATATCCCCACACCTACCGTCTTCGTTCTGTCGCCAGATCTAGCACCACAGGTCTGCGTCCGCCAAGCCACCGTCGTCGTCGTCCACTATCTACACGTAAATGGAATAAAAATTAACTAGAGCCAAGTTGCATAAAAATAAAATATTAATTATAATAATAAATACATTGGTAGCCATTACACTATTAAATCTATGTAGAGTGTTATATATAAATCAAATGTTTGCTGCATAAAATTTATCCAGCTATAAATCATACGGCGCGACTACTGCACGGACGTCCGGCTCTTGGGTCGCGGTCTGGACACACCTCCGACAAAACTGGCGACCGACCCGACCAATCCAGGCGCACGCAAAACTTGGAGGCCCGGTCGCTCCGCCGCGGCACCCCGTCCCATCCCAACCGCGGCACCCCGTCGGAACCGCGCGGCAGCGGCACCTCCCAACCACGAGGCCGCGTCGCCTCCCTACCACGCCGCCTCGTCGCTACAGCACCGCCGCGCGCCTCCCTACCGCACCACACGGCACCCCGGCCCAACCGTGCCGCCGCGGCGCCCCGTCTGCCTCGGCCCACATTCCTCAGTCGTGCTGCGTCTCCATCCCGCCGCCGCACCGAGAGGTCAAGGAGACGTCCTGCTGCGCTATGTCTCATCTACTCTCCCATATGGATTTCGCCTATGGCCGTCGTCCCGCTCCTATTGTTCAAGGCAGTGAAGCCGATCTGTGGTTTGAGGGGCGCAAGGATGGCTCAACCTTCAAGCTCGGGGATTCCAAGGGCAAGCACGTGGTGGAGACATACCCTTCTTCGTCAAGAGCTTATGTAAGCCGTTTTTGTTTTGCAATCTGTTCATAAGCAATAGTCAAACTTTTGTTGAAACACTACTGCAACACTACTGTAGTTATTGATTCGGTAATTCTACACTTCGTTGATTATACTTGATTATATTGCCTTTCTCATACCTGTTTTGCAATCTGTTTTTCATAAGCAATATTCAAACTTGTGTTGGAACAGAACTGAACATTGAATCAGGTTAAACTGAAACAACTAGAGATAGTCAAATTTTTTGTTGGAACACTACTGAAACAAAACTGAAATACTAACTGAAACACTGAATTAGGTGATACTGAAACACTGAATTATGTTATACTGAAACAACTTTATAACACGCAGGTGTTGGTAGTTCTTAACTTCACTAAAGATAGAGCTAGGCAACTATCCCCAGTAACGGCCCAGAAATGCTTGTTGACACTTGCCAACGTCGTGACTAGGAGTAGACTATGGAATCTACCCCTGGCAACGGCGCCAGAAATGCTTGTAGCAAGTCCAGTCACTATACCTAAAAGAGTGAAGCTAAAGCAGCTATCTACTAATGCCAAATGAGGTTGTCAATCCCAACACTAGTAGGAGCTAGCTAGAGAGATTGCAATCTACCTAGAGGAGATTCTGCAAGCGCACAGAACTATCGTAGTAGCACTTCGCCTAGGAGTACCAAGTGTCGATTTATTTGATCCCAAAGGAAGGCTATGGTGGTGTATGAGTCGAGTCAAGGAGGGGATGAGAGTCGAAGAATAAGAAAGGGAAAAGGAGAGAAGAGAAGAGAGGAGATGAAAGGCTAGAAAGAATTTACGAGTGGATAGGTAAGAATGAAATGAATGGTTAAGGTAAGGTAGATGGACAGGTAGATAGGGGGAATAAGATAACTAAGGGTAACTAATATAACTAACTAATATTTAATAACTACTCCTAGATAACTACGAAGCAAGATAGGCAAATGCCAAATAAGCGACCAAGTTAAGTAAAGTTTTATTCCTATCTTGTCAAGTACCGAGGCATACTAGCCTTTACCACTGACTTAGGTTGAACGCTAGCACAACGAGCCTTACTATTAAACTAGACCAACTACATGGTGGAATTCAAGGCGCACAAGGCTATCACCACCTGCTTGCTACCACAGCTATCCGGGGGTCTAGCCGTATCTGAAGGTAAGTCTATAACTAAGCACCACACCTAATTATATTCTAACTATCTCTATCCTGGCCTAGAATAGAGACACCCTTGCGGACGTCAGAGCAAATACTTGACTTAATAAGATAAACACTAAACTAACTAAGCAACCTATTGTCAAAGATGAAACACTAAGCACACTAGAGATTAACTACTATGGCTAAGTGAATTGAACTGTAGGATAACTAGGTCACACTCAAGGCACTTGATAAAGTAATACTGAAAGTAATACTAAAGTAATATTGGAATAATGATAAGTGTACCTGAGATATAAGAGAGCAAACCAGACCAGAGACGCCGGGAAATCAACCGACCTCCGATGCCAGTCACTCGCACCCGCTTCTCTCCTAGCAAGCTCTACGCTACTATACCACTGGTAAGGGCTGAGCTGTGCTAAACTAAGAGCCGCGCTGCAGCGAGGGCACTAGAGCTATGGTCTCTCTACTAGCTAACCTACTTGCCTAAGCTCTCTGAGCTTCTAACCTAGCTCTCACTTGCTTTCTTTGCTTCCTTACTTCTTGCTTCTCTTACTTCTCTTGTGTTTTTGTAGTGATGCCTCCAAGGGGGTATTTATAGCCTTGTGGAGTGAGGGGGGTACTTATAGGGGGCAACCAACTAACCTAGGGCAAACCCTAGTGGCGGGCGCCAGCCCTAGGTGGCGGCCGCCACCCCCCTGGCAGTTGGATGCACCGTCATTGATCCTACGGCCTCCAGGGACTCCTCCAAGGCGGTGGTTAGGTCGGTTGCATGTCCAGATAACCATCATTCGGTCATGATCCATGCCACTCCCCTCCTGAGCCCTCCGATGCCACTGACCTAGTGACCAAGGGCCAAGATTTGGCCCTGGGGTGGTCACACGGATCAGTGACGTGGCAGGGGGGAGGTTTGGGCCTCTCCTTGTGGCGGGCGCCACCTAGGGGTGGCGGGCGCCACCCCACTAGGGCCCAAATGGGCCCTGCTGAGTGGGCTCGGCCTTTGGTGGTTCAAATATCCAAATTTGGTTCAAATCCTGCATTCAAATCAAAATCTATGGACATGTGGAATTTGGTTAGTTTGAAACCTATTTGACTACATTTCATGCCTTTTTGGTGATTTTTAGGGTAAAATGTTGATGGTAAAACAGGTGTTTAAGGACCATCAACAGCAGGGTGTGCGAAGAAACATTGATTTGAATGTTTAGATTGATGTAATTTTAGGTGGAAATATGGTTGTTTCAGAAGTAAGTTTTTGTTGGCACTATAACTTGATAATCTGCATTCTTTGCAGCTACAGGCATGCATAGTCTGACAACACAATACACATTTACAATGCAGGGTTCTATCGGGCCTAATGTTCATGAAAGTGTTTTCCATGGGGATATTGAGATGGAGATTGCTGATGAAAATGAGTCAGTGTATCAAGAAGAAGAAGACGTTGTTAACTCTCAGCCAGTGGTTCCATTCGAAGGAATGGAATTTGATACAGTAGAAGATGCATACAGAGTATATAACACTTATGCATTCAAGATGGGATTCACTATCAGAGTGGGTTCATCAAGATAGAGCCAAGTGACTAAGGAGTTGATACGGAAGGAGTTTGAGTGCTCACATGGACGGATAACAGAAAAGGAAGACAGTGCATCAAGCAATTAATCTTCAGTAGGATCGAATGCATCCAAGAAGAAAAGCGCAAATGCAGTGATGACTAGTGCAACAAGGAAGCGCAGCACCTTGAAGAAGGCTGATTGCAAAGCTCATATGGTTGTTGGTCTGCATGAGGGGAGGTGGAGGGTCGTGGTGTTTCGTGAAGATCACACTCACCCTTTGGTGAAGATAAAGGGTAGGGTAAGGCAGTTACGGTCTCACAGGCAGATTTCATGGGCTGATTATGAGTTTCTCAAGACCCTGCATCATCCAAACATATCTACTATGCAAATCATGGCAGTTTTGGGAGACCATGGAGGCCTTGCGAACCTCTCATTCAACAGCAAGGACGTCTCCAACTTGAGGACGCAGCTGAGAGCAGGAGTTCGGTACAGAGATATGGACGTTGTACTGGATTACTTTCAGAAGTTACAAGCTGAGAGCCCTAGTTTCTTCTATGCCCTAAAGCTAGATGCTGAGAACGCTGTGAGGGGTCTATTTTGGGTGGATGGCAGATCTAGGGAGCTCTACAAGTCTTTCAAAGATTGCATTTTCTTTGACACGACATTCTGAAGGGTTACGAGGATTCTACGCTAGCCGGAAAACAAAATTTTTCGACCTCATAAACCAGGAACTACTGCTAGTTATAGATCAGGGGATTACCACTAGACGTGCAGGTGCAGTGGAAGACGTCTCGATGTAGACGTGCGCGTCACAGTGATGCCGTGTAGATGTTCACGTCCGACCTTCACGTCTCCACGTGCGGTTCATCCTTGTGCTCCAGATGCAGCACCTCCGAGGTATCCCACACGTACAGGGAAGAAGCGTCACACCTCCAGACTGCTAGGTCTGTGAGGAGCAATAGGCGCGGGCGTGGGGTGGGCGACGGCTGTCTAATAACGTTGTCAAAACCCTGGTCGCCCCACCCCTCTATTTAGAGGCGTCCCTAATGAGCCTGCCAACATGGAGGCCCATTAGCAAACCCTAATCCCGGTCTGACAGTCTTCCAGCCCCTTAAGCGTGCGACCCTATGGGTTCACGCACACATAGACACGACCCGAGTACTTCTACTCGCCCGATAGTTGATAGCGACCTCTAGCAAGACGTGTCAACTCCTATGTATATGCAAAGATCATATATGATGAACCACCACGATCACATATATGTAATTCCCTTGCCACACAATATTTGGTCCAAATCATAGGTTAACACTTAACCTAAGCACGACCATGCATTTTATGATCCAATCATTTGAGTGGTCCAGTGATATCTCTCTCTCACGGAGAGGGGGCAAATCCCATCTTGATCGTCTATGTCTCACAGCATATTTCCTGACAAACCCGAAGACTATCTTTATAACTACCCTGTTACGAAGTAGCGTTTGATAGTCCCTAAGTTAGTCGATTCATATCTTGAGTACATACCACAATCTCAGGTCTAAGGACATAACATACATGATGTGTAAAGAGATAATAAGAACATCTCATGTTGGGTCAGTCCAGCCCCATGTCATACATGTGCCCACATTATTAGTTTGACATCTCCATGTCTATGACTTGTGAAACATAGCCATCAACTAATACATGTGCTGATCTAATATTCATATGTGTCCTCGCATGAACTCTGATCAGGGACAACTATTGAATAACCATACAAGTAAAAGAGTTCCACAGACAATTCACATAATTGTCAATCAATACAAGTTGTCTTTAATGGATATTCAATGAACATATAACAAATCATGGATACAATAGAAATAACATCATCTCTATGATTACCTCTAGGGCATATTCCCAACACATTCTGCACAAACTGATACAACATGCCCTTTGCACCGATTGTTGGCATCAACAATCACACCCAGAGCATCCTATTGGGTTGTGCTTTGCTTCCAGATGAGACTACTGAAATGTTCGTGTGGGTGTTCCAAATGCTCAAGGCTGCAATGGGTGGGATGGCACCGACTAACATCATGACTGGCCAAGACAAGGCCATGAAAGTTGCGATTATAGAGGTGTTCCCTGGTGCAACACACAGGTGCTGCAAGTTTCATGTGGTGACAAAAGCCTGTGAGAAGTTTGCAATGTTTATCAGGAATACCCTAGAATTTGCAGATGATTTTGACTATTGCATCAACTCCACCGAGTGACCAGTGGAGTTCGAGACGTTCTGGCACAACTTAGAGGTGAAGTATGAGTTGCATGCTAATGAGCACTTCCAGAACATGACCTCAACTAGGACTATGTGGGCACCTGCATATTTCAAGAAGTGCTTCTTTCCTTTCACAAGCACAACTGGGAGATCTGAGAGTATGAATGCATTGTTCAAGAAGATGATACACCCACAGGACTCAGTGCTGCAGTTCCTAACGCAGTATGAGTACATTATGGAAACAAGGGTTGAAAAGGAATATCAAGAAGGAGCCAAAGCTGAAACAACAAATCCACAGTTGTGGGTGAGGTCTCGAATTGAGAAGCAGGCTTCAAAGTTCTACACTAGGCTAGTTTTCTTCAAGTTCCAAGAGCTCCTGTGTGATTCAACGACATTAACTATAGGTGGTATTGCTACAGAGGGGAGCCAAATGACAGTGTAGGTAAGGTGTTAGTGCTTTGCTGTATTTTTTTTAAAAAAAATTGATGGTGATTATAATGCAGACCTGTTGTTTATTAGGCTGTTAGTGATGTTGCTATGCCTTCCAAGTTCTATTTTGATCTCACAATAAATATTGATCACGACACTTTGATCATAGCAATATATATTTGTTCCTCTTACTTAAAATAAAAATAAAATTCTTGCAAGTACAAAATTGAATTCATCAATCACTTAGTATCCATATTAGCAATATCATATACGAATGTCAATAGTGTCAAGCTGTCCATATGCAAACTTACATTGTGTTCAGTTTTGGTCATGACCACCAACAATTCCTTTGTTTCAGTATGCTGTTTTTCTTTGCTTCACTAATACATGTCTATTGTTTCATGCCTTTACTCTTTTATTGCATCTCACATTGATCTCTCTTTTCTTATCTCCTATATATGCTCAAACATTTTGTATGTTCATCCCTGCTTTGTCTAGTGTTGGATACCACCTTTTCAACATGTTTTCTCATTTCACTTGTGTTTTCTGTTTTATACCAACGGTCAACATGTTTCAGCTTGATGTCCTACCTTGTTTCACCATTATATGTCCAGTGTTGCATTCAAATTTTTAATTGGGTGTTTGCATCAACTTTTTTTCCTTGGAAATTGCACATATGCTCTGTTTAGCATTCTGAAACATATGTTAGAATAGTACTGAAACACTGAAAAAACTATACTGAAACATGAATTCTGGGTGGATCTCTGTTACATAAATTATTCCTGCTTTGCAGTTTCTGAAACATTACAATATTTCCCATGTGGTGCAGGTGGTAAAATGTGTATATAAGGAAGGTGTGGTGACAAGAAAAACATACAATGTTGATGCGAATCGAGAATCTCAAACATACTTATGCTCTTGCAACATGTTCGACCAAGATGGACTCCTGTGTCCCCACATCCTGAAAGTCTTTACAATGATTGATGTGCAAGAAAAACCACAAGAGTACCTACTGCACCGGTGGTCAGAAGAAGCAACCTTGAGAGTGCCCCAACATTTGGCAAGGCCTGAGCCAGTGTTTGGAGTTCCAGCAACAAATAAACTAAGATACAATGCATTGTGTGGGAAAATGACACAACTTTCAGCTGATGCTTGTGTGGGGGCAGAAGAGTACCTGGTGGGATCTGAAGGTATCGATCAGCTACTTGAAAAGGTGAAGGCAGCCACAAAAGCAAAGTTTTCACGGCAAAATGATACACCAAATGCAGTTGGGAATGACGAAGAGGCACAAGGAGGCAATGGAAAGAGGAAGAGGAAGGCCCAGGGAGGCGTGAAGCAAGCTGAAGCAAAGTACAAGAACCCGCCATCAACTGTTTCCAAGGGAAGGCCTAGGGAAAAGGTGGATCGATTCAAGACTATTGTAAAGCAATTCAAAGAAAAGGCAATGAAGAAGAACAAGTCCAAGGGTAAGAAGACCAAAGGCAAAGACTCGACATGCTTGCTATGCCATGAAGAACGTCATGATATGGAGGATTGTAAGTATTTGCTAGAGGCATTAAAGCTAAAGGACACAGAGTTAATGCTATAAGTTATATAGATCAAGTTGTATTTATATGGGAGACATTGTGTAATTGAGAAAATGCAGAAAGAGGGTGTTTGATTGACAAATATTGGTCACAATTTTGTTTTATGTAACACTGTTATATATGATAAATTTTCTATTGAAGCATCATAATGTCTATATTGTTACATTTGTCATTGTGATACTGAAACAACAATTTGTCACTGCTGTCGCACCTGAATATACATTAGTGAAACAACCAAGCACCACCATTGACACAGCAAAAAATGCACTAGTGAAACAACCAGGATTGACAGCTGATACACAAACAATTGAAGTACTGAAACAACCAGGATTCAGTGGTGATACACAAACAAATGCACTAGTGAAATAACCAGGATTCACTACTGCCACAATTGATAAATGATCAGCATTGGCACGAAAACATGGCAATAGGAAATTTTATAAAAATGTACAAAGCATTCACCAAAGAGTGTGATGACCTAAGATTACAGGTACTCACATAATTGTTCACATAATTGCCACATAGCATAACATGACTCCACTCCATCCATATTTATACAAATAGTGTTGTTTAAAAGCACATTGTTTTCCTATCTCATAATTCCTCACAAAATCATCTACTAGACTCCCTAAAACTAGTTAGCATCATCTTGATCAGGTCTCCCTTGTCTCGTAGTTATTGACAAAGTCATCTAGCTTGAAGACATTGTATCGTGATAGTAGCAGTAGTGCAGGGACGTCCCTTCTCCATGATGCCACATGCGCCTAGTACATAGAGATAAAAACAGGTTAGCAGACCAAAAAACTAAAGGAAAAGGATAATTAGATACAAAGATAGGATTTGCAATAAAAAGAAAAATAGAGAATGGAAAGACATACCATTTCTTCTTCAGAAGCCACCAACTTTCTGCCATCCCATGCATCCATAAAGGCCATTGTGTACAACCCATAGTCAAAACTTGGGAAACAAAAAAGAAAACATTGGAACTTAAAAGCTTTAGTAATAAAAAAACTGATGAAAGAAGAAGGGGCAAAGCTAAATTGGAGAACATACACATTAGTTTGTCTAGGTACTGTCGGGTATATCCACTGAAAGGCAGACACGTCAATCTGGAGGAACCCAAGTTTCAGAGTTGTAGATGCAAAATTCGTGATCTGGAAATTAAATAAAACAATTCAACAAATAATAATGAAACATATAATCAATAGCCACTTCAACAACTGAAATGATTGCCCGAAACATACAAGAGACAGTGAGAAATTAGAAGCACAAGGAGGCACTAGATTTCTAGAAAAAAAAACTCATATTTGCTAACTGTTAGCTTGCTAGGTTAATCATGTACACTTAAAGGTAAGCAAGAGCTATCGAAACAGGAAAGCAAGAGCTATTGCAACAGGAAAGGAAGAGATATTTCAACAAAGATGGAATTATTGTGAAATGACAAAAAAAGCTACTTACCAAGTTTTTGGCACTCTGCAAACATGAGCTATTCTCAAAGGCAGTCAAAGAAGGTAACGTATCCTATGCAAACTAGACTCATGTGCAAACTATGTAAACTCTAATCAAGACCACAAGAATCTAATCCGATGGCTGGTAATTTTAGCACTCAAACCCCCCACTCATCCTATCCGGCTGTTGCAAAACACCCCCATGAGTGAAGGGGTTTAAGTGCTAAAATTACCAGCCATCAGATTAGATTCTTGTGGTCTTGATTAGAGTTTGCATAGTTTGCACAGGAGTCTAGTTTGCATAGGATACGTTCCCGTCAAAGAAGGCAATTTGCATCATGAACATACAAACACAAAGGAGCACCCAATGGTTGTCATGGACTAGTGGAAAGACCATCTGCAATGCATGGAACAGTGCACAAAGATCATTCATCATAGTTCATTGAAACCAAAACATGTGTATGCATCTCACATACCAGGTCCATCTTTGCAATGTTGCACAGATCATTTATCTTGGCATACATCTTCTTGCAAGTGGCTTCATGATTGAAAGAAGCTGGATCGACACTTAAGTAATCCTGTCCAAAACACATAAAGAAGGAAAACGTAATGCAACAAAGATCGATCAATGCATGAGAATGGAAAAATAAACATGTATTGAAACATTACTGAGGCCAACTGGGAGAAAGCAAATTTGACATCAATTGAAGGCTTCTCTTTACGCATATCAATCTGGTCCAAATTGAACTGTAGACTCCACAAGGACATTACATTGTTGCCAACCAATCCACGTGATTTGAATGAATCATAGAATTCATCATATGTTACGTGGAATGCATCAATCTCAATGAAATGTGGCCTTGTGTATATACAAAATAAAAGGCAATATATAATCAATAACCAGTTAACTAAAATGAGCAAAGTGATAAATGAGAAAAGAAGCTAGTTGCAACAGATATTAATGAACTATGTAAGCAAAGAACAAGAGCTATTGAAACAACTAAGGAAGCCTAATGAAACTTATAGTAACAACACATCAAAAAAGGCCATAAGTGTAGGACATGTCAATAAGGCAAAAAAAATATAGGGGGAGTTGGAGGGGCTGCACTCACGGTTGGCATTGACCCTTTACCTTGAATCCCTCAAAAAAAGCTCTTTTAGCCAAA
Source organism: Coix lacryma-jobi var. lacryma-jobi (assembly GCA_009763385.1). NCBI lineage: Eukaryota > Viridiplantae > Streptophyta > Magnoliopsida > Poales > Poaceae > Coix > Coix lacryma-jobi. Next base: position 100,851,692 of record CM019826.1, on the reverse strand, counting down.
AACTTGGCCCACAATTGAACGGAAACATCATCAACCTTGGATTTTGGTTTCTTCTGCCCAAGCCCAACATCAACTCCTTTTCTCTTCTTTCGATTCCTTTTGTCCAATGTGCTAGGGCCTGTTTGTGCATCGTCAGTGCTTGGACCTGCACCAAAAAAAACAGAGCTCAAGTAGATGGAAACATGTGCAGTTAGATGGTATAAACATATAAGCTACTACTATTGACACAATATTAAATCAGGGTGAAGTACATGGAAACATATCAACTAAGGATCAAGAATATAGAAATATAACAACTAAAACATATAAAGATACATGCTGCACCACATCAGTTCATAATACTGAAACAAAATAGTAATACTTAATGAAATCTAAGACATGAAGCAGCAGAAAAAGGATGTGTGAAAAATGAATAAACCAGTAGGAGTAGGGCTTCTGGATCTTCCTCCACAGATATCCTCATACTCTGGTTCATGTGGTTGGAATAGGTCAAATGAAGGGATACCATCTACATAAGAGAGTGATGAATTGCTAGGAGATTTTGGTGGAGATGAAGGTATTGGTAGTGTTGTACTCTCAAACGGTGCGTTTAGTGGAGGGCAAAGAACTGCACCTTTTACAAGTGAACTATCATCCGGTGTACTATCATCCGGCATGATTGGTGGAGTGGAAGCACTTGCACCTTTTGCACTGACATATAAATCACCTTTAATACCCTCATCCACGTTGGAAGTGTCATCATCTTTCTCACTCGATGGTTTCTTCATCTGGCTCATCTTTCTTGATAAATGAACAACCTCATTATGATGTTTGTTCAGTTCCATCATCTTAAAAGCAAATTCAACACCATGTTTTGCCATGATCTTGTTCCCCTGCTGTTTCATTGACTGTGCAAGCTCCTCAAAATCTTTCTGCACCAGAGAATTATGCTCCGCAACTAGAACTTGCACATCTTCAGGAAGGGAATGCAAGGAAAGTAATAAAGTTGCAACATGTCAAACATATGAAGTTCAAGGACTGAAGCATGGGGAAATTACAGGAAATGTACAACATATAGGAAGAGAGACTACAACAAATGTAGTTGGGCAATGAAACAGAGAGGAAACATGTACTGCAACAAACAAAATAGACATAGTGAAACATGTATGGAATGTAGGAGAGGGTTTTGTCAAAATCAACTCAATAGAATGAGAACATATATGATGAATGATTGACTTTGATGAGGAAGGTTTGAGGCTTTTACCCGGTTGAGTCTATATCTAGCTATGCGCTTATTGTTTATGACTAACCGGTGGCGTGAGTTGTGTTGTGTTTATGTGTTAGCGTGTGTGTGCAACATGTGTCTCTTGGCTGTGTTGATGTGCAGGTGTGGAGCTCGGAGACAGTGGTCTATGGCGAGGTGAAGGTCAAGTAGAGACGTGCCGTGCCGACGGACCGGGTGCGGTGAAGGATGGGCGTGCCGTGCGGCGGACGTGCCATGCCGAGGTACCGAGCAGTGAAGGGCGGACGTGAGGCTTGGACTGACGGACCAGGGGCCAGAGGACCAGCTATGGTAGCTGGCACGTGGCATCGGCAAGCGAGGGCACATGGGGATGTGCGGTGCATCGGCCGAGTCAGGAGGAAGACGATGGCGTCGTGGCACTTGGCGGGAGGTCGGACACGGGCTTGCGTGCGGCGCAAGTGCCGTCGGCCGAGTCAAGAAGGAAGGCGAAGGCGTTGTGCCCGGCGTGGAGGCTGGACATGCATCGGCATCGGCATCGGTGCCGGTGGTCGGGGTGTGCGAACCACATCCCGTCTACGGTGCGGGTTCGGTAGCTGAGCCTCAAAAAGCTGCCATCGACGGTTTCCAGGTTTGGGCCTCAAAACCTGGGGTGGCCGGTTTCCGAGTTTGGGCCTCAAAACTCGGGGTGGACGGTTTGCCAGGTTTGGGCCTCAAAACCAGGGCTTGCGGGTTTCTGAGTTTGGGCCTCAAAACTCGGGGTGGCTGGTTTGCCTGGTTTGGGCCTCAAAACCAGGGGGTGGTCTGAAAGGACGGTCGACGCGTGGCGGCACCGAGAGGCTTGCGTTGCAACGAAGCTATCGGTGAGAAGCCGCGGCGGTCGACGGTGACGGCACGTGGCGGCATCCGGGAGGTCGCGTCGAGGCGAAGCTACCGGATGTGCGGGCGTGGCCGTCGGATGAAGATCGTCAGGATTGGACGGTTGTACCCCTGGGGGGTATTTGGGTTGAGTGCTTAATGGAAGGGCGCTTTGGTCATTAGGACGTGCGCCTATATATATGTGCGGGGCTGCTAGGGCAGCAGAGCCCTGGAACCTGAGGACGGTGTCACTCTCATTTTGCGTTGTGTGAGAGGAGGCTAGGGTTAGGGAGAGACAGGCTCTTGTTCTTGAGCTTTTCGCCATCCAAGCTTTGATCTGCTGGAGTGGCTTGTAGCCCGACACCGAGTGCTTAATGAATCATCCATTCCTCTGAATCGAAGGGTCAAATTCGTGGTGGAATTCGCGTTTTGATTTTGTTCTTCGTGTTCTTCGCGTTCTCCTTTTTCTCCACGATTTTCTCCTCCCCCGATCTCCCTCTACGCTGCGTCTTTTGCGATTCCATTTGAATCAACTTGTTCTTTGATGTGAGGAGAACATTTCGACCAGAGGAATTCATCTCTACCCTCACGAACAAGTAGATCGAGCCGAAATCGTTTTCGTTCTTCGTTCTTCCCCTTTTATGGTGTTCTTCGGATTTCTCATGGTTGAGTTGGGTTGAAGCAATGATATCCTAGGATTAGCTTCCCAACACGTAGAAGAACACTTGGGTGAAGTTTGGTCGCAGCCCCGTTCGATTTGGTGAAGATCCAATCGATTTTGGTTTTGACCCGAGCAGTTTTTGTGCTTTCTGGGAGATCGCGGACAGTCCGCCGTGGGGTTCCCGGACAGTCCGCCGTAGGCGCGGACAGTCCACCACAGTGGCCGTGGACAGTCCGGCCATCGGGGCTTCAGCCGAGCAGTGGCTGTTGGCCTCGGGCTTTTTCCCCTCGGGTGACCGGCGGACAGTCCGCCAGTATAGACCGCGGATAGTCCGCGAGTCGCGCAGGGGAGGTCCAGCAGCTTTGCTGTTTTGTTAGGTAGGCCGGCGGACAGTCCGCCGTTATAAGTCCCGGACTGTCCGGGAGTCGCGCAGGGAGGGTTCAGCAGCCGTGCTGATTTTGCCTTTTGACCTGCGGACAGTCCGCCAGGGTTTCGTGGACAGTCCGCCCTTGACCGGACAGTCCGGCACCAGCAGCCCGGACAGTCCGGGATCCTGCTGAGAGTTGATTTTCAGTGCGTTGGCTCTCCCGGCTTTTCCGCTTCGTTCCGGACTTCTCGTTTGCTCCTAGAGTTCACCTAGGAACCTCTCTACATATCTTTGCTACGAGTTAGCATCGGTATTTGGAGGAATCCCGACGTAGCTCTTTATCTGCGTTTGGGAGTGTTCTTTTAGGCACGAACTTGACTCGGAGTTTTGGGAGTTTTGTTTTGCTCCCTTGTGCGGTGCCTCGCTGTGATCCTAGGGATCATCCACCCTCTTTCTAGGGTCGTGGGCATCGCGTTTGAGTCCGAAGCTTTTGGGGTTGATTTTGTTGGGACAGAGGCCGTAATTTCTGAGAAGAAATTTTTTAGGCTCCCATTCACCCCCCCTCTGGTCGCCTTGCTTTAGCATTTTCGGTCCTTCAATTGGTATCGGAGCCAGTTAAGGATCTCTCTACCTTAACCGGTTCCGGATCCGCGAAGGCGACCTTTTAGAGTGGTTTGGCTTCCGACGTGGTTTGTCGAGGTGTTGAGCTTTTGCTTTGCTAACACTAACGGTGCTTTTTGAAGTAGCACCTAGCTCTTCTTCAAGTATGTCTTTGTCCTTCAGCATGAATGGTTCCATGGACGACATCTTGGGAAGAAGGAGGAGTGCAGTTGATGAGAGGGATCACGAGGTGAACGATCTGCTGATCCTTCTACGAGATGACGAGCTTTCACCGGAGGATCTTCTATGTCAACTTGGCAAGGCCAAGAAAGGTACTCTCGCTTCGAGTCTTGTGACCTTGCAAAATCTTTATGAGGCTCGATCTAGGAATGTTGAGCTTTGTAGTACCTTGCGTAGAAAGGTCGAAAAGTTGAAATGCTCCATTGCTAGTTTGAAGTCTAGTGCATCTTTGCCTTGCACCTCCTGTAGTGACATGGTTAGGAAGAATGATGAGCTAAGCTTTTCCCTTGCTAGCTTAAAGTCTGAGAATGAAATGTTGATATCTAATGCCTCCAAACCATGTTTAGTTTGCACTGACTTAAGCAAGGACCTTGATTGTGCTAAAACTGAAATAGCCTTGCTAAAGTCAGATGCTTTGTTACCATGTGTTTCATGTGAGTCTTTGCTTGCTGAAATTAATAACTTAAAATTGACTCACTCCACATGTGTAGATGAACTTGAGCATGCTAGGGCTGAAATTATTGAGATAAATGCTAGGCCTTGTAGCCTGTGCTCTTTGAATAAAGATGCTTGCCTTACTTCTTGTGCTAATCATGATTCGTTGCTTGATGTGAATGGTGATGTTTCTTCCACCGATTTCATTTGCACATCATGCATTGATTTGGAAAAAGAAGTTTTGGTTTTGAAGCAAATGCGCGATGATATGAGCGCTAAGTTGGTTGAGCACAATGATATGAGTGCCAACCTTGAGAGGGAAGTCGAGCTCTTGCGTACCACATATGCCGAGTGCATAAAAGAGGAGATGGAGAATCTGAAAAACACTCCTTGTGGTACTTGTGATCGCCTCATGTTTGAGAATGAGGTTTTAGCCAAAAGGTGCAAGAGCCTTTGTGCTAAGTCTTTTGAGTCACGCATTTCTTCCAACTCCGATGTTGATATTTCCAGGTTTGCATCTTTGCAACCGGAGTTGAGTTCGTGTGTTGCGCGTGAGTCTTTTGACGATAGCATTAGTGTCAAGGTTTCGGATAGCTCTTTCATAGCTACTCCTAACCTTGCTGTTTCTTCGAGTGTTGTCCAAGGGACTTCTCTTGATAAGGGTGCTTCTCGTATTTTTGGGACTCGTCCTCCCAATCCGGTTTTTCATTGCACCTTTTGCAAGAAGGAGGGACATTCGCTCGATTTTTGTTTTCGCCGTGTCAAGCACGAACGGCGAATTCGAGCTAAGGCTTTTAGGAAGCCGCGTAGCCTTTCCCATGGCACGTGTGCTCCTAGCGTTGGCACCAAGTTGGTGGTTGATGCTTCTTGCTCTAAGTCCCAAGGGACCTCTCACTTGTCAGAGAATGGTGTGCCTTCCAGTAGGCCTTTGTACCATTGCTCTTTTTGTGAGAAAGATGGGCATCAAGAAAGCTTCTGCTATCGGTGTGCCAAACGCTTGCGCCAAGCTCGCTCTTCTAGGAAGATGGTGATTCATAGCTCGTCTCATGGCATGAACACTTGTGCTCCTAGTAAGAAGCCCATTTTTGTTGATTGGATTTATGACTCCTTTTCTAGTGGGATAGGTCATGGTCGTGGACATGCTTCTAGTGCTTCTTTTCTTGGTCCACGCCATGCTTTTCATGGTGCTTCTATTGGTTCTTCTACAAAGACCTTGGAAGATGTTTGCCTCTTTTCCCGTGGTACGACTCGTTCTTCTCCTCGAGTTGTCCTTTTGAGGAATGCTTCCAAGGGTGCTTCACAATTGCATTTGAACCAGCATTTGCATCATGCTAACCCACATGAGAAGTTGAGATTTGTGACCAAGTCTTGGGTTCTCAAGTACATGCTTGCTAACCCTTCGGGATCCAAGACTCGGGCTGCTTTGTCCTCTTGTGTGTAGATATGAGGACGCGGGGTGGAGAACATGCGCATGATGGAGCTTGATCTTTTAGATGTGATCAAGAGTTGATGGTTCTCTACACCCCGCTTAGATTTGCCTCCAAAGAGGCTTTTGCTACTCGGTGAGCTTTCATATGCACTCATACCTTGTACATCCATGATCTATGTCTTGTGGTATGAGATGGTTCTTCATGTGCTCACTTGTATAGTTGTTACATGTACATTTTCTTTTGTATCATGTTTTTGCTTTAGTCTAGCATGTGCTATCTTGTATATCATGTCATGCTAGCCTTGTGTATAGTTTTTGTGGAATATCCACTTTTCATGCTAGTCTGTGATCCATATGAACTTTATGCCATGCTTTACCTGATTTCTCCATGAGCTTTACTTGTAGAGGTATGATGTTCATTAGGTGTCACTTGTCAGGTGCTAGTTTTGGTTAGCTACATGTACCCTATTGACATGTTTAGTTTGAGCACTAGTCTTTCCTCATTTTATCATGTTACATGCTTTTGGATCTATTGCTATCATTTTCTGGCATTGTGGCATGTGTTGAGGTTTAGGCTGCGTTTGAGTTGATCATGTCCTCAGGATGCATTTTGCTCCATAGTGCTTTATCCTGTTGCATGGTAGTCTTGTCTAGTTTGGATTCATATCTCCTTGCGGTATCATTCATGGGTAGACCTCTTTTTGTTGAGAGCTTACCTTATGCTTTTATGTGACTAACCATTTTCGTGGAGACCTTGAGGTCACACTGGACGAGACAACGCCTTGTGTTTCTTCTGCTTTTGAGTGTGCAGGAGAACAGGAGCCTGGAGAGAGCATTTCAGCTCACGGACCCGATCCCACTTCTGGTCATGACTTGGGGTTCCATTCGAGCAGCTCTCCAGGGAGCACTAGCAGCACCTGTGCAAGCGACAACATCAGGCGAGGGGGATACGACTTCGGCGAGGCAGGCGCCCCGGAGTTCAGTAGATTCAGGCATCCCCTCGGGCATCACACCAGCATGCGGTCATGCGCTTCATGAGGTACCTCCGACACACTCCTGAGTTCGGTTTTTGGTATCCTTCTTCGACCCCTTTCTGCTGTGTGGTCTTTTCGATGTGGATTTTGCTGGCTGTCGCTTGAGCGTTTCTTGGCTCTTTATTTGTGTCTTTGGTGCGTGTTTCCCTTTTAGTTGGGGAAGCATTTTGCTTGTTGTATCTTAGCTGGGCTTCTCCGATACCCTCTTGTTTTGGGTGTTCCTTTTAGACTAGCTTTTGCTCCTTTCTTTATAGGCTAGCTTTTGCATGCATATCATCATGTATATCTTGCATTTTAGAGCTTCATGTATATAGCAATGAAAATGAGACTATGCTCTTTTTGGTATGCCCTGCTTATTCATGATGATGCTTGTAGCTTAGGCTCCTTTTGATCACTTGATACATGTTATGAGCTGAGCTATTTTTGCAAATGGTGAACTTGACTAATCAACTATGAAACCTTTAATTTGTTCACCATTGAGATTGGCAACTAGCATGGGTAGGACGTGTTGAGATCACTTGTACTATCTTTTGTATGCTAGGTTGCTATGTCTCTTGCACTGAGTCATTCACTTGCTTGGATTGTACATATTTACCTTGTGCTTAAAATTTGATCCAAGTATTAGTGAAATGAAAAGATCGAGATGGGATTGCATGTGTCAGCACCTCACGGTATCGAGACTGTTTCTCATTGCATATTTGAGTTAAACTTGAGCCGTGTAGTGTAAGACCGAAACCGGCGCTTTAAGCTTCCGATTGCTTTTCTTGCATAGGCTTAGCCCGGTTGAAAAGTTAGGCAATGACCATGCTTTTAACCTCTCGCAATCACATGCTTTTAAATATGAACTTGTGTTAATACCGCTGCAATCTCCGATGAAAATTTGAAAATAACACAAGTTTATGCTTCATTCTATTGCATGATGATTGAACTTTGCTAGGGGTAGTTCACCTTTTATACCTGAGTTAGCACTTGGTTGATTTCCTGTCTATCCATGTTAAGTGCTATTTTAGTGGTGGACTCCTTTTCAAATGGCTTAAAACTGCTCATGTGCTTAATTGTTCATATTTCGTATTCACTTGATCAGTTTGAGCCTTTGCTAGCATTTGTATTGATTGCTACACTTTCAGGGCAGCACCCTTTTGAGCATCTTTTCATTCTGATTGCTATACACTTGAAGCTGTTGCATTGTGCATATCATGCATTTTTAGCTTAGTGTACATACCCCCAGCTCCGATACACTTCTTGGTCACTTTCGTTGCTTTTCTCAGCCCTCATATGCTTTTGGTTGATGACTTGTCTTGTGTTTGTGTTAATTTTGTGAAAAATGTCAAAACCCCTCAGCATGTTCCCTTTTGTCAAGGGGGAGAAGCTGTTTGCAAGGGGAGCTTATGTGTTGGCACAAAGGGGAGAGTCATGCATTTTGGGGAGAGCTTTGAGCAAGGGGGAGTTTAGCTCTTTTATGTTTTTCTTCACTCGGTTTAGCTCTTTTATGTGTCTCAATTGGTATCCATCTCTTGGTATGGAATGCAATTGGTGTCATGAGCTTTGTGCATAGCTTTTGTGTATAGGCTTGCTTTCAGGGGGAGTCGCTTTTGTCTTGCTGCTTCTCCGCGTGCTCCGAGTGTTTGTGCTCCATTTAGTGTTGAGTCTCTCTTGTGGTTTTTCTCAGTCGGTATCGAGCCTGCTAGTCGTGTTGAGCCATTTTTGCCTCTGTCTAGAGGGACTAGCAGTTTTTGCTTGGTATTTTCGATTGGTATGGACCCTTCAGCTAGTTGCGTCGAGCCTATGTGCCTCTGTCTTGAGGAACTAGCTGTTTTCACCAATTCTTGGCTGTTTGTGATCAGTTTTGCATTCTTATGCGTTGATTCAGCCTCAATTGGTATTGAGCCTTGAGCTAGTGGTGTTGAGCCATTTTCTGCCTCTTCTTGAGGGCTAGCTCATTTTTGACTTGGTTGCGTCGAGCCGTTGCCCATGTCTTTGGGAACCAAGTCTTTTGCTCTGTGTGATCGAGTTTTGCTCTTTGTTGAGTTGTTGCTCCGATCCCTTGCTTGGTTGTGTTGAGCCGTTGCCCATGTCTTTGGGGACCAAGTTATGTCCATTTCAAATTGCCCCTTCTTTAGATTTTTCGGTCCTTCAATGGTCCTTCAATTGGTATGGCATTTGAATGGATAATCTTCTCATGACAAGTGACTTTGTTTTTGCCCTCCGATGGCTTTTGATCACTTGAATGAGATTTTCGGTTGTGGTATCTCAAACCATCTCTTGTGCCTAGTTTTTGTCAATTCAATCATCAAGGGGGAGAAAGAGAAAGAGAAAGAAAAAAGGGGAGAATTTGACCCAAAACCAAGTGGATAAGTACCTTGGTCTCTCTTTTGTGATGATTGATTGACAATTTTATTTGAGATTGGTTTTCGAGTGCCTTTTGGGATTCATGAAACTCTTGTTTTTCTTGACTCTTCGGTTGTGTGGAGGCTTTGCCCGCTTTTCCCATTTCTTTTGGGACCGAGAGCTTTTATTTGGAGTTTTCATGATCCTTCCTCTCTCAAGTGGCCTTGTGTTTGCTTTTACCTGGCTTTTGGGCACTTGAGTGAGACTTTACTTCAAACCCTTCCTTTTTGGTTTTATTGTTAGTCAATGCATTCATCAAAGGGGAGATTGAGAACATATATGATGAATGATTGACTTTGATGAGGAAGGTTTGAGGCTTTTACCCGGTTGAGTCTATATCTAGCTATGCACTTATTGTTTATGACTAACCGGTGGCGTGAGTTGTGTTGTGTTTATGTGTTGGCGTGTGTGTGCAACATGTGTCTCTTGGCTGTGTTGATGTGCAGGTGTGGAGCTCAGAGACAGTGGTCTATGGCGAGGTGAAGGTCAAGTAGAGACGTGTCGTGCCGACGGACCGGGTGCGGTGAAGGATGGGCGTGCCGTGCGGCGGACGTGCCATGCCGAGGTACCGAGCGGTGAAGGGCGGACGTGAGGCTTGGACTGACGGACCAGGGGCCAGAGGACCAGCTGTGGTAGCTGGCACGTGGCATCGGCAAGCGAGAGCACATGGGGATGTGCGGTGCATCGGCCGAGTCGGGAGGAAGACGATGGCGTCGTGGCACTTGGCGGGAGGTCAGACACGGGCTTGCGTGCGGCGCAAGTGCCGTCGGCCGAGTCAAGAAGGAAGGCGAAGGCGTTGTGCCCGGCGTGGAGGCTGGACATGCATCGGCATCGGCATCGGTGCCGGTGGTCGGGGTGTGCGAACCACATCCCGTCTACGGTGCGGGTTCGGTAGCTGAGCCTCAAAAAGCTGCCATCGACGGTTTCCAGGTTTGGGCCTCAAAACCTGGGGTGGCCGGTTTCCGAGTTTGGGCCTCAAAACTCGGGGTGGACGGTTTGCCAGGTTTGGGCCTCAAAACCTGGGCTTGCGGGTTTCCGAGTTTGGGCCTCAAAACTCGGGGTGGTTGGTTTGCTTGGTTTGGGCCTCAAAACCAGGGGGTGGTCTGAAAGGACGGTCGACGCGTGGCGGCACCGAGAGGCTTGCGTTGCGACGAAGCTATCGGTGAGAAGGCGCGGCGGTCGACGGTGACGGCACGTGGCGGCATCCGGGAGGTCGCGTCGAGGCGAAGCTACCGGATGTGCGAGCGTGGCCGTCGGATGAAGATCGTCAGGATTGGACGGTTGTACCCCTGGGGGGTATTTGGGTTGAGTGCTTAATGGAAGGGCGCTTTGGTCATTAGGACGTGCGCCTATATATATGTGGGGGGCTGCTAGTGCAGCAGAGCCCTGGAACCTGAGGACGGTGTCACTCTCATTTTGCGTTGTGTGAGAGGAGGCTAGGGTTAGGGAGAGACAGGCTCTTGTTCTTGAGCTTTTCGCCATCCAAGCTTTGATCTGCTGGAGTGGCTTGTAGCCCGACACCGAGTGCTTAATGAATCATCCATTCCTCTGAATCGAAGGGTCAAATTCGTGGTGGAATTCGCGTTTTGATTTTGTTCTTCGTGTTCTTCGCGTTCTCCTTTTTCTCCACGATTTTCTCCTCCCCCGATCTCCCTCTACGCTGCGTCTTTTGCAATTCCGTTTGAATCAACTTGTTCTTTGATGTGAGGAGAACATTTCGACTGGAGGAATTCATCTCTACCCTCACGAACAAGTAGATCGAGCCGAAATCGTTTTCGTTCTTCGTTCTTCCCCTTTTATGGTGTTCTTCGGATTTCTCATGGTTGAGTTGGGTTGAAGCGATGATATCCTAGGATTAGCTTCCCAACACGTAGAAGAACACTTGGGTGAAGTTTGGTCGCAGCCCCGTTCGATTTGGTGAAGATCCAATCGATTTTGGTTTTGACCCGAGCAGTTTTTGTGCTTTCTGGGAGATCGCGGACAGTCCGCCGTGGGGTTCCCGGACAGTCCGCCGTAGGCGCGGACTGTCCGCCACAGTGGCCGCGGACAGTCCGGCCATCGGGGCTTCAGCCGAGCAGTGGCTGTTGGCCTGGGCTTTTTCCCCTCGGGTGAACGGCGGACAGTCCGCCAGTATAGACCGCGGACAGTCCGCGAGTCGCGCAAGGGAGGTCCAGCAGCTTTGCTGTTTTGTTAGGTAGGCCGGCGGACAGTCCGCCGTTATAAGTCCCGGACTGTCCGGGAGTCGCGCAGGGAGGGTTCAGCAGCCGTGCTGATTTTGCCTTTTGACCTGCGGACAATCCGCCAGGGTTTCGCGGACAGTCCGCCCTTGACCGGACAGTCCGGCACCAGCAGCCCGGACAGTCCGGGATCCTGCTGAGAGCTGATTTTCAGTGCGTTGGCTCTCCTGGCTTTTCGGCTTCGTTCCGAACTTCTCGTTTGCTCCTAGAGTTCACCTAGGAACCTCTCTACATATCTTTGCTACGAGTTAGCATCGGTATTTGGAGGAATCCTGACGTAGCTCTCTATCTGCGTTTGGGAGTGGTCTTTTAGGCACGAACTTGACTCGGAGTTTTGGGAGTTTTGTTTTGCTCCCTTGTGCGGTGCCTCGCTGTGATCCTAGGGATCATCCACCCTCTTTCTAGGGTCGTGGGCATCGCGTTTGAGTCCGAAGCTTTTGGGGTTGATTTTATTGGGACAGAGGCCGTAATTTCTGAGAAGAAATTTTTTAGGCTCCCATTCACCCCCCCTCTGGTCGCCTTGCTTTAGCATTTTTGGTCCTTCATAGAAACGGAAGTGGCACCTCAACGGCTGCTGGAAGCACCAGCACAATGGAGCCAATGTTGAAGACTTGGCTGCACAAAATCTTCATCTTGTTGAAATATTGGTGGCGGGGATGGCGGGGCTGCCTTGAAAGCATCTTCTTCAGAGGAACCGGGCGGTGGTAGAAAGTAATTGTTAGAATAGCATATATGGGCTGGTCATGGGCCTAGGCGTCCATTCCTTGTGGCTGGACTGCTATACGGTTTTATGGTAGATGATATGTATATTAGGCAGGATCTCCGTTGATTGGGGTGTGTTTCTATAAACCCAACTTCGATCCTCCCTATATATTTTGTACCCCTTGTACACATATGAATCAATCTACTATTTCCCTGTGCCATACTTTCCTTCATGGTATCAGCCGCCTCCTAGGACCTCTTGCGCTGCCCTAGTCTGCGCGCCGGCCGCTGTCGTGCTGCGCCCTCCCTGGGCGCCAGCCCCTCGCTGTGCAGCGCCCTCCCTGCACGCCAGCCTTAGCTGTGCTGCGTCGCCATGACCACCACCCCACCATCCACCCCAAGGCCGACGACTCCTCTTCCACCCTCACCGACGCCCAGCGCGAGGAGGTGGCGCAACGCCAGCTCCAGGAGAGGGCCAATGCTGTTTCCGCCGAGGCCCAGCGTCTCCAGGCCGCGCGCGACGCTGCCATGGCACGCGCTCTCCAGGCTGAGGAGGAGGCCGCTGCCGCAACCAGATATCGCGATGCCGCCGCCAAACGCGCTAGCAAGGCCCTCGCACGCGCAGCGAAGGAGCACGCGGCAGCCACGGCCCCCTCTACCTCCACTGATTCGTCAACCGAGACGTCAGCACCGATTGATCTCCGCTCTGCCAGGCTGGTCCATGAGGCTCTGGCCCTCCTGAACCTGCATGCCCAAGCAGTTGCCGTCAACAACATCCGGACGCATGTCACCATCGTCCTCGACGTCACTTCCGGTAATTATGCCCGCTGGTGCGATCAGTTTCTGCTGACCCTCGGCAAGTTCTCCCTCTAGGATCATGTTCACTTCGATCCACCTGTCCCCGTCTCCCCGGATTGGGACCGGATGGATTACGTCGTCAAGTCCTAGATCGTCGGCACGCTCACCGACGACCTCGCCGAAGTCATCTCCGCCCAGGGCTCCACCGCTCGCCACGCTTGGCTTGCCGTCGAGTCTCAATTCCTCGGCAACCGGGAGGCCCGCGCCATCCATCTCGAGACGAAGTTTTGCAACTTCGTCCAAGGCGACCTCTCCATCACCAACTACTGCCGCCGCCTGAAGAAGATGGCAGATGACCTCACGACCCTTGGGGAGGTCGTCACTGATCGCACCCTAGTCCTCAACTTGATCCGCGGCCTCAACGAGCGCTTCGGCCACGTCGGGGCTCTTCTTCGTCGTGCACGGCCCTTCCCCTCCTTCCTGGAGGCACGCGACGACTTGATCCTCGAGGAGCTTACTATGGAGAACCGCAAGGATGCTCCTACCACCGCGCTCGCTGCTTCCACTACGTCGGCTTCCTCGCACCCTGTCCAGCAGCAGTCTGGTTCAGGGTCCGGGTACATTTGTGGCTCCAAGTCCAACAGCCGCCGCAGCCAGCGTGGCGGTGGCAAGGGCGCCAAGGGCGGGGGCAACTCTGGCGGACAGGCCCCCCATTCTTCTGCGCCCCAATAGACATCCGTGCCTGCACAGCACCAGCAGCAAGCCGGCGCCAGGACCTGGCCCACCGTCTACAACCCTTGGATGGGGTCCATTCAGATGTGGCCCAGGGGTCCTCGTCCTCCGCTCGCGCATCTCCCTCTGCACCCATAGCAGCAAGCACTGCTCGCCCAGCAGCAGCAGCAGGCGTTCCAGCACCAACAACAGACGTTCCAGCAGCAGCAGACCCTCTTCGCTCAATAGCAGCAGCCGGCCGCACCCCCCACTGCCCCTGATGGCGCAGGTCAGTGGGTGGCGCCAAGCCTCTACAACCCCGTCGCCGGCCAGCCTTCCTGGGATCCCGCTGCTCACGCGTCCTCCTTCAGCACCACTTCGTTGACTCCACCATCAGGCAACGAATGGTACTTCGACTCAGGTGCTATCTCTCATATGACCTCTCGGTCCGCTAATCTTTCACACTTTCTTTTCCCGCGGTATCCTACTCCTTCATCAATCATTGTCGGCAATGGCTCCATTCTCCCTGTCACTGCCACTGGCTCCACAGAGCTATCGCCTACTTTGCATCTTAATAATGTTCTTGTCTCTCTACAACTTATTAAGAATCTCATCTCTGTTCGCCAATTTACTACCGATAATAATTGTTCTGTTGAGTTTGACCCTGCTGGTTGTTCTGTGAAGGCTCTTCTATCTCGGACCGAGATCGTTAGGTGCAATAGCTTCGGCCCGCTCTACCCGCTGCGCCTTCCTCCAGCACACTCTCTTTTCGCCAGGACTCCTTCTCCTTTGTGGCATCGGCATCTTGGCCACCCCGGTCATGAGGCGTTGTCCAAGCTCGCGTCTAGTACTTCATGTCAGATAGAGGATTGCTCAGATTTGTGTCATGCTTGCCAGCTAGGGCGCCATGTTCGTTTTCCCTTTCCTGTGTCCACCTCGCGTGCGTCCCATAAGTTTGAGTTACTTCATTGTGATTTATGGACATCTCCAATCATCAGTGTTTCTGGCTATAAATACTATTTGGTTATACTTGATGATTGTACTCACTACTTGTGGACTTTTCCTTTATGCCTCAAATCTGACACTTACAACACGCTTGCTCACTTCATCGCCTATGCATCCACTCAGTTTGGTGCCCAGGTTCAGGCTATCCAGTGCGACAACGGGAAAGAGTTTGACAACTCTAGTGCCCGCAACTTCTTCCTCACTCAGGGCATCCATCTTCGCATGTCCTGCCCCTACACTTTACCACAGAATGGTAAAGCTGAATGCATTATTCGTTGTATTAATAATGTTGTTCGCTCTCTGCTGATACAGGCGTCCATGCCTCCCTCCTACTGGGTTGAGGCTCTCTCCACGGCGACTACTCTCCTTAACATCCTGCCTACCAAGACTCTTCAGCTATCCACGCCACACCTTGCCTTCTATGGCACGCCTCCGGTGTATGATCACCTACGAGTCTTCGGTTGCAAGTGTTACCCAAACCTTTCCACCACCGCACCTCATAAGCTCGCTCCTAGGTCCGCATTGTGTGTCTTCCTCGGCTACTCCCCTCATCATAAAGGATACCGCTGCCTTGACCTCTCTTCCAACAAAGTTATTATCTCAAGGCACGTTGTCTTTGACGAAGATGCCTTTCCTTTTGCTGAGCGCGATGGCCGGCGACCTCTAGCGGACTTTGGGTTTCTTGATGCTACTGACGTTGTGCCTGTTCCTATTGGATCGTCGCACAAGTTTCTGCCTGCAGGTCACCACCTTCCCAGCGCCCCTGCCGGTCCCTCTGCGACTGTGCCTGGGGCGCCCCCGATGGACTCCTCGCTGGCGGATGATGCTTCCCCGACACCAGCGCTCTACATCCCGCCTGCGCTGCGTGCACCAGGGACCCCTGCTGGTTCTTCCTTCGCGCCACACGCGGCCTCTACTGCCAGCCCGGCTGTTGGCACGACAGTTGATGAAGGCGCAGCAGCTGAGCCAGCCACACCTTGCTACGTCTCGCCTGCGCCCCGGGCGGCCCCGTCACCTCCTGCAGGTCCATCAGCGCCCCGCGGACCGCCACCAGGTTTTCCGCCTCTTCGTTCGGAACGTGTCTTCATCCAGCACTACACGCGCGGGCCTCCGCCAGCCTTGGCTGCACCAGCTGCTGCTCCGTCGACTGCACCAGCAGCTCTGGTTCTGCTGCCCAAGGGTGCTGTTGTTGTCCCCGTCGTGACCAACCAACACACCATGAGCACTCGTGCAAAGAGTGGGTACCGGATGCCTGCTGCCTACCTCGCTGCGCCTCTATTGCCCATTTCGAGGACCTTCCGTAGTGCTCTGGCCGATCCCAATTGGCGAGCAGCTATGGAAGAGGAACATCGTGCTCTTCTGCAGAATCACACTTGGGATCTTGTGCCTCGCCCTCCCGGCGCCAACATCGTCACTGGCAAGTGGATTTTCAAGCACAAGTTTCAGTCTGATGGCACTCTCGAGTGATACAAGGCACGTTGGGTTCTTCGCGGTTTTACAGAGCGGCCTGGTGTGGATTTTGGCGAGACTTTCAGTCCAGTGGTGAAGTCAGCTACCGTTCGCACAGTACTCTCTTTGGCCCTCTCGCAGCGTTGGTCTATTCACCAGCTCGATGTGAAGAATGCTTTCCTCCACGACAATTCGACGGAGACAGTGTATTGTCAGCAACCTTCTGGGTTTGAGGATTCAGCACATCCTGATTTTGTCTGTCATCTGAACAAGTCCCTCTATGGCCTCAAGCAGGCCCCTCGGGCATGGTACAGTCGCATGGCTACACATTTGCTTTCTCTGGGATTTGTTGAAGCCAAGTCAGACACCTCGCTATTTGTCTACCGGCGTGGCTCAGACACAGCTTATCTATTGCTCTATGTGGATGACATTGTCCTCACTGCTTCCTCTCCTGGGTTTCTTCGGTGGATCATCTCGGCTCTTCAGCAGAAATTAGCCATGAAAGACCTTGGAGAACTGCATCACTTCCTCGGCATGGAAGTTCAGCATTGTGGTGATGGCCTCCTTCTCTCCCAGCGACAATACATGTTTGATATTCTTGACTGCATAGGGATGGCGAATGCAAGCCGTGTTCCACTCCAGTTGATACTAATCCTAAGGTTGCTGCAGCAGACAGTGCATCTATGGTTGACGCTTCTGACTTCCGCAGCCTTGCTGGAGCTCTTCAGTACTTGACTTTCACCAGGCCTGATATTGCCTACGCTGTTCAGCAAGTATGCCTCCATATGCACGAGCCGCGAGAGCCCCACCTCACGGCTCTCAAACGGATTCTTCGATATGTTCGAGGCACTACACATCTTGGTCTCTTGCTGCGACCGTCTACTTCAACTGATCTTGTTGTCTATACTGACACCGATTGGACTGGTTGTCCAGACACCCGTAAGTCCACCTCCGGATATGCTGTGTTCCTTGGCGACAATCTTGTCTCTTGGTCCTCCAAGCGCCAGAATACCATGTCAAGATCTAGTGCTAAAGCCGAGTATCACGCAGTGGCTAATGGAGTTGCTGAGGCCACCTGGCTGCGCCAGCTGCTTTTGGAGCTGCATGCTCCTCTTCGACGAGCTACACTGGTGTATTGTGACAATATCAGTGCTGTCTACATGTCCTTCAACCCAGTTCAGCGTCAGCGCACCAAGCACATCGAGATTGATCTCCACTTCGTCCACGAGCGTGCTGCTATTGGTGATCTTCGTGTTTTGCATGTTCCAACGTCTTCACAATATGCAGATATCTTCACCAAAGGCCTACCATCTACAGTATTCACGGAGTTCAGGTCCAGTTTGAACGTGCAGAGTGGCTGACAATCCGACTGCGGGGGCGTGTTAGAATAGCATATATGGGCTGGTCATGGGCTAGGCGTCCACACCATGTGGCTGGACTGCTATAGGGTTTTATGGTAGATGATCTATATATCAGGCAGGATCTTCGTTGATTGGGGTGTGTTTCTATAAACCCAACTTCGATCCTCCCTATATATTCTGTACCCCTTGTACACATATGAATCAATCTACTATTTCCGTGTGCCATACTTTCCTTCAGTAACCACGCATGGGCACCGCGATAGGAAAGGGGGTGCTCTTCCGGAACTAACAATAAATGAAGATATAATTAAGTTAAGTCAGTAAATAAGAGAAATAAAAAATGAAACAAATATCAAACTAACTGGTTGTTGCCCAAATGCATTGAGCTGAAGCCTACTCCTGTCAACCATTTGGACAAATTTGAAGTCCTTGTTCGTGACATGGCAAATACATGGAACAGAAAAGTTCATCTTGTGTGAAGCCCAGTCAACAGGGATGTCAAGGTGGTCCATATAAGCAATCTACATTATTATAATTATAACAAAAGAAAACATGAAGGCCAACATTTAGTGAAACACTAGGGGCTGCAATACATGCAAAGTGGAGTAGGTAGTACTACTGAAACAATAGAATAACAGGGCTGAAACAAAATGTACATAGGTACTGAAACAAATCAATATGTACCACTGAAACAAATTATAAAAGTTATTACAAGAGGATGAAGAACAGAAGGAACAAAGGAACATACCGCTAAAATGGGAAGGCATGAACCAAGGTACATGCCTGAAGAAGAACCTTCACCTTCATCATCACGCTTCAAGAACTTCCGAACTTGACTAATCAATTCTTCAAGCACATGTCCAGCCCAATCAAAGGATTTAATCTTTGACACATCGAACAAATTGCACAAGTACCACAAAGTAGTTGCATTATCTGTATGTGGGCAGAGAACAGAACCCAAGGCAAGGAGCATGAAATCCCGCATCAATGATTCCTTGTCCTTAGGCCTGTCCAAAACCTCCATACATTTATGCCACTTTCCTTTGAAAGCTTCCATAAACGGCTCACGGATCTTGACAAATTCTTCATTTTGATCAGCAGATCCAGTAACAACAACACTCTCATCTCCGCTAGGCACACCAAGAATGTTGCATATAAGCTGCTTGTCAAGCACAATAACTTTGTTCTTCAGCCTAAACTCCCGCAACTCAACATCAACATGCCTCATGATCCATGAAATAAGCTTCACAGGGACTGAAAAATCATGCCTCATGATCCATGAAACAAGCTTCACAGGGACTGAAAATTAGATAGAGCAAGCAAAGAACCAAAACCAGCCTCTTCAATCCACCATTTTTGCTCTTCAGTGAACTTGTGATCACAAATACGGTGGACAGAAAACCTTGATTTGAACTCAAGCTCATCGTTGGCAATGACATTGGTAGAAGCCCCTGCGTAAAAAAAGTTGATGCAAGCACCCAATTAAAAATTTGAATGCAACACTAGACATATAATGGTGAAACAAGGCAGGACAGCAAGCTGAAACATGTTGACCGTTGGTATAAAACAAAAGACACAAGTGGAATGAGAAAATATGTTGAAAAGGTGGTATCCAACACTAGACAAGGCAGGGATGAACATACAAAATGTTTGAGCATATATAGGAGATAAGAAAAAAGAGATCAATATGAGATGCAATAAAAGAGTAAAGGCATCAAACAATAGACATGTATTACTGAAGCAAAGAAAAACAACATACTAAAACAAATAAATTGTTGGTGGTCATGACCAAAACCGAACACAATGTAAGTTTGCATATGGACAGCTGGACACTATTGACATTCGTATATGATATTGCTAATATGGATACTAAGTGATTGATGAATTCAATTTTGTACTTGCAAGAATTTTATTTTTATTTTAAGTAAGAGGAACGAATATATATTGCTATGATCAAAATGTCGTGATCAATATTTATTGTGAGATCAAAATAGAACTTGGAAGGCATAGCAACATCACTAACAGCCTAATAATTAGCAAGTCTGCATTATAATCACCATCAATTTTTTTTAAAAAATACAGCAAAGCACTACTGGTTCTCTAAAATCACACGATAATCATACCTTGAGGCTTCGTCACCTTCTTTGGAGATTTGTCCACAAAAAACTTGGGTGGTGATTTGCTTGAAGATGGTTGAGCTCCTCCTTGTGCCCTGGAAGTGAATATTTTCCTCACTGCAACACGAGGAGTACGTCTCCCCCCAACATCAAACTCCTCATCATTGCTGCTTTCGGACTCATCATTCCAGGTGGGTGAAACAGTATGGCCTGATTTCATACGCATGACTGCAAAAACAATAGTGGACAAATAGAAGGGCTGTTATGAGGCTTAAGCATAACTATGAATTACTTAAACTTTTGCTACTGACAAAACTATTGGAATAAGTTTCACTAATTTACACAACAAGCACCAATCGGTTGATAAAGCTATATGAACATCATATATGCAGTCCCAGCAGTTGGAGGAGTGGTTGATTGAAATGATTTGGTGATCCCAAACAATTCCAATGAAATTTTACACGAAACATATACATATCATAGTGATTAATCAACATCATGGTACTGAAACAAAGATCTAGGGTACTGAAACAAAAATCTAGGGTACTGAAACAACCAATTGCTGTGGGAGAAAGTGGGAGAGAGTTGGGAGAGAGGCAGGCAACCGCTGTCATACCTGCGCCGCTAGACTTGGGGAGGCAACGACCGTCGGGATTGCGAAGGCGTAGTGGAGTCGAGCAGCACCGCGTTGGAGAGAGGCACGTGGCGGGGGCGAATGATGACCAGTCCCAGTGGATGAGGGGCCGTGCTACAGGATGGCCCGCGCTGGAGGCGGACGCCGAGGTTGAGACCGGGTTGACGTCGGGGCGAGGTCGGAGCGGTGGACGCGGCGCGGGCCTAGGTCGGAGTTGCGGAGGCCGGTGCAGGCTGAGGTCAGGCGAGGTACGAGCTCTGGAGGTGGCACGGGCGGAGTCGGAGCCATGGACGCGCCGCGGGCGGAGGTCGGAGCGATGGACGTGCCGCGGGCGGAGGTCGGAGGCCGACGCGGGCCTAGGTCGGAGCGGCGCGGGTGGAGGTCGGAGGACGGTGCGGGCCTAGGTCAGAGCGGCAGAGGCCGGGGCGGGCCGAGCTCCTGGGGCGCTGTGGAGACGGGGTCGAGGCGGCGCGGTGAAGGCAGGGGTGGAGGTGGAGGCGGCACGGGCGGAGTCGGAGCGGCAGACGCAGTGCGGGCGGAGTCGGAGCGGCAGACGCGGCGCGGGCGGAGGTCGGAGGCCTCGCGGGCCTTGGTTGGAGCGGCGGAGGATGGCCTGGGCCGAGGACCTGGGGCGCTGTGGAGACGGGGTCGAGGCAGCGCGGTGAAGGCACGATGGAGGTTGGGAGGCGGTTCCGACGAGCGATGGCAGTCCGAAGAGATTCCAAAACGGGAAACCGCTGAGTGAGTGGGGAGGGGAAGGAGTTAACGGGATTGTTCGAATGATGGAGGCCGCGCAAGGTGCTAGTTGGGCCACTTAGGCCCAGTACACCCGTCCGGACGAGCCGGACGTTTGTAGTGGAGAATTACTGTTAATCAAATGCATAAAACATTTTGTTCAAGAAAAAACAAATGCTTGCTTGTTTACCTTGTTCACTCAAGAAGCATAAAAAAATGCATATAAACCTTGCATAGAAAAGACACTTGAGATATACAAACAACAAAGACATTAATTTGTGGCTATGAACTATGATTGTGAAACATCCATCTTTACGGTCAGCATCCAAAAGAAAAGAAACAAAAGCAAGACACATGAAAATACTGAAAACAAGACAAACAACTTCTTTGCATCCAAAATTTTCTATGCAACTAATTCCATGCATAGAAATTGAAAGTTTGAAAATTTAAACATTCAATTTCTATGCATCCAAACAATGACACCATTTTTAGCAGCACAACAATGATAAAGGCATAACAACATGTTTTATTAGGCATAGAAAATAAAATAAAGTTAGTTAATTGTATGAAACTTTTAATAGCATGAATAGATGAAAATCTCACACACGAACAATAATCAAATATAACAGAAAATTCATTCAAGGGATACTGCAATTATCAGCGAAGATGACGTAAATGTCGTAGCCACCCGTGCAGCATGAATGGAAAGAAAAAAATACACTTGTGATCAGGCTACCCTGGATGAGATCGGCCTAGGAACCAAGGTCATCGCTGCTAGTGATTGTTTTTGCCACGTGCATCCAACTTATCACTGCATCATCATGTAGCAGCCTGACACAAGCTAACATAATTCTTGATATTTTTATGCATGATAATTGTAAATGCTAGTTGCAAAGAAACTAGTGGTTGGATAAATAAAAATAAACAAGAAGCATATAAAACACGATTCAAATTATATGCATAGAAATTATGCAGATGAGGCTAGAAAAGTCAATTTCTAGATGCCTACTAGTATACATAAAAAGATCATTTTTTTACTGTATAGAAACTTTACTGCTAGAAGAAACAAGAAGAGCTTCATAGACAATTTATCATGCATGCATAGCAAACATATTTGACCACTCCAAATTACTAGTGGAAAGAACAAGACAAAAAAATGTTTTTCTGCTCACCTGCATAGCAACCA
This sequence comes from Coix lacryma-jobi var. lacryma-jobi, assembly GCA_009763385.1. NCBI lineage: Eukaryota > Viridiplantae > Streptophyta > Magnoliopsida > Poales > Poaceae > Coix > Coix lacryma-jobi. The sequence continues at coordinate 100,829,526 of CM019826.1, read as the reverse complement.
GCGATGCATCAACCTGCAGGCAATAATCAGAAGAAAAATAATGTTTACCAATCAATTATTACATTTGAATAATGCATAGAAAATTAGAAACAATTTACATTTAAAATACATGTAACATCAAAAGATAGATATTTTTGCACATGCAAGAGAATATGGACGGCACCGAATATGGTTGAGAACACACAATGGAAAGATCTATGACAAAGATAACATATTTTAGAAAACTTAGGAATGGGCACATAAACTAGGAATGAGAATACTATAAAAACCCAAAAAATTAGGCCATAATTTTTTTATACATATTAATTAATCAACGAGCAAACTAGACTTCTAGAGCTTGTAAAAGATCAAGAATGAGCCATAATTTTTTATACATATTAATCGACGCTTTACATGGTGTTGAGTTTGGTGCGATCGCCTGTGCATTGATCTTACCAATAAGGCTGACACATGATATAGTAAGCATAAAAACATGAAGCGAAAACATTAAAAAATATAAAACCTTACCTACGTGCTAGCTTGCGCTTATATTTGTCCATCCTCGATGCCTCCAGCACAAAGCAAACCGGGTTCACCATCCAGTATAACTTTACACCCTCATACTCATCCATCAGCTCCATAGAAACCTATTCGTAAAATTAATATCAGCTAACATTAACGCCTAAAATCACGACAACAAAAAGAGGAGTGAAAAAAGATAATAAAGATCATATATCAAAATAACTGTCTATGTATAGAAACTTATGCATCCAAACACAAAAAAGCAAAATGTCTCTCGCTGAATGCATTAATATTATAAATCAAATTTGTAACACCCGGTTTTAAGAACAAAACCGAGCACTCATTATATGTGTGCCCAGGAAGTCCACACATACAACCACAGATGAAAAAGATATCAAAATAGTGTTATATATATCGAAAACATATTTATAACAAACACTTACATCAAAGTTAAGCGGAACCGATACTAATCTTCTCTTCAGGCTCCTTTCTTCACAGGGACGGTTGACTGGGGGTACATACGGGACGGTTGACTAGGGGTACATATGGCTAGCATTTCTATCAATCTTCTGGGAACTCATTTGTGTCTTCACCACGCTTCCGCTGCGCGACTCTGATGGAGACTGGGGTGTGGGGGAAATAGCAAGAGTGAGCACATATCGTACTCAGCAAATACAACATGGGGTTCATGAGGCTCAAAAGGTCGACACAAGTTTAACTGCGGTCAGCTTTTATTTATGTCATATTAATAAGCAGTTGAGTAGCAATAGAAATATGCAATAGCCCAAATAAACATATGATGAAGTGAACATGATTAACGTATAGCAAGAACATAAACAATTAATAATCAGTTTCATAAGTTATTATTCCATAAAGAGCCCAGGTCGCTCTTGACCGAGAGCACGACTGATATACCAGTTTAAAGACACTCTGCAGAGGTTGTACATCTTTACCCGCGAGTCGTGATTTACTCTTTCGCCCGAGGTGATCAGCCTCTTGACCCATTTCCGAGGAAGGTCAGCAGGGTTCACTATGAAGCCTTTCAAAAGTTCGTCTAGCAAGTTAGGGCCGCTAGGATTCCAATTGGCAGGCAGATATAGGAACCCCCTTTCAGATGGCACAAATCCTTCGCGGCTATACTCATAGGAACAAAGGCCGTCCTATACCCAACGTGGCAAGCTCCTTTTGCGCCCATCTGGGTAACCACTAACAAGCTAGAAAAGATCATCATACTGAGCTAAAGCCAGAGCCATATAGCCCTCACGATTGCACTGTAAGTCCTGGGGGAATCCACTTACAGATAGTTATATTTCTTAAAAATCATCTTTTAGTTGTTCGTTGCATATACCATTAATCAAGTTACATGATCATAGTCATCCGTTTGAGCACTAGCAATCATCTACCCAATGCATAACCCAAGGTGACAAGGTATAAGTCAACAAGACTAGGATGTTCCTACGGTGATCAAGGTAGACACATGCATAATGAATTTAATGAATTAATGTGAATAGGAAACAAGGAAAATTCCATACTATACTTGCCTATATAAACTTGCTCAACTCTCACGCCATAAGCCTTCGGTCATCATCGTCTTATCTTCTGGGCCGCAAACAGTTCTCCTCTACTCGTAGCAAACACTACACAAAGACAGACATACAAGCAAACAAATAGAGACTAAGAACAACGCAACTTGAGATAAAAACAACGTACTGAAAGAGAGCTCATTACTACGGTCGCAGGATCGCACGAAACGACTAAAACGGAGCTATCGCTGAAAGACACGTCTACCAGAAGTTTTATATTATAAACGGAACAACTACCGGCTTGCTTTATTTAATTAAATAAGATCGTAACAAGATATTAGATCAGATCAAACAAAAACATATTTTTAATCCTAAAGTTAGAATAAACTAATTATATTTTATATATAAATAATGTCGTATAGTTTAATCAAGTTAGACTTTTTATATTACAAAAAAAAAGAAGAGCATCTAATCAGGTTTTATATGATCTAGTTTATGCTAAATAATTTGGAATTAAAACATATTTGAGTTCATATTAATCAATTCAATATCCATTTATGAAAGGCCGAACTGACAAACCTATATTGCGTTTAATTTGATTTTGAAAGCTGATCGCACACATACGTACCTAACAGAGGTGCTAGACCAGCTCGAACGAGGTAGTCTGCAGACCAGCATATGAAGTGGAACACAACACAAAAGATAAAAGACACAAAAGATAAGCAGCAGATCATGGAGAAAAGAAACAGGTGACGAGGCATAGCACAAACGATTTCGAGAGAGAAGTACTCACCCACAACAGTGGAGACAAGGCTGTGAAAGAGATGATGGTTGAATACCGGTTACGAAGGCCGGCGGGCGTCACAACGCATCCAAGACGACATGCATGCAGGCTTAGCTGGGACTTGCCACCACTACAGAAACATGTCTTTAGCCCCGGTCAGTAAGGGCCTTTAGCACCGGTTGCCGAGCCGGGACTACGCTTCCGGGACTAAAGCCCGCCCCTTTAGTCCCGGCTCCGGCCACCGGGGCTGAAGCCCCCCTTTAGTCTCGGTTGGTAATACCAGCCGGGACTAAAGGGTGCTGCCAGCGGTGCCCGCAGCAGCACCCTTTAGCCCCGGCTGGTATTACCAGCCGGGACTAAAGGGTCCCCTGGTTTTTTCTTTTTATTTTCATTTCAGTTCTGTTTTCAGTTTTGTTTATTTATTTAATAGGTTTTTCGATATATATTCTTTGCTGCTAATATATATAATTTATATATATTAGCAGCATAACACAATAAGCTTATTGCATGCATATATAATTGAACTATAGAACTATATATATATATAAATATATGTACATAAAATTACAAGCAATATACATATAGAAGTTGTCCAAATATCTATCTACACAAGTTGTACTCCAAAGTTAGTACTGTAAACCTATTACAAGTTGTACTCAATCTAAAGATCTACAGGGCATACAAATGATCATCATTGTTTGGAATCAACGACTCCTTGGTATTATAGTAGAACTCGCCGTTTGGATTTATGACTTGTTCCCGAAGAAATCCTGCTATTGTCTCTTGTATTGCTTTCAATTGGCCTTGTAGCATCACTTTTTGCTTCAACCAGTCAGTCTTCAATTGGAATTAAAGAAGATATTAGTTATATCTATATTATCAATATTAAGTCTATAAAAAATGAAAAGAAACATGTTACGTACTTTGATGATTTCTTCAGGAATTCTATTTGATTCTATCAACATATACTCGCAAACATAGAATCCGCATAAGTTGGTGCCCTGTTTTTGTCTCAAAATCCACTGTAGAATGAAAAGATTCATCTCGTAATAAAGATATGATATATGATATGATATTTAAAGATACACGTACATTGACGAAGGTGTAAACTTACTGGCAGTCGTGGCTTTATTGTAAGTGGGGCCTTACACTGACTCATATGTTCCTGAGCAATGAATTTTTCTCAAACCCTAATCTGGCCAATGAAACATTAATAGTTGGATCATTATTTAATTAGTATTAAGCATGCAAGCTAGGGATCGAAAAATTACCTTTGGAGGATGTCTATCATATCTTGGTAATCTGCTTGCGGTTTGCTCAACGAGTCATATATTAACACATTGCTTTGTTTGAGATCGATGACCATCAATATCCAGTGATAGCTGTTCATACACATGATTCATATATATATTATTAGGGTTAAGTAAAATAAAATATGCACATACTTATTATTAACTATATATGTCTCACGCACTTAAAGTTATATGGGAAGAGAATTCTTTCTCTATCTTTTTGGTTCACGAAGAACCTTATGAGATTCGTACACGACTCATCGCTCCAAGTCGCTGAAGGGTTTGGAGACTTGAAAACAACATATGGATCAACAAGCCCAACAGAATTGTCGTGTTTATCTCTGAGCTGAGTCATCTGATACCTGCAAAATATCGAGTCGATCCACAAGTATGTGTGTAAGAATACTACTATATACACATACTAGAGAGTTCAATGAAAACTATAAAAGAAACACTTACAAACAGTAGCAGCTAAGGAGCGATTTGTCCAGTGCGTCCATATGACATAGCTGGTGTAATTCCTCCATCTGGACTAAGATTAGGTCATCGCCACGGAAGTAGTGATGGTTCCGAATTCGGACAGAAATCCAATTGACATCACCGTCTTTAGAAGCCTCCATGCACCATTTGTTGATTGCAAACATCTGCGTACCAAGTACATGTAAGTGATTGGGGTTCATTAGACTCCTGCCCGGTGCAAAATTTCTCCTCCATTCATCAACTACTTCCGCTCGTGGAAACTCCAGCCCAGTAGCAATATTTTTAATGGTGTCGTACTGGAGACCGCTGTCAATGAAATTTTTTTCCATTGAGTCCATCTCAGACAAAGTGGTCTCTCCAGATTTCCTCTATACTCTGCCCATGTTTGAACCATACTGATTTTGCACAACTAACGGGGACAAAGGTCTTGATGTTTCCCCGAGCTGTGGAACACCCTTTCCCACTTTCTTCTTGCTGGATTGTTGTTCTTTTGCGGACTTCATAAGAGAGCGTTCGTAATCTGATTTTCACGGAGCCTTTCGGGCTTCACGCATCTTGATACCATGTTGGTCCACCCTTTTCTTTAACTCCTGTGGGTTTAACAAGAGGTAAGGCTTCTCCGGGTTCCTCTTCGCTTTAGCAGCGGCGTCACATTCATCTAAAAAATTTCGCACATCTTTTTTCACCCTAATTTCTAACTCCTCATCAGTCTTTTCATAAGCTAATTTCTCTTGGGCTTTTTTTCTTGATGCAGGAGCCTTCTTCTTTGGAGGTGGGGCCTTTGGTTCTGTGGCGGCAGACCGCTTCTTAGGGCCGCGCGGTGGAGGCGGGGGTGTTGGAGCCCGCGATGGAGGTTGTGGCGTTGGAGCCCGCGGTGGAGGAGATGGTGGGCCCAGTGGCAGTGTTGGAGCCTGCGGTGGAGGTTGTGGCGTTGGAGCCCGCGGTGGAGGAGATGGTGGGGCCGGTGGAGATCTTTGTGTAGGAGATGGGGTTGAAGCCGTGTCCTCCAACACATCGTCACCGCCCGCAGCACTCTGATGCGCTTGGGAATAATGACGAACTGGACTATAGTTCCTGCTACGCAAAACAACAAATGATGTGAGCATCCAACTAATATATACATATAGGAAGTTAGTGTAATAAAAATTGTTTCTCGTTCACACGCACACTACCTATGGTGAGGATCTTGATCAGTAGGAGGAGGTTGCGGCGGTGACACTCCAGGAATAATAATGAAGCACTTGCGCCAGCAAATAAATGTCTTCTCCGCTTCACCTAAAATCTTCTCCCCATCTCCCCCTTCGATTTCCAGTGCCACGCTGCCACAACCTGTCTCAACCCTATCCACAGAGACGCTAGCGTATCCGGCTGGCACTGGTTGACCATGAATTCTTGGTGTTCTTGTGCCGTCGATAGGGTTTACAACACCGACAGCCACCTTTTCGTGGCATTTCCATCTGGAATGTGCAGCTCACAAGTAGTAAAAGGTTCTTTAACGTCATCCACGGGGAAGCGTAGCTTGGAGTCATCTTGAATGGTTGGTACTTTCGTGGAGGCGCAGCTGCTTTTCATCTGACCTGGGGAGCTAATGTTCGCTTGAGGCTGTTGTGATGATGTACCTTGCCCACTCGTCATTTGACTAAGTGCCGCTTGCACTTGCCTTTTGATTTCCTCCTGCATCCATTCTTCACGAGATTTCTCACGCTCTTGTGCTTGAAGAACATACTCCTCCAACTTGAAGAGTCGCTCTGCCTCCTCGTCCTTCTTTCTCTGGCGGCTTCTGTAACTTTCTCGATCCGCTTCGAAGGAATGCAGCCACGAAACGGCCCCAAAGCCTCTCGTACGCCCACCGTGCTCAGGATTCTCTAGCGCGTACGTGAGTTCATCCTTCTCTCTGTTGGGCTTGAACTCGCCAGCCAACACCGCACTTCGTGCTTGAACTACCCTCTGTGCTGCTCTTGAAATTTGCGGGCCCCAATCAAGCTCCCCGTCATTAGGGTTTATGGTTCCCCCATGAGCGTAGAACCAATTCCTGGACCGTTCACTCCAATTTCTTCTTATTGTCTCCGGGACTACCCCTCTGGCAAGCATCTCCTGTTCTTGTCTCTCCCACTTTGGAAGGGCAGTCTTATAGCCACCTGATCCTAAATGATGGTGGTATTTCTTCTGAGCTGCATTCTGTTTGTTTACTCTAACCCGGGCCTCGCTCTCTTGTGATCTTTTGTACTGTACAAATTCATCCCAATCGGCCCTTATCTTGACATACGCCTTAGAGTTGAAATCTGGCGTCTCATTCTTCAGCACAAAGTTGTGGTACAATTTCTTCTCCCAGTCCTGAAAAGTGTGGCCATCTTCTTCATTGTCCACTCCTGAATTCGCCTCAGCAGCTCCTCATCTTCCGTGTCGAACGAGAAATGAGCTTGGATGTCATCCCAGACTAGCTGCTTGTCAAGATCGGAGACATAACTGATCTCGGGAGCACTTCGCCTCTCTTTCCATTCACGGGCACTTATCGGAATCCGATCTCTCACAAGGAACCCACAGTGAAAGACATAATTCTGTGCATGGGGTCCTAGTGGTTGGCCTGTAGCCATATCGAATTCAGAGATTACATGACGGCCCTTCAACGGCCTCTTCGGTCCTCGTTTTGGTCTGCTCTGCCCCATCACAGACGTCGATCCAGAGGGCTACATATAGGTGAAGACACGAAGATGAAACCCTAATACAAGTTGAGATAAAACCTAATCAAGTAATAAAGTAAATGTAAACCCTAACACGACATATTGTATATATACCTCGCCTGTATTGCCTTCTTCCATCTCAACTTGTTGTTTAGGGGGATTTTCATCATGCATGGTCATGTCTTCATAATTCAATAAGTATTGACTCCAGTCATCGTCGCCGGCGATGATATTCATCATTTCCTCCTCCATGTTCTCATTTGGGTCGGCCATTTCTACGAATATTAAAATATATATACAATATGATCGAACACTTAGAGGAGCTTTATACATGTATATGAAACGAAAACCGAAAACTAGGGGTTTAGGGGTTTAGGCGTTCAGGCCGGGTTTCGGGGTTTAGGGTTTCGGGGTTTCAGGGTTTAGGGTTTCGGGGTTTAGGGTTTCGGGGTTTAGGGGTTTAGGTTTGAGGGTTTAGGGTTTCAGGGTTTAGGGGTTCGGGGTTTCGGGGTTCAGGGTTTTGGGGTTTAGGGTTTCGGGGTTTAGGGGTTTAGGTTTGAGGGTTTAGGGTTTCAGGGTTTAGGGGTTCAGGGTTTCGGGGTTCAGTGTTTCGGGGTTTAGGGGTTTGAGGGTTTAGGGTTAGGGTTTCAGGTTTTAGGGTTTCGAATTTTAGGTGACATGTAATCGCCAACATTAAAAATAACATATATTCGTAAAGAGGCAATTCAACATTAAAAATAACACAAAGAAGCATATCTGTCAAAATATTTGTAAGTGTAAATACATGTTTAAACATATCCAAGTGATTTTCTATGGCATTCCAACATGACACATGATTTTCTATGAACACATATTTCTAAGAGTAATAAATACATGTTTAAACATATCCTTGTCACGTGATTTACACACCGTGGACGAGAACGACGACGGCAGACAACAACGAGGATGACGACGGTGCGGATGACAGTGGACGACGGCGAGGTCGGTGGAGCGGTCACCAGGACTACAGGTCGAACACATATTTGTTAGGTTAAAAAAAACATATATATGATTTTCCTTTTTCTATAAATATATCTATTCATATTTATTATTTGTATATATCTATTTCTATAAAAGAAGAAATGAAAAAGTTAAATAGAAAATAATCTATAAATATATATATATCTATTTATATTTATTTTATATATATCACTTTCTATTTCTAAATACATATATATTTATTTTCTATATACATATACCAATTTTCTTTTTTCTATATATCTATTTATAGGTATATATTTCTTTTTCATTTTTTTTACACTCTCACACACACACTGGACACACACGCACACCACGCACACTGCACACGCACACACACTCACAGGCCGTACGGCAGCGGCGCGGAGGACGGCGGCGCGGACACGACGGCGAGGAGGACGGCGCGGCACGGACACGACGGCGAGGACGACGTCGTACGACGCGGAGGGCAGAGGGAGGCCTAGGAGGACGGCGGCGCGGAGCTCGACGGCGAGGAGGACGGCGGCGCGGAGCTCGACGGCGCGGATAGAGGCTCGACGGCGAGGTGAGCTCGAGGGCGGCGGCGCAGACGGAGGCGGGGCAACTGCGCGTCGATCTGGGGAAGATTGGAGAGCACTTTGCCCTGTGTCCTATATACCCAGGAGGGCCTTTAGTCCCGGGGCGTATTACGCACCAGGACTAAAGACTCTTTCCCGGTGCGTAATACGCCCCGGGACTAAAGGGTTGGACCTTTAGTCCCGGGCGGGCTTACGCACCGGGACTAAAGGGGTCTTTAGTCCCGGTGCGTAAGACGGCCCGGGACTAAAGGGTTCTTTCCCGCCACAGTTTTGGGTTTTCAGTATTTTAGGTTTTGTATTAAGTTTCCACTATATAAATATATTGTAATTCTTGTTAATTGCATAGTAAATTGAACAGTAGGCATAAAATTACTTAAAAATAACAGTTCTATATCCTTTAACCTTATTGTATAGTAGAAAATTTTGTAGCATAAATTCTTTTCTTTTTTTTATAATAACGAATATAAATGTAAATAACCATTCATATTTGGTTAATGCAAAAATGTTATGTTCAATTTAAATTTAAAAAATTGTTGGCTTTGAATAGAAAATTTATTTTCATATCATTTGGACGTTAATCTTTTGTTTATAACCTAAAAAATCATTGCCCAATTTTGTTCTACGCGACAAATGCAGTAGTTTTAGATTTTTAAATTTAGTTTTTTTAAATATATCTTAAATCTTTCTAATTGAACAAAAAATTAAATATTTGATATACTTTCTTTTAAAAATTAGTATGAGATTCTTTTTGCTTTAGTTTACAGAAGAAAATATTAAATTTTAGTATCTTCTTATATGTATTTTGATGATTCACATCTAGAGAAGCACATAAATCAATGATCACTACTACTAAATATATATATATATAAATCCATTATCAAATAAATGAAGTCTTAATTAATTAATTATTACATAATATCTTTACAACCCACTATTAAGCGGGCACAACTGCGAACCTTCTCTTGACATATGTCCTATTTACACCGGAACAAAGGGACTTTAAAACTAGGTGCGTAGTCTAGTTCTCATATGTCATGTATGCCGCCATAATATGTTTGTTTGTTCCCATTTGGATCCGTGGCATCCACGCGTACACCACTGTTTTGGTTGGTGCTCCTTGCGTCTTGGGCTACTGTGTAAAATGTATTCCCATTGATCTCGTACTCTTTGTACGTGCTGATATGCCACGATGATTGTCTAGCCAACAAATAAAGCTGCTCATCTATGTTGTCATCACCTTGACATTGTTTTCGCAACCAATCGCCGAAGGTTTGCATGTGCTGACGTGTAATCCAAGATTCACTCTTCCCGGGCCACTTGGATCGAAGGAAATCCTTATGTATCTCGATATATGGATCGACTAATGAGGAGTTCTATAGAACTGTGTAGTGTGCTTTATCGAAGTAATCGTCTCCTATACCGATATATGTTTTCTTCCCTAGTGTTCCCTTGCCACTGAGTCTGCCCTCGTGTCGCGATTCGGGAACGCCAATCGGGTCAAGGTCTGGAATAAAGTCCACACAAAACTCTATGACCTCCTCTGTTCCGTAGCCCTGGGCGATGCTTCCTTCAGGCCGAGAACGGTTATGAACATATTTTTTCAGGACACTCATGAACCTCTCGAATGAGAACATGGTGTGTAGGAACACAGGACCGAGAATAATGATCTCCTTGACCAGGTGAACTAGGAGGTGTGTCATGATATCAAAGAAGGATGGAGGGAACACCAACTCAAAGCTGACGAGACATTGAACGACATCATTCTGCAAAGTAGAAAGTTCCTCTGGATTGATTGCCTTTTGTGAAATTGAATTGAGAAATGCACATAGCTTCACGGTGGCTAGACGTACATGTGGAGGTAGAATTCCTCTTAGAGCAACAGGAAGCAATTGGGTCATAAGCACATGGCAGTCATGGGACTTCAAGTTTTGGAACTTCTTCTCTGGCACATTAATTATTCTCTTTATATTGGAGGAGAATCTAGATGGGATCTTGATGCTGTTAAGGCATTCAAACATGCTTTCCTTTTCTTCTCTGCTAAGAGTGTAGCTAGCAGGGCTTAAGTACTAGCGCCCGTCATCTGTCTTCTCCGGATGCAAGTTATCTCGTTGTTTCATGCGCTGCAAGTCCTGTCGTGCTTCAAGTGAATCCTTAGGCTTTCCATAGACACCCATGAATCCAAGCAGGTTCACACCAAGGTTCTTTGTCAGGTGCATCACGTCGATCGCATGGCAGACCTCTAGGACATGCCAGTAGGGTAGCTCAAAGAATATGGACTTCTTCTTCCACATGGGTGCGTGTCCCGAAGCGTCTTTGGGAATAGGTTCGCTGCCCCGTCCCTTTCCAAATACTACTTTCATATCCTTCACCATTTCGAGTATATCATCTCCGGTTCGGTTACGAGGCTTGGTTTGGTGGTCTGCCTTACCTTTAAAATGTTTGCCTTTCTTTCTTACTGGGTGGCCCATAGGAAGAAACCGACGGTGCCTAACATACACGACCTTCTGACAGTTTTTCAAAAATAAACTATCAAGGTCTTCAAAACAGTGTGTGCATGCATTATATCCCTTGTTTGTCTGGCCTGAAAGATTACTTAGAGCCGGCCAATCATTGATTGTTACGAACAATAATGCTCGTAGGTCAAAGTGTTCCTGTTTGTACTCATCCCACACGCGTATGCCTGGTTTGCTCCATAGAAGTAGAAGTTCCTCAACTAATGGCCTCAGGTAGACATCGATGTCGTTGCCAGGTTGCTTCGGCCCTTGGATGAGCAACGACATCATAATGAACTTCCGCTTCATGCATAACCACGGAGGAAGGTTGTAGATACATAGAGTAACTGGCCAAGTGCTATGAATACTGCTTTGCTCCCCAAAAGGATTAAAACCATCCGTACTTAAAGCGAACCTCAAGTTTCTAGCCTCATCTGCAAACTCTGGGAATTCTCTGTCTATCGCTCTCCACTGGGATCCATCAGCTGGGTGCCCCAGCATATTGCTACCTTACGGTCTTCTTTATGCCACCGCAACAACTTTGCATTGTCCTTATTTCTGAACAAACGTTTCAAGCGTGGTATTATAGGAGCATACCACATAACCTTGGCAGGGATTTTCTTCTTGCTTGGACGTTCTTCACCCTCTACGTCGCCAGGATCATCTCGCCTTATCTTATACCGTGATGCTTCACATACCGGGCATGCATCCAAATTCTCGTATTCCTCCCCACGTTACAGGATGCAGTCATTAGGACATGCGTGTATCTGCTGGATTTCTAATCCCAAAGGGCAGACGACCTGTTTTGCTTCGTACGTAGTGGTGGGCAATTCGTTCGCTTTCGGAAGTATCTTTTTCATTATCTTCAATAACTGCCCAAATGCCTTATCGGATGTACCATTCTTTGCCTTCCATTGCAGCAGTTCCAGCGTAGTACCCAGCTTTTTTGGCCATCTTCAGCAGTGGGATATATCAATTTCCTATGATCCTCTAGCATGCGCTCAAACTTGACCTTCTCCTTGTCACTTTCACATTCTCTTTGTGCATCACGAATGGCATCACCAAGAGCATCAACATCAGCTGTCACATCTTCTGTCGCTGCCGCATCTTCTTCACCATCTCCCCTCACTGCATCATCATCAAAGGCACTGTACTGAGCAATAATATCAGCGTGGGCCAATTCTTCTTCACCTTCTTCACCATCATCCATTACAACCTCCTTTCTCCATGCTTCGTCCAACAAATATAGTTTGTTACAAAACCCGACTTCAACAAATGCGTATGAAGAGTCCTTGGGCATGAATATTCCTTCAAATTCTTACAGATGGCGCATGAGCAACACATGAAACCATCCTGCTTGTTTGCCTCAGCCACACCTAAGAAATAGTGCACGCCAGCAATGAACTCTTTGGAGCGGCGATCGACATTATACATCCAATTGCGTGACAACATCTGCATTAAATATTACAACCATGCACTTAGTAGTTTCTCATGTTATTGCACAACTCATGACATCACATGATTGATTAATTCAAACAAACTTGACTACAACGAAGACTATCGCAGCTAGCACTAAAAAAACTAAAAATAAAATACACTTAAGCAACATAATTAGTTCGCGTCCGATCCCAACTAAAATAGACAGATCATTCGCTTCATCAGCATGGATGGGCTGCTGCCACTGACTCACTGCCTCATCACCTTCAGCGGCAACCTCCTGTGCAACAGAATTTCGTACGTGCTGAACGTACTCTTCCTCCCAGTACCAACCTTTTCATCCGCCGGTGCCTTCCCACTGCAATTAGAACCAAGAATAAGAAATTTAAACAACATCATCAAGAAAAACCGATACGAATGAACCATATTAATCAAATGCGGGTAAATAATAACCCACCTCATGGTCCGGACACTTGTAGAATATACGACCCTTGTTGATTTCCTCTTTTTTCACTCTGTACTCCTTTACAACTTTCTGCTTACACTCACCGCAAGCAATGAGAGTAAGATCCGGCCGCAAATGCTTCAGATCCCGATGATGAGAGGCTGAGGACCCGGTCACGGTTGCCATCTACTATATCCATGCTCATTTTTTAAACTATTACATGCAAATTCCTAATTTTCTAAACAATTATAAATAAAAAAGACTCTAAATTTATCTATTTGTTTAGATAATCGAAAAATATGATATAACAATACCAATTTCCACATTATCTACTCTCTATATTTATTGTTGCAAACTATTATAAATTCCACATTTTTCTAAAGAAAATAAACTAAAAAGACACTAAAATTCAATATTACTCGTCTTGCATAAGTATGAAATATAGAATGGATACTACCTAGCAGTAGAAAACTATCAAGTGATTGTGATGAACCAATTTAAACTACTCAACTCTCTATGCTTGTTCTTGCAAACTATATATTTTAATTAAATTCCTCTCATATTCAAAAGACATAGTAGGAGATGAAAATAGTTACCTCTAAACGCAAAGAAACGATGACGGAGTCGAAGAAGATCACCAATTGACGCCGGAGACGAAGAACAATGAAGAAAAAGCAAGAACAAGCAATAGCAACAGCAAGAACAAGCAAGAAGCTCACTGAAATTTGAATGTCTCTGGCTCGGGGGAAGAAGAAGTTGACACGTTATAAACCGGGGAGCTTTAGTCCTGGTTTGTATTAAAAACTGGGGCTAAAAGGTGATCATTTATCCCGGGGCAAGCCACAAACCGTGGCTAAATCTTTAGTCCCGGTCCGTGGCACCAACCGGGACTAAAGAGTGTCCTTTAGTCCCGGTTGGTAACACGGACCGGGACTAAAGGGTCCCTGCCCCGATAGCTCTGCGCAGTAGCCGTTGGGGCAGGCCCTTTAGTCCCGGTCTGTGAAACCGACTGGGACTAAAGGGTCTATTAGTCCCGGGCGGCAAAAACACCGAGACTAAAGACGATTTTGAGAATCGGCCTATGATCCTGTTCTGTAGTAGTGTGCCTGTGAACAGCTTCCGTGCTGTTAGCGGTGCCGATGCTGACCAAAGAGATGTTGATGACGAAGAAGAAAGGACATATGCAGATTCCATGGGAGTGGCACTTTGACAGGATCTAGGGCATCTGGGATATGGACGATTGGTTTGCTGAGATCGATCTTGCCAAGGCCAATGGTGTGAACCGAGATGGCGGCGTGGATCATGATCATCTAGTCTATTTTCAGGGGTTTGGTTGTTTTGAAAAACACTAGTACAGAGACATACTATACATGCAGTTGAAAACCCATTTTCACAGGCGTTTTCTAGCACCGCCTGCGCTGGGGGCCAGTGAAAATGGAACAACAGCACATGCGGTTCACTTAAGGAACCGCCAGTGTAAATGGTCTATTTACACTAGTGGTTGTTTAAGTGAGCCGCCTGTGGAAATCAATTTCCACAGGCGGTTCATAACTGACCGCCTGTGCTGTTGTAAACCAGTTATATATATATATTGTTAATTATAATTATTATATTATTAAATTAAATATATACATTAATATAGGAACATGCAATTATATTGTTAAATTAAATATATGCATATACATTAATATAGCAACATGCAATTTACATATTTCATACATACGCTTATATACATCAAAGTTTCGTGCTCACAAACATAGAGTTGCAAGTTTGCACATTACATACATCCAAGTTTGCACAGGTGGTCTAATAACCATTCCGAGTTAGTTTTAGCCTAGAAATCTCTGTTAGCACTCGGTACTCTGGCTTCGATAATTCACTCTCATGATCATGATACCTCCCTTCCGTTGAAATGACGTGCTTCAATAGAAAAAGGCTCAGGTCCTCAACTATGTTGTACAAAGTACGTTCGGTGATGCGCTTTGCCTTGTCTTCCTTATATTCCTGCAAAGAAAGTTTGTCAATACCTTATATTCTTGCATATACATAGTTTGTCAATACTACGGTGTATAATACTACATACATGACTATTACTTGTATTACCTCGGAAGGGTTGCTGACGTATCGACCGGTCTCTCTCATGTGCTCGCACACGTAGTATCCACAGAGGACAGATCCAGGTGGTTGCTTGTGGCACTATATAATGGGAAAGTGGATATTTATACATGCAACCATGGTCCTATATATAGTACATATATGTTTTGTATTCATAAGAGTAAATTTTGCACCAACTTACCGGCCAGTCATAAAAAACTTGCAATGGCTGCCCTTGAATGTTGGACTCGCATTTTTCACCTTTTATCTTATAAAACCTATATGCCCTATGATCTCGAATAGAATCACTATGTTAATTATACGCAAACTCTCAAAATATAAAAGTAAGAATGCATATCTCGACTTACAGCTCTAACATTTCAATGAATTTTGCATAGCTTGATGGCGGGTAATTTGCGGAGGCTAGTATCAGCACCCTTCCGTCCCTAGGATAAATAAAAAAGCAGATCCAGTGGTCCCTGCACGAATCAAATTCATGATGCATTTGTGTATTGGAATCAAATCCATGATGCATCTATGGAAACTCACACTTACCCAAAGTGGTACGGGGCCACTACCGATTCCCTATGTTGATACTTGAGCAATGACATTCCAATGTAGAAGGCGTACTAGGATTCATACGCCAACTTCAACTTTGCGATTTTCTTGTCCCGTTCCTCACCTTCTAAGCCCAGTAACTCTATGTTGTCATCTCTGATTCTGGAAGTGTGTCGTTCTTCGCATATATCAATTGGGTTTAGATAGTCAATCCTTTCATTGGCACAATAATTGAAATCTTGCACATAATACAACTCTTGTTGATCATATAGCATTCTGCAAGGCACATGTGCAAGTCAGATATTCAACATTGACGCAACTATAATGCATTTTAAACTATGTAACACTTACAGTGCAAACGTCGTTACGATCTGTATGTCCAGTCTCTCGAGGTTCATCATCAACCAAATGTCTTCAAAGTTAATGATGCACATATGATTTTCACTGAGAAATGCCTTTTGGGGGATACACACGTTGATGGTGTCGATGCGAACAGAAGCGGCTCTCATATACCAGTCATGCAACCTTTTTATATTGCCTGGAATCTTTAAGAGTGTCTGCCGCTTGAGTAGAGGCCTTCCCAACACAAAATTTTTAGGGTTAGACTTGTAATCTTCTGCAGTTGGGACCTTGATAGTGCAAGGAATCACCTTAGGCACTGGCTTCGCTGACTTCTGAAGCTCAGACAACTCAACGACTTCTGAAGTGCGTTTCTGTCCAATTCCTTTAAAAATTTGGTTGTCCCAGCTATTTTCTTCTTTGGCTCGTAGGCAGAAACCAACTTGGGTACTGGAAATTTCTTTTTTGGCGGTGGTGGTGGCTCCTTGCTTTGTGGCAGAGGATCTTCGGGTTGTGGGGAAGGTGGGGAATTCAATGGTGGTGTCTGTGGCAAAGGCGATGACTGTGGCGGGGATGGTGCTGACTATGGCGGAGGAGACGACTGTGGTGGAGGTGGTGTTGACTGTGGTGGAGGAGATGCCTGTGGCGGAGATGGTGCTGACTGTGGCGGAGGTGATGATTGTGGCGGAGATGGTGCTGACTTTGGCGGAGGTGATGATTGAGGGTCGGGAATAGACTGGGGAGGTGATGGTTGGTGGTCATGAAGAGGATCGGTAGGTCCTGATGACTCCTGAGTGGGTTGCTCCATCAGCTGGACGTCCCGCCTAGGCCAAAGGATGAAATTGTTTATAGCCTGTCTGAGTTTCTCAATGTCCTCTGGACCGGGGATGGCTAGAATCTCATCCTCATATCCTTGAACCACGGTCGATACTTCTACTCTGCAGTAGTCTTCAGGAATGTCAGCTCCATGGTATTTGCGATCTGGGATTGCTTTGCCCTTGGCTACTTCCCTTGTACGATGATTGTTAATGCCATATC
Organism: Coix lacryma-jobi var. lacryma-jobi; assembly: GCA_009763385.1. Classification (NCBI taxonomy): domain Eukaryota; kingdom Viridiplantae; phylum Streptophyta; class Magnoliopsida; order Poales; family Poaceae; genus Coix; species Coix lacryma-jobi. The sequence continues at coordinate 100,812,288 of CM019826.1, read as the reverse complement.
TTATGATCAGGGATCATGACATGGGACCAACACTGTCGTCAACCGGATAGTGAACCTTGTTCGCCGTAGGCGCAACACTGCTTGGAATGTTGGTTGCACATTGTGATACCACTGGGACTAGCTGCATCTGGGGTGCCTGAACGCTAATCTGTTGATTTGAAACCGCACTCGCTAGTTTTTGCATCAACTCAGGAGGAGGATTTTCTAGCAATTTTGTCATCATCTCCGTGAACTCTTTCTTAGCCTCTTGCTTTAAATAACTTGCCATTTCTTCCTTGTATCGATCACGTTTCTTATACTCACCTTGCCACTGAGGGCCGAATCCATCCTTCCATCCCTCTTTGGATGAGATGCCCCGAACATGGCCAGAATGCTCAGGGTTACCAAGGCCCGCAGTAAGGATGTCCCTCTCCCTTCGTGGCTTGAATTTCCCTTCCTGCATCTTGGCCGCCACCGCAAAGATGCTCTTTGTTGCTTCTTCAAACATTGGGTCGTCAAAGGACACACCGCTCTCAGTTTCCTTTGGTTTTCGAGCAAGAATCCAATTTGTTGACCTTTCACCAACTTGCTCGGACAGCGCTGGCAACCCTGCTGCCCTCTTCGCAGCCTCTTCTTGCCTCCATTTGGGAACCTGACGCTGGTAACCACCTATGCCTAGACGGTGGTGGTACTTGTTCTTCTTAGCGAGAGCAGAGTTGGCTTCGCTGATAGTTAAGAACTCTGGCTCTCTCCTCTGCTCTAAAAAGACCGCCCACTGTCCTTTAGTAATCTTGTATCTGCTTGTAGGGTCCAACTTTGCAAACTTGGTATTCATCTCTGACTTCCAGTTTCGGAAACTAATTGCACACTGCTTCATTGTGTATTCCTTTATCAGTGCCTCTGGTGTGTTTCGAGGAAACAGGAACCTCGACTTGATTTTATCCCAAATTTTTGTCTTGTCATCATCTGACACACTGGACCACTGTCAAATAGTGATGTCAAGAATGTCCCTAACACAGAAACCAATGGTGTTCCGGTACTTAGGTAGGGCCTCCTCAGGAGCTAGGGGTTGTCCGATCGGGCTAACATCTGAGATGGCATATACGTCGTCTGGAAACTTGTTTAATCCTCTCTTGCCTCGTTTCAAATTGCTCCGTTTTCGTTTCCTTGATCTCTCAGTGGTCATCGTCGTGGTCGGTTCCGGTGCATCTTCGGCTTGTGCCACTTCGTGTTGCCAAATCAGTTCTTGCATTTGAGACATTGGCTCCTGAGTATACACATTGTGAATCGTATAGATGGGTTTATATATAGACATTATGGATCGAAATCATGTAATTACATACAAACATTATAGATCCAAATCATGTATAATAGACAAGGATTACCTCATCGGCTTGTGGATTATAATTAGGGTCATGTTCCAATTCACGACGAGCCTTCCTCACTTCGGAAGGCTCCATGTCATCGCTAACACTTTCATATTCCAGAGTTTCGTCCCCTGTGGCTTCACCCGTTTCATGGGTCCCTTCTACCTTCTCCGTGGGGTCGGACGACCCCAGGACTTTGCTTGTTTGGTGGGTCACTTCTTTCGTCATGGGGTCGGACTCTGGGGCTTGTTCTGTATGTTCAAATCCTGGGGCTTGGTCCTTGCGCGGAGAACTCATCATGACAAACTGACATAAATATATAATAATATCAAAAGGAGATCTAGCTATGGTATGAAGAAGTTGCAAGGGATCTAGCTATGTCATTATATTTTTAACATGGCATTTCATATTTTTAACATGGCGAGAAACACCATAAAATTTATTTCATTATTTTTGGACCAATATTTCTCAACATATGAATTTTTGAATGATTTTATAAAAGAAAAAGAAAAAACATGGCATTTCATATTTTTCACATGTACATCTTCTCGAGAGAAACACCCTAAAATTTATGACATCACGACCAACGAATATATTATTCACAGCATCTACACAGTTCAATAAAGCTAACAAAATTGGATTCATATTTTTTTGGTATTCCTAGAATTTATTTCACTATTTTTGGAACAATATTTCCCAAGATATGAATTTTTGAATGATTATATAAAAGAAAAAAGAAAAAAAACTCTCCCGAGCATCCTCTCCCTCCCCTTCTCTCCCGGCCCAAATCCCCTCCCCCTCTCCCTCTCTCCCCGGCCCAACTAGCCGGCCCACCCTGGCCTCCCCCTCTCCCTTCTCCCCTCTCTCCGGTTCACCGCACGGGCGCCACGCCCGCTGCCCGCCGCCGCCATGCGTGCCTGCCAACGCAGTGCGCCCGCCGCCGCGCGGGCGCACAACAGCAGTCTCCACCGTGCCGCCCGCGACCACCGTTCACCGGACAGATGACGGAGCCGACGGTGGCCGCGAGGAGCCACGGCATTCCCGCCGCCGCACCACCGCCGCCGCCAAATGCGTAGAGAGAGAGAGAGAGAGGAGGAAGAGGAGGAGGAGGAGGAGGAGGAGGAGGAGGAGAGGACTCACAACAGCGATGGCAATGGCGAGCGCAGAGGAGAGGGGACGGTGGCGCGACGATGAGGCGGCGGCGGAAAATTTTGGCAGCCTGTCGGCATCTCTTTGAAAAGAACTGGCGCCAGGACTTAAAAAATTTTTGGGGTGACGAGTTGACCTATGTAGGGAGCCCATTTCTACAGGCAGTGGTCAATACCAACCGCCTGTAGAAACCATTTCTACAGGCGGTTGGTATTGACCACCGCCTGTAGAAATCCATTTGTACAGGCGGTCGTCAATACCAACCGCCTGTAGAAATGGTTTCTACAGGCGGTTGGTATTGACCACCGCCTGTATTAACTAATTTTCAATTTCTTTAAAATACAATTTGCAGATGAAATATGGCACACTTAATGACCTCTAGTGAGGACCTGTTGAATACCACAGATCATCTTTGTAGCCAACCTTACTTAGATCAAGAACTCTGACCCCATAGTTGTCCACTGTAACATGATTGTCTTCAACCCATTGACATCGAAACACAGGGATCTGAAATGAACCATAGTCAAGTTCCCATATGTCCTCAACGAAGCCAAAGTATGTAGTCTCATTACCAGTTTCAGAGTCTAAGGCCTCACATCGAACACCACTATTCTGTGCCATGCTCTTGTTGTCCTTGGACTTCGTACAGAACGTGAAACCACTAATATCATAAGTTTGCCATGTCGTGACTTGGCGTGATGGTCCACATGCCAACACCTTGATGGTGCGTTCCTCAGTTGTTTCCCCATCTGGTATGTCATGCTCCCGAAGCCATGAGGTGAACTTTTTCTTGTGTTCCTTCATTAACCAATCATTCATGCACCCATGATTATGTTCGTGAAGCTCATCAATGTGTTTCTCGATCCAAGGCTCCATTATCGAGAGCTGTTGTAGGATGCTGTGATGTGCCTCGAGGATTGTATTGTAATCAAGAGGGACAATTGTTTTCTTTCCCATCCTCCCTCTTCCATTCAGCCTGCCCTCATGTCTTGACGGAGGTAAACCTATTGCAACCTGGTCTTTTAGGACCTTGTTGCAGAAAGGACCTCCGGACTCAATTGCCTCTTCGGTTAAGTACCCCTCTACCATGGACGCCTCAGGACGAGCACGAGTTGATACATAGCCATTTAGTATTGACATGAAACGCTCATATGTCCACATCTCATGCAAGTACATGGGACCCAGAGCCTCTATTTGTGGAACCAAGTGGACCACAAGGTGAACCATAATATCAAAGAATGAAGGGGGGAAACACATCTCAAACTGTGACACTGTCTCCACTGCGAATTCCTTAAGGGACGCCAACTCATCATGGTTAATCACTTTTTGTGAGATCCTGTTGAAGAAGTAGCACAATCGTGTGACAACAACCTTGATCCACACTGGATTTATAGCCCTGATGGCAATAGGGAGGAAAGTAGTCAGCATGACATGACAATCATGTGAGTTGTAGTTGGTGAGTGTAAGGTCTTTCATTGACACAATACTCTGTATGCTAGAGCAGAACCCAGATGAGACTTTCAAATGCTTGAACCACGCACACATCACATGTTTTTCTTCATTGTTGAGGTTGTAGCTTGCTGCCAGGAGGTGGTACTTCCCATTTTCTTGAAGCACAGGGTGAAGTTCATTTTTTATGTCTAACTGTACCATGTCCATGCGTGATTTCAGTCCTTCCTTTGTCTTCCCCTTTATGTCTAGTAAGGTTCCAATTAGGCTTTCAAACACGTTCTTCTGGACATGCATACCATCGATTGCGTGGTGAACGTCCTACTCTGGCCAGTATGACAGATACTCAAAGAAAATAGACTTTTTCTTGAATGTAGCCCCTGGAGTTGGTTTGACATCCTTTCTTGGTTTTCCGCCTTTTGTCTTCTTCCCAAAAACAAAATTGAGTTTGCTGACTAGGTTGAAAACTCTTTTGCCTTTACTGTTACCTGATGGAGCAGTAGACTGTAGTTCAACATTATTGTCGAAATACTTATCCATCTTTTTCTGGCGGTACCTGTGTCCTTTCGATAAGAAGCGTCTGTGTCTCATGTACACTATCTTCTTAGATGCATTAAGGGACACGTAAGCGGTTTCATCTATGCATACCACACAACCAACCTTTCCCTTGAACTGCCCTGATAATGTGAAGAGAGCAGAGTAATCGTTGATCGTAACAAAGATAATTGCTCTCAGTGTGAATGATTCTTTGTGGTACTCGTCGAACATTTTAACACCTGTTTCCCACAATATCTTCATGTCCTCCATTAAGGGCTCCAAGAAAACATCCATGTCAACTCCAGGCTGTGTAGGTCCAGAGATAAGGATGGTTAGCAAAAGGTACTTTCACTTCTGCATCAACCATGGAGGAAGGTTGTAGATGGTGAGGATCACCGACCATGTGTTGTGCTTGCTGCTCCTCTCAGCAAATGGATTCATTCCGTCAGTACTCAATGTGAACCTAACATTTCTTGGTTCCTTTGCAAAATCCATGTGGTTTTCATTGAAATCTTTCCACTACTGGCCATCGGCTGGGTGCCGAAGCTTCCCATCGTCTTTGTGGTCATCGCAAGCATGCCAGCTCATAAGTTTGGCATCCTCTGGGTTAGCGAACAAACACCTCAATCGATCGACCACAGGTAGGTACCACATCACCAAAGCAAGAATCTTTTTCTGCGCATAATAGTCTACTTCTTGTTTTTCTTTCCTGGTGGATTTTGAACTACTCTTTAGGGTTTTTTGTTGGGTCCTCTTTCGCTTGGTTTCTTTACACACGGAGGCAGCACACTCTTCCTCTCTGTAGTCTTTATTCGTCTTGTATCTACTAGCACCACAATTTGGACAGCTATCCAAATCCTTATAATTAGCACCTCGATACAGGATACAATGATTTCTGCACGCGTGGATCTTCTCAACACCCATCGTCAGTGGACTGATTAGCTTCTTGGCATAGTATGTGTTAGCAGGCACTTTGTTCTCCTTAGGAAGCATGTCTGCAATAATACTCAAGAACACATCGAAGCCAGCATCAGAAAGACCATACCTAGCTTTGCACACCAACAACTTAAGCACAGGCCGCAACGTCGTGAACTCTTTGGTGCAACCCTTAGACTCATCATACAAAGGCTCTTCTGCTGCCTTCGTCAAGGTCTCCATACCTTTCATGAAGAACATTGATGGATCTTCCACATGACGACGCAACATTGCCTCTAGAAATTCTGCATCTTCCGCAGCCATATTATTTGGCAGCACATTTGTTCTGACATCTTCATTTCCTCCTGCGAAACCATGATCTCCAACATTTGGCACAACATGTTCGGTGTCAGGTTGTTGTGTCTCCTGTACAAACTGAAACCCACCATCAACCATATCTTCACCATCGACGTCGATGTTCGCAGGGTTTCCAGTTGTATAAGGCACAGAGCTACCCTCTCCATGCTTTGTCCAAATCAAGTAATCATTCATAAATCCTCGGCGGACCAAATGAGAAAGGATTTTTGAGTGTTATCAAATACAACAACATTTCTGCAGTCCATGCACGGACAATGTATGTGCGTCTTCTTTGTTCTCCAAGCATGATTCTTAGTGGCATCAATAAACCTATGGACCTCGGGTATGTATAATGGATCTAGTCTTGATAACTTATACATCCAGAATGACCTCTCCATCATTACCTGTAAAAAAACAATAAATTGATTGAAATCAATGTAAAAAAGTAACAATATCTAGAGATTATATAAATTGATTATATATATCTAGAGATCTAAAAAGTGAATCATCAAATTGAGCAAGAATGAGCAAATTGAGGCAAGAGGGACACAAACTAACCTTTCTTGTTAATCTCCTTCCAAGAAATGAAGATCAAAACCTCTCCCCTTGTATTTTGTAAAATCTGGACCTCCAAAATCGCCTCCAATTGAAAGTGGCGGCGAGAAACAGTGCTACTCGGGGAGGAAGATGGGGTATTTATACAAGAGATAGCATAGGCGGTTAGCTAAGAATTATTATTAGCTAGTGTTTATAGTTTATTGGGGTTTAAAGTAAAAAAACTAAGTACCATAATTTAAAATACCTAAGTATCATTATTAAATAAAAAACATAATATTCATAAAACATAAAAACATAGTGAAAAAAACAATTGAGAAATAAACAACATAATAAAAAACCTAAATATTATATAAAAACCTACATTTCCCTCTCTACATAAATACTCATGAACACACCATTATACATGGAAACAAGGAAAGATATCATGCATAAACAAAATTTAAAAGTAAACACGAAGCAGTATAGATGAGAGACATTATTTAACCATCTTAAGCAAGGTCACTTATAAACCTAGGTATTCTTCTCTCTCACTCATGGGTGAAACCCTAGATCTAAAAAGTGAATCATCAAATTGAGCAAGAATGAGCAAATTGAGGCAAGAGGGACACAAACTAACCTTTCTTGTTTATCTCCTTCCAAGGAATGAAGATGAAAACCTCTCCCCTTGTATTTTGTAAAATCTGGACCTCCAAAATCGCCTCCAATGGAAGGTGGCGGCGAGAAACAGTGCTGCTCGGGGAGGAAGAGGGGTATTTATACCAAAGATAGCACAGGCGGCTGTCTTAACCCAACCGCCTGTGAAAATGGTGGCATTTGCACTGGCGGTTGAGTTGAGATAGCCGCCAGTGAAAACATATTTCCACTGGCGGTTGGCTTAGCCAACCGCCTGTATAAATTGTCCATTTACACTGGCGGTTTTCTTAGTCCAACCGCCAGTGCAAATGTATTTCCACTGGCGGTTGTCAACTGTTCACTGTCCCCTTTTATATTACAGGCGCGTGATAACTACAACCGCCTGTGCTATGAATAGGGGGCGCCAGCTATGAGCAGTATTCTACTAGTGAAAGGAAATTATGATGACAGATATATGCTATATATAGCTGGACACGGCAAGCATAGAAGACATATATGGCCTGGTCGCTTGCTTAAAAGGTGTCCATCCACGTCAAATCATAATTGGGCCAAGGAACCAAAACAAAAGCATAGATAGGAGATAAGGCCGCAAAAACAAACACCGTGTCGAGATGAATGCTATGATGATGTAGGTATATACGTGAGATTCAGGCCCTTTTCGCACGGCTCCACTTCACTAGTGAAGCTATTATTTTTTGCTTCAGCTTCATGAACAGCTCCCACTACTAGAGAACAGGCCTTTGGACGATTTGCAAAATCAGCATTAGTCACAGAAAAATTTGCACCCGAGACTAGAAAGGTCTTTAGCCCCGGTTGGTAACACCAACCGGGGCTAAAGTTTGCCAGCTCAACGGCTCATTTGTCAGAGGGGCCTTTAGTCCCGGTTGGTGTTACCAACCAGGGCTAAAGGCCAATCTTTAGCCTTGGTTGGTGTTACCAACCGGGATTAAAGGTTTTGCTCCGGTTGGTGTATCCAGCCGGGGCTAAATGTTGGCATCTTTAGCCCCGGTTGGTAATACCAACCGGGACTAAAAGGTTTTGTCCCGGTTGGTGTATCCAGCCAGGGCTAAATGTTGGAATTTAGCCCCGGCTGGGGATAAGGACCGGGGCTAAATGTCCCTCCCTATATTTGAATTGTTCTTCCACCTCCAGCCGTGTGCCGGAGCTCCTGTCTTTATTTTTTTCTTCATTCAGTCACTTGCTTGTTTGTTTGCTCTCTTCTCCGATGATTTTTGTTTGTTAACACATCTCCGGCGATTGATTTATTTCATCACATCTACGCCGTCATCGACTCCTTGAAAGGTTACTAGCTTCAGTTTTTTATTTTTGTAGCTGCCATATATATATATATATATATATATATATATATATATATATATATGGTTTTCAAGCTATTTTGAGTTCATTGACTTGATAGTTCAAATTAGTACTCCAAAAACGAAATATGACTGTTTAAGTAGTTTATTTTAATCTTTTAGACAAATAGAGATCATTTAAATCATTTTTTAGAAAAATTAGAAATATATAATACTTTAGTTTACAAAATGTGACCGGTTTAATTAGTTTATTTTAATTTTTTGGAGAAATAGAGATCAGTTAAATCATTTGTTTACAGAAATTAGAAATATATAATACTTTAGTTTACAAAATATTACCGGTTTAATTAGTTTATTTTAATTTTTTGGAGAAATAGAGATCAGTTAAATCATTTTTTACAGAAATTAGAAATATATAATACTTTAGTTTACAAAATGTTACCGGTTTAATTAGTTTATTTTAATTTTTTGGAGAAATAGAGATCAGTTAAATCATTTTTTACAGAAATTAGAAATATATAATACTTTAGTTTACAAAATGTGACCGGTTTAATTAGTTTATTTTAATTTTTTGGAGAAATAGAGATCATTTAAATCATTTGTTTTAAAAAAGTAGAAATATATAATACTTTAGTTTACTGCTCAACTAAAATGCAGAAGAATGGCTGCTTGGTATGTCGTTTTCGAGGGCACCAAGCTAGGTATTTACACCAGCTGGGCCGAGTGTAGTCAGTATGTCGTCAAAGTTAACGGAGCTGTGCATAAAAAGTACAAGTCTTTTGAGGAAGCTTCTGCAGCTCTAGAGGCTTTCAACTCAAGAATCAACTCAATTCCTACTGCACCTACCCCTACCTTACCTTCCTATCAGGTTGGAGTGGCAGACAGTCCATCTTGTTGGACTGTGATGTGGAAAAAATGTGCAGGTGTTGTTAGTTGCTTTGGTTGTGGCCAAGTGGATGAGGCTGCACTGTTATCTTGATGTAATAATTAATTAGACAAGTTCAACTGCTACTACTTATATACCACCAGTGATGCTTACTAAATTTAGGTGTCATGAACTTGTTTATAAATTTGAGCTAGAAAATTAAATTTGTTGATAAGAATGAGAGATATAATTATGTGATATGTCATATAATGCAGACGATGACACGTCACTGGATGTACAATGTCGATCGTCGCTCAAAAGAGTTCATTGATGGCGTGCATTATTTTTTAAGAGTGGCCGAGGCAAACAAGCGGAAAGAACCTTTAGTCCCGGGCTGGGGCACAACCCGGGACTAAAGGTACCTTTAGTCCTGGGGCGTAAGCCCGCCCGGGACTAAAGGCCCTTTAGTCCCGGGTGGTGCCACCGCCTGGGACTAAAGGGTCCCCGAGTATATAGGGTACAGGGCCCTCCTACATCCCCAGATCAACGTCAGAGTTTGCGCCGCCGCCTCCGTTGTCTTCGCCGTCTTCCCTGTGTGTCTCGCCGCCGCGTCGTCCTCTCTCCCTCGTCGCCGTCCTCGCTTCCGTCGCCATCGTCCTCGGTCGGGACTCCCCGCCGGCCGCGCCGCCGTTCGTCGCGGCGCCCTCGGCCTTCCTCGCCGTCGCCGGTCAGACTTGGCCCGCCGCGCACCGGCCGCCCTCGGCCGGGACTCCCCGCCGCGCCGCCGTTTGCCGTTCGCCGCGGCGCCCTCGGCCTCTCTGGCCGCGCGGAGCCGTTTGCCGCCACCGTTGTCGCCCTCGTCGTCGCCTCGCGGCCACCACCGGTGAGGCCCCCCACGCGGCGTGTGTTTGCCGCCGCCGGAGTGTCCTCGCCGTGAAGTGTGTGCGTGTGTGAAGTGTGTGCGTGTGTGCATGTGTGCTGTGTATGTGTAGTGTATAGAAAAAGAAAAAGGAAAAAGAAAAAGAATGAATGATATATATAGAAAAAATGATATATATAGAAAATGAATGATTATAGAAAATGATTATAAATACATATATATTTGTATATGTTTATAGAAAAATGAATATATATTTATATAAATATAGTTATATAAATCATTTTCAGAAAATCATGGTTATAGAAAATGTTTCTTTGTAGTGTATACATATATATTTATAGAAAAATAAATATATAAATCGTGTGTTCCTTGCAACGCACTGACATTTTGTAGAAAATATTTATAGAAAATGTTTTTTACCCTAACAAAATATTATGTTTACACATGTAGATAAAAAGAGATTGGTTGCGTTGACCTCGCCGCCGTCCGCTGTCATCCTCACCGCGACGTCATCCTCGCCGCCGTCCGTCGTCGTCCTCACCGCGACGTCATCCTCGACGCCGTCCGTCGTCGTCCTCACCGCGACGTCATCCTCGCCACCGTCCGTCATCGTCCTCTCGTCAACGGTGTGTCCTTTGTGATAGATGGAGGAGGAATAATCACTTAGATATGTTTATGGAATAATCACTTAGATATGTTTATGGAATAATCACTTAGATATGTTTATGGAATAATCACTTAGACATGACTTTTCGATCATGTCGGTAGTGTTATTTTTACGAATATGGTCGTGTATATGTTTATGGAATAATCACTTAGATATGTTTATGGAATAATCACTTAGATATGTTTATGGAATAATCACTAAGATATGTTTATGGAATAATCACTTAGACATGACTTTTCGATCATGTCGGTAGTGTTATTTTTATGAATATGGTTGTTTATATGTTTATGGAATAATCACTTAGATATTTTGGTCTTTAGATATCTATACATTTATTTATATCGGTCGTGTATATGTATATGGACAAAACCCTAAACCCCAAACCCGAAACCCTAAACCCCAAACCTAAAACCCTAAACCCTAAACACCAAACCTGAAACCCGAAACCCCAAACCCGAAACCCGAAACCTTAAACCTAGAGCCTAAACCCTAAACCCTAAACCCCAAACCCAAAACCCCAAACCCGAAACCCCAAACCCGAAACCCTAAACCATAAACCTAGAGCCCAAACCCAAAACCCCAAACCCGAAACCCCAAACCCGAAACCTAGAGCCTAAACCCTAAACCCTAAACCCTAAACCCCAAACCCGAAACTCTAAACCCCAAACCATAAACCTAGAGCCTAAACCCTAAACCCTAAACCCTAAACCCCAAACCCGAAACCCGAAACCCCAAATCCTAAACCCCAAACCGGAAACCCCAAACCCTAAACCTAGAGCCTAAACCCTAAACCCTAAACCCAAAGTGTTTATTATCGATCGTGTTACCTTTACAAAGTGTTAAATAAAAAATAAATATGGTCTTTATGAATATACGTTATTTGCAGAAATATGGTGTTTATTATCGTCCATGTTATTCGCAGAAATGGCCGACCCAGTTGACAACATGGAGGAGGAAATGTACGACTTAATCAACAACGGCGCTAATAAAGAATTAGCAAGTGATGATAACAATAATCAAGAAGTAGATGACGGCAGTCAATACTTTGCCGATTATGAAGAAATAATGCAAGAAAATACTGGCGAGGTATACCTACAATCTCTATGTGCACCTGAAATTCTAAACAATTTATAAATGTATTTATAATGTACTGTTGCTACATACGTAGCCCTCCAGATCGACAACGACTACCGAGAAGAGTAGGACCGTACGAGGTCCGAAGAAGCCGTTGGATGGCCGGTACATTATCTCAGAATTCAACGAGGAAATAGGCCAAGTACTTGGAGAACATGCACAAAAATTTGTTAACCACTGTGGGTACCTTGTAAGGGATAAGATCCCGATCAGTGCTCGTGAATGGAAGGAAAAGAAAAGTGCTCCTCATATAAGTTCTGTCTCTGATCTTGATAAGGAACTGGTTTGGCAAGATGTCCTTGCACATTTCACGCTTGAAACAGAAGATAGAAATTTGAAGGAAAGAGTTCGGGACTGGGCTATGAAGAAAATGACGACACTATTCCAGGGCTAGAAGAAGAAGTTGTATAACACATTTATCAAGAAGGACCTAACTCCGGATTTCAACACTAAGGCCTACGTCAAGTTGAGGCCATTTTGGGATGAGTTCGTAGAATTCAAGAAATCAGAAGAGGGTGAGGCACGGGTCAGAAGGAACCAACAGAATGCCCGACAAAAACAATACCACCATCACTTGGGATCAGGTGGCTACAAGAGTGTCATTCCTAAATGGGAAAGAATGGAACGAGAGATGCTAGCCAAGGGCATTGAACCAGAATCAATAAACTAGCCTGAGCGCGCCATGTATTGGTTTTTTGGTCATGGAGGAAGTCTGGACCTACAGACGGGAAGGATAGAGTATGGCGAAAAACTCCATAGAGCAGCAGAAAGATTTGCCTATGCTAGAGAAATAGCTCACAGTGGCAGGTGGCAGCCGAACAGAGAAAAGGACGAGCTGACATACGCCCTGGAGAATCCTGAACATGGTGGGAGAACCAGAGGCTATGGGGAGGTGTCGTGGGAGCATGCCTTCCCTCGGGACAAAGAGACCTATAGAAGCCGCGCGAGAAAGAAGGAGGAGGAGGCAGAGCGGATGCAAAGGTTAGAGGAAATAGTTCTTCAGTCACAGGCCGCGGCTCGTGAAGCAGTTGAGCGAGAAAAAGCACTTGAAGACAAAATGAGTGAGGAAATAAAAAAGCAAGTGCAGTTAGCAGTAAGTTCGATGCAAAGGCAATCTGCATCAGAGCCGGGAGTCAACATCAGCCCCCCAGATCAAATGAAAAACAGTTGCGCTTCCACAGAGGTGCCAGACGCAGGACTGCACTTTCCTGTGGATGACATCACCGAGCCTCTCACAACATGTGAACTGCACATTCCACAGGGGAATGCCACAATCATGGTGGCTATAGGTGTTGTATCTCCTATCGATCCTACGAAGACACCAAGATGTCATGGGGCAATAATACCTCCTGGATATGCTAGCGTCTCGGTGGATAAGGTGGTGAAAGGTTACAACAATGTTGAACTTGACATTAAAGGAGGTGATGGCGAGAAGACATTAGGAGAAGCGGAGAAGACATTCATATGTTGGCGCAAGCGTTATATCATAATTCCTGGTGCATCACCTCCTCCTCCTCAACAACCTAACCCTAGGTGTGTATGAAATTAGTGAATGAATGTTAATAGTATTGGTGAGCTAATAGTATAAAGGGAGAATTAGCTCTGGGACATTCCGAAAGGCCTAAATTGGCCGGTGCACACATCCACTTTGAATATTTGCCAGAAGACACTATGGTTTCGTGTAATTGGGCCAATAGACATCGACCCTCATCCAATATTTTTATAAAATAGATATAAAATTATATAAGTGCCAAAAAATTATAATATAATTTTTTCGACACTCTACATGATAAGAACTACATACTAAAAATATTATTTTGCACTAAAATGATCATTTTGCCTCTCTTCATGAATAGACAAGATAACCATGGTTAATTTGCTTATATGATTGTAGGTCACTACAAATCTTGGGACAAATCATAGAATGCGTACATCAACAAATCTTGACAATGCTAAAAATATTAGCTCAAAATAATAAAGTTTATAGTGACATATTTAGCATGACTGAATTATAGATTTATCTCTTGTGGAGCTTAATTGATATATTAAACTTTGTTATTTTGATATGATATTTTTATGATAGACAAGATTTGGTGATGTATGCATTCTGTGATTTTGTTAGTATTTTTAATATATTACAAATAAATTAACTAATTAATCATGGTTATCTTTGTCTATTCATGAAGAGAGGCAAAATTATCATTTTAGTGCAAAATAATATTTTTAGTATGTAGTTTTTATCATGTAGAGTGTCGAAAAAATTATATTATAATTTTTTGGCACTTATATAATTTTATATCTATTTTATAAACATATTGGATGAGGGTCGATGTTTATTGGCCCAATTACACGAAACCATAGTGTCTTCTGGCAAATATTCAAAGTGGATGTGTGCACCGGCCAATTTAGGCCTTTCGGAATGTCCCAGAGCTAATTCTCCCTAGTATAAATGGATACTCATATAGCATGTTGTTTTCACAGCAGGACATCCCCCAACCTAAGTCCAATTATTCATTCACCACATGATCATAGTGTTGTGGGCGATGATGATCAAGATCTAACACGACAGGATCCATCACCGCCACTGGCCCCACCATCTCCTCCACGACGGGATCCAACACCGCCACCGGCCCCATCTCCCCACGGCGTGATCCAACACCGCCATCGGCCCCACCATCTCCTCCACAGCGGGCTCCAACACCGCCACATGCCCCATCTCCACGGCGGGTTCCAACACCGCCACCGCCAACAAAGAAGAGGCCTGTCACACAAACAAAGGCGTCAGCCCCACCACCTCCGAAGAAGACAGCCTCTGTGAGAAAACCAGTGGCCATTCCCAAGATGACAAAACTTCCATATGACATGACCGATGAGGAGACTGAAGTTGTAGTGCAAAAAGACTTGAACAAGTTCTTCGACGTTGTCGTTGCTAGTAGTCGAGCAAAGCGAAACTCCGGAGAAGCCGTACCTTTTTGTTCGTCCTGACAAACTAAGGCAAACTGTGGATGCTCACCAGAAAAAGGTACGTGCTGCTCGTAAGGCTTCGCCAAAATCAGACTATGATCGCACGCTCAGCAAATCAATTGAGGAGGCGAAGAAGACAAAGAAGAGAGCAGGAAAGGGTGTCCCACAGCTCGGGGAACAAACGCAACAATCAGGGTCGGATCTAGCTGTTGGGAATGAATACGGTACAAACATGGACATCATACAACGAACATCTGGAGACGTTGATCCTGAGCAACTGCTCAAATTTTTCGAGGAAACTGGTTTAAATGTGGAAAACATACTCAAAGAAGCAGGCATCATAAGTGCTCCAGAAGTTGATAAATGGCAGAGGGCATATGTATATGGTCAAAGTCTATACAACCCAGCGGCCCTGAGGGATCTTGGTACGCAAATGCACTTGCTAAATCAATGGTACCTCACGGCGTGTGGCAGAAAAGCTGATGACTATATTTGCGTCAGAATTAGAGACCATGATTACTTTCGTGGTGATGACATAATATATGTTCAGTTTAATGAGTTACATCAGCTCTGCCACATGGACGCTCTAGACAAATCTCTCGTCAGCTGCTTTTGCCTGTAAGTGATTGTTTCTTTTAATAATCTCACTTTAGCTTATGTATATGTATAAGTAATTATCCTCACACTAGCAAGCGTTTCTAAACATATGCAGAAACATGATGAGACAACTAAGGCGTAAAAATGACAAGGAGATTGGTTTCATCGATCCATATATCGTATTCAAGCACCCAAGCAATACTCCCTCGGATGCATGGAAAACTCAAACAGAGAGGAATTTGCGGAGGTTCTTCGTAAACCAAAGGGACAAAAGATATATACTATTCCCCTACAACTTTAGGTGAGTTTTGTTATCATATGCACATTTTATTATATGTTGACATAAAGATATATGTGTTGACTTATAAATATAAATGCAGTTTTCACTTGATACTAATTGTGATCGATCTCCACGAAAGTCGTTTGCTAATCTATGACTCTCTGAGAAAACCATAAGAAGATTACCAAGATATGATAGATATTATCAGAGGGTAAATATGATCTTTAAATATTGATTTTTGCTCTTTAACTCTGCAATAGTTAATTAATGATCCAATTATATATATTGTGCAGGGTTTGGGCTTGGTTTGTTCAGAACATCGTCCGGATCTGAAAGCGCAACTTTCTGATCCTCTACGACTAAATGTAAGTTGTACTACCTCCCCGCCTCTTTACCTTCATTAGCATCACTCAACAGACGCACGTGAACGCATCTTGGCCCCTAGTGGTTTCAGTGATTGGATGAAATACAAGATTACTGTGACTAACGTGTGTTTTGCAGAAACAGGATTGAGTTAGGTCATGGTAATGGCGACGTTACGGGCATATGGAGTTCATGTCCCCTGGCGATGGATATCGTTTCGGTTTTCAAAGGACGGACGACGAAGACGGTGGTAGACGAGGCTAAGTGTCATACGTGTTGGAGGACACTTAGGTAGTCTTAGGTCTTTGTTTTTCCTTTGGCCGTACTATAAAGGGGAGCATGAATCAGTAGCTTGACCTAGATAAGACTATTGAGGTAGGTGTGGTGCACACTTGTTATTTCATAGCCCTAGGTAGCTCAGAGAGATGCCTGAAGTTGAGAGGATCAAAAGTCGTTTAGGTCGCGTCGCGATCCGAGTTGAGTTTGCCCTTGTTATGGGCATCGGACGCTGGCCAGGTGGGCATCGGACGCGTCCGTCCGATGCCCGCCCCGACTAGGGTTTAGTCTGGTGCGTGGCATCGGACACGCCGATGTGTTCACATCGGATGCGCCCATGCCACTGTTCACGTGCGCGTGAACTGGAGGCCGCATCGGACGCAGGCATCGGACGCTGAGGGCCAGCGTCCGATGGCCATCCAGAGAGGTTCCAGAGAGGGTAAATCCACATCAGACGCGTCCGATGTGGTGGCATCGGACGCTGCCCAGCGTCCGATGTCCCTTTAAACAGTCTGACAAGAAGGTACAGTAGACCGTTGGACGAGGTCATCGGAGCGTCCGATGCTAGGCATCGGCGCGTCCGATGCCCCGCAGAATGCCTGTCTTGTGTTGTTTTTGGATGGCCGGTTGGGGGAGTATATATACTTCCTTGCCTCCATCCATTTGAGTGTTCTTGCCACTTCCATCCGCTGAGAGACTCATTGTGAGTGTGAGATAGTGCAAGAGCCCTAGTGAGGTTGAGAGAAAAGCTAATTGTGAGAATTAGACACATCCTAGTGAGAATTGAGTAGCAAGTGTGCATCCATCCATCTCTTTGGCCTTGTGTTGGTCAAGTGAGAGTTCTAGCTTGTTACTCTTGGTGATCGGCATCACCTAGACGGCTTGGTGGCGATCGTGAAGCTTGGAGAGCATCCGGTGGCATTGTGGATGACCCAAGCAAGCTTGTGACCGGTAGTGAGCGATTCACCGGGTCGGAGTGGCGAAGAATCAGCTCGTAGTGAGCACTTGATCCTTGCGCGGATCAAGGGGGAGCGATACCCTTGCGCGGGTGCTCCAACGAGGACTAGGGGGTGTGCCGACACCTCGATACCTCAGCAAAAATATCATCGAGTCATCTCTACTCTTTTACCTACGCATTTACTTTCAAGCAATTCAATTCCGCATTACTACTTGTTGTTCATTCTATATTGAATTGCTTTGCTAGAGTAGGAGTGGCATAGTCATGATCTCTTGTGCGGTAGAATAAAGAGAAACACACTTCTAGGCACTAGGAGGTTAATTGGGGCTTGATAGGTTTTATTCTTGCAAGAAGTTTTAGAAAAGCCCAATTCACCCCCCCCCCCTCTTGGGCATCTTGATCCTTTCAATTGGTATCGAAGCCTCGTGCTCTCGATTTAGGCTTAACCGCCTAGAGTTAAGATGTCCGGAGGTGATGGACCACCTCCCATGTTCGAGGGAGACGACTTCCCATATTGGAAAATCCGTATGGAGTCGTACCTAGAAGAGGTTGATGTTAAATGCCGCTATGCCGCGATCACCGGCTTTGCCAAGCCCAAAGAAGGCACAAGCCTTACTCCTAATGAGGAGGAAAATGAGAAATGGAATGCAAAAGCCAAAAACATTCTTTTTAGAGGCATTTGCAAGGATGTGTTCAACCGTGTTCGGAACCACAAAAATGCCCATGATCTATGGGATAACATTTGTGCGCTCCATGAGGGAACAGAGAGTGAGCGTGAGGAACGCTATCATTTGGTTATGCAAAAGCTTCACTCTTTTGATATGCATGCTAATGAAAGTGCAAATGAAATGTACTCACGGTTGAATGTTCTTATAGAAGAGCTAAATGGACTTGGCCTCACACAAATGCAACCATCTGATGTTGTGAGGAAGATTCTTTGTGTCCTTCCAATTGAGAAGTATGGACACATTGTGACGGTGCTACATCAAGGCGATCTTTCCACCGCTACACCAACTCAAATCTTGGGAAAGATCAATGCGCATGAGATGTACATGCACATCACACCAAGTGGTGGCTCCACCACCGACAAGAAGAAGGACTTGGCCTTCAAAGCTAGCCATGACAAGAAGGGCAAGTCCAAGGCTATTGAGGTGCATCATGAGAGCTCAAGTGATGAAGAAGATGATTCCAACATCGCAATCATGGTGAGAAGGACCACCAAGATGTTGAAGAAGCTTCACAAGAATGGAGTCAATTTTGACTCAAGAAAGAAGAAGTTCTTCACAAGTAGCAAGAGGAGGCCAATCTCCGAAATGGATTGCTACAATTGCGGTGAGCTTGGCCATCTTGCTCATCAATGCACCAAGCCCAAGAAAGAGAGCTATAAGAACAAGAACAAGGGCAAGAAGTACGACTCATCAAGTGAAGATGAGAAGAAGAATGAGAAGCCCTACTACAAGAAGGATGGCAAGAAGAAGAAGCAATACCACAAGAAAGGTGGCAAGGCTTACATTGTTGGTGATTGGCTCACTGACATTGACTCCTTCGGTGGCTCATCAAATGAAGATAGTGATGATGAGAAGGAGATGGTGGCCGCACTAGTCATTGGCTCCTCTACACCACCACCACCATCATCGCCATCATCATCTACACACCTATGCCTTATGGCCAAGGGTGACCGGAAGGTACAAAGCGATGATGACTCTAGTGATAGTGATAGTGATGGTGAATTTGAGTCACCTACTTATGATGAGCTTGTTAAATTGCTAAATGACTACTCTAAAATCATAAGAAAGACTAGAGCTAAAAATGAGAAGCTTGTTGATGAAAATGAATCTCTTGTTGAGAAATATGATCATGCTATTCATGCTAGTGATGAACTAAAAAATGAGCTTGCAACTATGTCATCCACTATCAAGGAGCTCAAGTCTTCCAACAAAGAGCTCAAGGCTAAAAATGAAAAACTTGATAAGATGCATAGTGACTTTACCGCTAGTCATGCTTTGCTTAAGGAACAATACACTCAAGTCAAAGTAGACTATGATACTCTCACCATTGCTTATGATATGCTTTCACATGAGACACATGATGCTCCTAACCTTGTTGTTAAGTGTGACATAGCAACATCTTGTGAGGACTTGGTTAGTGAGCATGATGAGCAAAGAGCTAGTGGCAAAGGCAAGAGTGTGGTTGTGGCCGATCACTATGATGATTATGTCAAGATCAAGAATGAGAATGCAAAGCTCAAGATTGATCTAGAGAAGCTAGCAACCACAAAGCAAGTCATCATTGAGACCCAAGATGATGAGTATAGCATGTCACTTGAGCTAGACATGCTAAAAGAAGAGAACAAGAGATTGAAGATGGAGAGAGATTACAAGATGACACCATCTCAATTAGAGCTCCAACAAGAGAATGACAAGCTCAAGAGAGAGAAGGAGCATCTTACCATCGTGTTGAAGAAATTCACCAAGGGACATTGTCTTCAAAGTGAGCTACTCATGAACACGGTCATGAAGACAAATAGAAATGGCATTGGATTCCTTGAGGAGAAGATGAAGCAACGCAAGAGCATCACAAAGCCGAAGAAGAAGAAGATTGGAAGATGCTAGGAGTGTGGAAAGGAAGGTCACTTTGCTCATGATTGTGAAGAGCCAAAGCCCACACCCTTGCCCAAGCATGCTAGGCCCTTTGCTTTCAATGCTCACTACATGCTTAGACAAGACTCTAGTGGCAAGATGAAAGTTATGTTCATGGGGCCTCCTAACAAGAATAGGCCAAAGCAAATATGGGTTGCAAAGTCACTAGTTGAGAAGGTTAAGGGACCTCAACAAGTTTGGGTCCCAAAAGCACAAGCATGATTTCTTATGTGTGTAGGAAGATTCTTTGTGTTCTCCCAATTGAGAAGTATGGACACATTGTGACCGTGCTACATCAAAGTGATCTTTGCACCGCTACACCAACACAAATCTTGGGAAAGATCAATGCACATGAGATGTACATGCACATCACACCAAGTGGTGGCTCCCCCACCGACAAGAAGAAAGACTTGGCCTTCAAAGCAAGCCATGACAAGAAGGGCAAGTCCAAGTCAATTGAGGTGCACTATGAGAGCTCAAGTGATGAGGAAGATGATACAAACATTGCTCTCATGGTGAGAAGAACCACAAAGATGTTGAAGAAGCTTCACAAGAATGGAGTTAACTTTGACTCAAGAAAGAAGAAATTCTTCACAAGTAGCAAGAGAAGGACAATCTCTGAAATGGATTGCTACAATTGCGGTGAACTTGGCCATCTTGCTCACCAATGCACCAAGCCCAAGAAAGACAACTACAAGAACAAGAACAAGGGCAAGAAATATGACTCATCAAGCGAAGATGAGAAGAAGAGTGAGAAGCCATACAAGAAGGATGGCAAGAAGAAGAAGCAATACCACAAGAAAGGTGGCAAGGCCTACATTGTTGGTGATTGGCTCACCGACATTGACTCCTCCGGTGGCTCATCCAATGAAGATAGTGATGATGAGAAGGAGAAGGTGGCCGCTCTAGTCATTGGGACTTCTACTCCACCACCACCACCGTCGCCATCATCCACTACACACCTATGCCTCATGGGCAAGGGTGACCGGAAGGTACAAAGTGATGATGAAAGTGATGGAGAATTCAAAGCTCCCTCTTATGATGAACTTGTTGATTTGCTAAACAACTATTCTAGAATCATAAGAAAGACTAGAGCTAAAAATGAGAAGCTTGTTGATGACAATGAATCTCTTGTTGAAAAATATGATCATGCTATACATGCTAGTAATGAGCAACAAAATAAACTTGCTACTATGTCATCATCTATCAAGGAGCTCAAGTCTTCTAACAAAGAGCTCAAAGCTAAAAATAAAAAACTTGATAAGATGCATAGTACCCTTAACTCTAGCTATGCTTTGCTTAAAGAACAATATACTCAAGTTAAAGTAGATCATGATACACTTGTTGTAGCTTATGATATACTTTCTCATGAGACACATGATGCCCCTAACCTTGTTGTTAAGTGTGACATAGCAACATCTTGTGAGGACTTGGTTAGTGAGCATGATGAGCAAAGAGCTAGTGGCAAGGGCAAGAAAGTGGTTGTGGCCGATCACTATGATGATTATGTCAAAATCAAGAATGAGAATGCTAAGCTCAAGAGTGATCTAGATAAGCTTGCAACCACAAAGCAAGTCATTGTTGAGACTCAAGATGATGATTATAGCATGTCTCTTGAGCTAGATATGCTAAAAGAAGAAAACAAGAGATTGAAGATGGAGAGGGATTACAAGTTGACACCATCCCAACTGGAACTCCAACAAGAGAATGACAAGCTGAAGAAAGAGAAGGAGCACCTTACCACTGGTTTGAAGAAATTCACCAAGGGTCAATGTCTTCAAAGTGAGCTCCTCATGAACACCGTAATGAAGACCAATAGAAATGGTATTGGCTTTCTTGAAGAGAAGATGAAGCAACGTAAGAGCATCACAAAGCCAAAGAAGAAGAAGATTGGGAGATGCTTTGAGTGTGGAAAAGAAGGACACTTTGCTCATGATTGTGAAGAGCCAAAACCCACACCCTTGCCCAAGCATGCTAGGCCCTTTGCTTTCAATGCTCACTACATGCTTAGACAAGACTCTAGTAGCAAGATGAAAGTTATGTTCATAGGGCCTCCTAACAAGAATAGGCCAAAGCAAATATGGGTTGCAAAGTCACTAGTTGAGAAGTTTAAGGGACCTCAACAAGTTTGGGTCCCAAAAGCACAAGCATGATTTCTTATGTGTGTAGGTGAACTACAAGACCGGTGGATCTCATTGGGTGATTGATAGTGGTTGCACACAACATATGACCGGTGATCCCCGGATGTTCACCTCACTTGAAGAGAATGTCAATGACCAAGAAAAGATAACATTTGGTGACAACTCAAAGGGCAATGTCAAGGGATTGGGCAAAGTGGCTATATCAAATGATCATACCATCTCCAATGTGCTACTAGTTGCATCATTGAGTTTCAACTTGCTATCCGTTGGGCAACTATGTGATCTTGGCTTTCAATGTTTGTTCACCGACAAAGAAGTGGTTGTGACCAAGAAAGATGATACACAAGTGATATTCAAGGGCTTTAGATACAACAATCTCTATCTAGTGGATTTCACCTCCGAAGATGCCAACTTGAAGACTTGTTTGTTCACTAAGCAATCACTTGGTTGGCTATGGCATAGAAGATTAGCACATGTTGGAATGAACACTCTCAACAAGCTATTTAAGAAGGATTTGGTAAGAGGCTTGAAGGATGTCAAGTTTGAGAAGGACAAATTGTGTAGTGCATGTCAAGCCGGCAAGCAAGTTGCAAACACTCATCCAACCAAAGCCTTTGTGTCAACATCAAGAGAGTTAGAGCTACTTCACATGGATCTATTTGGGCCAACAACATATGCTAGCTTGGGTGGAAATCTCTATTTCCTAGTGATTGTTGATGACTATTCTAGATACACTTGGGTATTCTTTCTTCATGACAAATCCGAAGCAACCCCTTCATTCAAGAAGTTTGCCAAGAGAGCCCAAAATGAGTTTGACTTGAAGATCAAGAAGATAAGAAGTGACAATGGAAGAGAGTTCGACAACACCCACATTGAGAAATATTGTGATGAAGTTGGGATCAAGCATGAAGTCTCCGCAACCTACACACCACAACAAAATGGGGTAGTTGAGAGGAAGAACCGAACACTAATCACCCTAGCAAGGACTATGTTAGATGAGTACACTACACCGGAAAGATTTTGGGCGGAAGCAATCAACACCGCTTGCTATGCATCAAACCGGTTGTTCCCCCACCGTCTCCTTGGCAAGACCCCCTATAAGCTACTCAACAATAAGAAGCTGGATATATCATTCTTTAGAGTGTTTGGGTGCAAATGCTACATCTACAAGAAGCGCCAACACCTAGGGAAGTTTCAACGCCGATGTGATATTGGTTTTCTTGTTGGTTACTCATTGAAATCCAAAGCATATCGAGTATTCAACCATGCCACCGGAATGGTAGAAGAAACATATGATGTGGCATTCGATGAATCTAATGGCTCTCAAGGAGAGCATGAAAATCTTGATGATGTAGGTGATGAACCATTGAGGGAAGCAATGAAGAACATGTCGGTTGGAGCCATCAAGCCTAAAGATGATGATGATGATGTGCAAGTCATTGACAAGCCATCCTCATCCAATGTACCACATGTTGATGGCAAAGATGGGAAGGATCCATTTGAAGATACTCATGTCTCCCATGATCAAATGGTGGTACAAGCTCAAGATGTTGATGCTCCACAAGCGGCCCCTCAAGTGGTTGATCAAAGGACTACTCCTCTACTACAAGCTCATCCTCAAGATCTCATCATAGGGAGTCCAACAAGGGGTGTAATGACTCGATCTCAAAAACTTGCTTTATTTATTGAACATCACTCCTTTGTGTCTCTTGTTGAGCCTACAATTGTAGATGAAGCTCTAGGTGATCCGGATTGGGTGAATGCTATGCATGAAGAGTTAAACAACTTCACCCGCAACCAAGTTTGGACACTTGAAGAGCGACCCAAAGGCGCAAGAGTCATTGGAACAAAATGGGTGTTTAGGAACAAGCAAGATGATCAAGGCAAGGTTGTTAGAAACAAGGCAAGGCTAGTAGCAAAGGGGTTCTCTCAAGTTGAAGGTTTGGATTTTGGAGAGACCTTTGCACCGGTTGCAAGACTCGAAGCCATTTGTATCCTCCTTGCATATGCATCACATCATGACATTAAATTATATCAAATGGATGTGAAAAGTGCATTTTTAAATGGCTTCATAAATAAACTAGTCTATGTTGATCAACCTCCCGGGTTTGAAGACCCTAGATATCCTAATCATGTTTATAGGTTGTCCAAGGCGTTATATGGGCTCAAGCAAGCCCCAAGAGCTTGGTACGAGCGCCTCCGGGACTTCCTCATTGAGAAGGGCTTCACCATTGGGATGGTCAACACCACACTATTCACCAAGAAGCTTGATGGAGAAATCTTCATTTGTCAAGTCTACGTTGATGATATCATCTTCGGGTCAACAAATGAAGCCTATTGCAAGGAATTTGGTGACTTGATGTCGAAGGAGTTCGAAATGTCCATGATTGGAGAGCTCACATTCTTCCTAGGCTTCCAAGTCAAGCAATTGAAGGAGGGGACTTTCATATCTCAAGAGAAGTATACAAAAGACCTCCTCAAGCGCTTCAACATGGATGATTGCAAGCCTATCAAGACTCCAATGCCAACAAATGGACATCTCGACCTAGATGTGGGAGGTAACCCGGTTGATCAAACTCTCTACCGTTCTATGATTGGTAGCTTGTTATATTTGACCGCATCTAGGCCCGACATCATGTTTAGTGTGTGCATGTGTGCTCGCTTTCAAGCCGATCCTAGGGAATCACATCTCATAGCGGTGAAGAGAATCCTTAGGTACCTAAAGCACACCCCAAGCTTTGGCCTTTGGTATCCCAAAGGAGCTAACTTCCAACTCGTTGGGTATTCCGATTCGGATTACGCGGGTTGCAAAGTAGATAGAAAAAGCACATCCGGAGGGTGCCATTTGCTTGGGAGATCACTAGTTTCATGGAGTTCTAAGAAGCAAAATAGTGTGGCCTTGTCTACCGCCGAGGCGGAATACATAGCCGCGGGTGCTTGTTTTGCACAAATCCTTTATATGAAACAAACCCTTTTAGACTATGGTGTAGTTCTAGAAAGGGTACCTTTGTTGTGTGACAATGAGAGCGCGGTTAAGCTTGCTAACAACCCGGTTCAACACTCTTGCACAATGCACATAGATATTCACCATCACTTTCTTAGAGACCATGTTTCAAAGAAAGACATATCCTTAGAGGGAGTAAGAACCGAAGATCAATTGGCGGATATCTTCACAAAACCCCTAGATGAAAACACCCTTTGTAGATTACGAAGTGAGCTTAATGTGCTTGATCTAAGTAACTTTGTCAAAAGGTGAAAGGGGGTTGTCTTTGCATTGCATTGTACCATATGCCATGTTTAATTTATGCTATGCACATAGGCTTGTCAGACGTGGTTAAGATAACCGCCCTAAAAAGCGTGTGAAGAAGCTTACCCATGAGCAAACTTGACAAGCAACCTAGATTCAAATTCCGTAATGCATTGCATATGCATGGTTGTTGCTTTGTCGTTTCTTTTTGGTTTTGTTTTGAGCAACCGTTGTGTTCGTCCACCGCTAGGGGGAGCATTTGAGGCTCCTAATGGTTGAGTCCCCTAGTTTTGGTGGCCACATGTTGTTTCCTCGGGATTTATCGCCTATTTTCTCCAAAAAAAATTATATGTAGCCTATGGCAAAATACTTATAAAATCGAGGGCTTAGGCGAGGATGCTCATACTAGGTTCCAACAGGTGTTTATTTGCCTCTTATTTGCGTTGGAACTTGGTTGGGAGAGGGAGCCGCAACGGAGATCTTCGAAACTGCCCAAATTGCAGCATCGGACGCTGCATCGGACGCTCCCAGCGTCCGATGCCCTGCACTGTAGGCAGCTCCGGCTAGAACAGTGTCAGGGTAGCGTCCGTTGCTCCCTCACCAGAGCGTCCGGGGCCCCATCGGACGCTGCCTAGCGTCCGATGCCAAGGCAAAGGACGCGTCCGATGTTAATTTGGCCGTTTTGAACCTCTCTGGTCCGGCATCGGCGCGTCCGTTGGTTTTCACCGGCGCATTCGATGCCCCTTAATGCGACGCAATCAGTTCTTTTCTTTGACATCTGGGACCCATGCGTCATACCTCCTTTCTCCGTCTTCCTCCTCGCACCCGCCCGTGCTAAGCCCGATCCGCCGCCGTGCCCAGTGCCCTAACCCTAATCTCCACGCCGCGCTCGCCCGCTCGCCGGCGCGTCCACCCCTGCCGGCCGCTGCTCCGCCGTACTCTGTGCACCGCCCAACTACCCGAGCTCCCCGCCGCGCGCGTCCACAGCCTCAAATGCCTGCCGACCCCTCGCCGGAGCTCCTCGCCGGCTCAGCTCACCGGTGTCGTCATCGATGTGTCCTTCACGCCTGAGCTCCTCCCAGGGCCTCCCTCCATCTCCGGCAACCCTTCTCCGGCATCCAGGCTTGCAACAGTACGCGCCTCCACCCTCCTCTTTCGTCATGCACGCCAGGTGCTCGATGAATTGCCAAACCAGTCATTCCCATTGTTTATAACCCCGTTTGCACTCAATTTTTGTGCAGTCCTCTTTGTCGTGACTTGTGGGCTCCCAGACGTCCATCCTTATCTATTGCTTGGTTCGTTTCGTCGGTTCATCAGGTAGCGAAGCCTTTTTTTCTCTCCTTATCTATTTGCTTTGCTTCCATAGCCTTTCTCGCCTCTATACTATATATGCTTATATATCCCCTCTCATCTCGCAGCGAGTCAGTGGTCGTGATCAGGTGTCTGTTGGCAGTGACAGTTAACCCGGGGCCAAGCCCGCGGGTACGGATCGAGGCCAAGCCTCGCGAGTGACAGTGCTAGAGGATCAGTGACACTAGGGGTTTCTTTGTTAGTTTTTTCAGTATCAGCAGATCTTTCAGTGGCAGTTGGGTCTTTCAGCGACAGTCCAGAGCTCTTTCAGCGTCAGTTTCTTTGTTCTTGTCAGCGATGCCGCGCTGCAAGAACGTCGGTGGTGGCCTAGGGGACTCACCTCCACATCCCCCCTCCCGGTCAGCGGCCTGGGAAGGGTAAGCTGATCACGCGCCGGAAGCGCTCTAGGGAGCAGAGAGAGGCAGACCAGGCTAGAGAGGTTGCAGCCGCCGCAGAGTGTGCTGAGCGAGGTGGCAGTGCTGGCGGACTCAGGATCGAGGATTAGTTGTCCCCAGAGCAGCGCAGATCTATTGAGGAGGTTGAGCGATTCCACCACTCTCCGACTGGCATGCTTATGGCTGTCGGTCGTCGGACGACGTTCACCTCCCCAGGAGTTGAGCCCCAGAGCTCGCAGCAGGGCCAGGCAGAGGCCGAGGCAGCTGAGGCAGAGACACCCGAGGCCGAGGTAGAGGAGGAGGTTCCTGCGGAGGTCCCCCGGCGCCGGTCCACGCGTCGCAGGACCGCGGTGCTACCCCGGCCCGATGTCCCTCTGCGGGGAGCACGTGCTCCATCGAGGCGTGCGCCCCCGCCGATCCCGCGACTGGACCTCCGAGCTCCCACATGCTCGCAGATACAGGCACTCCGGCTCGTCCCCGCTGAGCAGTGGTTCCTGAGGGAGCGGCAGGAGCAGGCAGGGGCAGAGTTCTTCACCGTCCTGCAGGAGGATTTCTATCGCGGATACAGAAACGCTGGGATCAGTCTTCGCTCTCAGCGTGTTTGCACCCTGGAGGCCCTAGTGACAGCTTCAGAGCAGCTCCGCCCCAGCCTTACCTACCTACCTGGCTTCGCAGACCTCTTGGGGCGGTCTGGTTCCTACATAGAGGACTGGGTCTTTCAGTTCTACGCTTCTCTGTGGGTGCACCCGGATCGTCAGACCCTTGAGTTCGCGTTCAGAGGAGAGCACTACAGGCTCTTTATGTCAGAGATTAGGGACTGGTTCGGTCTGCGTCACTCTACCACTCGGATTCACGACCACTGCTACGACCAGACCGAGCCACCGCGGTGCCCTCACGGCGGCGAGCAGCCCCCGACAGACTTGGTGCGCCCCTGCTTCCGTGAGCCTTTCGGGGAGGGTTCGAGCCGTGCGCCGAAGGATCTCACTCCTGCGGCCTGGATCATCCACGAGGTGCTCCGGCGTACCTTGCTGCCCCTTGTTAGGTTCCGCGAGGCGATCTCCCGTCTTCCGCTGTGGTTGCTCAGTTACTTGATTCAGCAGCGAGATTTTGATGTTATGGATGTCATTATTTGTGAGATGGAGGACACTGTGGCAGAGGGCATCGAGGCCTGCAGGCAGCTACCGTACACTCATTGGATCTCCTACATTCTTTGGAAAGTAGCTGCCACGACAGGATCTGACCCTGGCCAATCTCTTACCGGCTCCGCAACCGTGTTCCCTTCATATAACATGAGTCAGCTTTTGGGACACAGTCGGGATCACAGGCAGCAGCAGCAGCAGGACACCCCGTCTAGTTCGCGCCAGAGACCAGAGGTCCCCGAGTCCGCTCAGGAGCAGGACAAGGCCGTTCAGGCACTCGCAGAGCAGGAGCTAGAAGAGCTCAAGGGTGGTGCCACGTTCATCGCAGAGGACCCCACAGATAGCTCAGATGAGGACTACCAGCTCCCGCCTCGCTACCAGCTCACGACACTGAGGCTGGGACGTCTAGCACCTCCGATCCAGCGCTCCTTGCTATACTCGCACGGATGGAGGAGCAGCAGAGGACAGTTACTCAGGACGTCCAGCGGCTCGCCCAGGAGCAGCAGAGGTTGGCCCAGGCTCAGGCCCTAGCACAGCAGCAGGCACATGAGAGGTCTGATGCACTTCAGGGACAGATGATGGCACTCCAGCAGCAGACGCTCAGCTTCATGGAGCGACTGGCCAGTGGTCCTTCTCAGTGGCAGTGGCAGCAGCCCCCTCCCCAGCACCAGCTACAGTGGCAGCCACCAGTCCCACCCCAGCAGTTTGCTCAGCAGTCGTCGTTTGGTCAGCCTCCTCAGTTTCAGCAGTTGCAGTCTTTTGGCCAGAGCTCCTCTCAGTTCACCACATTTACCACACCGCCTGGAGGAGCTCCCATCTTCAGTCCACTGCGTACTGGTTTCACGCCCAGGCCGACAGAGTCCCTCTACGCGACAACTACCTCTGTGACATGGGACTTGTCGGCTACCTTCAGTGAGCTCACTGGCTTCCCTACGCCAGACCTACCGGACCCTGCTCACACGTCTACGGCTCCGATCACTTCCACTACTGAGACACTTCTGAGTTCCGTAGCTTCTTTAGAGCAGACCGAGCCTGTCCAGTCCGAGACTACCACCCTGGTTCAGCCTGAGTTGACAGTTATTCCTGAGCTTCCGCACTTCGATCCTCAGGTTGACACCGTTACTGAGACTGTGACAGCGACAGAGCAGACAGAGTCCACGCAGGCAGAGCAGCCAGAGCAGTCAGTGCCCGAGCCGACCCGGACGCTTCACCGCAGCTTCCAGTTTCAGAGGGTCAGCATGCTACTGGTGCTTCTTCTTCTGACTCTGAGGAGTATCTTCAGCAGTTTGAGTTTACTCAGCGCTCTCCGGAGACGGCACCTGGCTCGTCTGCACCACCTCTGCCCTCTGACGCTTAGTTTGGCGCTTGATGCTAAAGGGGGAGAGTGGCCGAGTATAGCGATAGGGGGAGCGATGTGAGAGGGTTTCGATATCTTATGTTGTGTTACTTTCACATACGCTCTTTACTTATCGTATCTTTTGTGCATGTTTATGTGATATACTTATGCTATGGACCTTTATGACATGTATGTGCTCACTATGATATATGATATGACATGTCATTTCGCCTTACTCGATTACTTTTGCTCAATTCTCATTTGTTATGTATTCAAGCTCTTTACTCTTGCACTTGATATTCACTCTAACTTGTTGAGTGCAGGATGATGGCATGACATGTTTGAACTTGCCCCTAATCAATTTCTCTTATTTATTGCAAGTTCATACATGTCATGATTTAAAAACCTCTTCTCTCTATACTCGATCTCGTGTTGTCATCAATCACCAAAAAGGGGGAGATTGAACGCATCTTGGCCCCTAGTGGTTTCAGTGATTGGATGAAACACAAGATTACTGTGACTAACATGTGTTTTGCAGAAACAGGATTGAGTTAGGTCATGGTAATGGCGACGTTATGGGCATATGGAGTTCATGTCCCCTGGCGATGGATATCATTTCGGTTTTCAAAGGACGGACGACGAAGACGGTGGTAGACTAGGCTAAGGGTCATATGTGTTGGAGGAGACTTAGGTAGTCTTAGGTCTTTGTTTTTCCTTTGGTCGTACTATAAAGGGGAGCGTGAATCAGTAGCTTGACCTAGATAAGACTATTGAGGTAGGTGTGGTGCACACTTGTTATTTCATAGCCCTAGGTAGCTCAGAGAGATGCCTTAAGTCGAGAGGATCAAAAGTCGTTTAGGCCGCGTCGCGATCCGAGTTGAGTTTGCCCTTGTTATGGGCATCGGACGCTGGCCAGGTGGGCATCGGACGCGTCCGATGCTCACCCCGACTAGGGTTTAGTCTGGTGCGTGGCATCGGACGCGCCGATGTGTTCATATTGGACGCGCCCATGCCACTGTTCACGTGCGCGTGAACTGGACGCCGCATCGGACGCAGGCATCGGACGCTGAGGGCCAGCGTCCGATGGCCATCCAGAGAGGTTCCAGAGAGGGTAAATCCACATCGGACGCGTCCTAGCATCTGATGTCCCTTTAAACAGTCTGACAAGAAGGTACAGTAGACCGTTGGACGAGGTCATCGGAGCGTCCGATGCTAGGCATCGGCGCGTCTGATGCCCCCGCAGAATGCCTGTCTTGTGCTGTTTTTGGATGGCCGGTTGGGGGAGTATATATACTTCCTTGCCTCCATCCATTTGAGTGTTCTTGCCACTTCCATCTGCTGAGAGACTCATTGTGAGTGTGAGATAGTGCAAGAGCCCAAGTGAGGTTGAGAGAAAAGCTAATTGTGAGAATTAGACACCTCCTAATGAGAATTGAGTAGCAAGTGTGCATCCATCCATCTCTTTGGCCTTGTGTTGGTCAAGTGAGAGTTCTAGCTTGTTACTCTTGGTGATCGGCATCACCTAGACGGCTTGGTGGCGATCATGAAGCTTGGAGAGCATCCGGTGGCATTGTGGATGACCCAAGCAAGCTTGTGACCGGTAGTGAGCGATTCACCGGGCCAGAGTGGCGAAGAATCAGCTCGTAGTGAGCACTTGATCCTTGCGCGGATCAAGGGGGAGCGATACCCTTGCGCGGGTGCTCCAACGAGGACTAGGGGGTGTGCCGACACCTCGATACCTCGGCAAAAAAATCGTCGAGTCATCTCTACTCTTTTACCTACGCATTTACTTTCAAGCAATTCAATTCCGCATTACTACTTGTTGTTCATTCTATATTGAATTGCTTTGCTAGAGTAGGAGTGGCATAGTCTTGATCTCTTGTGTGGTAAAATAAAGAGAAACACACTTCTAGGCACTAGGGGGTTAATTGGGGCTTGATAGGTTTTATTCTTGCAAGAAGTTTTAGAAAAGCCCAATTCACCCCTCTCTTGGGCATCTTGATCCTTTCAGCACGCTCAGCCGAGAGTAATCTTTTTATATCTTGTACAGTGGGTTCTACGGTCACTGGGAAACAATTTATGTGCGTACTATGTTTGCGAGTTCCTGACGGTGTATGAAAAAAGAACTCCTCTATAGAGTCAGCAAGTACGTAACATGTAAATGAATTTATTTTATTTTTTTTGCTTTTACATAAATATTATGTATGCTAATACTTTCTTTTTCTTTTAATCCAAATTGAAGGAGACATGGTTGAAGAACCAGGTGATGGATAAGGTCCACCTCAAAGCAATTCAAGAGACCATCGCGGGCTTCATTAACGACCATGTCCTTAAGTCTGGCACCGAGTATTGGTTTAACAAAGATGAACCAATGAAGCCAAACCAAGACGAACACTTGTATGACCTCTAAGTCAGGAACAATATTTGTGTTGTAAATATCAAGTTAAGGATGAATGATGGATAATGTTGTATATTTTATGTACATATGTATAGCTCGATCTATAATATATATAGTTTCATATTTCATTTGTGTGTAATTGTAAAGTTTATGTGTTCATATATATTTATTAGCAGCGAAGAATACGAATTTGAAACCCTAATAGAATATATTAGTAGCGAAGAATACGTATTAGAAACCCTAATGTAATTGTAAAACCAAAAACAATAACCATTGAAAAGAAAAGAAAAAGAAAAAAAAAGAGGCGGCCTCTTTAGCCCCGGTTAGTAATACCAACCGGGACTAAAGAAGCCAGCAACCGTGGCTCGGCTGGAGACCTCTTTAGTCCCGGTTGGTATTACCAACCGGGGCTAAAGGTCCCGGGCGAGGGAACCGGGGCTAAAGGTCGGACCTTTAGTCCCGATTCCTTAGCCCCGGCTCCATGCCCGGGGCTAAAGGCCAAAATGGCCCGAGGGTAAAGGTCCATTCTCCAGTAGTGTCCATTGATGAATCCAGAGCCATTTTGATAAATTGTTTGGCAAAAACGGCTTCATATATAGAGCTCCTTAAAACATGCTCTCACATACGGCGAGGTGAAGCCGAGTGAAGCCACTATTTTTGGCTTCACCTGTCACATATTCTTTGTGAGAGCACGATTTTAGTGGCTCTTGCGTGAAGCCGTTTGGTTTTACCCTGTTTGGCACAAAACAGCTTCAAACGGCTTTAGGAGCCGGTGGAGAAGCCGTGCCAAACGGGGCCTTAGATCGAGTGAGATTATGGTTAAGTTTTATTAGTTTTGGAACTAACTAATTTCATTACTAAAAATAATTCTAGAAAATCTAGAATTACTATTTGAGCCATGAAAATATTCCAAAAATTTTGAGAAAATTCCCAAGATACTTTTTAAACATGAGGAACGCAAATAGAGTATTTGAAGCTCATGAAAATATAGTTTTGGAGTATCTAAAAATTAGATTACGCTCACAGATAAATGAGACAAGTTTCCGGAAAAAAAATTCCTGAGAAGTTTATGTAGATAGACCGATAGATGAGAACTCAAAGAAGTGATGATTTTGGAGCACAATAAAAAGGATCTTGAGAAACTCCAACAGGAGAGTAGAGTTGGAACAACAAATTTGATTTTTGGAAACGACGGAAACATGCTAGATAAAGATAGACAACCTATCAAACGCGTTTTGAAAACCCTACCGACTCACAACACAAGCTCAAACAACATGCAACACACATCAAACAAAAACCCATCAAATTAGTTTAGAAAAAAAATTAAAAATTCTCATTTTACTACAACTAAAGTGGCACTAGCTCAGACTAAACTTGTTCAATTTTATACAAATATTAAAATTATTTATTTTATTTAGTGTTTTCTATGCACAACCCAAAATTAGAAATTTTGGGGTGTGACAAAATTGCATAGAAACCTTTGGTTGCTTGCACAAAATGCTTAGCGGAGGAAATCAATTATGATGTAAATAAAAAATGAATTTTTATGCATAGAGAACTTTTAGCAAAATCTTAAATTTAATGCATTGGCATAATGGTGTCTGAGAAGTCTCAACTCATGTTCCTCTCTTCATTGCAAGCGTAAAAATAATAGCACAAGCACATAATTTTCTAGAACTAGTGGCCGACATCTCTACAAATTTGTTCCAACAACGTATAGAATACATACCCTGTTATAATTTAGCCATGCATAGAAACTTACGCACACAAGTATAGGGACACAAAAATCAGCAAACAAAACAATAAAGATGCATTACACAAACAATTTCTATACATGGAGATACTGAAAGGCAGACATGCCCGTAGATCATAGGTAGTTGCAAAGCTCAAGTAATGAACTATTCTGCATTCATTTTACCAATAAACTAGTCCAACTGTTGCGTGAAAGTGATGTTGCATACACAATAAGACTGAAGTCGCTATCCTGTTCACCCGAGATTTAGAAAAGCTACGCTCAAGCTACTATTGCTAGACTGATGCTGAATTGGTTGTGCCAAACTGCAAAACAGATACTGCCGCTACAGCTGCTAGGAAATAAATGCATTTCTTGCAAAGAAACCAAAGAACAAGGTAGAACTGAACATGCATTGCAAAGAGATACCTATACAGAACTGAACATGCATATATGTATATATACAATCCGAAAGTTGACAGCATTTGTCAGTAGAATACTACACGAACTGCATCAGAACATGCATTTACAGGCAAATGAAATGAACAATAAGACAAGAATACGCATGGATAACTAACTAGACAGCTATAACACAATTTACAGGAAAATAAATGAATCTCATTCACGCCGTGAATACAGAGACCTGCACAAGTCTTGACAGCAAGACTAGAAAATATTATAGGCACGCTCAACTTTGATTCCGCACACACATTAGTCATATTATTTTAATTGATAGAGAGAAGACGATACGCCTGTCAGTGCTGTCACCTTGACTATATGCAGTTTGGACGGTTGGTATACACACTTGCTCGACACCACCATCACAGCAGCGCTCGATGTTGGGGAGGCAACGAATCAGGTGACCAGATCTCGGAGCCAAGGCGGTGGCCATGCCGGAACTGTTAGATTTATTATGGGCCAAGCCTATTAATATATTTAATAAATCAATAACTTTACGGTGTGTAATTGTGGATTTAATGTTTGTACTGGATTGGAAGTTAAACGGGCGTTGACTCAACTTATATGGTGGAAATTATTCCATCTAATTTGAGAAGTTGAGAAACAGACATAGACATGCAGGCAGGCAGACAGGTGGGAGTGGCATGTTAATTTTTGTTAATGCCCATTAACTACAGGGGTTACAACTCTTCTCCATCATGTCTCCTGGCCTTCTGTATTCTATGATCTTTTAGCCTCCCTACTGGAACGTAGGTTCCTTTTACTCCATCTACAGGAACGTCCATTCTTTTACTGCACCTAAATATAGGAGCTGGACTCTCTCCTGTTAGTTGGTTTTCCCTTCCCGAGAGAACAAACATCATCTCTAGAACTCAATTCCGCTGCTTGCCTGGCATCTCCATCTCGCAACTCTGCGCGCACGGAGAAGCGAGAGGGCAGGTGCCTCCAGAGCTGGTGCCGTTCGAGACCTTGCACGGGGGATCGACAATTAGGTTTTTGAGGAGCGACTACGCGACTGCCCGAATCATCTTCGCCGCCGTTCGTCTTCTTTAGGAGGATCGCCGACGTCGTCTTCTTCTCGGCGGAGTTGCTGCTGCAAGAGGAGATTTCATCGTCTACTTTCCGGAGGACTTCATCTCCATCTACTGCGGTATGACCAAGGAAGTATGACTTCGAATTCGCTAAGGATGGGAGGGTACGAACTGTTCATCTTCTCTCTATTTTTCATAATTCGGAATATTGTTCTGTCATGTTGTTTAAGTAGTATTGTTGATTATGTTTTTAAGTAGTACTGTTGATTATGTTGCAGTAGTTGTTCTATATTGTTTCATAAGTTATGCAGTGCTGCTGTCTGTTTTATATTCTGAGTTGTTGTCTGCTACATATTTCTTGAATGTTGCAATAGCTCTGTTTCATTGTTTTAGTAGTTACTGCATATATGTTTCAGTAAGCCTGTTATGTTGTTTCATATGCTTTTTTGCAGTACATGATATAGTATGTTTTATTATCATTTATATGCTTTACATGCTTGTTGCACATATGTACCATACATTATGGTCATATGTGAAATCATGAATTCATTAGTCTATCAATTTATATATGTCGTCATCATAATGTTCATTTACAGAATTAAAATGACATGGAAATTGCCTTTATTTCTAACAATCCAAAAACCTAATTATAGGCATTTTGTGTCAGTGGTTTTGCTACCATTTTAAAGCCGGATGCTTTTGATGGGAAAAACTTCTTGGTATGGCGTGCTAAAATAGAATTGTGGCTAATCGCTA
This sequence comes from Coix lacryma-jobi var. lacryma-jobi, assembly GCA_009763385.1. NCBI lineage: Eukaryota > Viridiplantae > Streptophyta > Magnoliopsida > Poales > Poaceae > Coix > Coix lacryma-jobi. The sequence continues at coordinate 100,776,421 of CM019826.1, read as the reverse complement.
TGTCATATTTGAAAGGATCAAGATGCCCAAGAGAGGGGGTGAATTGGGCTTTTCTAAAACTTTTCATGATAATTAAATCCTATCAAGCCCAATTAACCCCCTAGTGCCTAGAATTGAGATACCCTAGAATCAACCAAGCAAAAGATCGACACAAAGACATTTCTACTCTACCATGGCAATTCAAATAGAGATGAACAATAAGTAAAGTGCGGAATTGAATTGCTCAAATGTAAATGCGAAGGTAAAGAGAGTAGAGATGACACGACGATCTTTTTTCCGAGGTATCGAGGTGTCGGCACACCCCCCTAGTCCTCGTTGGAGCACCCGCGCAAGGGTATTGCTCCCCCTTGATCCGCGCAAGGATCAAGTACTCACTACGAGCTGATTCTTCGCCACTCCGGCCCGGTGAATCGCTCGCTACAGGTCACAACATGGCTTGGGTCATCCACAAAGCCTTCGGATGATCACCAAGCTCTCCGATCGCCACCAAGCCGTCTAGGTGATGCCGATCACTAAGAGTAACAAGCAAGAACTCTCACTTGACCAACGCAAGGCTAATGAGATGGGTGGATGCACACTTGCTACTCTCTATTCACTAATGAGGTGTTTGATCGCTCAATTATCAAATCTCTCAACCTCACTAGGCCTCTTGCACTCACTTGGAATCACAATGTGTTTGGCAACCTTTCAAATGAGCAAGAGTAACAGCATGAATGAGGGGAAGGCATATTTATACCCCCCCAACTCGAAACATGCACGAAGGGGTAAGTCCAGCCAGTTTACGCACTGATCGGACGCACTGTCGGGGTGATCGGACGCGTCCAGTCAGTGCCCAACGGCTAACTGACGTTAGCACTAACACTCGTACGAAGTGCTGATCGGACGCTCTCATGCGTCCGGTCACCACTGACCGGACGCGTCCGGTCAACGAAATTGCTCTCTGGAACCTCTCTGGACGCGACCGGACTCACCACCCTGGTGCGTCCGGTCGAGTGCTGAGGAGCGTCCGGTCACAACCAGGCCCACCCCTCAGCCAACACTACTGACCACACACATGCCCCAGCGTCCGGTCACTAGGGTTCGAGTGTCCGGTCGCAATTTGAAGTCCAAAACGACTTCGGTTTGCGACGCTTTCTTCACGAACTTTCTTCCTTATGATCTTAGGGACCTTTCTAAGCTACCTAGGGCTTTGGTTAACAAGTGTGCACCACACCTAACTCAAAAGTCTCACCTAGGTCAAGCTACCCATTCAAACCCCTCTTAATAGTACGGTCAAAGATAAAACAAAGACCTATGCTACTCTAAGTGTCCTTCAACACCAAATGACACTTAGGACTAGCCTATCACAGTCTTCGTCGTCCATCCTTTGAAAACCGAACGAATTCCATCAATAAGGGGGCATGAATACCATAGTGCCCTCACGATCATCATTACCATGACCTAACTCAACTGTTTCTGCAAAACACACGTTAGTCATAGTAATTTACCGTTGCCATCCAATCACCGAAACCCACTGGGGGCCTAGATGCTCACAATCTCCCCCTTTTTTGGTGATTGATGACAACCTCAAGTATGTTTGAAAGAGAGGTGAGGTTTTCAATTGCTTGGTTCATATAAGCATGTGACAATAAGATCAAAAGGGGTTAGGCATGCTTATACGAACCAAGTCCACATAAGTACTCAACATAATAAGAATTAACACAAGTACTTATGAACACGCTCATTTATCGGAGTATAAGTGCGGAAGCAAAGTAAATGAGCATAATTAAGTGACATGTAGAAAATAACGAGTTAAGCATATCATGTTACAAAAAGAGCATAAACAAGTGACATGGAATATATAACAAGTGAAGCATATCATGTCACATCCAACATATCAAGTCACATCCAAAAGACATACACATATCGTACAAGTGCCAAAAGATAAACATGAGTGCATATGAGTGCAAGACCATACAAAAGAACCGAAACCCTCTCACAGGCTCCACCTATGTCTAACATACGCTCTCTCCCCCTTTGGCATCAAAGACCAAAACCTAAGGGTCGGAAGGCGGGACTGGAGCAGACGAGACGGGCGACGAGGTGCGCGGAAGAGTCTCAAACTGAGCAAGGTAAGCCTCCTCGTCAGACGACGAACTGTGAGCTGGCTGACCCTCGGACACTGGACGTGTAGGTGAAGCGGTCTGGGTCTGCTCAACTATCTCGGGAGCGGCCTCTGGCACTGGAAGGGCTGGCTCTGGAAACTCTGGTTGCGGAGGCTCTGGAACCTCTGACTCGAGAAGCTCTGTCGCTGGAGGAGGGTCCACTGTCTGGGTCACTGCCACTGACACGGTCATCGAAGTCTCAGGTGCTGAACTGACAGGCAAAGTCGGACTCTCAGAGACCGGGGGCTCGGACGACGCTACGGAAGAAGGTAGAGTCTCTATAGTACCAGTAGCTGGAGCAGGAACTGGAGCAGAAGGCACGGGCAACTGAAACACTGGCGGGGTAGGCAGGCCGGTGAGCTCGCTGAAAGAAGCCTCCAAACTCCTAGGGGTCACAAGAACCGACTCCGTCTGAGTTGGAGTGAAGCCTGAGTGAATCGGTGTGAACCCTGGCTGCTGCCCTGGCAAAGGTGAGAACCACTGCGGGTACTGTGGAAAGGGCGAGACCGTCGACGAAGGAACTACCGTGTAGAACGAGGTCGACGGCCCGGGCTGCTGTAGCTGAAACTGAGGCGGCTGAGGTAACTGTGGAAGAGCCGCCATCCTCTCCATGAAGGCAAGTGTCTGTGTCTAGAGCTGAATCATCTGCCGCTGGAGAGCGTCCTGGCGCTCCTGAGCCTGTGCTGCGGCCACTGCCTGTGCCTCTGCCAGTCAAGCCTGCTCCTGTGCCTATCATCGCTGCTCCTCTGCCTGACGCTGAACCTCCTCAGACAGTCGAGACTGCTGCTGCTCCATCCGAGAAAGAATAGCCAGGAGGGCTGGATCGGAGCCGGCCATATGCGAGGAGGAGGCCTCAGAGTCGTGAGCTCCCTGTGGTCGCACCCTCGGAAGAGGAGCGTAGTCGTCGTCAGTGCTGTCAGACGGAAACTCATCGTCGGGGTCCTCTCCCTCTGCCTCAAGTGCTACGAGCTCAGCCTCTGCCAACTGACTGACAGTCTCGTCCTGTTGTGCCTGTGTCTTTGTGACAACCGGCCTCTGGCGCTGACCTCTGGGACGAGTGTCTGGACGGTCCCCGGCAATCTGGCGAGTGTCGTACACGGGGAACTCCGTCGGGGACTGAAGGAGCTCAGGGAGCAGCGCCGGAATGATCCTCCGCAAGAGGTAGCAGATCAGGTGAGCATATGGGAGCTGTCGGTGACCCTTGAATCCCTCTGCCAGTGTATCCTCCATCTCAGAAAGAATCACATCCCAAATATCAAACTCCAGCTGAGAAACTAGGTGGTGAACTAGCAAGATCTGAATACGTGTCAGCCCCTCTCTGTAGCCTGTCCGGGGCAGAAGAGTGCGCCTCATGACCTCGTTCACGAGACGGGCCGTCGGCGTCAAGTCACGAGGACGCCGACTGGACCCCTCGCCGAACTGCTCCCGGAAGCAGGCACGAACCAAGTCTGCTGGTGGAATCTCTCCTACGTGTGGTCGCCTGGGTGGCTCTGTCTCGCCATAGCAAACTGTGTGCACCCTGGTCGGATACGCTGTCAGACCGAGGTACTCTCAGGCCCGGGCACTATAGAGCCTGTAGGACCTACCCCTAAAAGCAAAGTGGAGGAACCGGTGATCCGGGGAGATCCACAGGGACGCGTAAAACTGTCGGACCCAATCCTTAATGTACAGACCACCCCGCCCAAGAAGATCTTCTAAACCAGGTAGATATGACAACATAGCACGGATGGCCTCCCCAGCAACTGCAACTATCGTCTCCAGCGGGCAAACTCTATGTGGACGGATGTGGACGCCGCTGTTGACATAGGCTCGATAGAAATCCTCCTGAATCACAGTGTAGAAGCCCTCGGCGGCCTGAGGGTGCCTGGCAGCTGGGAACCACTCCTCGTACGGGATCAGGCGCAGTGCCTGTACCTGACGTGTTGTCGCAGCCCGCAGGTCCAAGTGCTCCACAGGTGGGGGACCCTGTTGAGAACATATATGATGAATGATTGACTTTGATGAGGAAGGTTTGAGGCTTTTACCCTGTTTAGTCCATATCTTGCTATGCGCTTATTGTTTATGACTAACCGGTGGCGTTGAGTTGTGTGGTGTTTCTGTGTTGGTGTGCGTGTGCGACATGTGTCTCTTGGCTGTGTTGATGTGCAGGTGTGGAGCTCGGATACAGTGGTCAATGGCGAGGTGAAGGTCAAGTAGAGACGTGCCGTACCGATGGACCGGGAGCGGTGAAGGATGGGCGTGCCGTGCGGCGGACGTGCCATGCCGAGGTACCCAGAGCGGTGAAGGGCGGACGTGAGGCTTGGACTGACGGACCAGAGGCCAGAGGACCAGCTCTGGTAGCTGGCACGTGGCATCGGCGAGCAAGAGCACATGGGGATGTGCGGTGCATCGACCGAGTCAGGACGACGGCGTCGCGTCACTTGGTGGGAGGTCGGACACGGGCTTGCGTGTGGCGCAAGTGCCGTCGGCCGACTCAAGGTAGATGGCGAAGGCATTGTGCCCGGCGTGGAGGCTGGACATGCGTCGGCATCGGTGCCGGTGGTCGGGGTGTACGAACCACATCCCGTCTACGGTGCGGGTTCGGTAGCTGAGCCTCAAAAAGCTACCATCGACGGTTTCCAGGTTTGGGCCTCAAAACCTGGGCGCGCGGGTTTCCGAGTTTGGGCCTCAAAACTCGGGATGGACGGTTTCCAGGTTTGGGCCTCAAAACCTGGGCTGGCGGGTTTCCGAGTTTTGGCCTCAAAACTCGGGGTGGACGGTTTCCCGGTTTGGGCCTCAAAACCGGGGTTTGGTCCGAAAGGACGGTCGACGCGTGGCGGCGTGGAGAGGCTGGCGCGGCGGCGAAGCTATCCATGAGTAGGCGCGGTGGTCGACGTGACGGCACGTGGCGGCATCCGGGAGGTCGCGTCGAGGCGAAGCTACCGGATGTGAGGACGTGGCCATCGGATGAAGATCGTCAGGACTGGACGGTTTTACCCCTGGGGGGTATTTGGGTTGAGTGCTTAATGTAAGGGCGTTTTGGTCATCGGACGTGCGCCTATATATATGAGGGGGCTGCTAGGGCAGCCGTATGCTTGGCAATCCTTGGGGACGGTGTCACTCTCATTTTGCGTTGTGTGAGAGGAGGCTAGGGTTGGGGAGAGACAGGCTCTTGTTCTTGAGCTTTTCGCCATCCAAGCTTTGATCTGCTGGAGTGGCTTGTAGCCCGACACCGAGTGCTTAATGAATCATCCATTCCTCTGAATCCAAGGGTCAAATTCGTGGTGGAATTCGTGTTTTGATTTTGTTCTTCGTGTTCTTCGCGTTCTCCTTTTTCTCCACGATTTTCTCCTCCCCCGATCTCCCTCTTCGTTGCGTCTTTTGCGATTCCGTTTGAATCAACTTGTTCTTTGATGTGAGGAGAACATTTCGACCGGAGGAATTCATCTCTACCCTCACGAACAAGTAGATCGAGCCGAAATCGTTTTCGTTCTTCGTTCTTCCCCTTTTACGGTGTTCTTCGGATTTCTCATGGTGTAGTTGGATTGAAGCGATGATATCCTAGGATTAGCTTCCCAACACGTAGAAGAACACTTGGGTGAAGTTTGGTCGCAGCCCCGTTCGATTTGGTGAAGATCCAATCGATTTTGGTTTTGACCCGAGCAGTTTTTGTGCTTTCTGGGAGATCGCGGACAGTCCGCCATATTGGCCGCGGACAGTCCGCCGTAGGCGCGGACAGTCCGCCAAGTTAGGCGCGGACAGTCCGGCCATCGGGCTCCAGCCAATTCAGTGGCTGCGCAGCTCGGTTGGTTAGGTCAACAGTCACCGGCAGACAGTCCGCCAGTGTTGGGCGCGGACAGTCCGGGCCTGAGCAGAGTCGTTCCAGCAGCTTTGCTGTTTTTCACGTTTAGCCGGCGGACAGTCCGCCAGGACCCACGGACAGTCCGGGGTCCTCATTGGACGCGGCTTCGGGCAGGCATCGGACGCTCTTCGTTCACTGTTCATGTGAACCGCGGACAGTCCGACGTGCAAACCGCGGACTGTCCGGGACCCGTCCAGCAGCTGTTGCAGAACAGTTTGTTTTTGGGTCTTTTGCCGGCGGACAGTCCGCCCTTGACCGGACAGTCCGGCACCAGCAGCCCGGACAGTCCGGGATCCTGCTGAAGAGTTGATTTTCAGTGCGTTGGCTCTCCCGGCTTTTCGGCTTTGTTTCTGGACTCCTCGTTTGCTCCTAGAGTTCACCTAGGAACCTCTCTACGTATCTTTGCTACTTGTTAGCATCGGTATTTGGAGGAATCCCGACGTAGCTCTCTATCTACGTTTGGAGTGGGTCTTTTAGGCACGAACTTGACTCGGAGTTTTGGGAGTTTTGTTTTGCTCCCTTGTGCGGTGCCTCGCTGTGATCCTAGGGATCATCCACCCTCTTTCTAGGGATGTGGGCATCGCGTTTGAGTCCGAAGCTTTTGGGGTTGATTTTGTTGGGACAGAGGTCGTAATTTCGAGAAGAAATTTTTAGGCTCCCATTCACCCCCCCCCCCTCTGGTCGCCTTGCTTTAGCATTTTCGGTCCTTCAATTGGTATCGGAGCCAGTTAAGGATCTCTCTACCTTAACCGGTTCCGGATCCGCGAAGGCGACCTTTTAGAGTGGTTTGGCTTCCGACGTGGTTTGTCGAGGTGTTGAAAGGTCCTAAATGGCTAGAGGGGGGGTGAATAGCCTATAAAAAATTCTACAAAAACACTTAAACAAACTTGTTATACAACTAAATGGCGTAGCAAAGATAGCGCTAGCTCTACAAAAAATGCAAGCCACCTATCCACAATAAGAACCACTACACAAGATAGGAAATCTAGAATAGCAACAACATATAAATATTACTTGCAAGAATGTAACAAGAATAAGTACGAGGGATAGAGGATAGTATACCGAGCCGGCAAGAGATTAATAAAGAATGCCAATGAAAACCACGGAGACAAGTTGACACAGTGATTTTTCCTCCGAGGTTCACTTGCTTGCCGGCAAGCTACGTCCCCGTTGTAGCGATACACCCACTTGGAGGTTCACGCGCTAATAGGCATCACACGCCTAACCCTCAATAGGGTGCCGCACAACCAACACAAGATGGGGATCCACAAGCTACGAGCAATCCACTAGAGTTACCTTTCGTGATCTCCCACGGGTAAGGTACAAGAAACCCCTTACAAATCACCGGGAGATGGCCACGAACAATCACCACTCGTGCCTTATCTCCTCCGCTGCTCCAAACCGTCTAGGTGGCGGCAACCACCAAGAGTAATAAGAATACCTGCAGCAACAACGATTCCCAAGTGCCACTAGATGCAAACTCACAGGCAAATGCACTTGGATCTCTCGATCTCACTTGGATTAGCACTAACAATCAAAGAGATCGGAGGGAGGGATTAGATCTTGCTCAAGAGGATGTTCAAGAAGTCAGAGAGTCAGCAAGCCCTCCCCAAACGCGGCCACGGCCTATATATAGAGGAGGGAGGGCGGCGGCCCGATCCCCACCTTTCTGCGCTCGGCCGGTAGTACCGGCCCCTCCTGGGCGGTAGTACCGGCCTCGGTCAAACTAGCCGTTTCCTTACTTTCCGCTGATTTAGGCAGACCACCGAACCTTGGTCGGTTCCTCCGGGCCCGGTAGTACCGGCCTTATGGCGGTACTACCGGCAGGTCATTTCCGGATCTACACAGAATGGATTCAAAACTTCCTCCAGACCTTTGAACTACCGACCCCCTGGTCGGTACTTCCGAGACCGGTGGTACCGGCCCTATGGCGGTACCACCGCCAGGTCAAATTTCATCCAACACAGAGAGCTCCGCAAACTGCCTCATGGCCTCAGTACCACCGACCCCGGTCGGTACCACCGCCGGCGGTAGTACCGAGCTTATAGCGGTACCACCGCCAGGCCAAAAACTCCCCAACACAGAGAAGGCTGCACGCAGCACCTATGGGCGGTACCACCGACCATCCTGGTCGGTACCACCGACCATACACAGAAAACTTCATTTTCTTCCCTGTGTTGATCCAAAACTGCTCCAACAACTTCTCCTTTGCAAATGTGCTAACACCACCAAGTGTATATCAACATGTGCATGTGTGTTAGCATTTTCACAATCATTTTCAAAGGATTCGAGTTAGCACACTAGGTCCTAATGCATATGCATGTATGAATTCACCTAGTGGCACTTGATAACCGCGATTACTGAGATATTCCCCTCTTAATAGTACGGCTATCTATCCTAAACGCACTCACACCCTCTATGGTGTCTTGAGTGCCAAAACAAAATTCCTATTTATACCTTTGCCTTGATCTCCATAGGATTTTGCTTTTCTCTTCTTCGTCTTCCAAATGTGAGGCACTTGATCTATCTTTTGGTCACCACAACCAATCATCATGATCGTCATTTAGCTCCCACATATGGTGTGTACCAACCTAGCTCATAAGCACTTCATGACATGGTTAGTACGCTAGGTGACATCAATTACCCAAAAACCAAACAAGGACTTTCAATCTCCCCCTTTTTGGTAATTGATGACAACCTTTTACAAAGATATATATTTGAAAATTTGAATCACCTCTACTAGTATTAGCTCCCCCTACATATGTGCTATAGTGTTTGGTTCAAGTTCGGCACATATGCATAGATATGAAATGTGGGAGAGTAATACTATCAGATGATGCTAAGGTGTAAAGAATAGACCTTTGAAGCGTGATACCAATCGGAGTTGCCAATTTTCATCATCCTTAGCACCATGGTTAGCTAGACTTAAAACAAACACTAGATACCTCATGAGATCAACATTATATGAAAGGATCTAGTACCACTTGTAAAAGCAAATTACATCTAGCTACCACTTATGCATGCTAGATACCACTTAGTGCACAAATCATCATTCAAAATCTATTTCTAGCATACATCACACAAGCATGTGTAACTTTTGCAATGCAATCACTCATATGAACATGCACATTCAAATGCAACAATAAGTTCATGAGCTTGCTCCCCCTACTTGTATGCTCAAATTTTAATTGATCCTCCCATTTGTTATACTCTACAGAAGTATCTTTGTAACCATTTCTCCCCCTTTGTCATTAAGTACCATAAAAGGCACACCAATTTTAGTAGGAGTCAAGTTAATCAATAGGGTGATCAAGTTCATAGTATGGTTCAACCTAGCAAACAAACATAAGATATTTAACACGGTTTGCTCTAGAGTAAGCTTCTTCACACATCTTTCAATGGTTATCTCACTCACGTCGGTTAAACACTTGAATGCTTGTTTCCAAGATCAAACACTAGGTTCACAAGCCCATAAACATGTCATATGCTACCACTAGATCATATCAAACATAGAAGCAATAGTGGTACCATATATACATCTAAATCATTTAATTTTCATGAATGAGCCTATAAGATGCAAGGAATGCCTAAATGGACTAAACATATCCCTAGCAAGAATGAAGGTCATGCCAAACAATTTTACCTTTGCTTTGTCGAAGGAGAGGCATGTCATATAATGGAGGGTGCATCAACTCATATTTGAGAAATCAAGTATGTTCAATTCATTTCTTAGCTTGCAAAATCTCTTTTCATCAAGTGGCTTGGTGAATATATCGGCAAGTTGATCATCGGTACCAACATTCTCAATTGAAATATCACCCTTTTGTTGATGGTCTCTTATGAAGTGATGGCGAATGTCAATGTGCTTTGTTCTTGAATGTTGTACTGGATTGTTGGTGAGCTTCACTGCACTCTCATTGTCACATAGCAATGGTACTTGTTTGAACTTGATTCCAAAATCATCCAAAGTTGCTTTCATCCATAGCAATTGTGCACAACAACTCCCTGCGGATATGTATTCAGCTTCGGCGGTTGAAAGTGCAACACTGTTTTGCTTCTTTGATGACCATGATACAAGTGATCTTCCAAGTAACTGACATGTACCTGATGTGCTTTTTCTATCAACTTTGCATCCTGCATAGTCAGAGTCCGAATATCCAATCAACTCAAAGTTTGACCCCTTGGGATACCACAATCCAACATTTTGTGTGTGCTTCAAATATTTCAATATTCTTTTAGTTGCCTTCAAGTGACTCTCTCTTGGTGAAGCTTGAAATCTTGCACACATGCATACACTAAACATGACATCCGGCCTAGAAGCGGTCACATAGAGTAAGCTTCCAATCATAGACCGATACAACTTTTGATCCACCATGTTGCCACTAGCATCACTATCCAAATGTCCATTTGTTCCCATAGGTGTACTAATAGCTTTTGCATCATTTAGACAAAACTTCTTGAGCATATCTTTGATGTACTTGCCTTGACTCACAAAAGTGCCATTCTTCATTTGCTTGATTTGAAGACCAAGGAAGTAACTAAGCTCTCCAATCATAGACATCTCAAACTCATTTGCCATCATATTTCCAAACTCTTCACAAAATCATTATTGCCGCTTGAATAGATTGAATTAAACATTCTTGAATCTCCTGTCATATGTTGAGTGCACCCACTATCAAGCACCCAATGCCTCCCTCCGGCTTTATAGTTGACCTACAAGAACAAATCAATTCTTTTTAGGTACCCAAGCCTTTTTGGGTCCTCCAAGATTAGTGACCAAACTCTTTGGTACCCAAATAGCTTTCTTCTTTGAGCCCACAATTGGTGTACCAATGAATTTAGCTTTCAAACCATTTACACCCTTGGTAAGTAAATAACAAGAATCAAATTTAATAGAGGATACTTTGGCATTCTTGTTCTTGTTCTTGCAATATTGCTCTATATGCCCACTTTGCTTGCATCTAGTGAAAAACCGACCATTGCTCTTCACAAAACTAGTCTTGTGAGTAGCAAAAGCCGCCTTGCCATTCTTGGGGGTATAGCCCAATCCCTCTTTGTTGAGAGAAAAACGTTGGCTACCCAAGCACTTAAGCAAGCGGGCCTCACCACCATAGGCTTTACCTAAGGCGTGAGTGAGCTCATTTACCTCCTTCTTCAATGTCTCATTCTCAACCATGAGTGAGGCATCACAAGTGAAGCCATCATCCATAGATGAAGTAGTAGTGGTAGATGATGAGCTACATGAAGGGTTAGTAGTAGCAATAATAATAGGCTTATAGAATGATTCATCAATTATATCACAAGTTATGCCTATGTCATTTGTTTCTATCTTCTCCTCTACTTTCTTAGTTTTAGCTTGATCAATTAGAGAGGAGTGAGCTTCCTTAAGCTTAGTGTGAGCATTGCCAAGCTCCTCATGGGCTTCCACTAGCCTTTCATGAGTAGCATTGAGCTCCTCAAAGGATTGCTCAAGAGCTTTTAGTCTCTTTTGCAATTCTTTGCACTCCTTCCTCTTTTTATCAAAGTGTTCTCTAGCATCATCAAGCATATCAATTAGTTCATCTTTAGTAGGTTCATCATCATCATCACTATCACTATCATCATCATTATCACTATTATCATCATCGGATTGTACCTTTGTGGCCTTAGCCATGAAGCACGATGGAGTGTCGAAGATAGAAGGCTTGTTGTTGATAGCAATGCTTGCAAGTACCTTCTTCTTGCTTGCCTTGCGGTCATCATCATCATTGTCTTCATCACTATCACTTGTGGATGCATCACTATCCCAAGTGACCATATATGATTGCCCCTTCTTCTTCTTGATGAACTCTTTCTTCTCCTTCTTGTCCTTCTTGTTGTCATTATCATCATTCTCACTGTTGTACGGACATTGAGCAACAAGATGGTCCTTGCTACCGCACTTGAAGCACCTCCTTGGTTCATCCTTGTTCTTGTATGAAGTCTTCTTCCTCCTTGCCCGGTAGCCCTTCTTCTTCATGAATTTGCCAAACCTTTTGACAAATAGAGCCATCTCTTCATCATCATCATCACTGTCATTTGAGCAGTTATCTTCGCTAGAATCTTCTTTCTTTGCTTTTCCCTTGCTCTTGGTCTTGGATGATGATGTGGCTTTGAATGCCACCCTCTTCTTCTCATCATTCTTTGCCTCTTGTTCATCTTCATCTCTATAGGTATCATCGGTCATCACATCTCCAAGTACTTGGTTTGGTGTCATAGTGTCCAAACCGCTCCTCACAAGCAATGTGACTAACATACCAAATCTCTTGGGAAGACATCTCAAGAATTTGTGAGAGAAATCTTTGTCCTTCACCTCTTCTCCAAGTGCTTTGAGATCATTGACAAGCACTTGAAGCCTATGGAACATCTCCGGTACACTCTCATCTTCATTCATCTTGAAGCTAGCAAACTTTTCTTTGAGAATGTAAGCCTTTGCTCCTTTCACCGCTTGGGTGCCCTCAAATGATTCTTCCAATTTCTTCCAAGCATCATACGCCATCTCCAAATTCTTGATTTGCTCAAATACTCTTTCATCAACAGCATCATGAATAGCACTAAGAGCAATGTCATTGTTTTGCATCTTTTCTTCTTCGGCGGGGGTGAGTCTCTCCGGGTTTGCAATCTCAATTTTGACATCTACAACTTGCCATATCTTTCTATTGATTGACTTTATGTGAGTGGTCATCTTTGCCTTCCAATAGCAATAATTTGTGCCATCAAATTTGGGTGGCCTTTTGGTGTTGTTGATATGAGCCATTTTGACACCGAAGGTTGTTAAGCCTTGAATAAACGGTGACCTTGCTCCGATACCAATTGAAAGGTCCTAAATGGCTAGAGGGGGGGGGTGAATAGCCTATAAAAAATTCTACAAAAACACTTAAACAAACTTGTTATACAACTAAATGGCGTAGCAAAGATAGCGCTAGCTCTACAAAAAATGCAAGCCACCTATCCACAATAAGAACCACTACACAAGATAGGAAATCTAGAATAGCAACAACATATAAATATTACTTGCAAGAATGTAACAAGAATAAGTACGAGGGATAGAGGATAGTATACCGAGCCGGCAAGAGATTAATAAAGAATGCCAATGAAAACCACGGAGACAAGTTGACACAGTGATTTTTCCTCCGAGGTTCACTTGCTTGCCGGCAAGCTACGTCCCCGTTGTAGCGATACACCCACTTGGAGGTTCACGCGCTAATAGGCATCACACGCCTAACCCTCAATAGGGTGCCGCACAACCAACACAAGATGGGGATCCACAAGCTACGAGCAATCCACTAGAGTTACCTTTCGTGATCTCCCACGGGGAAGGTACAAGAAACCCCTTACAAATCACCGGGAGATGGCCACGAACAATCACCACTCGTGCCTTATCTCCTCCGCTGCTCCAAACCGTCTAGGTGGCGGCAACCACCAAGAGTAATAAGAATACCTGCAGCAACAACGATTCCCAAGTGCCACTAGATGCAAACTCACAGGCAAATGCACTTGGATCTCTCGATCTCACTTGGATTAGCACTAACAATCAAAGAGATCGGAGGGAGGGATTAGATCTTGCTCAAGAGGATGTTCAAGAAGTCAGAGAGTCAGCAAGCCCTCCCCAAACGCGGCCACGGCCTATATATAGAGGAGGGAGGGCGGCGGCCCGATCCCCACCTTTCTGCGCTCGGCCGGTAGTACCGGCCCCTCCTGGGCGGTAGTACCGGCCTCGGTCAAACTAGCCGTTTCCTTACTTTCCGCTGATTTAGGCAGACCACCGAACCTTGGTCGGTTCCTCCGGGCCCGGTAGTACCGGCCTTATGGCGGTACTACCGGCAGGTCATTTCCGGATCTACACAGAATGGATTCAAAACTTCCTCCAGACCTTTGAACTACCGACCCCCTGGTCGGTACTTCCGAGACCGGTGGTACCGGCCCTATGGCGGTACCACCGCCAGGTCAAATTTCATCCAACACAGAGAGCTCCGCAAACTGCCTCATGGCCTCAGTACCACCGACCCCGGTCGGTACCACCGCCGGCGGTAGTACCGAGCTTATAGCGGTACCACCGCCAGGCCAAAAACTCCCCAACACAGAGAAGGCTGCACGCAGCACCTATGGGCGGTACCACCGACCATCCTGGTCGGTACCACCGACCATACACAGAAAACTTCATTTTCTTCCCTGTGTTGATCCAAAACTGCTCCAACAACTTCTCCTTTGCAAATGTGCTAACACCACCAAGTGTATATCAACATGTGCATGTGTGTTAGCATTTTCACAATCATTTTCAAAGGATTCGAGTTAGCACACTAGGTCCTAATGCATATGCATGTATGAATTCACCTAGTGGCACTTGATAACCGCGATTACTGAGATATTCCCCTCTTAATAGTACGGCTATCTATCCTAAACGCACTCACACCCTCTATGGTGTCTTGAGTGCCAAAACAAAATTCCTATTTATACCTTTGCCTTGATCTCCATAGGATTTTGCTTTTCTCTTCTTCGTCTTCCAAATGTGAGGCACTTGATCTATCTTTTGGTCACCACAACCAATCATCATGATCGTCATTTAGCTCCCACATATGGTGTGTACCAACCTAGCTCATAAGCACTTCATGACATGGTTAGTACGCTAGGTGACATCAATTACCCAAAAACCAAACAAGGACTTTCAGGTGTTGAGCTTTTGCTTTGCTAACACTAACGGTGCTTTTTGAAGTAGCACCTAGCTCTTCTTCAAGTATATCTTTGTCCTTCAGCATGAATGGTTCCATGGATGACATCTTGGGAAGAAGGAGGAGTGCAGTTGATGAGAGGGATCGCGAGGTGAACGATCTGCTGATCCTTCTACGAGATGACGAGCTTTCACCGGAGGATCTTCTATGTCAACTTGGCAAGGCCAAGAAAGGTACTCTCGCTTCGAGTCTTGTGACCTTGCAAAATATTTATGAGGCTCGATCTAGGAATGTTGAGCTTTGTAGTACCTTGCGTAGAAAGGTCGAAAAGTTGAAATGCTCCATTGCTAGTTTGAACTCTAGTGCATCTTTGCCTTGCACCTCCTGTAGTGACATGGTTAGGAAGAATGATGAGCTAAGCTTTTCCCTTGCTAGCTTAAAGTCTGAGAATGAAATGTTGATATCTAATGCTTCCAAACCATGTTTAGTTTGCACTGACTTAAGCAAGGACCTTGATTGTGCTAAAACTGAAATAGCCTTGCTAAAATTGGATGCTTTGCTACCATGTGTTTCGTGTGAGTCCTTGCTTGCTGAAATCAATAACTTAAAATTGACTCACTCCACATGTGTAGATGAACTTGAGCATGCTAGGGCTGAAATTATTGAGATAAATGCTAGGCCTTGTAGCTTGTGCTCTTTGAATAAAGTTGCTTGCCTTACTTCTTGTGCTAATCATGATTCGTTGCTTGATGTGAATGGTGATGTTTCTTCCACCGATTTCATTTGCACATCATGCATTGATTTGGAAAAAGAAGTTTTGGTTTTGAAGCAAATGCGCGATGATATGAGCGCTAAGTTGGTTGAGCACAATGATATGAGTGCCAACCTTGAGAGGGAAGTCGAGCTCTTGCGTACCACATATGCCGAGTGCATAAAAGAGGAGATGGAGAATCTGAAAAACACTCCTTGTGGTACTTGTGATCGCCTCATGTTTGAGAATGAGGTTTTAGCCAAAAGGTGCAAGAGCCTTTGTGCTAAGTCTTTTGAGTCACACATTTCTTCCAACTCCGATGTTGATATTTCCAGGTTTGCATCTTTGCAACCGGAGTTGAGTTCGTGTGTTGCGCGTGAGTCTTTTGACGATGGCACTAGTGTCAAGGTTTTGGATAGCTCTTCCATAGCTACTCCTAACCTTGCTGTTTCTTCGAGTGATGTCCAAGAAATTTCTCTTGACAAGGGTGCTTCTCATATTTTTGGGACTCGTCCTCCCAATCCGGTTTTTCATTGCACCTTTTGCAAGAAGGAGGGACATTCGCTCGATTTTTGTTTTCGCCGTGTCAAGCACGAGTGGAAATTCGAGTTAAGGCTTTTAGGAAGCCGCGTAACCTTTCCCATGGCACGTGTGCTCCTAGCGTTGGCACCAAGTTGGTGGTTGATGCTTCTTGCTCTAAGTCCCAAGGGACTTCTCACTTGTCGGAGAATGGTGTGCCTTCCAGTAGGCCTTTGTACCATTGCTCTTTTTGTGAGAAAGATGGGCATCAAGAAAGCTTTTGTTATCGGCGTGCCAAACGCTTGCGCCAAGCTCGCTCTTCTAGGAAGATGGTGGTTCATAGCCCTTCTCATGGCATGAACGCTTCTGCTCCTAGTAAGAAGCCCATTTTTGTTGATGGGATTTATGACTCCTTTTCTAGTGGGATAGGTCATGGTCGTGGACATGCTTCTAGTGCTTCTTCTCTTGGTCCATGTCATGCTTTTCATGATGCTTCTATTGGTTCTTCTACAAAGACCTTGGAAGATGTGTGCCTCTTTTCCCGTGGTACGACTCGTTCTTCTCCTCGAGTTGTCCTTTTGAGGAATGCTTCCAAGGGTGCTTCACAATTGCATTTGAACCAACATTTGCATCATGCTAACCCACATGATAAGTTGAGATTTGTGACCAAGTCCTGGATTCCCAAGCACATGCTTGCTAACCCTTCGGGATCCAAGACTCGGGTTACTTTGTCCTCTTGTGTGTAGATATGAGGACGCGGGGTGGAGAACATACGCATGATGGAGCTTGATCTTTTAGATGTGATCAAGATTTGATGGTTCTCTACACCCCGCCTAGATTTGCCTCCAAAGAGGCTTTTGCTACTCGGTGAGCATTCTTTTACACTCATACCTTGTACATCCATGTTCTATGCCTTGTGGTATGAGATGGTCTTTTATGTGCTCACTTGTATAGTTGTTACATGTACATTTTCTTTTGTATCATGTTTTTGCTTTAGTCTAGCCTGTGCTATCTTGTATATCATGTCATGCTAGCTTTGTGTACAGCTTTGGTGGTTAATCCACTTTTCATGCTAGTCTGTGATCCTCATGAACATTATGCCATGCTTTACCTTATTTCTCCATGAGCTTTACATGTATAGGTATGATGTTCATTAGGTGTCACTTTTCAGGTGTTAGTTTTGTGTAGCTACATGTACCCTGTTGATATGTTTAGCTTGAGCACTAGTCTTTCCTCAATTTTATCACGTTACATGCTTTTGGATCTATTGCTATCATTATCTTGCATTGTAGCATGTGTTGAGGCTTAGGCTATGTTTGGGTTGATCATGTCTATAGGCTGCATTTTGGTATACAGTGCTTTATCCTGTTGCATGGTAGTCTTGACTAGTTTGAGTTCAGATCTCCTGGCGGTATCATTCATAGGTAGACCTCTTTTTGTTGAGAGCTTACCTTATGCTTTTATGTGACTAACCGTTTTCGTGGAGACCTTGAGGTCACACTGGACGAGACAATGCCTTGTGCTTTCTTCTGCTTTTAAGTGTGCAGGAGAGCAGGAGCCTGGAGAGAGCATTTTGGCTCACGGACCCGATCCCACTTCTTCCACGACTTGGGGCTCTGTTCGAGCAGCTCTTCAGCGAGCACTAGCAGCACCTGGGAGAGCGACAGCATCAGGCGAGGGGGAGACGACTTCGGCGAGGCAGATGCCCCGAAGATTTCAGCAAGTTCAGGCGTCCCCTCGGGCATCACACCAGCAGGCGGTCATGCGCTTCATGAGGTACCTCCTACACACTTCTGAGTTCGGTTTTTGGTACACTCCTTCTTCGACCTCTTTCTGCTGAGTGATCTTTTCGATGTGGATTTTGCTGGTTGTCGCTTGAGCATTTCTTGGCTCTTTTATTTGTGAGTTTGGTGTGTGTTTCTCTTTTAGTTGGGGAAGCATTTTGCTTGATGTATCTTAGTTGGATTTCTCCGATACCCTTTTGTTTTGGGTTTTCCTTTCTAGGCTAGTTTTGCTTTGTCCTTGATAGACTAGCTTTTGCATGCATTTCATGATGTACACTAGTGCATTTTTTAGAGCTTCATGTTTAGAGCAATGAGAATGAGATTATGCTCTTTTTGGTATGCCTTGTTTATACATGATGATGCTTGTAGCTTAGGCTCTTTTTGATCACTTGATACATGTTATGAGCTAAGCTATTTTTGCAAATGGTGAACTTGACTAATCAACTATGAAACTTTTAATTTGTTCACCATTGAGTTTGGCAACTAGCATGGGTAGGATGTGTTGAGATCACTTGTGCTATCTTTTGTATGCTAGGTTGCTATGTCTCTTGCACTGAGTCATTCACTTGCTTGGTTTGTTCATATTTACCTTGTGCTTAAAATTTGATCCAAGTCTTAGTGAAATGAAAAATCGAGATGGGATTGCATGTGTCAGCACCTCACAGTATCGAGACTGTTTCTCATTGCACATTTGAGTTAAACTTGAGCCGTGTAGTGTAAGACCGAAACCGGTGCTTTAAGCTTCTGATTGCTTTTGTTGCATAGGCTTAGCCCGGTTGAAAAGTTAGGCAATGACCATGCTTTTAACCTCTCGCAATCACATGCTTTAATATGAACTTGTGTTAATACCGCTGAAATCTCCGATAAAATATTGAAAATAACACAAGTCTATGCTTCACTCTATTGCATGATGATTGAACTTTGCTAGGGGTAGTTCACCTTGTATACTTGAGTTAGCACTTGGTTGATTTCCTGTCTATTCATGCTAAGTGCTATTTTAGTGGTGGACTCCTTCTCAAATGGCTTAAAACTGCTCATGTGCTTAATTGTTCATATTTCGTATTCATTTGATCAGTTTGAGCCTTTGCTAGCATTTGTATTGTTTGCTACACCTTCAGGGCAGCACCCTTTTGAGCATCTTTTCATTCTGATTGCTATACACTTGAAGCTGTTGCATTGTGCATATCATGCATTTTAGCCTAGTGTACATACCCCCAGCTCCGATACACTTTGTGGTCACTTCAGTGCTTTTCATAGCCCCCATATGCTTTTGGTTGATGACTTGTCTTGTGTTTGTGTCCATTTTGTGAAAAAATGTCAAAACTCCTCAGCATGTTCCCTTTTGTCAAGGGGGAGAAGCTGTTTGCAAGGGGGAGTTTGTGTGTTTGGCACAACGGGGAGAGTCATGCATTTTGGGGAGAGCTTTGAGCAAGGGGGAGTTTAGCTCTTTTATGTTCTTCTTCACTCGGTATAGCTCTTTTATGTGTCTCAATTGGTATCCATCTCTTGGTATGGAATGCAATTGGTGTCATGAGCTTTGTGCATAGCTTTTGTATATAAGCTTGATTTCAGGGGGAGTCGCTTTTGTCTTGCTGCTTCTCCGCGTGCTCTGAGTGTTTGTGCTCCATTTAGTGTTGAGCCTCTCTTGTGGTTCTTCTCAGTCGGTATCTAGCCTGCTAGTCGTGTTGAGCCATTTTTGCCTCTGTCTAGAGGGACTAGCAGTTTTTGCTTGGTATTTTCGATTGGTTTAAGACCCTTTAGCTAGTTGCGTCGAGCCTATGTGCCTCTGTCTTGAGGAGCTAGCTGTTTTTACCAATTCTTGGCTGATTGTGATTTGTTGCATTCTAATGCGTTGTTTCAGCCTCAATTGGTATCGAGCCTTGAGCTAGTGGTGTTGAGCCTTTTCTGCCTCTTCTTGAGGACTAGCTCATTTTTGACTTGGTTGCGTCGAGCCGTTGCCCATGTCTTTGGGAACCAAGTTTTTCGCTCTGTGTGACCGAATTTTACTCTTTGATGAGTTGCTGCTCCGATCCCTTACTTGCTTGCGTTGAGCCGTTGCCCATGTCTTTGGGGACCAAGTTATGTCTCATGACAAGTGATTTTGTTCTTTGCCCTCCGATGGCTTTTGATCACTTGAATGAGATTTTCGGTTATGGTATCTCAAACCATCTCTTGTGCCTAGTTTTTGTCAATTCAATCATCAAGGGGGAGAAAGAGAAAGAGAGAGAAAAAAAGGGGAGAAATTGACCCAAAACCAAGTGGATAAGTACCTTGGTCTCTCTTTTGTGATGATTGTTTGACAATTTATTTGAGATTGGTTTTCGAGTGCCTTTTGGGTTTCATGAAACTCTTGTTTATCTTGACTCTTCAGTTGTGTGGAGGCCTTGCCCGCTTTTCCTGTTTCTTTCGGGACCGAGAGCTTTTATTTGGAGTTTTCATGACCCTTCCTCATTTCAAGTAGCCTTGTGTTCGCTTTTGCTTGGCTTTTGGGCACTTGGATGAGGCTTGCCTTCAAACCCTTCCTTTGTGGTTTATTTTTAGTCAATGCATTCATCAAGGGGGAGATTGAGAACATATATGATGAATGATTGACTTTGATGAAGAAAGTTTGAGGCTTTTACCCGGTTTAGTCCATATCTTGCTATGCGCTTATTTTTTATGACTAACCGGTGGCGTTGAGTTGTGTGGTGTTTCTGTGTTGGTGTGCGTGTGCGATATGTGTCTCTTGGCTGTGTTGATGTGCAGGTGTGGAGCTCGGATACAGTGGTCAATGGCGAGGTGAAGGTCAAGTAGAGACGTGTCGTGCCGACGGACCGGGAGCGGTGAAGGATGGGCGTGCCGTGTGGCGGACGTGCCATGCCGAGGTACCCAGAGCGGTGAAGGGCGGACGTGAGGCTTGGACTGACAGACCAGAGACCAGAGGACCAGCTGTGGTAGCTGGCACATGGCATCGGCGAGCAAGAGCACATGGGGATGTGCGGTGCATCGGCCGAGTCGGGACGACGGCGTCGCGTCACTTGGCGGGAGGTCGGACACGGGCTTGCGTGCGGCGCAAGTGCCGTCGGCCGAGTCAAGGTGGATGGCGAAGGCGTTGTGCCCGGCGTGGAGGCTGGACATGCATCGGCATCGGTGCCGGTGGTCGGGGTGTGCGAACCACATCCCGTCTACGGTGCGGGTTTGGTAGCTGAGCCTCAAAAAGCTACCATCGACGGTTTCCAGGTTTGGGCCTCAAAACCTGGGCGCGCGGGTTTCTGAGTTTGGGCCTCAAAACTCGGGATGGACGGTTTCTAGATTTGGGCCTCAAAACCTGGGCTGGCGGGTTTCCGAGTTTGGGCCTCAAAACTCGGGGTGGACGGTTTCCCGGTTTGGGCCTCAAAACCGGGGGTTGGTCCGAAAGGACGGTCGACGCATGGCGGCGTGGAGAGGCTGGCGCGGCGGCGAAGCTATCCACGAGTAGGCGCGGTGGTCGACGTGACGGCACGTGGCGGCATCCGGGAGGTCGCGTCGAGGCGAAGCTACCGATGTGCGGGCGTGGCCGTCGGATGAAGATCGTCAGGACTGGACGTTTTACCCCTGGGGGGTATTTGGGTTGAGTGCTTAATGTAAGGGCGTTTTGGTCTTCGGACGCGCCCATATATATATGAGGGGGGCTGCTAGGGCAGCCGTATGCTTGGCAATCCTTGGGGACGGTGTCACTCTCATTTTGCGTTGTGTGAGAGGAGGCTAGGGTTGGGGAGAGACAGGCTCTTGTTCTTGAGCTTTTCGCCATCCAAGCTTTGATCTGCTGGAGTGGCTTGTAGCCCGACACCGAGTGCTTAATGAATCATCCATTCCTCTGAATCCAAGGGTCAAATTCGTGGTGGAATTCGCGTTTTGATTTTGTTCTTCGTGTTCTTCGCGTTCTCCTTTTTCTCCACGATTTCTTTTCTCTCCCCCGATCTCCCTCTTCGCTGCGTCTTTTGTGCGATTCCGTTTGAATCAACTTGTTCTTTGATGTGAGGAGAACATTTCGACCGGAGGAATTCATCTCTACCCTCACGAACAAGTAGATCGAGCCGAAATCATTTTCGTTCTTTGTTCTTCCCCTTTTACGGTGTTCTTCGGATTTCTCATGGTGTAGTTGGATTGAAGCGATGATATCCTAGGATTAGCTTCCCCAACGTAGAAGAACACTTGGGTGAAGTTTGGTCGCAGCCCCGTTCGATTTGGTGAAGATCCAATCGATTTTGGTTTTGACCCGAGCAGTTTTTGTGCTTTCTGGAGATCGCGGACAGTCCGCCATATTGGCCGCGGACAGTCCGCCGTAGGCGCGGACAGTCCACCAAGTTAGGCGCGGACAGTCCGGCCATCGGGCTCCAGCCGATTCAGTGGCTGCGCAGCTCGGTTGGTTAGGTCAACAGTCACCGGCGGACAGTCCGCCAGTGTTGGGCGCGGACAGTCCGGGCCTGAGCAGAGTCGTTCCAGCAGCTTTGCCTTTTTCACGTTTAGCCGGCGGACAGTCCGCCAGGACCCACGGACAGTCCGGGGTCCTCATCGACGCGGCTTCGGCAGGCATCGGACGCTCTTCGTGTCACTGTTCATGTGAACCGCGGACAGTCCGACGTGCAAACCGCGGACTGTCCGGGACCCGTCCAGCAGCTGTTGCAGAATAGTTTGTTTTTGGGTCTTTTGCCGGCGGACAGTCCGGACTCCCAGGCGCGGACAGTCCGCCCTTGACCGGACAGTCCGGCACCAGCAGCCCGGACAGTCCGGGATCCTGTTGAAGAGCTGATTTTCAGTGCGTTGGCTCTCCCGGCTTTTCGGCTTTGTTTCCGGACTCCTCGTTTGCTCCTAGAGTTCACCTAGGAACCTCTCTACGTATCTTTGCTACTTGTTAGCATCGGTATTTGGAGGAATCCCGACATAGCTCTCTATCTACGTTTGGAGTGGGTCTTTTAGGCACGAACTTGACTCGGAGTTTTGGGAGTTTTGTTTTGCTCCCTTGTGCGGTGCCTCGCTGTGATCCTAGGGATCATCCACCCTCTTTCTAGGGTCGTGGGCATCGCGTTTGAGTTCGAAGCTTTTGGGGTTGATTTTGTTGGGACAGAGGCCGTAATTTCGAGAAGAAATTTTTAGGCTCCCATTCACCCCCCCCCCCCTCTAGTCGCCTTGCTTTAGCATTTTCGGTCCTTCACCTGTGGCCTCGGAGGGGGTCGACCACCCCGCCTCTGCCCCTCAGGTCGAGGAGACACCTGAGTGCGTGAGCGGGTGGACCTGCGGAGGGGCTGCTGAGCTGGCTGCTCCTCTGTCTGACCCTCTGTCTGGGTCTTTGTAGCTGAACTGGGCTCTGTAGCTGAACTGGGCTCTGGAGCTGACCCACTCGCTGTAGCGGCTGCAAGAGCTGAAGCTACCTCTGATGGGAACTGAAAGTCGGGATGGAGGACGTCAGCCGGGTCGTCGAGAGAGTACTCGTGACCGCGAACCCGGACAATGCCGCCCTCTGTCTGAAGCAGTGCCTGAACTTGCTGCTCCGTGAAGAGGTCACGAACCCGCTGACTACTCTGCTGACCACTGCCCTGACTCTCCTGAGCTGAAGCCGGGTCTCGAATACAAAGACCCCCTGCCTGACCGCCCTGCTCTGCCCTCTCGGCTGCTCGAGCTGCTGCTAGAGCTATCACGGAGTCACGGTCTAGACGCTTGCACTTCTTGGAGATGAGCTTCTGAGACCGCTTCCCCTTGTCACCAAAGGGAGGGCGCGAGGGAGGAGGATCGGCCCCGGGACCTCCGCCAACATTCTTGCAGCGAGCCATCGCTACAAGAACAGAAACACTGCCACCAACTGCCACTGACTAGACCCACTGCCACTGAGAATCACTGCCAAGCAAACAGAGGACTGGACTGAACCTCAGAGGCTTGGCCTCGTTCCGTATCCGCGAGCTTGGCCCCGGATTTAGCTGTCATTGCCACACGGCTCACTGACACGGTCCCGACTCGCTAGAGAGAAGAAGACCTATCGGAAGCAAAGCAAAAAGGAAAGAGAGATACGAGGCATGGCTTTGCTACCTGACGAGACACGATGAACCGACGAAGCGGGGTTAAGATATCGACACGATCGGGCACCAAGATGTCTCGCCGGAAGGATCTACGCAAGAATAAGGGGGAAAACAGGGTAAGTTTGGCATGAACGGGTGAAAGGAACATTTCGTCGAACACCTTGAGGGCAGCGGTTAGAGGGAAGGAGGTGGAGCTCACTGCGTAGGACGTGGCTGGCCGAGGAGGTGCTCGCCGGAGGAAGAACACGATCAGTGTGAAGCAGAGCACCGGCGAGGAGCAGATCCGGCAAGGTGAGCGCCGGCGGGGCGTTGAGCTGTGGCGCGGGGATGGGGTGCGGCGGCGCTGGCGCGGACAGGAGTGGCGCGTCGGTGCGGGCGCGGGCGCGCGAGGAGGCGACGGCGCGGGCGCAGCGAGGAGGCGGTTGCACGGTGCGAGTGCGGGCGCGGTGGTGCGGGCAGCCGGCGGTGCGGAGGTTAGGGCACGGCGGAGACGGAGCGCGGGCAGGGATGAGGACAAGGAAGGGCGGCCCCACATGTCGGTTGGATAAACAAACTGCGCACCTTAAGTTTCGACCGGACGCACTGAAGAGTGACCGGACGCACAAGGCCCCAGCATCCGGTCACAAACAGAGAGCTCCCGAATCCTAAAAACCGCGATCGGACGCGTCCTGTCGCACACGACCGGATGCACCGAGCGTCCGATCAACCGGCTGCAGACGCCGGACGCACGCGCGAACTGCTGACCGGACTCGCCGAAGACACTGTTCACCTGCGCGTGGGGTGAACTGACCGGACGCACCGGGAGCGTTCGGTCGCAGCGTCCGGTCACAGGGAAAACCCTGTTATGACTCGATTTTTCGTGCCGACTTCTCCCAACCAAGTTCCAACTCAAATAAGAAGCAAATAAACACCAGTTGGAACCAAGAGAGTGACCTCTCTCAAACCCTCAAATTTTTCAAATATTTTGCCATAGGCTAACTTAGTTTCTAGATTAAATAGGCAATAAAACTTCCGAGGAGACAACGTGTGGCCACCAAACTAGGGGTCTTAACCAATTGGAGCCTCAAATGCTCCCCCTAGCGGTGGACGAACACAGCGGTTGCTCAAAGCATAACCGAAAAGAACGACAAAGCAACACATGCATATGCAATGCAATACGGAATTTGAATCTAGGTTGATTGTCAAGTTTGCTCATGGGTAAGCTTCTTCACACGCTTTTTAGGGCGGATATCTTAACCACATCTGACAAGCCTATGTGCAAAGCACATTTAAACATGGCATATGATACAATGCAATGCAAAGACAACCCCCATTCACCGTTTGATAAAGTTACTTAGATCAAGCACATTAAGCTCACTTCGCAATCTACAAAGGGTGTTCTCATCTAGGGGTTTTGTGAGATATCCGCCAATTGATCTTCGGTTCTAACTCCCTCTAAGGATATGTCTTTCTTGGAAACATGGTCTCTAAGAAAGTGATGACAAATATCTATGTGCTTTGTGCGAGAGTGTTGAACCGGGTTGTTAGCAAGCTTAACCGCGCTCTCATTGTCACACAACAAAGGTACCCTTTCAAGAACAACACCATAGTCTAAAAGGGTTTGTTTCATGTAAGGATTTGTGCACAACAAGCACCCGCGGCTATGTATTCCGCCTCAGCGGTAGACAAGCCACACTATTTTGCTTCTTTGAACTCCATGACATTAGTGATCTCCCAAGCAAATGGCACCCTCCGGATGTGCTTTTTCTATCTACTTTGCAACCCGCGTAATCCGAATCGGAATACCCAACGAGTTGGAAGTTAGCTCCTTCGGGATACCAAAGGCCAATGCTTGGGGTGTGCTTTAGGTACCTAAGGATTCTTTTCACCGCTACAACAAGATGTGATTCCCTAGGATCGGCTTGAAACCGAGCACACATGCACACACTAAACATGATGTCGGGCCTAGATGCGGTCAAATATAACAAGCTACCAATCATAGAGTGGTAGAGAGTTTGATCAACCGGGTTGCCTCCCACATCTAGGTCGAGATGTCCGTTGGTTGGCATTGGAGTCTTGATAGGCTTGCAATCATCCATGTTGAAGCGCTTGAGGAGGTCTTTTGTATACTTCTCTTGAGACATGAAAGTCCCCTCCTTCAATTGCTTGCTTGATTGGAAGCCTAGGAAGAATGTGAGCTCTCCAATCATGGACATTTCGAACTCCTTCGACATCAAATCACCAAATTCCGTGCAATAGGCTTCATTTGTTGACCCGAAGATGCTATCATCAACGTAGACTTGACAAATGAAGATTTATCCATCAAGCTTCTTGGTGAATAGTGTGGTGTCGACCATCCCAATGGTGAAGCCCTTCTCAATGAGGAAGTCTCGAAGACGCTCGTACCAAGCTCTTGGGGCTTGCTTGAGCCCATATAGCGCCTTGGACAACCTATAAACATGATTAGGATATCTAGGGTCTTCAAACCCGGGAGGTTGATCAACATAGACTAGTTCATTTATGAAGCCATTTAAAAATGCACTTTTCACATCCATTTGATATAATTTAATGTCATGATGTGATGCATATGCAAGGAGGATACGAATGGCTTCGAGTCTTGCAACCGGTGCAAAGGTCTCTCCAAAATCCAAACCTTCAACTTGAGAGAACCCCTTTGCTACTAGCCTTGCCTTGTTTCTAACAACCTTGCCTTGATCATCTTGCTTGTTCCTAAACACCCATTTTGTTCCAATGACTCTTGCGCTTTGGGTCGCTCTTCAAGTGTCCAAACTTGGTTGCGGGAGAAGTTGTTTAACTCTTCATGCATAGCATTCACCCAATCCGGATCACCTAGAGCTTCATCTACAATGGTAGGCTCAACAAGAGACACAAAGGAGTGATGTTCAATAAATAAGCAAGTTTTTGAGATCGAGTCATTACACCCCTTGTTGGACTCCCTATGATGAGATCTTGAGGATGAGCTTGTAGTAGAGGAGTAGTCCTTTGATCAACCACTTGAGGGGCCGCTTGTGGAGCATCAACATCTTGAGCTTGTACCACCATTTGATCATGGGAGACATGAGTATCTTCAAATGGATCCCTCCCATCTTTGTCATCAACATGTGGCACATTGGATGAGGATGGCTTGTCAATGACTTACATCATCGTCATCATCTTTAGGCTTGATGCCTCCAACCGGCATGTTCTTCATTGCTTCCCTCAATGGTTCATCACCTACATCATCAAGATTTTCATGCTCTCCTGGGAGCCATTAGATTCATCGAATTCCACATCATATGTTTCTTCTACCATCCCGGTGGCATGGTTGAATACTCAATATGCTTTGGACTTCAATGAGTAACCAACAGAAAACCAATATCACATCGGCGTTGAAACTTCCCTAGGTGTTGCGCTTCTTGTAGATGTAGCATTTGCACCCAAACACTCTAAATAAGGATACATCCGGCTTCTTGTTGTTGAGTAGCTCATAGGGGGTCTTGCCAAGTAGACGATGGGGGAACAATCGGTTTGATGCATAGCAAGCGGTGTTGATTGCTTCCGCCCAAAATCTTTCCGGTGTAGTGTACTCATCTAACATAGTCCTTGCTAGGGTGATTAGAGTTTGGTTCTTCCTCTCAACTACCCCATTTTGTTATGGTGTGTAGGTTGCGGAGATTTCATGCTTGATCCCAACTTCATCACAATATTGCTCAATGTGGGTGTTGTCAAACTCTCTTCTTCCATTGTCACTTCTTATCTTTTTAATCTTCAAGTCAAACTCATTTTGGGCTCTCTTGGCAAACTTCTTGAATGAAGGGGTTGCTTCGGATTTGTCATGAAGAAAGAATACCCAAGTGTATCTAGAGTAGTCATCGATAATCACTAGACAATAGAGATTTCCACCCAAGCTAGCATATGTTGTTGGTCCAAATAGATCCATGTGAAGTAGCTCCAACTCTCTTGATGTTGATACAAAGGCTTTGGTTGGATGTGTATTTGCAACTTGCTTGCCGGCTTGACATGCACTACACAATTTGTCCTTTTCAAATTTGACATCCTTCAAGCCTCTAACCAAATCCTTCTTCAATAGCTTGTTGAGAGTGTTCATTCCAACATGTGCTAATCTTCTATGCCATAGCCAACAAGTGATTGCTTAGTGAACAAACATGTCTTCAAGTTGGCATCTTCGGAGGTGAAATCCACTAGATAGAGATTGTTGTATCTAAAGCCTTTGAATATCAATTGTGTATCATCTTTCTTGGTCACAACCACTTCCTTATCGGTGAACAAACATTGAAAGCCAAGATCACATAGTTGCCCAACGGATAGCAAGTTGAAGCTCAATGATGCAACTAGAAACACATTAGAGATGGTATGATCATTTTATATAGACACTTTGCCCAAACCCTTGACATTGCCCTTTGAATTGTCACCAAATGTTATCTTTTCTTGGTCATTGACATTTTCTTCTAGTGAGGTGAACATCCGGGGATAACCGGTCATATGTTGTGTACAACCACTATCAATCACCCAATGAGATCCACCGGTCTTGTAGTTCACCTACACACATAAGAAATCAAGCTTGAGCTTTTGGGACCCAAACTTGTTGAGGTCCTTTAACCTTCTCTACTAGTGTCTTTGCAACCCAAATTTGCTTTGGCCTATTCTTGTTAGGAGGCCCCATGAACATAACTTTCATCTTGCCACTAGAATCTTGTCTAAGCATGTAGTGAGCATTGAAAGCAAAAGGCCTAGCATGCTTGGGCAAGGGTGTTGGGCTTTGGCTCTTCACAATTATGAGCAAAGTGACCTTCTTTTCCACAATCATAGCATCTTCCAATCTTCTTCTTCATTGGCTTTGTGATGCTCTTGCGTTGCTTCATCTTCTCCTCAAGGAAGCCAATGCCATTTCTATTGGTCTTCATGACAGTGTTCATGAGTAGCTCACTTTGAAGACATTGTCCCTTGGTGAATTTCTTCAACCCGGTGGTGAGATGCTCCTTCTCTTTCTTGAGCTTGTCATTCTCTTGTTGGAGTTGCAATTGAGATGGTGTCATTTTGTAATCCCTCTCCATCTTCAATCTCTTGTTTTCTTCTTTTAGCATGTCTAGCTCAAGTGACATGCTATACTCATCATCTTGGGTCTCAACAATGACTTGCTTTGTGGTTGCAAGCTTCTCTAGATCAATCTTGAGCTTTGCATTCTCACTCTTGATCTTGACATAATCATCATAGTGATCGGCCACAACCACACTCTTGCCTTTGCCACTAGCTCTTTGCTCATCATGCTCACTAACCAAGTCCTCACAAGATGTTGCTATGTCACACTTAACAACAAGGTTAGGAGCATCATGTGTCTCATGTGAAAGCATATCATAAGCAATGGTGAGAGTATCATAGTCTACTTTCACTTGAGTGTATTGCTCTTTTAGCAAGTCATAACTAGTGGTAAAGTCACTATGCATCTTATCAAGTTTTTCATTTTTAGCTTTGAGCTCTTTGTTAGAAGACTTGAGCTCCTTGATAGAAGATGACATATTAGCAAGTTCATTCTTTAATTCATCACTAGCATGTGTAGCATGATCATATTTCTCAACAAGAGATTCATTTTCATTAACAAGCTTTTCATTCTTAGCTCTAGTCTTTCTTATGATTTTAGAGTAGTCATTTAGCAATTTAACAAGCTCATCATAAGTGGGTGCCTCAAATTCACCATCACTATCACTATCACTAGAGTCATCATCGTTTTGTACCTTCCGGTCACCCTTGGCCATAAGGCATAGGTGTGTAGATGATGATGGCGACGGTGGTGGTGGTGGTGTAGAGGAGCCAATGACTAGAGCGGCCACCTTCTCCTTCTCATCATCACTATCTTCATTTGATGAGCCACCGGAGGAGTCAATGTCGGTGAGCCAATCACCAACAATGTAAGCCTTGCCACCTTTCTTGTGGTATTGCTTCTTCTTCCTGTCATCCTTCTTGTAGTAGGGCTTCTCATTCTTCTTCTCATCTTCACTTGATGAGTCATACTTCTTGCCCTTGTTCTTGTTCTTGTAGCTCTCTTTCTTGGGCTTGGTGCATTGATGAGCAAGATGGCCAAGCTCACCGTAATTGTAGCAATCCATTTCGGAGATTGGCCTCCTCTTGCTACTTGTGAAGAACTTCTTCTTTCTTGAGTCAAAGTTGACTCCATTCTTGTGAAGCTTCTTCAACATCTTGGTGGTCTTTCTCACCATGAGAGCAATGTTGGAATCATCTTCTTCATCACTTGAGCTCTCATGATGGACCACAATAGCCTTGGACTTGCCCTTCTTGTCATGGCTAGCTTTGAAGGCCAAGTCCTTCTTCTTGTCGATGGAGGAGCCACCACTTGGTGTGATGTGCATGTACATCTCATGCGCATTGATCTTTCCCAAGATTTGAGTTGGTGTAGCGGTGGAAAGATCACCTTGATGTAGCACCGTCACGATGTGTCCATACTTCTCAATTGGAAGGACACAAAGAATCTTCCTCACAACATCGTATGGTTGCATTTGTGTGAGGCCAAGACCATTGAGTTCTTCTACAAGAACATTCAAGCGTGAGTACATTTCATTTGCACTTTCATTAGCATGCATATCAAATGAATGAAGTTTTTGCATAACTAAATGATATCTCTCCTCACGCTCACTCTTGGTCCCCTCATGGAGAGCACAAATGTTATCCCATAGATCATGGGCATTCTTGTGGTTCCGGACGCGGTTAAACACCTCCTTGCAAATGCCTCTAAAGAGAATGTTTTTAGCCTTTGCATTCCACTTCTCATTTTCTTCCTCATGTGGCGTGAGGCTAGTGCCCTCCTTGGGTTTGGGGAACCCGGTTATGGCGGCATCGCGGCATTTCACATCAACCGCTTCTAGGTACGACTCCATACGGATTTTCCAATATGGAAAGTCGTCTCCCTCGAACATGGGAGGTGTTCCATCACCTCCGGACATCTTAACTCTAGGCGGTTAAGCCTAAATCGAGAGCATGAGGCTCCGATACCAATTGAGAGGATCAAGATGCCCAAGAGGGGGGGGTGAATTGGGCTTTTCTAAAACTTTTCACGATAATTAAATCCTATCAAGCCCAATTAACCCCCTAGTGCATATAATTGAGATACCCTAGAATCAACCAAGCAAAAGATCGACACTAAGACATTTCTACTCTACCATGGCAATTCAAATAGAGATGAACAATAAGTAAAGTGCGGAATTGAATTGCTCAAATGTAAATGCGAAGGTAAAGAGAGTAGAGATGACACGACGATCTTTTTTCCGAGGTATCGAGGTGTCGGCACACCCCCTAGTTCTCGTTGGAGCACCCGCGCAAGGGTATTGGTCCCCCTTGATCCGCGCAAGGATCAAGTGCTCACTACGAGCTGATTCTTCGCCACTCTGGCCCGGTGAATCGCTCGCTACCGGTCACAACATGGCTTGGGTCATCCACAAAGCCTTCGGATGATCACCAAGCTCTCCGATCGCCACCAAGCCGTCTAGGTGATGCCGATCACCAAGAGTAACAAGCAAGAACTCTCACTTGACCAATGCAAGGCTAATGAGATGGGTGGATGCACACTTGCTACTCTCTATTCACTAATGAGGTGTTTGATCGCTCAATTATCAAATCTCTCAACCTCACTAGGCCTCTTGCACTCACTTGGAATCACAATGTGTTTGGCAACCTTTCAAATGAGCAAGAGTAACAGCATGAATGAGGGGAAGGCATTTTTATACCCCCCCAACTCGAAACATGCACGAAGGGGTAAGTCCAGCCAGTTTACGCACTGATCGGACGCACTGTCGGGGTGACCGGACGCGTCCAGTCAGTGCCCAACGGGTAACTGACGTTAGCACTGACACTCGTACGAAGTGCTGATCGGACGCTCTCATGCGTCTGGTCACCACTGACCGGACGCGTCCGGTCAACGAAATTGCTCTCTGGAACCTCTCTGGACGCGACCGGACTCACCACCCTGGTGCGTCCGGTCGAGTGCTGAGGAGTGTCCGGTCACAACCAGGCCCACCCCTCAGCCAACACTACTGACCAGACGCATGCCCCAGCGTCCGGTCACTAGGGTTCGAGCATCCGGTCGCAATTTGAAGTCCAAAACGACTTCAGTTTGCGACGCTTCCTTCACGAACTTTCTTCCTTATGATCTTAGGGACCTTTCTAAGCTACCTAGGGCTTTGGTTAACAAGTGTGCACCACACCTAACTCAAAAGTCTCACCTAGGTCAAGCTACCCATTCAAACCCCTCTTAATAGTACGGCCAAAGATAAAACAAAGACCTATGCTACTCTAAGTGTCCTTCAACACCAAATGACACTTAGGACTAGCCTATCACAGTCTTCGTCGTCCATCCTTTGAAAACCGAACGAATTCCATCAATAAGGGGGCATGAATACCATAGTGCCCTCACGGTCATCATTACCATGACCTAACTCAACTGTTTCTGCAAAACACACGTTAGTCATAGTAATTTACCGTTGTCATCCAATCACCGAAACCCACTGGGGGCCTAGATGCTCACAATGTTATCATGTCGTTGAGAGCAAGCCTGCTAACATGTCTCCTGAGGATGAGGCTAAGTTTAAGACTGATGAAAACCTCTTTCGAGGAGTAGTGATTAACGCACTTAATCCAAAATTCTAGAAAAGCTACATCATATTTCCCACAGGTAAACAGTTGTGGGATGCACTTGTGGGAAAATTTGGAGTTACTGATGCTGGTAGCGAGCTGTATCTTATGGAGCAACTGTATGACTACAAGATGGTTGAGAACCGATCTGTAGTGGAACAGGCTCATGAGATTCAGGCACTAGCAAAGGAACTTGAGCTTTTTCCTTGTCCCCTTCCTGACAAGTTTGTGGCTGGCGGTATTATCGCTAAGCTGCCACCGTCATGGAAGGACTTTGCTACCACTCTCAAACATAAGAGACAAGACTTCAATGTGGAAGAGCTCATTGGCACTCTTGATGTTGAGGAGAGGGCGAGAGCAAAGGACAATGGAAAAGGTGTTGAGACCTCTACTACTAATGTGGTGCAGAAGAGAAATTCCAAATTCTGCAAGTACAAGAAGAAGAAAAACTAGAACAGGCAACAGATCATTCCTATGACCAATCAGACAACATAATTTAAGAAAAAGGACAACAACAACAAGAAGAAGGGAG
This sequence comes from Coix lacryma-jobi var. lacryma-jobi, assembly GCA_009763385.1. NCBI lineage: Eukaryota > Viridiplantae > Streptophyta > Magnoliopsida > Poales > Poaceae > Coix > Coix lacryma-jobi. The sequence continues at coordinate 100,743,491 of CM019826.1, read as the reverse complement.
TATGCTTTGTCTGTGGTAGTGAGGATCATTGGGCAAGTGAGTGTCTTGATCGCAAGTACCACCAGGACAATAAATCAGCAAATGTTGTGACTACTGACAATGGTGAAGGAACATCTGGGTATGGTAATTCTTTACCATTCGTTCTTTCCATTTGTAATTCACCTGAGTGGTGGATGGACAGTGGTGAAAATATACATATGTGTGCTGATGTATCTCTATTTTCCTCCTACCTGGTCGGGAGGTCTGGCGCCTTGTTGGTGGGAATGGGTCGCGTGCTCATGTTCTTGGTGTTGGTAAATGTCATTCTGAAGTTTACTTCAGGAAAGACGGTGTCATTAAAGAGCGTGCAGCATGTGCCCTCTATCAAGAAGAATCTTGTTAGTGCTTCCATGTTGTGTCGTGATGGCTACAAAGTTGTTCTTGAGTCAAATAAATGTGTTCTGTCAAAATATGGTTCTTTTATTGGTAAAGGATATGATTGCGGGGGTTTGTTTCGCTTATCGTTGCATGATGTGTGTAATAAACTGGTGAATTCTATTAATATCTCTGATGAGTTAGATTTATGGCATTCACGGTTTTGTTATGCAAGTTTTGGTTGTTTAATGCGATTAGCAAATCTGAATTTAATTCCTAAATTTAACTTGGTCAAAAAGTCTAAGTGTCATGTGTGTGTTGAATCGAAACAACCCCGCAAGCCACACAAGGCTGCTGAGGCGAGGAACATGGCACCTCTAGAACTTGTGCATTCTGATCTATGCGAGATGAACGAAATTTTGACTAAAGGCGGTAAAAAATACTTTCTCACCTTTATAGATGACTCCACTAGGTCCTGCTATATGTATCTCTTAAAATCAAAAAGTTGAAGCGTTTAATTATTTTAAGGCCTATAAAGCTGAAGTTGAGAACCAACTTGAGAGGAAAATAAAACGTTTAAGGTCCGATCGTGGTGGAGAATATTTCTCTAATGTGTTCAATGAGTTCTATGTGGAATATGGGATTGTTCATGAAAGGACACCGTCATACTCACCATAATCCAATGGGATTGCTAAAAGGAAAAACCGCACTCTAACAGAGCTGGTGAATGCAATGTTGAGTATAGCGGGATTATCCAAGGAATGGTGGGGTGAGGTAATTTTGACAGCGTGTCATGTCCTGAACAGGGTTCCAACAAAGAACAAAGAAATCACACCATTCGAGGAATGGGAAAAGAGAAGAATAAATCTCTCATATTTACGCACTTGGGGTTGTTTGACTAAGGTGAATGTGTCAATCAACAAGAAGCATAAACTTGGGCCTAAAACTGTTGATTGTATTTTCTAGGTTATGCTTTTCACAGTGTTGGGTACAGGTTCTTAATTATTAAATCTGATGTTTCTGATGTGTATGTTGATATAATCATGGAATCGAGAGACGCAACATTTTTTGAGAATAAATTTCCAATGAAGAATACACCTAGTGAAACAATTGAAACAAGTCATGAGACTATAATTCCCCATGAACCAGAACAAATAGATCATGCTGAGGATACTCATGTGCACATCCCTGAGGAGGATGACACTATAGTCACTCGAAAGAGTAAGAGACAAAGGGTTGCAAAATCCTTTGGTGATGACTATATCGTGTACCTTGTGGAAGACACACCAACCACCATTAGACAGGCATATTCCTCTACTGATGCCGACTTGTGGAAGGAAGCAGTAAGGAGTGAGATGAAATCTATTATGTCTAATGGAACTTGGGAGGTCGTTGACTATCCTTATGGTTGTCAACCTATAGGTTGCAAATGGATATTCAAGAAAAAGCTTAGGCCTGATGGTACCGTTGAGAGGTACAAGGCAAGGCTTGTGGCCAAAGGATACACCCAAAAGGAGGGTGAAGATTTCTTTGACACCTATTCACCAGTTGCTCATTTGACTACAATTCGCACTTTGATTGTCGTGGCAGCCTCATATGGTCTTATCATTCATCAGATGGATATTAAGACAGCTTTCCTAAATGGAGAGTTGGATGAGGAGATCTATATGGATCAACCAGAGGGCTTCATTGCGGATGGTCAAGAGAACAAGGTGTGCAGGTTGTTAAAGTCATTATATGGCATGAAACAAGCACCTAAGCAATGGCATGAAAAATTGATAATACTCTACTTGTTGTTGGCTTTGTTGTGAACGAAGCTGACACATGTGTATTATAGGTATGGTGGGGGTGAGGCTGTTATGTTGTGCCTTTATGTTGATGACATACTGATCTTTGGATAAAATTTCAATGTGATTGAGGAAGTTAAGAAACTTTTGTCAAGTAACTTTGACATGAAAGATTTGGGAGAAGCTGATGTCATTCTGAACATCAAGTTAATTAGAGAAGGTGATGGTGGGGTAACTTTGTTACAATCCCATTATGTGGAAAAGGTGTTAAGTCGCTTTGGTTATAGTGACTATAACCCTACTCCTACACCTTATGATCCTAGCGTGCTATTGCGGAAAAACCGAAGAATAGCAAGGGATCAATTGGCATACTCCCAGATCATTGGCTCGCTTATGTACCTTGCGAGTGCAACAAGGCATGACATCTCATATGTTGTGAGCAAGCTGAGCAGGTTTGTGTCCAAACCTGGAGATGATCACTAGCGTGCTCTTGAGAGAGTGCTGCGGTACCTGAAAGGTACTATGACTTACGGTATTCATTATACCGGACACCCAAAGGTGCTAGAAAGCTATTGTGATGCCAACTGGATATCTGATGCTGATGAGCTTAGAGCCACAAGCGGATATGTGTTCCTGCTTAGAGGTGGCGCTGTTTCTTGGAAGTCTTGCAAGCAGACTCTCATTACGAAGTCTACCATGGAAGCAGAACTCACAGCGTTAGACACTGTTGGGGCTGAGGCCGAGTGGCTTCGTGAACTCTTGTTTGATTTACAGGTGGTTGAAAAACCTATACCGGCTATTTCCATGAACTGTGACAATCAAACTGTGATTGCAAAAGTCAACAGTTCCAGGAGTAACATGAAGTCTACAAGGCATGTAAACAGAAGATTGAAATCTGTCAAAAAGCTGAAAACCTCCGGAGTTATAACGTTGGATTACGTCCACACGTCTAATAATCTGGCAGATCAATTCACTAAGGGATTATCACGGAATGTGATAGAAAATGCATTGAGAGAGATGGGTACAAGACCCATGTGAAAAACTACTATAGTGGTAACCTGCTCTATGTGATCGGAATCCCGTGAAGTAGAGTGGTGAAACAAGCTATGAGTAGGTTGAGAGGAAAGTTCCCTTTTGAACCTATCTCTGATGCATAACTTTCCTTCTGTAAGGCAGGTTAGTATTTACCTTAATGTATTTCGAGAGTCTTATAAAGATGAGATGTTGTCCTACAGAACATCTTATGAGGAGTAGACCTATATGAGTTAGATTGTTGGTCACAGTCTATGGGATTTGGGTGGTCCCTAAATACTCATGAAAGGCACTGAAGTGTGACCTATATGCTTCAAACAATGGGGATGTCTGTTGCAGCCTAGTACCAACAAAGGACTTGAGTGAATCTCACCCCACGCAAAACTGTCAATTCAAGGCATAGTCCATTGTTCAGTTGTGACTGAGTGAAACTCTTGCTCTTGGTGGATGTTTAACTTAACAGTCTCCATCGAAACACTGGTATATCAAAGAATTGAGATTCTGGAACTTCACAGTTACAAACCCTAGAGTTTGGTGGGGATTGTTAGATTTATTATGGGCCAGCCTATTAATATATTTAATAAATCAATAACTCTATGGTGTGTAATTGTGGGATTTAATGTTTGTACTGGATTGGAAGTTAAACGAGCGTTGACTCAACTTATATGCTGGAAATTATTCCATCTAATTTGAGAAGTTGAGAAACAGACAGAGACAGGCAGGCAGGCAGACAGGTGGGAGTGGCGTGTTAATTTTTGTTAATGCCCATTAACAGGAGTTACAACTCCTCTCCATCACGTCTCGTGGCCTTCTGTATTCTATGATCTTTTAGCCTCCCTACTGGAACGTACGTTCCTTTTACTCTATCTATAGGAACGTCCATTCTTTTACTCCACCTAAATATAGGAGCCAGACTCTCTCCTGTTAGTTGGTTTTCCCTTCCCGAGAGAACAGACATCAACTCTAGAACTCAATTCCGCTGTATGCCTGGCATCTCCATCTCGCAACTCTGCGCGCACGGAGAAGTGAGAGGGCAGATGCCTCCAGAGCCGGTGCCGTTCGAGACCTTGCACGGGGGATCGGCAATTAGGTTTTTGGGAAGCGACTACGCGACTGCCCGAATCATCTTCGCCGCCGTTCGTCTTCTTCAGGAGGATCGCCGACGTCGTCTTCTTCCCGACGGAGTTGCTGCTGCAAGAGGAGATTTTGTCGTCTACTTTCTGAAGGACTTTATCTCCATCTACTGTGGTATGACCAAGGAAGTAGGACAATGATCTGGATCTTCGAATTCGCTAAGGATGCGAGGGTACGAACTGTTCATCTTCTCTCTGTTTTTTGTAATTCAGAATATTGTTTCGTCATGTTGTTTCAGTAGTACTGTTGATTATGTTGCAGTAGTTGTTCTATATATTTTTCATAAGTTATGCAGTGTTGTTGTCTGTTTATATTTTTTCTTGTCTGTTACATATTTCTTGAATGTTGCAATAGCTCGGTTTCATTGTTTTAGTAGTTACTGCATATATGTTTCAGTAAGCCTGTTATGTTGTTTCATATGCTTTTTTGCAGTAGATGATATAGCTTGTTTTATTATCATTTATATGCTTCACATGCTTGTTGCACATATGTACCATACTGTTATGGTCATATGTGAAATCACGAATTCACTAGTCTATCAATTTATATATGTCGTCATCATAATGTTAATTTACGGAATTAAAATGACATGGAAATTGTCTTTATTTCTAACAGGAACTCCTAGCAGTTGGATCTTGGTGCCGCGGTGGTGGCCACGCCCAAACTGTCGACAGCCGGATCTTAGAGACACCAGAGTGGAAACGCCTGAACTCCCGGTGGTCGGAACTCAAAGTCGCGGTGGTGGAAACGCCCGAACTCCTGACGACCGGATCTCGAAGTCATGGCCTCGCCGGAACTCCTAGCACGCGAGCAGGAGACGGCGAGGGACCGAGAACAACATGCACGGGGTCGGAGAGGGAGGCTGTTGTGGCCCCGTGGCCACCAAGTGGAGGGAGTAAACGACGCCGCCATGGCCCAACCTCGTTGCGGTGTCCTGCGAGCAGCGGGCCTCATCTAGGTGGGGTGGCGGCGCGGTGGAGCCTAGATCTGCGAGGCAGCAGCGAGGCTGGGCGGCGACTGGCGAGAGGGGGAGGAGACGCTGACGCCCTGAGGCCGACGCCGAGCCTGGGACTACCCCCGCCGTCGCTGAGAGCGCGCCCGAGCCTTAGCGTCGCCTTCGTCGCCTTCAAGGTTGATGCGAGTCGCCGGGGAGCGACACGGTGCGGCTGGTGGGTGCGGAGCTGTGCAGGGGTCCTCAGGATGATGTTGTGAAGCTAGGATTTGAGGGGAGTTATATGAGGCCCTAGAGGATGGGCCGGTGGATGGGCTAGCGGGCCGATGGGGAGGCTGGTGGAGCTGGTGGACGTTTGGTGCAACCAGACCAGCTGATTTGGTCAGGGCTTCCAATAACTATTGCAAACTCATATATATAATATATATATATATAGAGTAATTATTTCATACTCCCAGGGAGTAGTTACTCTAATGTGTATATCTCTTGATTTATGGAGTTTATGACCCTACGAAGTGTATGTAGACAAAGTATATGATCATACTAGACACTCTAGAGTACCATATATATCAAGTATGCAAGTATACATAGAGTATATGGTCATATTTATTTATTACTACTATAGTGACATTTTAGTAATATAATTAAAACTATATGCTATTTTGAAAAATTCTGCGTCAGTAAGATTTGAAATATCCTAAAATAAGTATATAAACATACTCAAACTAATAAATTAGTATATATAGGTATTCTATATATTTCCTTGGGTACTAAATATTAATTAGTACCCAAGGCCACCGACCCAACACCTCTAGCCAAACCCAGGAGCAACATCATGCATCTGCTCAAGTGGCTCGGCCTAGTTTTTTTTCTGTCGACGCCCGTGACCCACCACCACACCTCTAGAGCTCCCGACCCACCATCTTTACAGTTTCATCCACTCGCTCTCGTTTGCTCCCTACCACACGTCGCCATCGCCGATGCAGCTCATCAGCCGCCGGCACCGCCCCTCGAACCTCCTCCACCGACAGCGCCCCACAACTCACCACCATGTCAACGCGCACCTAAACCCATCCCGCCGGTGGCACGTCTAAACCCACACCAACACACGACGCACCAAGGGAGGACCGAGGTGGATTCGCCGGCCGGCGGTGGCTTGCGGCGCGCGTGCTCGTCGCGCATGGGCCAATGGGGCCTGCTCGCGGAGGTGCAGCCACCGGTGACGCTCGATACAGCATGGCATAAGGCCGCGGGGTCCTGGCCCCAAGCAATCAACATGATGGCATTTGCGTTGTAGCCGGTTGTGTTGGCACTCTGCTGTGGCGCAGTGGTCGGATCCAGCTCTCCCAACACACGAGAGCGGCAGATCCAGTCCGGCGACCGCTGCTTCCTCCCTTTCTGGTGACATCTCGCTCACCTCCCCTCTCCAGCGTGTGCAGCCACCCGGAGGCCTAATGCGCCTCCAGATAAGGAGCTTCCGGGCACGCATGCGCCAGCTCTGCCGCTGCCGCCGGAGCTGCTGGCACCGACCTGTCAGGGGAGCCCCCCGCCTCCCTTGCATGTGTATTCGCGTCGTCAGCCCTGCGAATTGCTGGATTGGGTGTGAAGCAGCCTTTGGTTCGACCGCAACAACCAAGCCACATGATTCGACCACACCACCTCGCCTCTCCCCCGCGCTCATCCGATCCGACGAAACAAAACGCCCCGACTCGCCGATCGCATCGCCACCGGCGGCCGCCCCCACCGCACTGACTACATCGACCGGCCTTGGAGGTGGCGCAGGAAGTCCCCAACGGCGGCGCCCGCCTGACCTGCTGGCGGCAAAAACGGCAAATGCATCACCACCGGCGGCGGCGGGCGGCCCCGTCCCTGTCACCAGTAGCTGAGGCTGTTAGAATTATATGGGCTTGGCCCATTAACAAATTCTGAAATTCATAATAAATCTCAAAGGCCCATTCATGTGTGAGCAAAGAGGGGAAGTGGAACTCTTTAGTCCTACCTTGCTAGTGGAAGGGGAGGAGGACTTGCTTAAATATGGAAGTCCTCTCCACTTCCTCAAGTCTAGTGTGAGAAGGAGAAAGAGAAACCCACACGCGCGCGCTCGCTCGCCTCGCCGGGCGGGGCGGGGCGGGGCGGGGCGGGGCGTGGCGACTTGCGCGGGGGTGCGCGGCACCTGCGTGAATGGTCCGCCGAAATCCGGCTCCTCGCCTTGCGGGAGCGCGGTCTCCTTTTGCAGTTTTAGTTTTTGGTTTCTTAGCCTTCAAGTGGCAGAGTCCTAAACAGTTACGACTCAAGAGTCCTAAACCAGTTTAGATCGTGATCGCGACACGAGGTCGGTTCAACAGGGCTATATAAGCAACGTATTGGCCACGCCAAAACGTATCTCAACACCTCTCGAGCTAGGGTTTGTCTCATATCGCTTTTGCGCTGCCGTCTAGTCGTCTCCAGTCCGTTCGCTTGCGTGCACCAGCGATCGGGCGAGCAGGTCTCCGGAACCCTCGTCTTTGCGATCCTGCACCGGGAGAAGGCGAATAAGGTTTTTGGGAAGCGCTCGTCGCGCGACTGCTCTCGTCTTCAACAACGGGTCGTCTACCGTCCAAGTCAGGCGGCGCTGCGTCAAGACGTACTCATCGTCAACTGCTCCGAGCTCTTCCTCCAGCGCTCATCGAGGATCGTCCAGCACCGACTCCGCCACCGTCTTCTCCAGCAATAGAAAGGTACGCCGTTCGTAATCTAATGCCTATGCTTATACCAGATCTTATGCTTTTGTTCTTGCTTTTTAATCTATCTGGTGTACGAGCTATGTTTACACTGGTTGTCATGTATGAGATCTTGTTATGCATGTTTTGCTATGCTAGTAAACAATACAATCTGAGATATCTAGATCATCAATTTATCATGATTTATATTCTAGATTTAATCTGGAAATTGTCTATTCTTTTAACAATCCAAAAACCTTATTATAGGTTTCCAGAATTAACTATGGCTAGTTTTGTTGATGCGCTGAAGCCAGAAAAAATTTTCCGGAGAGCACTTTAAGAGATGGCAAGTTAAGGTCACCAATTGGTTGACGGCCATGAAAGTGTTCTGGGTGAGTGCTGGTATGCCGGAGGGAAATATCTCTGAAGAGGATCAGAGAGCTTTCCAGGATGCCAACCAAATCTTTGTGGGAGTTGTGCAGAATGTCCTTGCTGATCATATCTTTGATACAATTGCTGCACATTAAAGATGCAAAGACTTTGTGGGATTATCTGGCAGCTACCTTTGGTGCTTCAGATGCTAGCAAAGAGTTGTACATCATGGAGACTTTTCATGACTACAAGATTGTAGCGAACAAATCTATAGTCGAGCAAGCTCATGAGATACACCGTCTGGCAAAAGAGCTTGAACTCCTCAACTGTGTTATACCCGATGAGTTTGTGGCTGGGTGCATTATTGCAAAGCTACCTTCCTCTTGGAGGAATTTCGCCACAAGCCTTAAACACAAGAGACAGAAAATATCAGTTGAAAACCTGATAGCATCTCTTGATGTTGAAGAGAAGGCTCGGGCTAAAGATAACACTGAGAAGGGGAACGAGAAAAGAGCTAGCGCCCCCTGTCCAGAAAAACCATGGCAAGTACAAAGGAAAGCCTAAGTCTTTCAATGCCAAAACTACTACTACATTTAAGAAGAAGAAGAAGAATAAAGCAGAGTTGTCGTGCTTCACTTGTGGAGAGCTTGGGCATTTTTCCAAAGAGTGTCCGGAGCGAGCGGACCGCAAAGGGAAAAAGAAGAATGTCAACCTTGTGACTACTAGCGATGCTGATGACGGGTATGGTAATTTTCCTACTGTACTATCAGTATTTCAATCACCAAATTGGTGGGTTGATACAGGTGCTAATATTCACGTGTGTGCTGATATCTCTCTGTTTTCTTCTTATCAGGGGCTCCAAGGTTCCTCCGTCCTAATGGGGAATGGATCACATGCTTCTGTTCGTGGTGTTGGCACGGTAGATCTGAAGTTTACTTCGGGGAAGATCGTGCAACTGAAGAACGTGCAGCATGTCCCTACTATACGCAAGAACCTTGTTAGCGTATCTCTTCTTTTGAGAGATGGTTTTAAAGTAGTTTTAGAGTCCAATAAAGTAGTTATGTCTAAGCATGGACAATTTATTGGTAAAGGCTATGATTGCGGAGGCTTGTTCCGCCTATCTTTGGCAGATTTTTGTAATAAGTCAGTAAATTATATTTGTAGCACAATTAATGATAGTTCTAATATTTGGCATTCTCGTTTATGTCATGTGAACTTTGGTTTAATGTCACGTTTGTCTAGCCTGAGTTTAATTCCAGATTTCACTATTGCCAAAGGTTCTAAGTGCCATAGTTGTGTGCAATCAAAGCAACCTCGCAAGCCTCACAAGGCAGCGGAGGAGAGAAACTTGGCACCTCTAGAACTCATACATTCTGATCTTTGTGAGATGAATGGTGTGTTGACAAAAGGTGGAAAGAGATATTTCATGACTTTAATTGATGATGCAACTAGATATTGTTATGTTTACTTGCTTAAAACTAAAGATAAAATGCTAGACTACTTTAAAATCTATAAGGCTGAAGTTGAGAATCAACTAGAGAGAAAGATTAAACGTCTAAGGTCAGATCGTGGTGGTGAGTATTTTCCTATGCTTTTCAATGATTTATGTACGAAACATGGTATTATTCATGAGAGGACAGCTCTCTATTCTCCTAAATCAAACGGGATTGTTGAGAGGAAAAACCGCACGTTGACTGACTTGGTGAACGTCATGTCAGATACTGCTGGTCTTTCTAAGGCATGGTGGGGGGAGGCTTTATTGACTGCGAGTCATGTCCTGAATAGAGTTCCAAACAGAAATAAAGAGACAACTCCACACGAGTATTGGGTTGGAAGGAAACCATCACTTACATACTTACGCACGTGGGGATGTTTGGCGAAAGTCAATGTTCCAATTTCTAAGAAGCGTAAGCTTGGACCAAAGACCGTGGATTGCATCTTTCTAGGATATGCACATCATAGCATTGCCTATAGATTTTTAGTAGTAAAATCTGAAGTACCTGATATGCATGTGGATACGATCTTTGAATCTCGTGATGCTACATTCTTTGAGAACATTTTTCCTATGAAAGATATGCGTAGCAATGCTAAGTTTTCCTCTGAATTAACTCCTGATTTTACTACACCTATTGAGTCTCCGTTTAAGTCATTTGAACAACCACTTAATGAAGTCCTTGAGGAGGATGACAATGAAATTCCTGTGAGGAACAAGAGACGAAGGATTGCAAAATCCTTTGGTGATGATTTCATTGTGTACCTTGTGGATGATACTCCTACTTCTATTACAGAAGCATATGCATCTCCAGATGCAGATGATTGGAAAGAAGTTGTTCGTAGTGAGATGGACTCGATTCTTTCTAATGGTACTTGGGAGTTATCTGAGTTGCCTTTTGGTTGCAAACCTGTGGGTTGTAAGTGGGTGTTCAAGAAGAAGCTTAGACCTGATGGTACTATTGACAAGTACAAGGCTCGACTTGTGGCTAAGGGTTATACTCAAAAAGAAGGCGAGGATTTCTTTGATACTTATTCACCTGTTGCTAGATTAACCACTATTCGAGTATTACTTTCCCTGGCTGCCTCATATGGTTTTCTCATTCATCAAATGGATGTGAGGACAGCTTTTCTTAATGGAGAGTTGGATGAGGAGATCTATATGGATCAGCCTGATGGGTTTGTAGTAAAGGTGAAGAGCAAAAAGTGTGTAAGTTATTGAAATCTTTGTATGGCTTGAAACAAGCACCTAAACAATGGCATGAGAAGTTTGACACTACTTTAATTAGTGCAGGCTTTGCTGTTAATGAAGCTGATAGGTGTGTGTATTATCGACATGGTGGGGGTCAATCTGTTATATTATGTTTATATGTTGATGATATTCTTATTTTGGAACAAATATTGATGTTATTAATGAGCTCAAGTCTTTCCTATCAAAGAGTTTTGATATGAAAGATCTGGGTGAAGCTAATGTTATTTTGAACATTAAGCTGATTAAGGATGAGAGTGAGATTACTTTATTGCAATCTCACTATGTTGAGAAGGTTTTGAGTCGCTTTGGCTTTATGGATAGTAAACCTTCTCCAACACCTTATGATCCCAGTGTGACTTTGAGAAAGAACAGAAAGATTGCTAGAGACCAACTGAGATACTCTCAGATTATTGGTTCACTCATGTATCTAGCGAGCGCAACTAGACCAGATATCTCATTTGCTGTGAGCAAGTTGAGTAGGTACATGTCCAACCCGGGTGATAATCATTGACATGCACTTGAAAGAGTTTTGCGTTATCTCAAAGGTACAATGAGTTTTGGAATTCACTATTCTGGACACCCAGCTGTGCTAGAGGGATATAGTGATGCAAACTGGATTTATGATATTGATCAGATCTACGCCACTAGTGGGTATGTTTTACCCTTGGAGGTGGTGCAGTGTCATGGAGGTCTTGTAAACAGACTATATTGACTAAATCAACCATGGAAGCAGAACTTGTTGCTTTGGATACAGCTTCTGCAGAGGCAAAGTGGCTGCGTGAGCTCTTGTCTGACTTACCGGTGGTTGAAAAACCAATACCGGCTATCCTTATGAACTGTGATAATCAAACAGTGATCACTAAAGTGAATAGTGCTAAGGATAATGCGAAGTCAACAAGACACGTTAAAAGACGTTTGAAGTCTGTCAGGAAGTTGAGAAACTCCGGAGTAATAGCTGTGACTTATGTGCAAACAGACAAGAACCTGGCAGATCCCTTTACAAAAGGGTTATCACGGAATGTGATAGAAATCGCATCAAGGGAGATGGGTATAAGACCCATATGAGTTTACAGTAGTAGCAACCCAACCTTTTTATCGGAGATCCCGTGACTAAGGATCTGGGAAGAACGAGCTATTGGTAAACTGAGGAGAGTAACCTCTAAACCCTCTCTATGTGAAAGATGCAATACTCTCATTGCTATGAGACACTGTATGGAAGGTTGGCAAAGGCCTTAATATGTTCTATTGGCTTTTAAAATCAAAGATGTTGTCCTACAGAGTATTCTTGAAAGAACATACCTATATGAGCCATGACTATTAAACGTCGCAGTCTATGAGTTTAAGGTGATCTCTAGTAAGCTCATGAAGAGACCATGGAGTATGACGTATATGCTCCACCCACGGATAAAGGCTATTGGCAGCCAGGTACTAGTTTAACCTTGAGTAAAACTTGCTTCACGCAAAACTTGCAATTCAAGGCATAGTCTATGTTCAAGTTGTGAATAAGTGTAACTTAAGGTTATAGGCGGAAGTTCAACTTAACAGTCTCTGCTAAATACGAGTATATCAAACAGTAGCGGGAACAGGCAAAACTCTAAATGGGAATTTGAGATTTGGTGGGGGATTGTTAGAATTATATGGGCTTGGCCCATTAACAAATTCTGAAATTCATAATAAATCTCAAAGGCCCATTCACGTGTGAGCAAAGAGGAGAAGTGGAACTCTTTAATCCCACCTTGCTAGTGGAAGGGGAGGACTTGCTTAAATATGGAAGTCCTCTCCACTTCCTCAAGTCTAGTGTGAGAAGGACAAAGAGAAACCCACACGCGCGCTCGCTCGCCTCGCCTCGCCGGCCGGGCCGGGCGGGCGGGGCGGGGCATGGCGACTTGCGCGGGTGCGCGGCACCTGCGTGAATGGTCCGCTGAAATCCGGCTCCTCGCCTTGCGGGAGCGCGGTCTGCTTTTGCAGTTTTAGTTTTTGGTTTCTTGGCCTTCAAGTTGCAGAGTCCTAAACAGTTACGACTCAAGAGTCCTAAACCGATTTAGATCATGATCGCGACACGAGGTCGGTTCAACAGGGCTATATAAGCAACCTATCGGCCACGCCAAAACGTATCTCAACACCTCTCGAGCTAGGGTTTGCCTCATATCGCTTTTGCGCTGCCGTCTAGTCGTCTCCAGTTCGTTCGCTTGCGTGCACCAGCGACGGGCGAGCAGGTCTCCGGAACCCTCGTCTTTGCGATCCTGCACGGGAGAAGGCGAATAAGGTTTTTGGGAAGCGCTCGTCGCGTGACTGCTCTCGTCTTCAACAACGGGTCATCTACCGTCCAAGTCAGGCGGCGCTGCGTCAAGACGTACTCGTCGTCAACTGCTCCGAGCTCTTCCTCCAGCGCTCATCGAGGATCGTCCAGCGCCGACTCTGCCACCGTCTTCTCCAGCATCAGAAAGGTACGCCGTTCGTGATCTAATTTCTATACTTATATCAGGTCTTATGCCTTTGTTTTTGTTTTTTAATCTATCTGGTGTACGAGCTATGTTTACACCGGTTGTCATGTATGAGATCATGTTATGCATGTTTTGTTATGCTAGTAAACAATACAATCTGAGATATCTAAATCATAATTTTATCATGATTTATATTCTGGTTTTAATCTGGAAATTGCCTATTCTTTTAACAGAGGCGGCGGCCACTGCGCCCCCACCGGCAGCAGCTCATGGAGGCCTTGCTGCCCATCCCACTTCCTACCGCGCGAGGAGGTTCTGCATCAAGGGTAGCGGCAGCTTCGACATCGGTGCCGGCCTTGCTTGCGTCCACACCGTGGCCTGCAAAACGTCCTCATCGCTCTCTCTGTTAGAATCGAGCTCGTACTTTCCGGCTATGGCGACCGCGGCAGCCTGCCCAGACCCCGGTTTGATGGCGAACAATAACCTCCATGGTAGCACGATCTGTCACACACGGAAGGCAACCACCCATGGCGGAGCTCCCTACCGGCAGTGATGACGCCACCGCTAATACGAAACACATACCGAGCAATACCGAACTATACAGACTGATACTAAAACATATTAATAATAACTACTGAATCGAAAAAAATGAGGAGTATCAACAATACTGAGTGATACTAAAACATGCTAATAACTGAAGGATAGTACTGAAAGACTGTACTGACAAATACTAAGGACTGCTTTGAAAAGTACTTAAGCGAACCTAATCAGTATACCAACTGCAGCCATAATCAGTATACTCCAAGCATTCGTTAGTATCATTCATTATTCAGAAATACTCACTACTAAAGTAGAACAGAGTAGATACCCAAAAAGTACTACATAATTACGAAATACTAAATAATACTACCAGTAACAAACACAATGAGGTAATACTAACAAATACTAATGGAAAACGAGAACATACTGATGAATATAAGGAGAGACAACTACTTAAAAAGAGTAATCGGAAAAAATTGATAGGTACGGAAGAGACTAATACTAACAACTGTTGAATCAAGGAGAGACAAACTGTTGAACCTTTTATAATTACTGATGAAATACTGACAACAAATGATTAATACCCATTGCTCCGTAATCAATATACTTGTGCGGTTCTAAATCAGTATACATGTGGCAACCCTAATAGTATACACGTTGAAACCCTAATAAGTATTTACAACCTTAATCTGTATTCGAACCACACCTTCCTAATCAGTATTCCTACTGCAGCCCCTAATCAGTATTCCTACTGTGGTCCCCTATTCAATATTTGTACTATGACACCTAATCAGTATATCAACATATTAAAATATTGAAATCAACATGTTACCATATATTGAAGAAGTACTAAAAGCTACTTAAAGATAATACTAAATAAAATACTGTTGTTATTACTGAATTAAAGATACTAGAAAATACTGATTAAAAAATATAAATGAACACAGAAGAAAATAATGATTATTACTAAAAGATACTTAATGAGACTAATAGACACTAAAGTAAATACTGATTAAATGTTGGATGTTACTTAAAGATACATAACATTACTGAAGAAAATATTAATTTACTGACAAAATACTGAAAAAAATATTAATTTACTGACAAAATACTGACGATGTTGTACCAAGCTACTAGGAATACACATACTCCCTCCAGTACGGTAAAAAAAGTCGTGTTGGACAGCGGCACGGTCTCCAAAATGTAACTTTGACCACTTGTTTCTTAAAAAATATTTATTGAAAAGTGGTATATGTATATTTTTTATGAAAGTAATTCTCAAAACAAATTTATTTATATGATTTTTACATCTCTAAACTCAATAATTTAAAAGTTATTCATGATTTATATTCCCAATGTTTGACTCAAACCTTGTCCAAAACGATTTCTTTTACCAAACTCGAGGCAGTATGTCCACAGAGTGGTTAGGACACGGGATTCGGAGGGCTTTTATTCCATTGGTCGCTGCATTGGGTCGTTGGCTTCATAAAAATAAATAAGAGCAGGTACAATAATTGGATTATAGCCAAGCAAATGCTGATGTGAAGGAGAGAAGAGATGAGAGAGATGAGAGCTTGGCTCCCATGCAAACACCAAGCTGGGCACGGAAGCATAGGTAGTAGTAGGTCCCAATAGAGATGTATGTGAGGAGGAATAGGAAAGAAAAATGGTTTATAGCCAAGTAGAAGACTAACTATTGTATAACTTGGCTTCAGTGGCGGATGCAGAACACGATCAAAGGAGGGGCTGATCTCTTCTTCTTCCTCTATTTCTTCATTTTTTCTTTTTCTCTCCACCAATTTTTCTTATAATTATCCCTAATTTTCCATTGACGTACCAACTGTAGTGGGGGCTGGAGCCCACCCAGCCCCCCGGTAGATCTGCCCCTGCTTGGCTGTTAGAGCTTGACTTATAGCCAAATACTGGCTCTATTATTGTCGGTGTTTCGTACCCGGGGGTATCGCACCAACGAGTAATATGATCGCGTGCGTCTCTTCCTGGATGGTGATGCAAGGGGACACAAGATTTATCCTGGTTCGGGCAAAGAAGGCCCTACGTCCAGCGGGGGGATGTTCTTGTATTACTTGCACCTAAGTGCTTGTACAGGGGCGAATACAAGCTCAGTGAGCGTGGACCGGAGTCCGGACTCGTGTGTTGTGTGTGGACTGGTGCGTTGTCTGTCGGAGTTGCGTCCCCCGCGAATGAGGGCCCTAGCGTCCCCTTTTATAGAGCAAGGAGAGGCCAGGGTTACAAAGAGTATTACAGGTGCCGGGGCGCATGGTGACCCATACGGAGAAGGGTAGGAACCCTGTCTTGTCGGGGCCACTGGAGCCGATGTGATCGTCGCTGTTGAGGCGTCCTTGAGTCGTGGCTTCCATCCCGGGCGCGGACGTGGGGTGCGACAAGGCGGAGCCGTACAGCACCCATCCCGGAATGTACAGTACGCGGTGAGGTCCCTCCGGGTCTTGGGGTACCTGTCCTCCAACAGCACGAAAGTGGTTAGGGCTCGAAGGGCGCGGAGCCGGCTTCGAGATGGTATCACGGGGGCTCGAGGGGTGCGGAGCTGGCCTCGAGGTGTTGCAGCGCAGGGCTCGTGGGCGCGTAGCCGGCCTCGAGGGGTGACAGTGCCTGGCTTCGAGGGGCGCGTAGCCGACCTCGAGGAGTTACAGTGCCTGGCATGGCCGAACAGTGCTGCACTGGTGCCCTTTTGCCCATGCTTGTGGTGAAAACGAGACTTGACCTTTACACCGAGTTACTGTGGTACACGCCGTGCACTAGTGGACATGACCGGAGTAGGTGAAGGCGTTAAATGCGTGGTATGGGCTGGTACGGCTGCCTGTATCGCTCGAGGCCCGTACGCCAAGGCTCGAGGTGTAGGGGCGCGCTCGCCCGAGGCCTGGAGGGCTCAGGCGAGACGGAGAGCGAGCGTTCGGGTGTTTCGCGTTAATTGGGGGTACCCCTTTTTTGTACCACCGACAGTAGCCCCCGAGCCTTGTTTGAGTGCTTGCACTCGAGCAGGGCTACCGGTTGGGATATCGACGTGGTAGCTGACTGGTCCGAGGGTCTTGTTGATTTGACTCGTGGGTGTCGCGCGAGCGACACACGCGGGTGTAGCCCCCGAGGCCATGGGGGAGTGGTTAGAAACTCCCTGTGGGCTTCTCGAAGAATCCTCGTCGCTAGGGAACCTTCTGCCCAGTGGACGCGCCTTTTTAGGCGGGAGTCGTCAGGGAGTGGAGGTGGCGGCGCGTGTGTGCCTGTCAATCATGCTCGAAATGGTGTTATATAAACTTCGCGGGAACCTTTCCTTTGCCGTGGGAGACTTCGCCGAGGCATTGCTCGGAGGGGCCGGACGAGAAGGAGAATGAGCGTTGTCCTGGGCATGGTCTCGAGGGCTCAGGCGAGGTGGGGTCAAGCTTTCACCCGAGGCCTGAAAATCTCATGTCACACAAAGAAAAGAAGAGGAGATTAGTCGAAATGTCCGAGTTTTAGACCCTCTTTCGTCGAGGGGTGCCAGGCTGAACCGGCGGCCGGCTCCTCGAGCTGTCCGCATGCCGATTACCCGCTCGTCATCCGCGATCCTTTCGATCGGATGCGGGGGGGTGCTCGTACTACACCGAGTGGGCGAGTATCGAGGTTCCCGGTAGTCTGTAACGGGGAATCCAAGTGAGAGCTCGTGCCCGTTCGTTAGGGGTCGACTTGTGGCCCGGAGGCGGTTCTCATAAAGCTAAAGCATGGGGCGCAGTCTGCAGGAGTGCCGGGTCCATTCGATAGGGCCGGTGGCTCGATGCCTCCCTCTGAGGGGATCTCATGCAGTCGAGCTCCCCGCCTTGGATACACGTGAGGGGCCTCGAGGCTTGGCCCTCGAGTAATGCCTCGAGTGGCGCCCCTTGGTGTCCCTGACTCGGGTGCTCGAAGCGGCTGTCGAACCCTCTTCGAGGGCCAGCCTCGCTGCTTCGAGGCTTAGGGCGGGGGCCGTTTTTACTTTGTGAAGAAGGCCTCCGTCGTCTGGGAATCCTTCTGCCCGTTGGGCGTGCCTTTTAGGCGAAATCTGCCGGGGAGGAGAGCGGCGGACGCGAAGCCGGAACGACGGTCGTGGGGGCCCGGGTAGTGGAGCGAATGGAGAGCTGCCGCGTGTACCCTGCATCCGGCTCGAGACGTGGTTAGACGGGCGCATAAATGCATGCGGTTACCTTTTTTCGCCGTCGTGGAACGCCTCGCCTGTGGTGTTTTTCGTATAAATACCAAAAAGGGGGGAGAGGTTCGTTTACTTTGCCTTTGCCTTTACTTTCGCCGTAGCCCGCGCACGCCTTCTTCCCAATCTCGCAATTGGAAATCTTCCCGGCCGCCCGTCCGCAGCTCAGATCCGTGCCGCTGCCGACATGGCTGCCCAATCTCAAGTGCTGCCGCCTGAGGATTGGAGCCATCGAAGACGACGCAGGAGGAGTTGGAGACGCTGGTGGGGCGTGGGCTCCTCGCCCAACCCGGAGGCGGGGCCGGCGTGGTGGATTCTTCCATCGGCGGACCACCGTGAGCCGCACCCGCCGGAGGGGTACGTGGTGAGCTTTACTCGCTACCATCGTATGGGGCTCGGTGTTCCGCCGAGTCGCTTCATGCGGGCGCTTACCCACCACTTCGAGGCGGAGCTGCACCACTTCTCCCCCAACTCAATCTCGCACGCCGCCATCTTCGCCGCGGTGTGCGAGGGATATTTGAAGATGGAGCCGCACTGGGAGATGTTCGTCCACCTCTTCCGGGGCGAGCTCTTCGTCAAGGCCTCGAAGTCCGGCGGGAGGCGGTTCGTGCGTATGGGCTCCTTGGCCATCACCGCGAGGACTGGACCTTCGTCGGCCGGCGTCCCGCGAGAGTACCTGCGCTACAAGCTTCTTCTAACCAGGCGGGGGGGGACGACCACTGGTTCTACTTGCGGAACGAAGGTGGCCTCTTTCCGCAGTATACCGGCGGCATTCTCACCGTCGCCCAGAGAAGTGGACCTGGGGCGTTGCGTCGGACGCAGCGCCACCTGGTGCCGCTGATGGAGGCGATGAAGGAGTTGGTGGAGGAGAAGGGGCTGACTGTCGCGGCGGTCATCTGGGCGTTCCACAGCGGAGGGTCCTTCCGCTGGCGGAGCGTCCCCTCCTCATGTTCGAGATGGGGCCTAAGGCCTCACTCGAGGGGTTGAAGCGCTCGAGGTTGGCGGAGGTCGGGCTGTCCCGGAATGAAGCCGTCTCCGGGTGTCGATCACGATCCAAGGACGTTCCGTCCCGAGGAAGCCAACCTGATCGCCATGGCACCCGCCACGGGGGTCCTGACCTGGTAAGTTTCCTCGAGCCGGTTGCCCTCGAGCCCCTCCTTTCCTCTTTCTTCCCGTAATCTTCCTTATCTGTTCCGTTCTCGCAGGGGGCGTTACCTTTCGCGCGTCGAGGCCTCCGGTGAGGGAGGACGCCGCGGATACCCAGGTGAGGCGCCTTTCTGCTCAAAAAGACAAGGAGAGCAAGGACGCCGAAAAGAAGAAATTGAAAATCAAAAAACTTGCGTCGCTCGGCTCGGGAGCAGAGGCTGGCGAAGGCTCGCCGCAACGCCAGCCTGGAGACGAGTCTCCAGAGCTGAGCTCCTCGGCTCGGAGGAGGAGAGCGATGACGAGGATGAGGATGATGACGAGGGATGGACGCGCGTTTGAGACGTGCGGGGGTCTTCGGCGTCGGGGCTGACCCTCCTTTGTGCAGGAGGAAGTGTGGAGGTTCCCCCGGCGAAGGGATTGCGCGGCGCGCAGTCGCGGAGGGCCGCGCCGAGCCAGGCTTCGCTCGAAGCCCAGGGACTTCGAGCTCCGCGCCGGACGCGCCGGCTGTCGTGAGGAAGCCGCGGACCAGGAGCGCTGTCGACGCGGCGCGGAAGGAGTCGACGTCGGCGTCGACCCAGGCGGGGTTCCCGAGAGGGGCCGGACCTCGAGGGCTGGCCCTCGCGTCGAGAGGGACCCTGAGCCAGCCCGTCGCGAAGCGTCGAAGAGCGCTTCGAGCCCCCGAGGGAGCGGACAGCACGATGGGGCGTCGAGCCCCCGCCACCATGAGCGTCGTGGGAGGAGCCCCGAGCGTCTCGTGACCAGGGGTGCGAGCGTTCCGGAGTCCATCGCCGCACCGCCGCCGGGACGCGGGGGGCGGACGCCGGAGAGCGCGACCACCAGCGTGGGCGCCGGAGCGGGTCCCGGAGCCCGCGCCGGGGCGAGCGCCACGACGTCAGCACGAGGGCGGTGCGGTCGCCTCCCGCGATGGGGGCGGAAGGAGGGCTCTCCCTCGAGGTCGAGCCAGGGGAGGCGTCGGGAGACCTCCCCCCATCCCAACCCTGCGGAGACGGCCCAGGCGCAGGGCTCGAGCCGCGGGGTGGGCTCGGAGCCCCCGAGTGGGTCCGGCGGTTCTGGAAAGAAGACCAGCCGCCGCTTCGGGTGAGTAGTTTCTTTGGGTCTCGTCGGTAGTGAGGCTTCACTTCTTTGCTTTTAATGACGCGTGCCATCTCCATCTTCTCAGGGGGAAGCGCTCCTACCAGGAGGTGGACCTCGCTTCGTCCAAGCGGGCCAAGGCCTCGAGCCCCGTCGAGGCACAGGCACCTCGAGGTATGGCACCTTCTCCGTTAGAGAGGCCGCTTGGCTGGAGAAGGCCCGAGCTGCCATGGCTCGAGGGGGTCGCTTGGTCGTCGCAAATTTGGTGAGGCCGTCGTCATCGACCATAGGGGTCGAGGTACTCTTCTTGGTTCTGACTTCTCTGTCGTCTCGTGTTGCAGGGGCTCAGCTCATGGCATCGAGCCTGCCACCACCGTACGCCGAAGCGTTGCCTCCTCCTCCTCCTCCTTCCCATGATGGTGCCGACTGGGAGCGCCATCCTCCCTTCACCACGACAGGTGCTCCGGAGGAAGCGCCTGGGGCGAGCACGGCCCCGCCGGTGTCTGGGGCTGAGGGGACTGCGCCCCTTGTGGCTCCGACCAGCACGGGCCATGCTGCGGAGGGGGGAAGGGGGAAGAGGCGTCGGCGGAGAAGGAGCCGACGGTGGAGGACCTCTGAACGAGCTGGAGCAGGGGCCGCTCCTTGCTGCGGGCTGACGATGGCGGCGGCGCCCGAGGGCCGGCTAGCGCCGACAAGGCGCCGGAGAGCCCGGCCAGGGAAGAGGGCCCAGGGTCGAGCCTTCCCTTGACCGATCCGCAACAGGAGGCGCGGCGGAGGGACGGAGGGAGTCGGGGCCCGTGCCGTCAAGCGGCGGGTCGCTGTCGGGGCAGCTCGAGGCGGAGGAGGGTCTGCCCGACATCGAGCTCGACCGGCCGATATGGCCGTTTCCCGTCCCACTGAGCCCGCCCCTTGCCGTGGTCCCCATCGAGCAGTCGGCCAGCGGGGGGCCCCGCGCGAGGTGCGGTCCATCTTCCGGGAGGTGGCCGTGCTTATGGCGGAGGCGGAGTTGTCCTGCTCCGAGGAGGCGGGTCGATCCGCACAGGTGTCAGCCGCCCTCGAGCGGGCCGAGGCGGAGCTTCGAGATCTCCGCGCGGAGCTGAGCCGGAACGCCCAGATGGCGAGCCGGCTTAACGAGGCGGAGGCGGAGGTCCGGGTGGCTCGAGGCGAGGTCGCCCGATCCAGGGAGGAGGCCGCCGCCGCTCTCGAAGCGTCGAGGAAGGAGGCCGCGGAAGCTCGAAGCGAGGCCACCTCCGCCCGGGCTGAAGCCGAGGCGGCGAAGCAGGAGGCTGCTGACGCCCGTGGCGAGGCGCCGCCGCCCGGACCGCAGCGGAGGCGGCAAGAAAAGAGGCCGAAGACGCCGTGAGTGGCGCCGACACCGCCCGAGCTGCCGAGGGGGCGGCGCGGCAGGAGGTGATCCGCAAGGATCTGGCCCTGGTGGAGGCGGGCCGGCTGATCGAGGACCTTAGGTCCGAGAGGCTACTCACGCTGGCCGAGAAGCGCAGGCTGGAGCAGCGTGCTGAGGGCCTGACCAGCGACCTCGCCGCACTGGGGCAGCACTGCGACGGTGAGGCTTACACCTTGTTCTTGTTTGGGTCTCGAAGTTCTTTGTTACGCCGCAGTCTCACTCTTCCTTGTTTGTTGCGCAGGGGTTGAGAAGACGGTCGAGGAGCTCCGCGAGACGAACCAGGCTCTCTTGACCAGCTCCAAGACGAGACCATGGTGGCGGAGCGGGCTCGCTCTTCTCTCGACCGGCTCGGCCCCATGTGGGGTGCTCCTCCTGTGACCGCGGCAGAAGGTGCAGTGGCTCGGGGCGATGCCTTGGTCGACGCCTTGTGCTTCTTCGACGCAGCCGCGCGGGACCGTGTCCGGCAAGCTCTCCATCACGGCGTCAAGCAGACACTCGCGGTGTTCGCTCCGGTTTCCGCTTCCCGGTCCATGTTGTCGCGAATGGCTTCATCGAGATCGAGGGGAAGGATGAGGAGTGGAACAACCGCCGAGTTGACAAAATTTGGAGAAGATGGAGAGGCGGGGACGTCGCTCGCGAAGATCTTCGAGGAGGACGTGCTGCCTCCTGACGCAGCAGCAGCGGTGTCGGGAGCCTCCTCCTTCGAGCTCGGGCGTCGAGGTCGAGCCTGCCATCGTGGACCTCGGGGAGGAGTACCGCACCGACGAGGACTGAGGCCTGCGTGCCAATTTGGGCGTCGAGCCCTTGTAAGAATTCTGTGAGATAAATGAGGGTACGCCGAGACCCGAATGTATATGTGATTTGTTTATGGAAAGAGTTGTTTTCTTTTCAAATGCGTTTGACCGCTTCTCTTTGTCGTGAGCTCGAGTTCTGCTAACTTAGTCTGTGTTCCTTTAGTGCGTCGCGAGCCCCCGAGGGGAGGAGGCGTAGTAGGGTACCGTAGCCCGGGGGCGTAGGCGGCCGTCTACGTCGACGCCCCCCGACTTGGGGCTCGAGGTACTAAAGGATTTAGACGTCGCTAGTTCGTTCGAGGCGCGAGTCGAGACGAGGGTCAAATTTTTGAAAAGAAAACACGCGTTTTTCCGGAGTCTGGGGGGGGTTTACCCCCTTGTCAGCCCCCGAGGAGGCTCGACCCTGAGCTAGGCAGGGTCGAGGCTACCTTGAGTTGCTAAGGAACATGAAAGATGGAGCACGAGCTGGTCCATTCATATTCAACGTGTTTGTACAAAGCAATGAAATGAACAGGCCTCGAGGGCCTTAAGGGTAGAAGCGACGTAGCTGAGATATGTTCCACGCGTTTGTCAGGATCCTGCCTTGGTCGTCGTAGAGCTTGTATGTGCCTGGCTTGAGCACCTCAGCCACGGTGTATGGGCTTCCCACGGAGGGGTGAGTTTGTGGCGCCCTCGATTATCTTGCAGCCGTCGAAGCACGAGGTCCCCCACCGCCAGGTCCCTTTTGCGCACGTGCTTGTCGTGGTAGCATCGAGTGTTTGCTGGTATCGTGCAGAGTTGATGAGCGCACGTCTCGGGCCTCCTCGAGCTGGTCCTTGGCGTTGGCGAGCTTTTCGTCGTTGGTTTGCTCGTTGTAGGCTCGAAGTCGAGGTGAGCCGTACTCGAGGTCCGTAGGTAAGACGGCCTCGGCGCCGTAGGTTAGGAAAAAACGGAGTGAACCCGGTGGCTCGACTCGGCGTAGTCCTAAGGCCCCCAGCACCGAGGGGAGCTCTGCGGCCCACCCCTTTCCGAAGTTTTGAGGTCTTGAATAGCCTCGGCTTCAGCCCATGGAGTATCATGCCGTTGGCGCGCTCGACCTGCCCGTTGCATGGGGGTATGCGACCGAGGCCCAGGTTATGCGAATGTTGTGTTGTCGTCGCAGAAGTTGATGAACTTTTTGCCCGTGAATTGGGTGCCATTGTCGGTGATGATGACATTTGGCACCCCGAACCGGTACATGATGTTGGCGATGAACTCGACAGCCCTCTCGGAGGTGGGATCTCCTATGGCTTAGCCTCGATCCACTTGGTGAACTTGTCGACGGCCACGAGCATGTGTGTGTACCCTCCACTTGTCCTTTTGAGGGGACCCACGAGGTCGAGCCCCCAAACGGCAAATGGCCAAGTGATTGGGATCATCTGCAGGGCGTGTGCGGGCTGGTGCGTTTGCTTGGCGTAGAATTGACACCCATGGCATGCCTGGACCAAACGCTTGGCATCCCCAATGGCGGTCGGCCAATAGAAGCCTTGTCGGAAGGCGTTGCCAACAGGGCCCTCGGCGCCGCGTGGTGGCCGCAAGCCCCGAGTGCATATCGTCGAGGAGCTTGCGCCCTTCCTCGAGTGGGATGCAGCGTTGAAGGATCCCGGTCGGACTTTGTCGGTATAGCTCCCGTTCGTCGCCGTAGATGACGTAGGTCTTGGCCCTTCGAGCGATGCGTCGGGCTCCGTCTTGTCTTCTGGTAGCTCGCCTCGCGTCAGGTAGTCGAGGTAGGGCGTCCGCCAGTCGAGGGGCCGTGTGACGAAGGGGCGTGTGCGTTGACCTGCATCGCCTCTGCGGACGTCGAGGAGTCCTTCTCGAGGGGTGCGTTGAGAGTCGAGCCCCCGTGTCCTGCTCGAGGGGTGGCGTCGAGGGGCCAGCCCCCGGGTCGATTTCGACGGATGGCTCGAAGACGTCCCTCGAGAAGACGTCTGGTGGTACCGTGCCACGCATGGATGCCAACTTTGCCAGCTCGTCTGCGGCCTCGTTGTACTTCCGAGCTATGTGATTGAGCTCGAGGCCGTAAAACTTGTCTTCCAGCTTGCGTACCTCCCCGCAGTATGCCTCCATCTTGGGATCGATGCAGCTTGAAGCCTTCATAACCTGGTTGACGACGAGCTGCGAGTCTCCTCGGGCGTCGAGGCGTCGGACCCCGAGCTCGAGGGCGATGCGCAGCCCATTGACGAGGGCCTCATACTCGGCGACGTTGTTGGAGGCGGGGAAGTGCAAGCGTAGCAGGTAGCGCATGTGTACTCCGAGGGGCGAGATGAAGAGCAGGCCTGCTCCCGCCCCCGTCTTCGTGAGAGATCCATCGAAGTACATGGTCCAGAGTTCGGCCTGAATCTGCGCCGGAGGGAGTTGAGTGTCGGTCCATTCAGCAACGAAGTCCGCCAATGCTTGCGACTTGATGGCCTTTCGCGGGGCATAGGTGATGGTCTCCCCCATCAGTTCGGCGGACCACTTGGCGATGCGCCGTGTGGCTCCCGATTGTTGACGATTTCTCCGAGGGGGAAGGATGACACCACCGTTACGGGATGAGCGAGGAAGTAGTGCTGGAGCTTGCGCCTGGTGACGATGATGCCGTAGAGCAGCTTTTGGATGTGCGGGTACCGGACCTTGGCCTCGGAGAGTACCTCACTGGTGAAGTATACCGGCCGCTGGACCGGCAACGTATGACCCTCCTCGTGCCTCTCGACGGCTATGACGCGCTAACCACCTGAGTGGTTGCGGCCACATAGAGGAGGAGGGGCTCGGGGAAACCGTCACCTCGGCTGGTCGTGGGGGCACGAGAATTGGTGCGCGCGTCAGCAGCCCCTTCAACTTGGTTAAGGCCTCCTCGGCTTCGGCGGTCCACGCAAAGTGTTCCGTCTTTTTTAGTAGGCGGTAGAGGGGTAGTGCTTTTTCTCCCAGCCTCGAGACGAATCTGCTGAGAGCGGCTAGGCAGCCTGTTACCTTCTGTACGCCCTTGAGGTCACGAATCGGGCCCATCCTCGTGACTGCTGAGATTTTTTCAGGGTTTGCCTCGATCCCCCGTTGCGAGACGACGTAGCCAAGTAGCATGCCTCGAGGCACACCAAAGACACACTTCTCGGGGTTGAGCTTCACATTCTTGGCCCGGAGGCACTCGAACGTGGTCTCGAGGTTGCTGATGAGGTTCCCTACTTTTTTGGTTTTACCACGATGTCATCGACGTAGGCCTCGACGGTCTTGCCTATGTGCTCGCCAAAGATGTGCTGCATACATCGTTGGTACGTTGCCCCGGCGTTTCGAAGGCCGAAGGCATCGTAACATAGCAGTACATACCAAATGGCATGATAAAGAGGGTTGCGAGCTCATCGGATTTTCTCATCCTAATTTGGTGGTAGCCGGAATAAGCATCAAGGAACGAAAGCACTTCGCACCCAGCGGTGGAATCGACAATCTGATCAATTCTAGGTAAAGGAAATGGAACTTTTGGACATGCTTTATTCAGACCAGTGTAATCTACACACATCCGCATTTTTCCATTCTTTTTCCTAACTAGTACAGGGTTAGCTAGCCATTCTGGGTAAAGTACCTCCTTGATGAATCCGGCCGCCAAAAGCTTGTGCACCTCCTCGCCGATGATCCTGCGCTTTTCCTCGTCGAAGCGGCGCAGGCGTTGCTTCACCGGTCTGGACCCGGCCTGGATCTCCAAGGCGTGCTCGGCGACTTCCCTCGGTATGCCCGGCATGTCCGAGGGTTCCACGCAAACATGTCGATGTTCGCGCGGAGAAAGTCGACGAGCACTGCTTCCTATTTGGGCTCGAGGCGGGGTACTGATGGTCAGCTTCTTGCCGTTGGCCGAGGTCGGGTCGACGGGTACTTGCTTGGTGTGCTCGGCCGGCTCGAAGGTGCCGGCGTGACGCTTTGCTTCTGGGGCCCCTCGGTGGCCAGAGCTGCCAAGGCCTCGAGCGAGTCGAGGTGGACGTTGGCCTCCCCCCGCTCGACGCACTCCACGTCGCAGTGGTATGCGTGCTCGTAGGAGGTGTCAACGGTGATGACCCTTTTGGCCCGGCATCTTGAGCTTCAAGTACGTGTAGTTAGGAATCGCCATGAACTTGGCGTAGCCTGGCCGGCCGATGATGGCGTGGTAGGTCCCTTGGAAGCCGACCACCTCGAAGGTGAGCGTTTCCTGCGGAAGTTTGCCGGCGTGCCGAAGCAAACCGGCAGGTCGATGCGCCCGAGGGGGTGGGCCTTCTTTCCTGGCACTACTCCGTGGAACCCCCGATGCTGGGTCGGAGCTGTCCCTCTGAAATCCCCAGGAGGTCGAGGGTCTCGAGGTATATGATGTGAGGCTCGAGCCCCCATCCATCAATACCTTAGAGAACCGAACGTCGACTATGACGGGGTCGACGACGAGGGGGTAAGCCCCCGGGTTTATGACACAGTCCGGATGGTCGTCACGGTCGAACGTGATTGACGCATCGGACCAGTCAAGGTACCGGGGGCCGTCGTGGCCAAGCGAGAAGATTTCCCGGCGTTCCTTCTTTCTTTCTCGAGCTGAGAGCCCGACGGTCGGCCCCCCGTAGATCATGTAGCAGTCGCGCACCGGGGGGAAGTCGCCGTCTGCGTTCCTGCCGCCGCGTTGATCGGTATCCTTTCCCTTAGGCGTGTCTTCCCTCTTATCGCCGAGCCTGGAGTAGTAGCCCTTCATCAGTCGGCAGTCTTTCAGCTTGTGGTTTACGGGCCCCTGTGGTAGGTGCAGGTACCCTCGAGCATCTGATCGAAAACAGCCCGTCAGGGGGGCCTCGGGGCTTCTTAGGCTCGAGGGCGCCCGCGAGCACCTCTTTGTCGTCGTCGCCATCGGCGTCACGCTTCGCCTTTGGCCCTTGCGCTTGTTTTTCTTCTTTTGTTGCCGTCATTGCTGTCGTTCTTGGCGTCGTTGCCCTTGTTGGAGCCCTCCGGCGCGATCACCGCCTTGCCTTTGTCCGTGGAACGGCCAAAGAAGGCCCCCACTGCTTCGTCGCCCGAAGCAAAGCTGGTGACGCGATCCATCAGGTCCTCGACCGTTCCGGGACGGTAGCGTCCTAGCTCATGAACAAGCTCTTGGCATGTCGTGCCCGCGAGGAACGCTGAGATGACGTCCTCGTCAGGCACGTGAGGGAGCTCGAGACGCTGCTTCGAGAACCGTCGAGCAAAGTCACGGATGGGCTCGTCCGTCGCCTGCCTGCAACGCCGTAGGTCCCAGGGGTTGCCCGGACGTACGCAGGTCCCCTTAAAGTTCCCGTCGAAGACCCTGACTAGGTCGGCCCAGTCATGGATCCGATCCGGCGGGAGCCCCTCGAGCCACCGACGGGCGGTGTCCGAGAGGTAAAGTGGGAGCTGACGTATGATCACGCGGTCGTCATTCTTCGCTCCGCCTAGTTGGCAGCCAAGGCGGAAGTCCGAGAGCCAGAGCTTGGGCTCGACCTCCCCGTCATACTTCACGATGTTGGTCGGCGGTCGGAAGCGGTCGGGGAGGGTTGAGCTGCGGATGGCCCGGCTGAAGACCCTGGGGCCCGGGGGCTCGAGGGCTTGCCGGTCCTCATCACTGTCGTAGCGTCCCCCTCGATGGGCGCTATAGCCACGCTCTTGGGCCCCCTTATCCTTGCGTCGTCGGTTGATGTCGTGGCGGGCATCATTGAGGTCTCGAGGTGGCCGGTTGTCGATGATCCGTTCGCGGACTGGCCTAGCTCGAGAGGCGTCCGGCTGGTGGACGGATGCCTCGCGCTCGTTGCGGGGCGCATCTGTCGGTTTCCCCGAGGCCGCTCCGCGCCGCCGCGACGCTGAGCTCTCGGCCTGCTGCACAGCGGCTGTCTCGAGGAGGCCCTTCATTTCTCCAAGCATGCGCCTAGCGTCTAGGTTGGAGACGGCGGGTAGATCGCGGAGCAACATGGCGGCTGCGACCACGTTCTGCCCGGCTCTCGGGAAGCATACCTCAGGGCGTGCTGGTGCCCCGTCCTCGAGGATCTGCCGTGGACCTCTCGAGCCCGGCCTCGAGCTCCGGCTCCTCGGGGTTGGGTGGGTCCTGCTCAGGGTTTGCCGGAGCTGCAACAGGTGTCGCCGTTCTTCCTCGGCTTTGGTGATTGCTTCTTGTACTTGAGCGAGTTGCGCCGCCCGGCCATCGTCGTGCTTAGGCAGTACAACGGTGCTGGAGGCTCGTCCCTTCCCAGAACGCGTGATCCGCCTGCCGCGGCCACGTCGCTAGGTCCCTCTAGGTCGAGAGCCGGCCTGTCGTCGTCGCCTTCGTCCTCGGTATCGCATACGACTCCCTCGAGCTGGAAGCACTCCCTGGGGGGTCCCAGAGGTCGGGGTCGGGGTAGTAGTCGTATTCGTCGGAGTCGGATTGTTGTCGGCACGCCGCCATGGCCGATGCTGGGACCGCAACTTGCGGTACCATTCTCCGATGGTGGCTCGCCGAGGTGGCTCGAGGGGTCGCAAGAAGTCGCTGTCGACGCGCCGGGTGGACGATTTCCAGGCTGGCCATGGCCCGCAGCAGCGCGCCCGGACGCTGCTCCCGGTCCACCTCCGTCTGATCCTGATGGCGCTCGTCGAGGCGGTGGGCGAAAACAGCCGCAGAGTTGTCGAGGCCGATCGGGAACCGCTGGCGTCGAGCGCAGTGCGACCCGCGGGAGGAGGCTGAGCTGTGTCGACGGCGCAAGGCTTGGAGGCCTCTGGCCTGGCTCCTGGTTCGTACACCTGATGAACGCGAAGTCGCTAGGCGGGCGTGAGCGCGCCCTGGAGGTCTCCGGCCGCGCGCGGGCGGGTTTCCCCTTGGGGCCCCTGCACCGGCCACGGGGGCGTAGGTGTTTGCTGCGGGCACCGCCTGCGCCCGACGACGACGGTGACGATGGCGCCGCTCGCGACGTGGCGACGTGTGGTGGTGTGGGCGACGCGTCACGCCCCCGCGCGGGGTGGCGTGACACGCACTCCGCCCAGGCCCTCCGTGGAGAGCAGAGTCAGCTCGTTGCTGTTGCCTGTGGCCAGGAACTCGAGGCTCCCGAACCAGACGACGGCACCAGCCGAGAACGGAAGAGGAGATGAAGCCATCCAGGAGTCAACGAGAAATCGGCTCGGACACGCGAAGGCCCCTACCTGGCGCGCCAACTGTCGGTGTTTCGTACCCGGGGGTTATCGCACCAACGAGTAATATGATCGCGTGCTTCTCTTCCTGGATGGTGATGCAAGGGGACACAAGATTTATCCTGGTTCGGGCAGAAGGGCCCTACGTCCAGCGGGGGGGATGTTCTTGTATTACTTGCACCTAAGTGCTTGTACAGGGGCGAATACAAGCTCAGTGAGCGTGGACCGGAGTCCGGACTCGTGTGTTGTGTGTGGACTGGTGCGTGTCTGTCGGAGTTGCGTCCCCGCGAATGAGGGCCCTAGCGTCCCCTTTTATAGAGCAAGGGAGGCCAGGGTTACAAAGAGTATTACAGTGCCGGGGCGCATGGTGACCCATGAGAAGGGTAGGAACCCTGTCTTGTCGGGGCCACTGGAGCCGATGTGATCGTCGCTGTTGAGGCGTCCTTGAGTCGTGGCTTCCATCCCGGGCGCGGACGTGGGGGTGCGACAAGGCGGGAGCCGTACAACACCCATCCCGGAATGTACAGTACGCGGTGAGGTCCCTCCGGGTCTTGGGGTACTGTCCTCCAACAGCACGAAAGTGGTTAGGGCTCGAAGGGCGCGGAGCCGGCTTCGAGATGGTATCACGGGGGCTCGAGGGGTGCGG
Organism: Coix lacryma-jobi var. lacryma-jobi; assembly: GCA_009763385.1. Classification (NCBI taxonomy): domain Eukaryota; kingdom Viridiplantae; phylum Streptophyta; class Magnoliopsida; order Poales; family Poaceae; genus Coix; species Coix lacryma-jobi. Next base: position 100,713,064 of record CM019826.1, on the reverse strand, counting down.
AGCTGGCCTCGAGGTGTTGCAGCGCAGGGCTCGTAGGGCGCGTAGCCGGCCTCGAGGGGTGACAGTGCCTGGCTTCGAGGGGCGCGTAGCCGACCTCGAGGAGTTAGTGCCTGGGCATGGCCGAACAGTGCTGCACTGGTGCCCTTTTGCCATGCTTGTGGTGAAAACGAGACTTGACCTTTACACCGAGTTACTGTGGTACACGCCGTGCACTAGTGGACATGACCGGAGTAGGTGAAGGCGTTAAATGCGTGGTATGGGCTGGTACGGCTGCCTGTATCGCTCGAGGCCCGTACGCCAAGGCTCGAGGTGTAGGGGCGCGCTCGCCCGAGGCCTGGAGGGCTCAGGCGAGACGGAGAGCGAGCGTTCGGGTGTTTGCGTTAATTGGGGGTACCCCTTTTTTGTACCACCGACAATTATTGACCATGCCCTAAAACACTTGGACGGAAGGAGTGCGGGCAGAAGCGAGCGGGCCCCCGAGGCGCGCGTGGTATCCAATCTGCACCGTGTCTGGTTGGGTATCCGTTCAGCTCGTGCGAGACCGGGGCGGGGGCTCGGGGCCGCTCTCAGTCGGATGCGCGAGACGTGTCTGGTTGGGTCTGTTGGTTCATGGTGTAGAATAGGTATTCTACACCTAGGGGCTCGTTTGGCTGCAGGTAAATTTTAATCACGTGTGAATAAATCCAAGCGTGGGTCGGATGACCCCTGTCCGTCCACCCGATCCCTCCCCGAATCCCCTTCCTCCGTGTAACCACTGTACGTTGCCTTTGGTGATTTAATTAGAATGTATATATATTGCCTTCTGTCCCCTCCGATAGCTTATATGTATGCACATGTTTGTATGAGTTATAATAAACAATAACCACATTGATCTACTAAAATAATATCTGACTAATCTAATATTACTACTCAATTTTTGTATAAAAATATTACAAGAATTCTGCAACCATATAATATCATCAAATCAGAAAAAAGATCTAGAAACAAGAATTATAGAAAAATCTGATATAGGTGACTTAGCTCTAACAAGCTCTGTTTTTTTTACAAGGTACTACATCAACTAAAAATTGACAGAGTCTATTCTTAACAAGTTCTGTTTTTCCAGTGCACATACTTGAGCACATGGCCTAAAATGATGCATTGGGTCATCCCAGAAACTATGCATGAATAAATTAAAATATTACAAGTAACTAAAACTAGAGTACTACAAGGTCTCAACTAGTTATCTCATGACAAATCAACACTAATCTCTTTGATTCTTGATATCAACACTGACTTGTCATCTCTGATTTTCATTACCATCTCAACATTCTAGCTCCAACACTGAACCTGTTTACACCTGCTACAAATGCTAGCAGCAAAGGAGATATTAGTTCACATCTTAACCATATGACATATTAAACAAATGAAAAGGATAGATAAATCGTTTTTTTATGCTCCACTTGCACTTACTAAAGAACACAAAAAGGCTCATGCTATTGGTTAGATATGTATTTCAAAGGAACACTTCATCAGAAAATGTCCAAAATAGGTAAAGATATAAGGCTATTGGTCTAACAAGCAAGCACTAAAGTGGTCAGCAGCAAGCTCATCTCAGAAAAATGACCCAAAATAGGAACAATTTCTAGTTTCAGCACTATAATTATATAGCTGCAAGTTTCAACACTATATATATGGCTGCAGCTAGATATGCATGGGCAAACCCAATGTACAAATGGCCAAACCCAATGTCATGTCAAGTAGCAATAAGAAGATGGACAAGGAGCAATACGAGATTACGCAGTTCTAATCTTCTTTCTTAACCACTTGAGTCGCGTAGAGTCTTTCGCGGTCATGAAAATGGACCTATTTTGTGGGTCTTTAAAGACATCATAAGCCTCGATCCTTTCATCATCCGACAAATCTTCCATGTTGTCCACAAGTGAAATGCACACAGCGATAGGGAACTCATCAGTTGTTGCCCTTTCCTTCTGCATAGATTCAGTCTCGGCTTGCTTCTCTTTCATTTCTAGAAACCTCCCCATCATCTCAACAACCTTTCCATCTTGTTGACGCCTTTGCCCTGCCTTTTCTGTTTTATCACTTGTATTGTTTCTTGTACTTGCAACTCTTTTTCCAATTCTTGGCTTGCAGCGACATCACTTGTAACTGGTTGTTCCAATATCCTCAATTCGTCATCATCAGTTCAGCATTGTGTACATTAGAGTCAAAGGAAAATTCTCATCTTCTCGTATATAATGTTGTGTGATAACAGGTTGAGAAGGTTGTGTGAGAGGAACTTGAGAAGGCTGTGTGAGAGGAACTTGAGAAGGCTGTGTGAGAACAGGTTGAGAAGGTTGCATATAATGTTGTGTGAGAGCAGGTTGTAAAGGCTGTGTAACAACAAGACCATGATAAGACTGTGTGACAGGACCTTGGGGAGGGACAATGGAGGTAAAGTTGAATGTTCCCTCACAGTATGTCCTGCACCAGAAAATGACATGATTATTTGAACTGAATGTGACATTTTTTATATTGCCAAGGAGGTAAAGCTTTAGCATTGAGAACATACCATCCTATAGCTCTCCTAAAGCCTCAAACAGCAGGAAAGATTTATTCCGAAATTTCTTGGCATTAGGATGAGACTGTTTAATGAATACAAGAATGAAAATAAATTAGCATTGAGACTAAAGCAAACACTATATGTAAACCTTTGTAAACTTGAGAATTAACAACAGCAAGAGATTAGAAAGCTCACACTAATGATTTTCTTCCAAACCTCTTCATCTCCTATAATCCTGCATAACTTATCATCCCATGAAGCACCACTTGTTTTCTTGCTTCTTTTAGAACTCTATACCCCTCTTCAGTTCTTTCTCTTTGTCTTGAATTTGAACCTTTGTAAAGTTGACATGGGGGAACTTCTCATGGAATGATTTGACGATTCGGTTCCATGCATCTGTGGACCACCCATTCTGACTCCTATAACAGTCATTATTGTATCATGTAGTAGGTCAACCAATGCCTTTTCAAGTCCTGTGTTCCAACTAGCTCTTGAACGATCAAGTACAGCTGAAATATAGAAGCACACATAAGCTACAAATAATTACATGTTCTAATCTACCAACCTACTGATCTTGAGAAGCCCATATATGTACATTTAACAAGAGAAGAAAAGTGAAACCAGGACATACCTTTGGGTGATGCCTTTTCTTTTGATCTCTTGAAATCTTTGGTGATGGCTTTCTTTGGAAAGCTGCAGCTTGGATCAAATTCAACCTCGGAGACCCTCTTCCAAACATTGCTGCTGCAAATACAAAAATCTGGTATAAAAGAACCCACTAAGGATGGCGTGTTAGCATATCCACCATCAACGAGATAATATTTGCCATGAGGCACATGGAATCCACTAAGCATGGCTGACCTAAGAACCCTAGCATCTGTTGCAGATCCCTCCCAGCCAGATGATATAAAAGAAAATTCAGATCAAAATCACACACCAACATCACATTGTGACTTAAGGTACCCTTTCTATTCCTATATGGAGCCTGTCTATCTTGAGAAATGGTGATAGGAACATGTGTTCCGTCGAAGCCCCCAAACAATTTTGGAAGTAAGGAAAGAACCGTGGATCTGTGCTAATCTTCCAGTGAGTTTCAACTCCAGTAGGTTCCTTGACAAATCTATAGGACAAAGATGGGATTACTTTGAAAACTGCCTTAATATGTCGATGAATCGTTTCTCCACTATGATGGAATTCATGTTGCAGATCTTCATAGCTCGCATTACTAGTTAAAAGATAAAGGGCAGGCAACTAAAACATCATAATCTCCTCATCCTCCTCTTCCTTCCTCTTCCTAATTAGTGAATTCATTATCTTCTTGTAACTAGAAACAATAAGTCAAATAAGTCATCGCCAATCAAAGACAATGATTACTGTAACTATAAAAATAACTCAAACAATCCTATTTATTAGCAACCAAGTATGCATTAACATTAACATAAATGTGGTGAATACAAATTATAGGACAGACAATGATTAAACTTTAATAACAAAAAGACAACAGGCTTTGATCAAACAACTCACTACTATTGGCTAGGGTAAGACTTTGGTCAAATTGGTTTTACTAGTGGATGGATCATCTCCATCATGGCAAGGTAAGACTTTGGTCAAACAACTCACTACTATTGGCCAGGGGAGGTGGGAGCAAATTGACCATAGCGAGAGCAGAGAGCATGTTGCTTCAATACAATTCTGTTGCCCCAATTTCTGTTCTATGCAATTCCATATCTCAATCAATATATTTTTGAAACTGACAAAGTGGCAAGTGCAATCGCATTGCCTCTCATGGATGGATATTATTAGAAGCATCCTGCAGTTCTGGCAACTAAGCTGAACTGCACTACTGTAAAAATCTCTGATGTCTCAATCTTCTTCCTTCCACTGTTGGTCTCAGCCAAGGACATGATAGCCAAGTCCTTTGCCATCAATTTGCCCCAGCTGGCTCAAGATTTATATTGCAAGTTTTCTGAATTTTCTACTATATACAACATTGCTATCTGACAAAAAACAATGTTATCGCAAAGGAAAACCCATGCACAAATAGCTACGGCAATTGTTGCCACCACCAAACTGAACATAGTAAAAAACATGGATTAAAATAGTGAAGAAATATAATAGTATGTGTACTACCTAATGACTCCACTGCCTATCATTCTAGTACTATACATAGATTTAACTATATCTGGTCCAGTGTTGTAAAAAAAAAACTATATCTAGTCTAGCATCTTGTAGTGGCCCATGGTGTAAGCATCACTGTAAACTACGGTTGTGTTGTTCTGAAAATTGACAGAAATCTGCTACAAAACAACAGGACCTGATGTCTCAAGGCATCACGCAAGCATCTTTGTCAAAGATAGTTCTGCATTGCAGACTGCAAGAGCCAACGTCTCAGACAATTTTCCAAAATTGACAGAACAATTACTGGGACATGAAGAAAAAATTCCTATGATGCCAAGATCAGGCCTATGCGTGCTGTGACTCATCAGATGTATGGATCTGTAGGAGAAGAAAGGTGAAATCGAAACCCAACTAGGACATGAAGGAAAAATTCGTATGATGTCAAGATCGGGCCTATGCTTGTCTGTGACTCTACCAGATGTCTGATCTGGGAGAAGAAAGGTGAAATCAAAACCCTAGACTAAAAAAAGTGAAGCATCAGAGCAGTGGAGATGGAAATAAGAGGAGGGGGAGGGAGAGGCTCACCGAGCAGATTCTAGAGTGCAGTGGATGGTTGGGCGAGGACGACGATGTCGCAGATCGATGCAGTGGGGGCGACGAATAGGGGGCTGAGGCGATGACGAGAAGGCAGCCGGAGCGACGACAAGGAGGAGGTGGCCGGAGCGGTGACGACGATGAGGTGACCGGTGTGGCAGCAATCGGAGTGGCAACGGCGGCGGGGTGGGCAGCGCGCTCGCACGCGACGCGAGAGGGCGAGATGCGAGAGCTCGGTCTTTACACACCACGGGGGGGGATTTTTTTGCCCCGGTGTATTCAGGCGTATTGGTGCCTCACCCACCTCAATACTCGAGCAGCCAAATGCTTATTCGTACAGAAGGGGAAAGCTTACCCCCACGCGTGTTTTTTCCATGATACACGTCGTTTGACCGCTGATCCCCTCTAATACGTCAACAACCAAACGAAGCCTAGGTGTAGATTAGCGCGCGTATATATAATATATATATATAATATATATATATATGCTAATCTATATCTAGGGTGTAGAATAATATTCTACATCTGAGCCCAACTAGTAAACCAGACAGACCCGCCACGCACCAAACCACCCACCCTCGCACATGCGCTCGCACCCCGCGCGCGCGATCTGCCTACAGCTCCCGGCGCGCGACCGCAACATGTGGCTGTGCGAGCCACGTTCTCTCAAAACAAAACCTGTACCCACTCAACCTGCTACGTGTCTGATCCTGCTGCTAAAAAAAAGGAGCCAGTAGTCTTTGAGTGGATACGGCCTGCGACGTGCACACCACCACCTCCTGGTCGGGCCCTGGTCCACGCATGCGCGCACACGTGGCCACCCTACTGTCCAGCCACTCCTGCAGTCCTGCTCCATCTCGAGGGTTTTTTTTTCTTTATTCAAAGTCACCAACACATTTTCTAGTATTTTATTAGTAATTTGAGAAATTTCATCCCGTCGGGTCTCACCAGGGCGGGGATGATCCTCCGTCTCCCGTCCTCGAACCCCGAACCCCGTGGGGACCTGACTGAGCTGCAGCGTATGTAGGAGGCCCATGAAGTTAAAGCCCATTTATCTGGAATATATAAGCCACACCACCATCGAGCTAACCCTAACGCAACTTTCCTCGCTCCCCTCGCCTGGTCAACTGAGACGCCACCCTCCCAGTCTCCCACCATCCCTCTCCCGATCCCGACCTTCGCGTTCGCGGCACTCAGCGCACTCGGATCTCTTTGCTATCTCGCCATACCTCTGCAGTCCCACCTCCTACGCACGACGGCACACACCAGTGCGGCCATCTGATTCTAAGCTCCCTTCCTAGCGATGCAGGTGGTCTGCTTTTTCATTTTCGGAAGTTGCAGCAACGCAGGCCTGCTTCCTCATTTCTGCAGCTTCTTGCGTCGACATGGATACCCAAACACCTGCACGCATCCTGACTCCTGAGCACCTTGTCTAGTCTGTGTGAGCCACCGTAGATGGAGTCAAGAAGATTTGGATTTTTCTGGCCTATTTACTTTGTAATAGTCTCTTGTTTCTTATACTTGTACTTTCCCCTTTTCTTGGATTTTATGATATGAGAGCTAGCCCGTTTGTTTCTTGGTAATCTACATGTGGAGAACTTCCTCGGTTGATGCATATTTAGATTTCACACAGGATTGTTTTCAGCTTAGCTCTGATATTTTTACCGGGGACGGGGACCCCGCGGGGATAAAATCCCTGTGCGGGGACGGGGAAGAAACAGGCCCCGACGGTGTTAACGGGGACGGGGATGGGGAGTTAACCTCCGATGAGGAATTCTCCGTTGCCATCTTTAGTCCCTGTGGTCGCCGGAGATGCTGGTGACGCAGAAGCGGAGGCAGCGGGGCTCGTGTCGCGGGTGTGGAAGGGCATCTTCGGCGACCGCGAGGACGTCGAGAAGCTGCTGCAGGCGCTGTCCAAGGAGGAGGAGGCCGTGCGGGCGCGTCTCCACCACCGGGCCCGGCGCCTCTCGCCAATCCGTGCACATGCCGCAGTTGTCGTCTCTGAGCAGCCACCGTCGTGACTCGTGAGGCCTCGATTCAACTCCCTTTGATTTCATCTTGGTCTTGATCTAGTTCATGGTGGACTTGATTTGGTTCTCTTGCTCCTTGATTTAATTTATAGTGGCTTCAATTTGATGCTGGGTAGTTCACGGGAGGAGTTGATAGTTTGTGCATAGCAGACATGTACATAACTTTCTTCTGCGGTAGCCTCGATTCAACTCCCTTTGATTTCATCTTGGTCTTGATCTGGTTCACGGTGGGCTTGATTCGGTCCTCTTGCTCCTTGATTCAATCTATAGTGGCTTCAATTTGATGGTTGGTGTTGTTGATGCCTAGTATTTATAGTCTGGCTGGTATTCGATTTAGCTTAGAATTTTGTTTATTTATAGGCTTGATGGCTCATTGTATTGTATTCGGTTTTGAGAAAGCAGGAGATTTTTTTTTTGGTAACAAGGGACCGTAATCTTGGACACTGATATACGTATGTGTTGTATCTTGTCTGTCTTCACCGGAAACAGAGAAGGCCAGACGTGTTGCGTTTTGACTTCCGAGTCCTAGTTCAAATACAATTTGTTTTGTTTTTTTTATTGGTTTTTGTATGGATGTTCTAATTCCTCTAGTTATAAAAGTGTATACCAATTAGTTAGGGAGAGGCCGGACGAAAAAATGAACCAAAAAAAGGGCAGAAATTTTGCCTCTTTATTATTAGGGGTATAGAGGTAATCTACATGTGGAGAACTTCCTCGTTGATGCATATTTAGATTTCACACACAGGATTGTTTTCAGCTTAGCTCTGATATTTTTACCGGGGACGGGGACCCCGCGGGGATAAAATCCCTGTGCGGGGACGGGGAAGAAACAGGCCCCGACGGTGTTAACGGGGGACGGGATGGGGAGTTAACCTCCAATGGAGAATTCTCCATTGCCATCTTTAGTCCCTGTGGTCGCCGGAGATGCTGGTGACGCAGAAGCGGAGGCAGCGGGGGCTCGTGTCGCGGGTGTGGAAGGGCATCTTCGGCGGCCGCGAGGACGTCGAGAAGCTGCTGCAGGCGCTGTCCAAGGAGGAGGAGGCCGTGCGGCCGCGTCTCCACCACCGGGCCCGCGCCTCTCGCCCAGTCCGTGCACATGCGCAGTTGTCGTCTCCGAGCAGCCACCGTCGTGACTCGTGAGGCCTCGATTCAACTCCCTTTGATTTCATCTTGGTCTTGATCTAGTTCATGGTGGACTTGATTTGGTTCTCTTGCTCCTTGATTTAATTTATAGTGGCTTCAATTTGATGTTGGGTAGTTCACGGGAGGAGTTGACAGTTTGTGCATAGCAGACATGTACATAACTTTCTTCTGCGGTAGCCTCGATTCAACTCCCTTTGATTTCATCTTGGTCTTGATCTGGTTCACGTTGGTCTTGATCTGGTTCACGGTGGGCTTGATTCGGTCCTCTTGCTCCTTCGATTCAATCTATAGTGGCTTCTATTTGATGGTTGGTGTTGTTGATGCCTAGTATTTATAGTCTGGCTGGTATTCGATTTAGCTTAGAATTTTATTTATTTATTATAGGCTTGATGGCTCATTGTATTGTATTCGGTTTTGAGAAAGCAGGAGATTTTTTTTTGTAAAACAAGGACCGTAATCTTGGACACTGATATACGTATGTGTTGTATCTTGTCTGTCTTCACCGGAAACAGAGAAGGCCAGACGTGTTGCGTTTTGACTTCCGAGTCCTAGTTCAAATACAATTTGTTTTGTTTTTTTTATTGGTTTTTGTATGGATGTTCTAATTCCTCTAGTTATAAAAGTGTATACCAATTAGTTAGGGAGAGACCGGACGAAAAAAATGAACCAAAAAAAGGGCAGAAATTTTGCCTCTTTATTATTAGGGGTATACACGCCGCGCGCATCCTAACAATAAAAATATGTCAACGCTACACATACATTCATGATTAATTATAAATCTATATAATGGCGTAACAAATATTACACAAAAAATATACACAAATTGAACAAAATATTAAGCAAAACAAATATAAAAAGTCTAATACATGAACAAATCCATCATTAATTAACAACTAACGTCACGACATTTTCAAAATAAATATTGTCTACAAACCCTAACTTACCAAAATATGGTTTAATCCTACATTGCAAATATGGATAAAGAACAGCAATATGGATCAAAATACCTCTAGTGCAGAGAGAACAAGTTCGATTGAGGGAGACGAAGAGAGGAGGGATGAAATGGAATGGATTGGATTGGATTGAATTGGTTTGGGAGGAGAAGAGAGGAATGAAGAGGAGGCTGCTGCTGGGCGCGGCGGCCAGATCTAGATCGGCTTTGCCCGCGCCACCCCGCCTGGCGCGGCAAAGCCGTTGACCGCGCCAGGCGGCCTGGCGCGGCAAACGCACTAGCCGCGCCAGCCCGCCTGGCGCGGCAAACTGACGAGCGGGGCCCACCCGCGCCTGCGTGCCGGGCGGTGCCACGGTGACACTTTTGCCGCGCCGCCATGCATGGCGCGGCTAACGCTTTTGCCGCGCCATTGGGGACGGCGCGACAAAAGGGTTAGTTTTGTAAAAAAAAATGGACATGTTGTTTATGAAATTTTTTATTTAATTGAGTTATTAATAAAAAAAGTTCGATAGTGATCGACATAGACACCACGTACACACCTTGCTTTCTGAACACGTCATGTAACCATGTAGTGGGGAAAAAAATAGCCAAAAAATGTTTAGTCCTCATGCTTGGTCCCAGACTTAAATTTAGTGAACAAGTTCCACAACAAAGACCTACTTTCAAATTGAATCATTTTTTTATCAGTCGATTGGAATAATAAACAAAAATATACATTTTCACTTATACAAATTATATGTCCTGTAATTATGCAATCTAAGGTTTAGTGATGAAGGACAAGGTAGTGTGGTAAAAGAGTGCACGAAGGCTTCATTCTGAGCCCGGGAGAAACAAACCAGGTTATACCGCTGGGCGAACTTGGTGGCTACTTCGGCGTTACCGACCTCAACAAGTTCGCAACTGAAAACATGGCTCTAGTTTCAAAAAAAAACATGGCTCTAGCTAGCATAATAGCGAGCTTTATGGTGATCCTCTGTGAACGTGAAACTTGCATTATATTGGCAGCCCACCTTTTAACATAATATGCTCCTTGCACAAAACGGGTAGAACGTGCACAAGAGAGTTTACAAGAGTGAACAACAAAACACCTAGATGCCTAAGATCATGCACATACAATTCCACCACCATACAAATTGAGAACCTACGAGTCAAGCCACCTCAATTTTATTGTCGATAAAATTAATAGAAAAAAAAGGCAATGTAAGACCCTTTCACATAGAAGTGAGACCTTGAAGCGGCGACCTGAATCTCATGGTAGGGGTCAAATCAATTAGCAATATTATTAACGTGAGAGTAACTTTTTTACGGCGCAAGGTAAGACTTGGTACAGGTGATGGGAGGATGTCAGGGCGATTGGTTGTTGTTCGCCATGGGAAGCCAGAGCTGCTTTTTGCTAGTTGTGATCAGCTCAGCAACGAGAACGTACAGTGGACATTGTGGGTTTGTGTGTCAGTCATCATGGTCATGATGCTCTAATGTTGTAGGTATTCTCTGTGTTTTAATTTGTGTTTATGTAAGGTTTTTAGACCTGGTTTCCCTTATAAATTAGGCCAATTTTTTTTCTTAACGGAAAGAAAGAGCTCCTGCCATTATATTTTTTTTAAAAAAGTAGCTTTTTTATCCAGCCCCAGCTTAAAATAGCTTGTCAAACTCTCTTCTTTACCAATGAAATAGGCAAAGGATCAAGACCGTTCGTAATAAAAAAAAATGAGACATTGCTTGGCTTTTGCAACGTTAATGAAAGCAAAGGGCATTCATTACCTCATTTTTCCCCTTTGTTATTCACTAGGTAAAATGCCCGTGCGTTGCTACGGTATATGAGTGAAGACCATGTAAATGTATTATTATATATGCGAGTTTAATTCAAACATAATATACATACTTTCTATGATCCATGTATACATATCAGTAATGACTTAATAGAGGTTATACATATAGGTAATGACTTAATACATGTCATGTGTTTCCCCTTTGCACAGCCACACATCAAGCGCTTGATGCTCGCCTCACCAGTGCACCCGTTAGGTCTCACCATGCTACTATTTATATATTCCCACTACCGCGCCTGTCCCACCCCCTTCTTCCCCAACTTTCGATGGGGACGACACACGGTAGTTTAGGCGTTCTGGTGGCGGTGGAGGCGGTCTGACCAGGATGGGTGGGGGGTGCCTCTGTCAGTGAGTATGACCATGATTGACGGCGATAGGGGTGAAGAAAAAGATTGCCTCAAGCGTGCTAAAGTTCAACTGGAGCTCAGCAACCCGTTTGTTGTATTGCAACGGGTAAAAATTATACAACAAAAAATTTAAATATAAACATGTAATATTTGTTATTCAAATAGTATCTATTTTAAGTGTCATCTTTCTGGTACTTATTAACACTTTAACCACGAGATTTTTGGAGTGCATTGACTCCACACGAGAAACATAGAGCAACCGTCCGCTAAGCCAGGCCTTTCGCTTGTTGTTCGTGTTCAAACCTAAAACGTCAACTATCTCAGAGTGGAGTAGTTAATTTAATTAGATTTATTTAGACTTATCTTAACCGTTAAAATCGTTTTCCTACTAACATCTTTCACATGTTGGATCTAACCCGTGGCGTTGCAACGGGGAAAACTATGTATTATTTATTAAATGATGACAAAATAATACTTTATTACTCTTTATTGAATTTGAAAAATTGTTTGAAAACATAAAAAATTAGACCTAAATCTATCATCGTATCTTTAATTTATAATACATACTATTTATTGTTCCTACAGTAAAATATCAAGTTTTCTAATTATCTTTGAAAATTTATAAAATCTATAATCTACATGTTCCCTTTGGACGATAATTTCTTATCATGATATATTTTGTTTGGCTGTTATAAAGGAGGTCTTCGTCTTGATTTGCTTTCGCTTTTATATTTTCTCCTTGATGTATAAAAGATACATGTCAGGCTGCATCATCTGAGCTAAGGCCCATTTGATGTATAGGTCTCCAACTATTTTACATAGCGGATGCGTGGCCGCCAGAACTCAGCTCCAACACCGCGCCGCAGCCCATCCATCTCCAACGCAATGTTGTACTACCACGCTTTGGCTTCAGCATTGTGTCGCCACGCCGCCCAGCTCTAGGCCCAACGTCACACCACCGTTGTCGATGTTCGTAGCTTCGCTCCATCACCGACCGCCAGTTGCCGCTAACAGCCCAAGCATCAACACTACTCGACATCCCCATCTCCTCTCTATCCCACGCCATGCCCGTCGTTAGTTGTGCATGTTGTCCAACCCATGCCAGCCTCCGATAATTTTTGTCCATAAGCATCTAATTTAATCGATTGTGTTTGATTTTGATTATGTATGTGGTTGTAATTAGATGTGATTTTTAGTTAAAAAGAGTGGTTTGATTTCTAGTTTGTTTTTTACTTAATTTAGAGTTTTTAGTGACTTTTCTTTTCCTTTGCTTTGCCCGTGTTGAACGTGGGCCATGTCTCCAATGGAGGTAGACGAAATTATGACCAGATAAAAAAATAGTTGTATTAAACTTTAAAGCTACATATATTTTATTTTATGATGATATTTGTATCTATCGTGTAAGTTAATATTGATAATAATATAACAATGTACTATTTTATCTGGATTCTTAAAATCTGTGGCTACCTAAACGGTACCTTATATATTTATAAAAATGTTAGTATGATCCTAATATTGAATCGTCTATTTTTTTCTATTTGCATTATTTTATATGTATATATATAAATATTTGTATAAAGTTTTTGTGCCTCGAAAGTTCGGACATTTTTTATAACAAAATTTTGAACGTTTGTGGGCTTCCGGCCGAGCTGGTTGGATCTTCTGAGTAGCTAGCTTATACGAGCCGCTCTTGTCCTACGCGTCTCTAAGATCTTACTCTTAGCCCACACGTCGCTAGTGATCATCCATCCATACAGACACATCACAACACCACCAGCATCGCGTGCTCATGGATAAAGATGGCAACGGATATGTCCCTAGACCCGACGGATAATAGCTGACGGTGAGAAAAATATTCCACCCATATCCGCGAACCTGCAAACCCGCAACACCGGCTCCACAATACCATGACCTTATCCCTTCAGCAGTCGAGCTCTCATCTATTCCACCGCACATGGCACGTCTCTCGATCTATCTATTGACTTCCGCACCAACTGCTCCCTACCGCATCTCCACTTCTCCAGTTCTCCGCCACAGCTCCACCAACCGCATGCTCTCTCTTCTCACCCAAAAACATGGAGCGAGGCATAGCAGTAGCACATCCGCAACCAGGCTCGATGGCGTGTGGACCTCCTCGGCTGGTGTCGCGGCGAGTTCCCCGCGCTGCCGTCGACCTACAGCGAGGAGCGAGAGGACTGGCGTAGGTGTGGAGTTGCTCTGCATTGGGTCGCTCCGATCCACGCCGGCGTGCACACGGTCATCTTAGAGATGTCTATCTTCGTCCTCGTCACACCGTGAGTTCTAGAAATCCTTTTACCTTCTTTTCATATTACTTTTCTGATTTACTTTATTTGTGTAGATCTACACATCTAGCTACCGACAAATTTTGTTCCTTTATAAGACCCCCATAAATTTCAATCATCCTGAAGCTTTTGAGGATGGTCGATCCGGACACGATGGCGTCTTGCAGACGGAGAGGGAGGCAAAAGACCAAACCAACCTCGATACTTGGGCGTGCGCACGGATGGAGCATGCACCCTAAGATGGGCATCAATTTGATTCATCCTGCGCTTTTGACTTTTTCTTGATGTGGTCCTCTTGCTCCTCAATTTTCTTTTATCTTTTATGGATCTGATTTGATGAGTAGTTTGATTGGTGTCCGGTGGAGGTATTGTATTTGACTTTAAGAGGAGATATCGACGTAACAGAGACAGGAGTTTATTCTGGCTGGATATGGAATCTGGACTTGGTTTCTGGATCAATTGGATCCAGTTGTTGTGGCGAATCGATCAGTTAGAAGTAGTTGGGGAAAGTTTGTGGGTCTCAACACATACGATCAGGACTCTAGGCGTCCTGTTCGAGTTTTAGTCTAAATACAATTTTGTTTTCTTTTCTTTTTTGTTTTACATGGCTGTTCCACCTCCGCTACTATTAAAACGCATACAATTAGTTGGGAGGCCAGACGAAAAAAATGGTGTAAAAAAAGAGGCAGAAATTTTGCCTCTTTATTATTAGGTATAGACTAGGTCTGGATATCGAGCCAGCTTGGCTCGTTACAGCTTGACTCGTTATAGCTCGGCTGGTTAGCAGGCTGGCTCGACTCGGCTCGTTATACTAACGAGCTAGAATAGCAGCTCGGCTCGGCTCGTTATAGAGCTCGAGCTGGCTCGTTTGGCTCGCGAGCCAAATTATAAAAACACAATTTCTCAAAGTACATGTAAATTTAACAACGAATAATATCTACATATAAAAACATAATTTCTCTTATATGATTATATCTTCTTACCTGTACGTGAACAACACGTAAGAACAAATATGATTTTCACCACATTATTGGACGTCTGGACATTCTACAATAGCTAATTTGAGTTTGTTGGCTTATGAATTAATTGGCTCGTACGAGCTAACGAGCAGCTCGCGAGCCAGCTCGAGCTGGCTCGTTATAAAACAAGTTGGCTCATTATAAACCGAGTCGAGCTCGAGTCGAGCCATTAACGAGCGAGTCGAGGGAGCTAGCGAGTTTCGAGTTTTTCGTCCAGGCTTAGCTACAACCGATACTATAACTTCAATAGTTTTTAGTGCTTTCAAGTAGTTGTCAGTATTTTTAAGTATTTTATCAATATTTTTAAGTATTTTTGTTAGTTGCTTGGTACAATCGGTAACTTCAGTAATTTCTAGTAGTTGTCAGTATCTTAATATTTTGTCAGTATTTTTGTTAGTTGCTTGGTACAATCGGTACAATAACTTTAGTAATTTCTAGTAGTTATCAGTATCTTAATATTTTGTCAGTATACCCCGTGATCACGTTTAAGTAGTTGTCAGTACTACTGATTAGAGTTACATTGCAAATACTAATTAGAGTTTTGACATGTATATTGTTTAGGAGGCGTAGTAGAAATACTTATAAGGCCACAGTACAAATACTGATCAGGGTTTCAACACGTATACTTATAAGGGGTGTGAGAATGCTTTGCTGAATTATACTAATAGAAAGTTATGCTGCATCACAAGATGTGAGAATGATCATATAATTCCAAAAGTTGAATACATGTATACGATTCTCACACAAGGATCCATCTCATTTGGCCATTGCATTGTCAGTCGACCAGACAGGTAGCTGCAATAATGAATAAAGCAAAAAATCAAAATTTAAATAGATTTATTTATGCTATGATTAAAAAAAACTACTCACAGTAAACAGGTACGAGGACTTCAGTAGAGTTGAAATCATATGTGACTAATTAAGCCATGATGGGATTAACTATTTAAAATAAACTTAGGAAAATAATTATATTAGATGTTGCTGAAACATATGTTTTGCCATTAAGCTGTCAATACACTGTTAATTATGATTTAATTATGATGTTTTTATTGTGTATAAATCCTAGCATAAGTAACATTGGAAGTCCTGAAACAGACAGCAACAAACATGCAACACACGTCACACAAAGCACCTAGAGTCCCAAAACGCAACTAATTCGCTAGAGCAAGTGTCCTTGTACATATCATTAAAGCAAATACACTAGACTACTGCTAGGTTACTAGAACTGAAAATGAATTACTAAAAACTGAATGGCTTGTGTCCAGTTTAGAAACTGTTAAGTTTCAGCTTTGGTTTGCCTGGTTACCTGCTGCCTGAACAATACTCTAGTTTGGGAAACTAACTGTTTTAAGGGCAGGTCAGAGCAATAAATTGTAAGCCTATAGATTATAGAATGCTTATATGCTGATGCTGCATCCTCAATTCCTCAAGAGCAACAACACTCTATTGGGCACGCACTGATTACTTTCAACAGGAAATACAACACTATGAACACTGCTGAGCAATTGGGCCAACCTACTAGTGAATTATTCCACCTAATCTGTGCCACGATCATCTCTCAGTAGTGGCATCCCATGAGCCTATCGTGATTCAAACTATGCCTACAAAGCATCAAACAATCTGCATGCCCCATGAGAACACAGCTTGGTATCAAATGAACGAACGAAATATTAACACTTTGTGACGTAAATGTGTATTCAGTAATAAAGTGGGGCATGAATCTTTGGTGCCTGTCCACCCTTTATGCACAGACCATCAGGATGTATGAATTTGTGTCAGAAATCAACTTCATGCATGGTTCGGATCTGGCAAAGAATACTAGCGCAACAGAGCAACAAAGGATGAGCACTAGGAGGCTGAGAGAAATTCAGAGGCGATCCTGGCACTGATGTTTCCCTCCGCAACACACCTGCACAATAAGAAGCCATATTGTTGCATAATCCTCTTCCTCTTAGGTTGTAACGGAAACAAAAAATAATAATAGACTTCCCTCCGTGATAAAGGAGGCACTACACTTGATCTAGATGAATTGACAGGGGTCGACGGCGAGGTAGTTGAGGATGGCGGCCCGGGGTGGGGGGCACCGGCGGAGCTTGATACGAGGACAGATGCCCGACGAGCCGTCCGTTCCCCGGCGAGGAGAACGGTCGCCGGCTCCTGTACACTACTGCCGAAGCATCCCTAGGCCGCCAAAGATGACGACCCGTAGCGCCACCAACGAGGCCGCCACCAGCGCTGGCAGCAGTCGAAGGTTACGGACGCGTTAGAGGCGCAGAACCCGCCTCGGAGGCTCCGGAAGCGAGGGGGAGGGGACGAGCTAGGCTTGTGCGGTGGAGGTGGCGGCGAGCTATGCTTGTGCGGCGGAAGGGGCGACGACCTGGGCGCAACTAGCACCTCCCCCACGATCTCGAAATTAGAACGAAAAAAATGGATACGGTAAAAGAGGTCGGCGTGATGGGATCCGGCGCAGGGTAGCGCCAGTGGGTTTGGCTCAGGTCGTGGGCTCGTGATTTAGGGCAGCGCGTGGGATTTCTGTCTGGCGCGCGCGCGGCTGCCAGGCGTCCGATTTTGGACGCGTGGGGCCAGGATGCTTGCGTGGCCGGATGCTTGTCTGGGAGGCTGCAATTCAAACAGGCTCTTAGACTCGGGTCCTGACAAGCCCTGAAAAGTATTTACCTCCATCCTTGAGGTGGTATAAATCTATAAAGATAACATAGAGCTCTGAAAGTACTTCTGTAGCATAGGCCTTATAGAGTATCTTGTTACCATAAGCTCTTCTATCCTGATCATACTCTTCAGCTATGCATGATACACACAAAAAAAATCTTAAACAAGGTCGAGGTCACTAAGTATATGATTGCAAAAATTTAACCGTTTACCTAATGATATAGGACCAAGACCACGAGAAAAACGATCAGCTTGACGGTGTTTGCTTAATGTTGTGAGCAAACTATTAAATTTAATAACAATGTTCACTTCTTTCACAGCCAGAATTAGACTATTCCTGCAATCACATGGTTCAGCAGTAAGGTAAATCCACCGATGGTCTGGAATGGTACAGTCTGAATCTATAAGCATGCCAACATTGAAAGGATTGAGCTTCATCAAGACCAACGAGGCAGAGCTTCATCGAGACCAACATGAGCCATGGCCCCTCCTGCTCATTTGTGATGTCCATTAGGTGTCTACTTATTATCATCTTAAAATAGCAAACTCTTTCCTACTTAATTAATCTAGCTGATTTCTCTGTTTGGCCCCCGCTGAACTTGCTGCCAAGCTCTGCCATTCTGGATTCATGCTTTTGCTAATTATTACTGATCACAAGTCAAGCTATTTTGTATGCATCATCATGGTCTTTTCATGCTCCATTAGAAATGCACAGGCGCTTTGGGTGCTACTAATGAAAGTTAAAAAGTCCCTCTAATAGTAAGAGCATATATATATATATATATAATACTCATCAAATTTATTGACAGATAGTTGTATCAGTGGAGTTAAAATTCAGATTTTAAATAGAGATTTGATAATGTTACGGCATTGCTTAGAATAGACAAGACAATGCTTCAATCATAACATGGCAGGGTCATGTGTGAGAAAGTAAAAATACATGATGGATCATCTCGTGTTTTAAACATGGGGTGAAAGACAGTCTATTACCCATTGGTACTTATAAGGTATATTTTCTCCATTATATGACCAAAATATCTACCAAATTGCAAACCAATATATTCGGATTTAGAAAAATGGCTACGCTCTTTCTTTCAAACCACAGACTATCTAGCTTAGAACATCACTCAGATTTCTATGCACATATAATAATGAAATATGGTAACATGCTTCTCAAAGGGTAAGTATGTTCCATACGGAATACGTGACTTCAAGATGTATAATGCTGATGAAATGTTTTCTTGAACTAGCTTCTTCGCATGTCCGTGGAACATCTCAACAGCAATCTGCAAGAAATTTAGAATGTCACTTAACAACAAAACATGCTTAGATTTACTCTATCTATCTTTTCCAAGCAAACTAATGTGCAAGTGATGAATAATCTTTGTCAGAAGACCTTAACAGAGTACAATAGAGTGTTGGACCACATCTACACAAATGATATAGATCAGTCTTATTGAAGTGATTTGGATCTTTGAATCACTTTATTATAGAATGGACTTTCATAACAACATGGTTATAACTAATTTACAAAGGATGAGTACATATTCAAAAAAGAAAGAAGGACCATTACAACCTGAACTACACTAAATCAATATCTTTTTCTAGTTAAGATTAAAATAATAATTACCCAACATTGCTAAGATACACACCTACTGATCTAGATTGTAAAGGATATTAGCTACATGAACAAAATTAGGTAGAGAAGGAAAATAATTTATATATACCTACAACAAGAACATCCACACATGCAAAGCCTTTTAACTAAAGCATGACCCATCTAGTTCAAAAAAGAAAAAAGAATTAGAGGGACCAAAGTGTTTCCTGACCTTCAGGCATCCTGTAGTTCTCCATGGAACCAAATGGGCATTGTTGTTTAGTGTGCAAGTAAAAAATTATTATAAACCAAAACAAAAAATTTATATTGGTTTGGTCGCTTCATTTCATAGTTGAACAAACAAAATAACAACACTCATAATCTGTTGAAAAAAACATACCTTAGGTGTAGATATGGCGAGATCAAAGTGGGCTGTTCTGCCAGCCTGCCCAAAGTGAGGATGGGCCTATTTGTCTCGCTAATAGGCTTACACCTTAGGTGTAGAATATTCTACACCATGAACCAACCCAACCCAGCTAGCTCACCGGACCCTTTGCGCACCGAACCGAACCCCTCTGTCCCTCGCGCATGCGCGGATGTCACACCCCAAAATTTCTGATTTTGGGTTGTGGGTAGAAAATACTAAATAAAATAAAAAATTAATATTTGTATAAAATGGACCAAGTTTAGTTTGAGCTAGCGCCACTTCAGTTGTTGTAAAATGAGAATTTTCAAAATTTCCTAAACTAATTTGACGGGCTTTTGCTTGCTGTGTGTTGTATGATGTTTGACTTATGTTGTTAGTCAGTAGAGTTTTCAAAAACGCGTTTAGTAAATCGTTTATCTTTATGCGGCCTGTCCTCGTCTTTTTCTGAAAATTAAATTCAGTGTTCCCAACTTCATCCTTTTGTTAGAGTTTCCTAAGATCCTTTTCCTTGTGCTCCAAAATTACTTCTTTGAGTTCACAATCCATCGGTCTATATCTACAATATTCCCGAGAATTTTTTTCTAGCTTTTTCTGAAAACTTTTCTCATTTATCTGCGAGCGGAATCTAATTTTAGATGCTCCAAAATATCTTTTCATGAGCTCCAAATATATTATTTGGGTTCCTCGTGTTCCAAAATGTTTCTGAGAAATTTTCCTAAATTTTCAGAGGTTTAGTTTTTTTTCGTTGCTCAAATAATAATTCTTGATTTTCTGAAATTAAATATTTGGAAAATATATTAATCCTAATTCATCTGGCTCATAGAAGGAAACAGGAATCATCCTTCCATCTAAAAAGCCAATGGTTCCAACTCGACCTGCTATAAGCCCAAACCTATAGTGCTATCCTATAAAGGGGACAAGTTTTCCGCGTGACGCTGAGATGATGATGTGTTGTTTGCTACTCCCTCCATCCCAAATTATAAGACATTCCAAGAATCTTGGAGAGTCAAAGTTTTTCAACTTTGACCAAATTTATATAATAAGATAATAATATTTATGATATCAACTAAGTGCAATTAGATTCTCCATTAGTTATATTTCCATAATATGTATATTTGATGGTATAAATCTTTATATTTTTCTCTATAATTTTGGTCAAAGTTAAAAAACTTTGACTCTCCAAGATTCTTGGAACGTCTTATAATTTGGAATGGAGGGAGTAAACCCTAGCAGCACATACACCACCGTACACAATTTTGCGTTGTATCTCCCGGTGGAGTTCGGTAGCCCGGACATCGCAGGAACACGGCGGCGCTAATGAAATTGGAGCTTCTCCGTCCAGGTTATGTACGTGTCTCTGATCTACTCTTCTCTGTTTCCTACTGCCGGGCATCAAATGTTCCGATTGAAATCGTCATCGTGATCTATCTATCCTTGACAGCACCCTGCACCCCGTTCCTCTTCTCTGCCAAACTGTCCAACCTAGCTTCTAGGAGCGCTGCGCCACCGCCGGCCATGGCCGCGGCCAAGCTACCGTCGGTGCTCTGCTACGCTGTTTGGCCAGCGCTCCCACGAGCTCTGTGTCGTGCACTGCCGCCGAAAGCCCCCGAGCCTTCTTCTCCAGGCAGCCATCTCCATGTTCCAGAGGAAGGAGATGAGTCCAAGGTAGATATGCTCTTAATTACAGTTTTACCACTCAACGAGTTTAGCCCCCGGTTAATCGTTTTAATTCCGATTCGAGCGATTTCAGTTGCGTCAGTTTCGTGTCGTCGCGTCTTACGCAGCAGTGTTATCACTTTTTATGTCACATGATTTTTCATATATAGCAAAGTATTAAATTGATTAATAAGCTTTCAACCGGTTTATAATTAAATATAATATGTTTTATATCTTGACATTTATTTAAATGATAATGTGATTAATTGCTGATATTAATATACTTTTAAAATATAATTTGCTTAATTCAATATGACTTGCCGATTAGTTGCTCTCGCATGTTTTATGTGTTGTTTTAAAAGTAAATGCTTAAATAAATTGACTAACATATGCATGTTTATAAATAAAAATATGACCACTTGAAGCTCGGCTTTTCAATTTAACACATAATGACTAATCTGAATTAATATTCTTTACATGACTTTCTCAATTAAAATAAATCAAGTACGTAGGCTTTTTTTTCTTTTATAATAATATAAAAATCTGGATAGTCGTTTGTTGTTTAACAATAGTTTTGTTATCGATGTTTCTTGCGTTGTAGCGACCGTAGCAACGATCTCGCTCGCTTAGTGCGTTGTTTTCTCTGGTATGGTGTTTTGCTCTTAGTTGTCTCTTTTTGTTGTTTGTATGTTTGCATATGTGTGATGCTTGCTACGAGTGGACGAAGACTGTTTGTTTGCGCTGGAGATCATAAGGTGATTGACCGAAGCTGATGGTGTGAGAGTTGAGCAAGTGTTTAAGGCAAGTATAGCATGGGATCCTCCTTGTTTCCTATTCACATTAATTCATTAAATTTATTATGCATGTGTCTACCTTGATAACCATAGGAACATCCTAGTCTTGTTGACTTATACCTTGTCACCTTGGGTTATGCATTGAGTAGATGATTGCGAGTGCTCAAACGGATGACTATAATCATGTAACTTGATTAATGGTATATGCAACGAACAACTAAAAGATACTTTTTAAGAAATATAACTATCTGTAAGTGGATTCCCCCAGGACTTACAGTGCAACCGTGAGGGCTATATGGCTCTGGCTTTAGCTCATTATGATGATCTTTTCTAGCTTGTTAGTGGTTACCCGGATGGGCGCAAAAGGGGCTTGCCATGTTGGGTATAGGACGACCTCTGTTCCTATGAGTATAGCCGTGAAGGATTTGTGTCATCTGAAAGGGGAGTTCCTATATTTGCCTGCCAATTAGAATCCTAGCGGCCCTAACTTACTAGACGGACTTTTGAAAGACTTCATAGTGAACTCTGCTGACCTTCCTCGAAAGTGGGTTAAGAGGCTGATCACCTCGGGCAAAAGGGTAAATCACGACTCGCGGGTAAAGATGTACAACCTCTGCAGAGTGTCTTTAAACTGATATATCAGCCGTGCTCGCGGTTATGAGCGGCTTGGGCTCCTTATGGAATAATAACTTGTGAAATTGATTATTAATTATTTATATTCTTGCTATATATTATTCATGTTTACTCGATCATATGTTTATTTGGGCTATTGCATAATTTTGTTGCTACTCAACTGCTTATTAATATGATATAATAAAAAATTGACCGCAGTTAAACCTGTGTCGACCTTTTAAGCCTCATGAACCCCATGTTGTATTTGCTGAGTACGATATGTGCTCACTTTTGCTATTTCCCTCATACCCCAGTCTCCATCAGAGTGACGCAACAGAAATGTGGTGAAGACATAAATGAGTTCCTAGAAGATTGATAGAACTGCTAGGCGTATGTACCCTCAGTCAGCTGTCCCTGTAAAGAATGGAGCCTGAAGAGAAGATTAGTATCTGTTTCGCTTAACTTTGATGTAAGTGTTTGATATAAGTATGTTTCGCTATATAACATTGTTTTTGATATCTTTTCTATATGTGTGAACTTTTTGGGCACAATATGATAAGTGTTCGGTTTTGTTGTTAAAACCGGGTGTTACGGCTGACCTATTCCCCCACTTGGCCCACGTCCTCACTCGACCAGCTTGGCCTGCCCGTTCCATCTCTTGGCCCACATGCATGCAAGGAATGAGAAACGGTAGACCTGTACGCTCCAGTATGGCCCACGTGCTCGCAACAGCTTGGTCCATATGCGTGCAATGAACATGCACAAATGGGCTCACACAGTCACGCCGACGTATATATAGAAATAGACCATGTATACACCTCCGTCACATATACGCTACACTAAATAGAACATATTAAAAATTCTGCCGCATATATTGGATACTAAATAAATGAGCGTAATACTAGAGAGCCTAAATGATCAATTACTTAGTGCTACTGAATCGTGACTAACTCAGCAACTAACTATTACTGACTTAAATTTTACATGAGAAAAATACTAACGCACACCGATGGAACATACAAATAAGTACTAAAAAAATACCGACAAAAACTAACAAGTACTAACAAAGATAACCAAGAAAAAATAGTGACAAATACTAAGTAGTTGTCAGTATCTATTAATACACTACTACAGAAACATGTCTTTAGCCCCGGTCGGCAAGGGCCTTTAGCCCCGGTTGCCGAGCCGGGACTACGCTTCCGGGACTAAAGCCCCCCTAGTCCCGGCTCCGGCCACCGGGGCTAAAGCCCCCCTTTAGTCCCGGTTGGTAATACCAGCCAGGACTAAAGGGTGCTGCCAGCGGTGCCCCGCAGCAGCACCCTTTACCGCTGGCAGCACCCTTTAGCCCCGGCTGGTATTACCAGCCGGGATTAAAGGGTCCCCTGGTTTTTCTTTTTTATTTTTATTTCAGTTCTGTTTTTAGTTTTGTTTATTTATTTAATAGGTTTTTCAATATATATTCTTTGCTGCTAATATATATAATTATATATATTAGAAGCATAACACAATAAGCTTATTGCATGCATATATAATTAAACTATAGAACTACATATATATATATATAAATATATGTACATAAGATTACAAACAATTTACATATAAGAGTTGTCTAAATATCTATCTACACAAGTTGTAGTCCAAAGTTAGTACTGTAAACCTATTATAAGGTGTACTCCATCTAAAGATCTACAGGGCATACAAATGATCATCATTGTTTGGAATCAACTTCTCGTTGGTATTATAGTAGAACTCACCGTTTGGATTTATGACTTGTTCCCGAAGAAATCCTGCTATTGTCTCTTGTATTGCTTTCAATTGGCCTTGTAGCATCACTTTTTGCTTCAACCAGTCAGTCTTCAATTGGAATTAAAAAGATATGTCACACCCCAAAATTTCTAATTTTGGGTTGTGCTTAGAAAATACTAAATAAAACAAATGATTTTAATATTTACATAAAATGGATCAAGTTAGTTTGAGCTAGCGCCACTTTAGTTACAGTAAAACGAGAATTTTCAAATTTTCCCTAAACTAATTTGACGGGTTATGTTTAATGTGATGGTTGGTTGTTGTTTGACCTTGTGTTGTGAGTCGGTAGAGTTTTAAAACGCGTTCGGTAGGTCGTCTATCTTTATCCGGTCTGTATCTGTCTTTTTCCGAAATCCAAATTTATCATTCCTAGCTTTATCCTTTCGTTGAAATTTTTCAAGATCCTTTTTCTTTTGTCCCAAATCGCTTCTTTGAGTTCATCATCCATCATCATATCACTACAAACTTCTCGGGAATTTTTCTGGCTTTTTCCGAAACCTTTTCCTGATTTTCTGTGAGCAAATTCTAATTTTTAGATGCTCCAAAATATCTTTTCATGAGCTCCAAATACTTTATTTGGGTTCATTATATTTCAAAGTGTCTCTGAGAATTTTTCTAGAATTTTCGGAGCCATCGGATTATTTTTCGTGGCTTAAATAATAATTCTGGACTTTTCTGGAAATATTTTAATCCCAAAATTAATTAATTCCGAAAATAATAAAATATCTCGTTTTTCTATTTTATCTAAACCCTACATATATATACATGCCGGTGTTCATCTCGACGCAAGAAGTTCAAAAGTACAGCCCGTATCGCGAGCCGCCACTTCTACCGTTCTAGATCTGAAGCCGAAGTTGCGCATCTCCTAAAATCCAATGAACTTCCGGTGAGCTTTTCCGGCCCAACCGTCGCGTCTCGGAGAAAACCGTCACCACCATGAGGTAGCTCTCTTCGTTCTCTACGCCGTGATGTCTTCCTTTTTACGAATCCATCACCGTTTAACCGTTTCCATCTATTCCTCCCTTTTGCGGCGAACTTGACACGACCCTGTTCTCTGTTTCAGGCCAACTTCGGTCATGGCCGTGATCCTCCTGGTCTTGGCCTGATGCCGCCGCCTCAGCCTCGGGTCCCGTCCCGTGGCGCTCACCCACGCCTAAGGCTATCCGCACTCACGTTCCTCTATTTTCATCCTCTATACTGCCTAGTCATCAAGATTCTCTCCTCTATACTCATTTCTCCCGCATCCATTCATCCTCTATATCATCCTCTATCTACTGTGGGTCTACTTGTCACTTTATCTAAATATATCCATGAGAGATCTAGTTTCGAAGAATTAATTGCAACAAATTTAATGGTGCAATCGGAATTTAATTTGGGTTTTCGGTTTGTGAGATATAACATTTTTTATTTCGTTGAAATAGCAGGGCCCGCCATTGGTGTCAGGGTTGTGCAAGCTTTTCTCCACCTTTCTGCCATGCGCATACTCTGTCTCGTGCGCCGTGGTGGGCCTATGCTGGTACAGAACGAACGGTATACTTCAGATATAGCGAACGTCGCACGTATAGAGTAGGCTTTAACGTACACGCTGCACGGCTTTTCTCCTCTACATGTTCCTGCAGTATACGGTACCGGACCGCAGTGCAGACAGTCTAAGCCGGCTGCGCGCCCTTGGGCCCTGGCCTGTGCGGCGCTGCATGCAGCAGGGCAGGGAGCCCCCGCCGCCGCCACTGCCTGCTTGGGCACAGCCCCCCGCAGGTGTATCCTTCCGCCGCCAGTCGCCTGTCCAAGTCCCGACGAACCTTTCCTCCTTGTTTCTTGCGAGCAGCAGCTTTTCTCCCATGGCCATGGCTGCTATACTTACGTACAGAAGGTAATTACAGAATTGCCACTGCTCTTTAATCTTTCACCGTTTAATCATCTAATCTCCGTTTTAGTCCGTTCTAGTTGCGTTAGTTTTGTATCGTCGTGATCTACGCAGCAGCGTTAACGTTTTTCATATCACATGACTTTTCATATATAGTTAAATATTAAATTAATTAATAAGGCTACAATCGATTTATAATTAAAAGTAGTATAAGCAGTATTTATATATCAAATGGTAATGTGATTAATTGCTTATGTTAATATACTTTTAAAATATAATTTGCTTAGTCCAACATGACTCGTTTATAATCCGATTAATTGCTCTCACATAGTTTATTGTCTCTTTAAAGTAAATGCTTAAATGAATTAGATAACACATGCATGTTTCTAAATAAAAATATGACTAGTTGAAGCTCGGCTTTTCAGCTTAACACATGATGACTAATCTGAATTAAAATTCTTTACATGACTTTCTCAATTAAAATAAACCAAGCACGTAGGCTTTTTCTTTTCTTTATAATAAAATAATAATCTGGATCGTCGTTTGTTTTTTTTATATGATAGTTCTGTTATCAACGTTTCTTGCGCTCTAGCGACCGTAGCAACGAGCTCTCTTTTAGTAGTTGTTTCATCTTGTGTTGAGTGGTCCTTAGTTCTCTTGTTGTTTGTTTGTATGTCTACCTTTGTGTGGTGCTTGCTGCGAGTAGACGCGGACTGCTTGTCGGCGCTGAAGATCAGAAGATGATGACTGAAGGCTTATGGTGTGAGAATTGAGCAAGTGTTTAAGGCAAGTATAGCATGAGATCTTCCTTGTTTCCTATTCACCTTAATTCACTAAATTCATTATGCATGTGTCTACCTTGATAACCATAGGAACATCCTAGTCTCGTTGACTTATACCTTGTTACCTGGGTGTTATGCATTGGGTAGATGATTGCTAGTGCTCAAACGGATGACTATGATCATGTAACTTGATTAATGGTATATGCAACGAACAACTAAAAGATACTTTTGAAGAAATATAACTATCTGTAAGTGGATTCCCCCAGGACTTACAGTGCAACCGTGAGGGCTATATGGCTCTGGCTTTAGCTCAGTATGATGATCTTTTCTAGCTTGTTAGTGGTTACCTTTATGGCGCAAGAGGGGTGTGTTCCGGGTCGGGTATAGTGCGGCTCCTGTCCACATGAGTATAGGCTGCGTGTTGTTGTGCCATCTGGAAGGAGGGCTCTACACCTGTAGGCCACAGAAACCTAGCGGCCCTAATTTGTTAGACAGACTTTTGAAAGGCTTCATAGTGAACCCTGCCGACCTTCCTCGGAAGTGGGTCAAGAGGCTGATCACCTCGGGCAAATGGGTAAATCACGATTTGGGGGTAAAGATGTACAACCTCTGCAGAGTGTCTTTAAACTGATATATCAGCCGTGCTCTCGGTCAAGAGCGGTCTGAGCTCTTTATGGAATAATAACTTGTGCAACTGATTATTAATTGTTTATGTTCTTGCTATACGTTATTCATGTTCACTTGATCATATGTTTATTTGGGCTATTGCATATTTCTATTGCTACTCAACTGCTTATTAATATGACATAATTAAAAGCTGACCGCAGTTAAACCTGTGTCGACCTTTTGAGCCTCATGAACCCCATGTTGTATTTGCTGAGTACGATATGTGCTCACTCTTGCTATTTCCCCCACACCCCAGTCTCCATCAGAGTCGCGCAGCGTAAGCGTGGTGAGACAAATGAGTTTTCAGAAGACTGTTAAAAGTGCTAGGCGTATGTACCACCAGTCAACCGTCCCTGTGAAGAATGGAGCCTGAAGAGAAGATTAGTATCAGTTGCGCTTAACTTTGATGTAAGTGTTTGTTATAAATATGTTTTCGATATATATAACACTGTTTGATATCTTTTCCATCTGTGGTTGTATGTGTGGACTTCCTGGGCACACATATGGCGAGTGCTCGGTTTTGTTCTTAAAACCGGGTGTTACAAGATATTAGTTATATCTATATTATCAATATTAAGTCTATAAAAAATAAAAAGAAACATGTTACGTACTTTGATGATTTCTTCAGGAATTCTATTTCATTCTATCATCATGTACTCGCAAACATAGAATCCGCATAAGTTGGTACCCTGTTTTTGTCTCAAAATCCACTGTAGAATGAAAAGATTCATCTCGTAATAAAGATATGATATATGACATGATATAATAAAGATACACGTACATTGACGAAGGTGTAAACTTACTGGTAGTCGTGGCTTTATTGTAAGTGGGGCCTTACACTGACTCATATGTTCCCGAGCAATGAATTTTTTCCAAACCCTAATCCGGCCAATGAAACATTAATAGTTGGATCATTATTTATTAATTAGTATACATATATATAAGCTTAGTCTATACTTTAAGCATGCAAGCTAGGGATCGAAAAATTACCTTTGGAGGATGTTTATCATATCTTGGTAATCTTCTTGCGGTTTGCTCAACGAGTCATAGATTAACACATTGCTGTGTTTGAGATCGATGACCATCAATATCCAGTGATAGCTGTTCATACACATGATTCATATATATATATATTATTAGGGTTAAGTAAGATAAAATGTGCACATACTTATTATTAACTATATATGTCTCACGCACTTAAAGTTGTATGGGAAGAGAATTCTTTCTCTATCTTTTTGGTTCACGAAGAACCTCATGAGATTCATACACGACTCATCACTCCAAGTCGCTGAAGGGTTTGGAGCCTTGAAAACAACATATGGATCAACAAACCCAACAGAATTGTCATATTTATCTCTGAGCTGAGTCATCTGATACCTGCAAAATATCGAGTCGATCCACAAGTATGTGTATAAGAATACTACGTACTATATACACATACTAGAGAGTTCAATGAAAACTATAAAAGAAACACTTACAAACAATAGCAGCTAAGGAGCGATTTGTCCAGTGCGTCCATATGACATAGCTGGTGTAATTCCTCCATCTAGACTAAGATTAGGTCATCGCCACAGAAGTAGTGATGGTTCCGAATTCGGACAGAAATCCAATTGACATCACCGTCTTTATTAGAAGCCTCCATGCACCATTTGTTGATTGCAAACATCTGCATACCAAGTACATGTAAGTGATTGGGGTTCATTAGACTCCTGCCCGGTGCAAAATTTCTCCTCCATTCATCAACTACTTCCGCTCGTGGAAACTCCAGCCCAGTAGCAATATTTTTAATCGTGTCGTACGAGAGACCACTCTCAATGATAAAATCTTCAATTGAGTCCATCTCAGACAAAGTGGTCTCTCCAGATTTCTGCTCTACTCTGCACATGTTTGAACCATACTGATTTTGCACAACTAACGGGGACAAAGGTCTTGATGTTTCCCCGAGCTGTGGAACACCCTTTCCCACTTTCTTCTTGCTGGATTGTTGTTCTTTTGCGGACTTCATAAGAGAGCGTTCGTAATCTGATTTTTGCGGAGCCTTTCGGGCTTCATGCATCTTGATACCATGTTGGTCCACCCTTTTCCTTAACTCCTGTGGGTTTAACAAGAGGTAAGGCTTCTCCGGGTTCCTCTTTGCTTTAGCAGCGGCGTCACATTCATCTAAAAATTTTCGCATATCTTTTTTCACCGTAATTTCTAACTCCTCATCAGTCTGTTCATAAGCTAATTTCTCTTGGGCTTTTTTCCTGATGCAGGAGCCTTCTTCTTTTGAGGTGGGGCCTTTGGTTCTGTGGCGGCGGACCGCTTCTTAGGGCCGCGTGGTGGAGGCGGCGGTGTTGGAGCCCGCGGTGGAGGTTGTGGTGTTGGAGCCCGCGGTGGAGGAGATGGTGGGCCCAGTGGCGGTGTTGGAGCCCGCGGTGAAGGAGATGGTGGGGCCGGTGGAGATCTTTGTGCAGGAGATGGGGTTGAAGCCGTGTCCTCCAACACATCGTCACCGCCCGCAGCACTCTGATGCGCTGGGGAATAATGACGAACTGGACTATAGTTCCTGCTACGCAAAACAACAAATGATGTGAGCATCCAACTAATATATACATATAGGAAGTTAGTATAATAAAAATTGTTTCTCGTTCACGCGCACACTACCTATGGTGAGGATCTTGATTAGTAGGAGGAGGTTGAGGCGGTGACACTCCAGGAATAATAATGAAGCGCTTGCGCCAACAAATAAATGTCTTCTCCGCTTCACCTAAAGTCTTCTCC
The DNA here is from genome assembly GCA_009763385.1 of Coix lacryma-jobi var. lacryma-jobi. Lineage (NCBI taxonomy): Eukaryota > Viridiplantae > Streptophyta > Magnoliopsida > Poales > Poaceae > Coix > Coix lacryma-jobi. The sequence goes on along the minus strand of CM019826.1, from coordinate 100,682,553 downwards.
CCATCTCCCCCTTCGATTTCCAGTGCCACGCTGTCACAACCTGGCTCAACCCTATCCACAGAGACGCTAGCGTATCCGGCTGGCACTGGTTGACCATGGATTCTTGGTGTTCTTGTGCCGTCGATAGGGTTTACAACACCGACAACCACCTTTTTCGTGGCATTTCCATCTGGAATGTGCAGCTCACAAGTAGTAAAAGGTTCTTTAACGTCATCCACGGGGAAGCGTAGCTTGGAGTCATCTTGAATGGTTGGTACTTCCGTGGAGGTGCAGCTGCTTTTCATCTGACCTGGGGGGCTAATGTTCGCTTGAGGCTGTTGTGATGATGTACCTTGCCCACTCGTCATTTGACTAAGTGCCGCTTGCACTTGCCTTTTGATTTCCTCCTGCATCCATTCTTCACGAGATTTCTCACGCTCTTGTGTTTGAAGAACATACTCCTCCAACTTGAAGAGTCGCTCTGCCTCCTCGTCCTTCTTTCTCTGGCGGCTTCTGTAACTTTCTCGATCCGCTTCGAAGGAATGCAGCCACGAAACGGCCCCAAAGCCTCTCGTACGCCCACCATGCTCAGGATTCTCCAGCGCGTATGTGAGTTCATCCTTCTCTCTGTTGGGCTTGAACTCGCCAGCCAACACCGCACTTCGTGCTTGAACTAGTCTCTGTGCTGCTCTTGAAATTTGCGGGCCCCAATCAAGCTCCCCGTCATTAGGGTTTATGGTTCCCCCATGAGCGTAGAACCAATTCCTGGACCGTTCACTCCAATTTCTTCTTATTGTCTCCGGGACTACCCCCTGGCAAGCATCTCCTGTTCTTGTCTCTCCCACTTTGGAAGGGCACTCTTATAGCCACCTGATCCTAAATGCTGGTGGTATTTCTTCTGAGCTGCATTCTGTTTGTTTACTCTAACCCGGGCCTCGCTCTCTTGTGATCTTTTGTACTATACAAATTCATCCCAATCGGCCCTTATCTTGACATACGCCTTAGAGTTGAAATCTGGCGTCTCGTTCTTCAGCACAAAGTTGTGGTACAATTTCTTCTCCCAGTCCTGAAAAAGTGTGACCATCTTCTTCATTGTCCACTCCCGAATTTGCCTCAGCAGCTCCTCATCTTCCGTGTCGAACGAGAAATGAGCTTGGATGTCATCCCAGACTAGCTGCTTGTCAAGATCGGAGACATAACTGATCTCGGGAGCACTTCGCCTCTCTTTCCATTCATGGGCACTTATCGGAATCCGATCTCTCACAAGGAACCCACAGTGAAAGACATATTTCTGTGCATGGGGTCCTAATGGTTGGCCTGTAGCCATATTGAATTCGGAGATTACATGACGGCCCTTCAACGGCCTCTTCGGTCCTCGTTTTGGTCTGCTCTGCCCCGTCGCAGACGTCGATCCCGAGGGCTACACATAGGTAAAGACACGAAGATGAAACCCTAATACAAGTTGAGATAAAACCTAACACGACATATTGTATATATACCTCGCCTGTATTGCCTTCTTCCATCTCAACTTGTTGTTCAGGGGGATTTTCATCATGCATGGTCATGTCTTCGTAATTCAATAAGTATTGACTCCGGTCATCGTCGCCGGCGATGATATTCATCATTTTCTCCTCCATGTTCTCATTTGGGTCGGCCATTTCTACGAATATTAAAATATATATACAATATGATCGAACACTTAGAGGAGCTTTATACATGTATGTGAAACGAAAACCGAAAACTACGAGTTTAGGGGTTTAGGCGTTCGGGCCGGGTTTCGGGGTTTAGGGTTTCGGGGTTTAGGCATTTAGGTTTGAGGGTTTAGGGTTTCAGGGTTTAGGGGTTTAGGGTTTCAGGGTTTAGGTTTGAGGGTTTAGGGTTTAGGGGTTCGGGGTTTCAGGGTTCAGGGTTTCGGGGTTTAGGGGTTTAAGGGTTTAGGGTTTCGGGTTTTAGGGTTTCGAGTTTTAGGTGACATGTAATCGCCAACATTAAAAATAACATATATTCGTAAAGAGGCAATTCAACATTAAAAATAACACGAAGAAGCATATCTGTCAAAATATTTCTATGTGTAAATACATGTTTAAACATATCCAAGTGATTTTCTATGGCATTCCAACATGACACATGATTTTCTATGAACACATATTTCTACGAATATTAAAATATATATACAATATGATCGAACACTTAGAGGAGCTTTATACGTGTATGTGAAACGAAAACCGAAAACTAGGGGTTTAGGGGTTTAGGCGTTCGGGCTGGGTTTCGGGGTTTAGGGTTTTGGGGTTTCAGGGTTTCGGGGTTTGGGGTTTCGAGGTTTAGGGTTTCGGGGTTTAGGGGTTTAGGTTTGAGGGTTTAGGGTTTCAGGGTTTAGGGGTTTAGGGTTTCGGGGTTCAGGGGTTTAGGTTTCAGGGTATAGGGTTTCAGGGTTTCGAGGTTTAGGGTTTTGGTTTAGGTTTGAGGGTTTAGTGTTTAGGGGTTCGGGGTTTCGGGGTTCAGGGTTTCGGGGTTTAGGGGTTTGAGGGTTTAGGGTTTCGGGTTTTACGGTTTCGAGTTTTAGGTGACATGTAATCGCCAACATTAAAAATAACATATATTCGTAAAGAAGCAATTCAACATTAAAAATAACACGAAGAAGCATGTCTGTCAAAATATTTCTAAGTGTAAATACATGTTTAAACATATCCAAGTGATTTTATATGGCATTCCAACATGACACATGATTTTCTATGAACACATATTTCTAAGAGTAATAAATATATGTTTAAACATATCCTTGTCACGTGATTTACACACCGTGGACGAGAACGACGACGGCGGACAGCAGCGAGGATGACGACGGTGCGGATGACAGTGGACGGCGGCGAGGTCGGTGCAGCGGTCACCAGGACTACAGGTCGAACACATATTTGTTAGGTTAAAAAAATATATATATGATTTTCCTTTTTCTATAAATATATCTATTCATATTCATTATTTGTATATATCTATTTCTAGAAAAGAAAAATAAAAAAGTTAAATAGAAAATAATCTCTAAATATATATATATATATCTATTTATATTTATTATATATATATCACTTTCTATTTCTAAATACATATATATTTAGTTTCTATATATATCTATTTATATATCACTTTCTATATTTAGTTTCTAGATATATATTTCTTTTTCATTTCTTTTTTTTACACTCTCACACACACCCACTGCTGGACACTGCTACACACGCACACCACGCACACTGCACACGCACACACACGCACAGGTCGTACGGCGGCGGCGTGGAGGACGGCGGCGAGGACGACGCGCTGTACGGCGGCGGAGGGCAGTGAGACCGAGGAGGACGGCGGCGCGGAGCTCGACGGCGAGGAGGACGGCGGCGGTGGCGCGGGCAGCGGCACGGAGGACGGTGGCGAGGACGACGCGCTGTACGGCGGCGGAGGGCAGTGAGGCCGAGGAGGACGGCGGCGCGGAGCTCGACGGCGAGGAGGACGGCGGCGCGGAGGACGGCGGCGCGGACAAAGGCTCGACGGCGAGGTGAGGGCGGCGGCGCGGGGCAAACGTCGATCTGGCCGGAAAGATTGGAGGGCACTGTGCCCTGTGCCCTATACACCCGGGAGGGCCTTTAGTCCCAGGGCGTATTATGCACCGGGACTAAAGGGTCTTTAGTCCCGGTGCGTAATACGCCCCGGGACTAAAGGGTTGGACCTTTAGTCCCGGGCGGGCTTACGCACCAGGACTTAGTCCCGGTGCGTAAGACGGCCCGGGACTAAAGGGTTCTTTCCCGCCACAGTTTTGGGTTTTCAGTATTTTAGGTTTTGTATTAAGTTTCCACTATATAAATATGTTGTAATTCTTGTTAATTGCATAGTAAATTGAACAGTAGGCATAAAATTACTTAAAAATAACAGTTGTATATCCTTTAACCCTATTATATAGTAGAAAATTTTGTAGCATAAATTCTTTTCTTTTTTTATAATAACGAATATAAATGTAAATAACCATTCATATTTGGTTAATGCAAAAATGTAATGTTCAATTTAAATTTAAAAAATTGTTGGCTTTCAATAGAAAATTTATTTTCATATCATTTGGACGTTAATCTTTTGTTTAAAACCTAAAAAATCATTGCCCAATTTCTTTCTACGCGACAGATGCAGTAGTTTTAGATTTTTAAATTTAGTTTTTTTTAAAATTATATCTTAAATCTTTCTAATTGAACAGAAAATTAAATATTTGATATACTTTCTTTTAAAAATTAGTATGAGATTCTTTTTGCTTTAGTTTACAGAAGAAAATGTTAAATTTTAGTATCTTCTTATATATATATATAGAAATCCATTATCAAATAAATGAAGTCTTAATTAATTAATTATTACATAATATATTTACAACCCACTATTAAGCGGGCACAACTGTGAACCTCCTCTTGACATATGTCCCTTGGTTATGATCATTCCTTAACCATGGAGTTTCCTCATTGTTTAACAAAATGCTTGGGTCTTTGTTCACTTTGAATGGCGGAATTCGATCATCTCTTTCATAATCACCTGACATGTCTGACTTCCTCAATTCCGACAATGTTTCTTTTCCCTGAAAGAACTATATGGCGCTTTGGCTCGTTGACGATCGAGTTGTTATTATTTTTCCATCTTTTTGGTTTTGTAGACATGTCTTTCACATAGAACACTTGACTCACATCTGCGGCAAGGACAAATGGTTCGTCTTTGTACCCAATATTGTTGAGGTCCATTGATGTCATCCCATACTCCTTGTCGACTGTTACCCCACCTCCGGTACCGGTCATCTTGACCCATTTACACCGGAACAAAGAGACTTTAAAATTAGGTGCGTAGTCTAGTTCCCATATGTCATGTATGCGGCCATAATATGTTTGTTTGTTCCCATTTGGATCCGTGGCATCCACGCGTACAACACTATTTTGGTTGGTGCTCCTTGCGTCTTGGGCTACTGTGTTAAATGTATTTCCATTGATCTCGTACCATTTGTACATGTTGATATGCCACGATGGTTGTCTGACCAACAAATAAAGCTGCTCATCTATGTTGTCATCACTCTGACATTCTTTTCGCAACCAATCGCCGAAGGTTTGCATGTGCTGACGTGTAATCCAAGATTCACTCTTCCCGGGCCACTTGGATCGAAGGAAATCCTTATGTACCTCGATATATGGATCGACCAATGAGGAGTTCTGTAGAACTGTGTAGTGTGCTTTATCGAAGTAATCGTCTCCTGTACCGATATATGTTTTCTTCCCTAGTGTTCCCTTGCCACTGAGTCTGCCCTCATGTCGCGATTCGGGAACGCCAATCGGGTCAAGGTCTGGAATAAAGTCCACACAAAACTCTATGACCTCCTCTGTTCCGTAGCCCTGGGCGATGCTTCCTTCAGGCCGAGAATGGTTATGAACATATTTTTTCAGGACACTCATGAACCTCTCGAATGGGAACATGGTGTGTAGGAACACAGGACCGAGAATAATGATCTCCTTGACCAGGTGAATTAGGAGGTGTGTCATGATATCAAAGAAGGATGGAGGGAACACCAACTCAAAGCTGACAAGACATTGAACGACATCATTCTGCAAAGTAGAAAGTTCCTCTGGATTGATTGCCTTTTGTGAAATTGAATTGAGGAATGCACATAGCTTCACGGTGGCTAGACGTACATGTGGAGGTAGAATTCCTCTTAGAGCAACAGGAAGCAATTGGGTCATAAGCACATGGCAGTCATGGGACTTCAAGTTTTGGAACTTCTTCTCTGGCACATTAATTATTCTCTTTATATTGGAGGAGAATCCAGATGGGATCTTGATGCTGTTAAGGCATTCAAACATGCTTTCCTTTTCTTCTCTGCTAAGAGTGTAGCTAGCAGGGCTTAAGTACTGGCGCCCGTCATCTGTCTTCTCCGGATGCAAGTTATCTCATTGTTTCATGCGCTGCAAGTCCTGTCGTGCTTCAAGTGAATCCTTAGGCTTTCCATAGACACCCATGAATCCAAGCAGGTTCATACAAAGGTTCTTTGTCAGGTGCATCACGTCGATCGCATGACGGACCTCTAGGACATGCCAGTAGGGTAGCTCCCAGAATATGGACTTCTTCTTCCACATGGGTGCGTGTCCCGAAGCGTCTTTGGGAACAGGTTCGCTGCCCCGTCCCTTTCCAAATACTACTTTCATATCCTTCACCATTTCGAGTATATCATCTCCGGTTCGGTTACGAGGCTTGGTTTGGTGGTCTGCCTTACCTTTAAAATGTTTGCCTTTCTTTCTTACTGGGTGGCCCACAGGAAGAAACCGACGGTGCCCAACATACACGACCTTCCGACAGTTTTTCAAAAATAAACTGTCAAGGTCTTCAAAACAGTGTGTGCATGCATTATATCCCTTGTTTGTCTGGCCTGAAAGATTACTTAGAGCCGGCCAATCATTGATTATTACGAACAATAATGCTCGCAGGTCAAAGTGTTCCTGTTTGTACTCATCCCACACGCGTATGCCTGGTTTGCTCCATAGAAGTAGAAGTTCCTCAACTAATGGCCTCAGGTAGACATCGATGTCGTTGCCAGGTTGCTTCGGCCCTTGGATGAGCAACGACATCATAATGAACTTCCGCTTCATGCATAACCACGGAGGAAGGTTGTAGATACATATAGTAACTGGCCAAGTGCTATGACTACTGCTTTGCTCCCCAAAAGGATTAAAACCATCTGTACTTAAAGCGAACCTCAAGTTTCTAGCCTCACCTGCAAAGTCTGGGAATTCTCTGTCTATCGCTCTCCACTGGGATCCATCAGCTGGGTGCCTCAGCATATTGTCTACCTTACGGTCTTCTTTATGCCACCGCAACAACTTTGCATTGTCCTTATTTCTGAACAAACGTTTCAAACGTGGTATTATAGGAGCATACCACATAACCTTGGCAGGGATTTTCTTCCTGCTTGGACGTTCTTCACCCTCTACGTCGCCAGGATCATCTCGCCTTATCTTATACCGTGATGCTTCACATACCGGGCATGCATCCAAATTCTCGTATTCTCCCCACGGTACAGGATGCAGTCATTAGGACATGCGTGTATCTGCTGGATTTCTAATGCCAAAGGGCAGACGACCTGTTTTGCTTCGTACGTAGTGGTGGGCAATTCGTTCGCTTTCGGAAGCATCTTTTTCATTATCTTCAATAACTGTCCAAATGCCTTATCGGATGTACCATTCTTTGCCTTCCATTGCAGCTGTTCCAGCATAGTACCCAGCTTTTTTTGGCCATCTTCAGCAGTGGGATATAGCAATTTTCTATGATCCTCTAGCATGCGCTCAAACTTGACCTTCTCCTTGTCACTTTCATATTCTCTTTGTGCATCACGAATGGCATCACCAAGAGCATCAACATCAGGTGTCACATCTTCTGTCGCTGCCGCATCTTCTTCACCATCTCCCCCCACTGCATCATCATCAAAGGCACCGTACTGAGCAATAATATCAGCATGAGCCAATTCTTCTTCACCTTCTTCACCATCATCCATTACAACCCCATTTCTTCATGCTTCGTCCAACAAATATAGTTTGTTATGAAACCCGACTTCAACAAATGCGTATGAAGAGTCCTTGGACATGAATATTCCTTCAAATTCTTACAGACGGCGCATGGGCAGCACATGAAACCATCCTCCTTGTTTGCCTCAGCCACACCTAAGAAATAGTGCACGCCAACAATGAACTCTTTGGAGCGGCGATCGACATTATACATCCAATTGCACGACAACATCTGCATTAAATATTACAACCATGCACTTAGTAGTTTCTCATGTTATTGCACAACACTCATGACATCACATGATTGATTAATTCAAACAAGCTTGACTACAACGAAGACTATCACAGCTAGCACTAAAAAAACTAAAAATAAAATGCACTTAAGCAACATAATTAGTTCGCGTCCGATCCCAACTAAAATAGACAGATCATTCGCTTCATCAGCTTGGATGGGCTGCTGCCGCTGACTCACTGCCTCATCACCTTCAGCGGCAACCTCCTGTGCAACAGAATTTCGTACGTGCTGAACGTACTCTTCCTCCCAGTACCAACCTTTACATCCGCCGGTGCCCTCCCACTGCAATTAGAACAAAGAATAAGAAATTTAAACAACATCATCAAGCAAAACCAATACGAATGAACCATATTAATTAAATGCGGGTAAATAATAACCCACCTCATGGTCCGGACACTTGTAGAATATACGACCCTTGTTGATTCCCTCTTTTTTCACTCGGTACTCCTTCACAATCTTCTGCTTACACTCGCCGCAAGCAATGAGAGGAAGATCCGGCCGCAAACGCTTCGGATCCCGATGATGAGAGGCTGAGGACCCGGTCACGGTTGCCATCTACTATATCCATGCTCATTTTTTAAACTATTACATGCAAATTCCTAATTTTCTAAACAATTATAAATAAAAAAGACTCTAAATTTATTTATTTGTTTAGATAATCGAAAATATGATATAACAATACCAATTTCCACATTATCTACTCTCTATATTTATTGTTGCAAACTATTATAAATTCCACATTTTTATATTGAAAATATACTAAAAAGACAATAAAATTCAATATTACTCGTCTTGCATAAGTATGAAATATAGAATGGATACTACCTAGCAGTAGAAAACTATCAAGTGATTGTGATGAACCAATTTAAGCTACTCAACTCTCTATGCTTGTTCTTGCAAAGTATATATTTTTATTAAATTCCTCTCATATTCAAAAGACATGGTAGGAGATGAAAATAGTTACCTCTAAACGCAAAGAGACGATGACGGAGTCGAACAAGATCACCAATTGACGCCGGAGAAGAAGAACAATGAAGAACAAGCAATAGCAACAGCAAGAACGAGCAAGAACCTCACTGAAATTTGAATATTTCTGGCTCGGGGGAGGAAGAAGTTGGCACGTTATAAACCGGGGAGCTTTAGTCCCGGTTTGTATTAAAAACTGGGGCTAAAAGGTGATCATTTATCCCGGGGCAAGCCACAAACCGTGGCAAAATCTTTAGTCCCGGTCCGTGGCACCAACCGGGACTAAAGAGTGCCCTTTAGTCCCTGTTGGTAACACGGACCGGGACTAAAGGGTCCCTGCCCCGACAGCTCTGCGCAGTAGCCGTTGGGGCAGGCCCTTTAGTCCCGATCCGTGCAACCGACCGGGACTAAAGGGTCTATTAGTCCCGGGCGGCAAAAACACCGAGACTAAAGACAATTTTGAGAATCGGCCTATGACCCTGTTCTGTAGTAGTGATATATTTTCTTAATAGTTGTTATCTATTAGTATTTACCAATATTTTTCCTTACTCATCTTTTACTGGTACTAAGACTAGTAGTTACCAATATTTTACAAAAGTTGTCAGTATTTTCTAGTATTTTTCCTTTAGGTATCTTTATTTATCCTAGTGCTTGTCAGTATATTTAAGTAGCTAGCAGAATATGCTAGTATCGTATAGTACGTGTCAGTATTTCTTAGTTGAAAATACTGATTAGGATTACAACACTCATGTTGGTTAGGTGTCATATGTTGGAAATAATAGCAATTTAGTGATGCATAAATTAATTCCGACAATGAGGAAAAGATAAACAACATGTATCGTAGATATGTAATCTAACGCTAACAGTGTAGTCCGAGACATATCCAGGCTATGTATCGCTAATAACATTAAGAATATGAAATGGAAGAACAGTGGGATTGAAGGCATGTTTACATTGGGGTTGTCGGCACTAGGAACTAGCGCAAGAGAAGACGAAGCAGACCGTTAAGAAGACCGGCGAAGTCGGCGCAGAGGGAAGAGGACGTCCAGCGAACAGTCGCGACGACGCTTCCCAAAAACCTTATACGTCCCCTACCCCGTGCAGGGACGCGAGGAGACGCGGGCTTCGGAGATCCTGCTCTCCCGGCACCGATGGCACGTCGGCGGCGGGATGTGGTCGACAGCAGAAGCGCAGCACTAGGGTAGAGGAGGAGAATGTGTTGTATTGAGGACGACGTCTCGTCCCTCTTTATACACACCGCAGCTACATCTTTAGAAAGAGACAACCGCGTAATCACAATATTAATGTGATTGAACCTACCATTAGTGTACGAGTCAATCACCATTAATACGAGAATAATTGCTTGCTAAAACAGGCCAGCGCAATTTTCTCCATGCATGCAAAAAATATCGAGTGACAAAAGGAAGTCGCGCACCCGCAAGGCCTCGGTCGGACCATTCACGCGCATGTCGTTTGCCCCCGCGCGAGTCGCCACGCCACGCCACGCCCCGCCCCGCCCCGCCCAGCGAGGCGAGGCGAGCGAGCGCGCATGTGGGTTACTTCCTTTGCCTCACCTCAATAGCTTCAACCAGTTGGAGACAGCTCAACTATACAAGCTGGACTCCCTCCTTCTAGAGTAGCAATGTGGGACTAAAGTCCCCCACCATACCATGCATGTGTGATGGGCCTTTGAGATTTATTTGGAATATTTATTTGGGCCAGACCCAAATCTTCTAACAATCCCCCACCAGATCCCAGAGGCACTCTTCATCCTCCCTGCAGTAAAGTACTGTTAATATACCAGTTATTCAGTGGAGACCGGTTAAGTTTGAACATCCACCTAGAGCGACAAGCTAGACTCGTTCACAACTGCACAATGGACTAGGCCTTGAATTGGCAGTTTGGTGCGAACAAGCTTCACTTGAGGTCTTGACTGATACTAGGCTACCATTTGCCTACCCCGCGAGTAGAGCGTATAAGTCATACTCCTATCTCACTTCATGAGCTTCTTAGAGAATTCCCAAATCTCACAAACTGCGACTAACAATTAAGCTCACATAGGTGTGTTCTTACACAGATACTCTGTAGGACAGTATCTTGCTATAAAGCCTCAGAACACATTAAGACAAAGTCATCATGCCTTACAAAAATGAGAGTACTGCATCTCCAATGGAGTGGGTTAAGTAAGGATGTACTCTCCCGTCAACCAACAGCTTGTTTTTCCCAGGTCCTAATTCACGGGATCTCCGATCACATAGGTTGGGTTACTACTGAGGTTAACTCACATGAGTCTCAGTCCCATCTCCTTCGATGCGTTATCAATCACAGTACGTGATAGTCCCTTGGTAAAGGGATCTGACAGGTTCTTAGCTATCTGGATGTAGTCCACAGCTATTACTCTGGAGTTTCTCAATTTCCTGACAGACTTCAGTCTACGTTTCACATGTTTGTTGGACTTCATATTATCCTGCCTATTCTTCACCTTCGTAATAACTGTTTGGTTATCACAGTTTATGAGGATAGCAGGAATTGGTTTTTCAACCACAGGTAAGTCCATCAACAGTTCTCTCAACCATTCAGCTTGAGTAGAGGCTGTGTCCAGAGCTGCGATGAAAGGTCCTAAATGGCTAGAGGGGGGTGAATAGTCTATAAAAATTCTACAACAACACTTAAGCAAGTTTATTAGACAACTAAATGGCGAAGCAAGTTTTGTGCTAGCTCTACAAAAGTGCAAGCCACATATCCACAATTTTAGTTAATTATAATCTCTATGTCACACAAAGTCTATGTTGCTATTTTACAACTAAATGAGCAAGAATAATTAACACTACACAAGATAAGTAGTTTTGACTAGCTACAATAAGATACGATTATCACTTGCAAGAATGTAACAAAGGTAAATACAAGTGATAGAAGAGTGTATACCGAGTCGGGCAAGAGATCAATAAATGGATACCGATGAATACCACGGAGACAAGATGACACAATGATTTTTCCTCCGAGGTTCACTTGCTTGCCGGCAAGCTACGTCCCCGTTGTAGCGATTCACCCACTTGGAGGTTCACGAGCTAATTGGCATCACACGCCAAACCCTCAATAGGGTGCCGCACAACTACACCACAAGATGAGGATCCACAAGCTACGAGCAATCCACTAGAGTTACCTTTGGCACTCCACCGGGGAAGGCACAAGAAACCCCTTACAAACACTTTGATTGGGGGCGGACACAATCACCAAATCCCCTCACCAATCACCAAATCACCAACCGTCTAGGTGACGACAATCACCAAGAGTAATAAGAAATCCACAATCACAACAATTATCTAGTGCCACCAAATGAATCACAAATGCACAATCACTAGGGTTTTCCCCCAAATCCTCTCTTAAATGAGCACCAAGCTATGGGATGGAGAGGAGAGGGAGGAGATGCTCTTCAAGCTCACAAGATCAACACTTTGAATCCTCAATTTCTCTCTTATGGTTAGCACAAAGCTTTTTGGGGAAGAGATGCGAGGAGAGCTTTTCTTCTTTCAACAGGATGAACAAGAGCAAGAATGAGGAGAGGACCAGTGGGGAGGTGAGCAGTCGAGGAGAAATACCCCTTCACCAGCCAGCCGAGCCGCAGCCTGGCCACCACGCAGCTGCACCCCCACACCGGAATTTCTGGTTCGGCCAAGGAAAAAATCTGGTCAGGTGCTCTCGGTCAACCACGCCTAAAGCGAACGAATGCTGCAACGGTCGGAACAATTGCACAGACGAACGGCTCCCTCTGCACAGTCGAACAGTGGCAGGAGCAAGGAAACGACACAGCGCCTAGGCTCCCTGCGGTCCCCATGCAGACATGTCGCACAGACCACTCAACGGACGACAACGCTTGCGGCAGAAGCGGCGACAGCAGGCCACAACAGTCGAACGGAGCAGCAGCACAGACCCCACGTACTATTTCTCTCTCACCATTGGTCATGTGCTCATGGAAGTCAAACTTGCATGCAGATGCCCCACCACTTTTCCTCTTCCATTAATCAAGTGCATGCATGCACATTTTTTTTAATAACAAGCACCAGCAACCAACATGCATGTACGCATGCAACACATAATCATTAGGTAGCAATCTATTCTCAAAAACATTTAAAGTGTTACGTAGAAACGAACTCACCTCTAAATTTAGTTGACGCGCGCGAGCTCGCGTCATTGGACCATGATAACTCAGCGGAGGATCATTGTGTGTATCCAAATGAGTCATGTCCTCATCATCTGAACAAGGGTGCCCGATCCTCCGAAAGGTTTTGGTAACTCTCGATTTGGTGGAAACGAGACACAAGTCGATCTGGCTTCCGAACAACATGATCCGAAACCCCGCAATCGCAACACGATCCGAAAGGTTATCAACTGGCGTTGCACGGTTGACCTCGCCAAGAAGGCTAAAGTCCTTGCCTACGAATCGAAGAACACGAGCAAGAATAAGGAAGAATGCAACCACATTGCAGATGAATGATTAATCTCACGAGTCGGGGTCTCACAAACCGACAAACGGCGAAACTGTTGTGAACAGAATAATCTAAGCAAAACCCCGCTCTCCCTCGCGTAGCGCACACGAGGCCTCAGAAATTCCGGTTCGGCCTTCAAGAATTGTTGGACCAACCCTCTCTGTCTACGACAAGCATACGAGACAATTGTTCCACCAACAGAAAACCTTTGTCCAGAATATTTCTCGAGCTTAGCCAGCAATTCTCCCAACAGTTCTATTTCTCCTTTTCTTTTAAACCTTTTTAAGTGCTAACTTTTCTCAAGAGTACCAAAACAACTTAGACACTAAAGTTAGCTTTTAGCAAATAATTTTTCAGGGCTTAATCTCACCACATCATTAAGCGCACTAAAAATATGCAAATGAGACTCACACTTAGTGGCACTAGATAACCATTGTAATTAAAGATTTCTCCTCTTTATAGTACGGTTATCTATCCTAAACCCGATCACACACTCTATTGCGTCTTGACCGGTAAAACAAATATCCTATTTTATACCTTTGCCTTGAGCCTATAGAATTTTGTTTTTCTCTTTCTTCTTTTCCAAGATACGAGCACTTGATCACCATTTGTGGCCATCACCAACACCATGTGTGTCATCCTTGCTCAACCTTGGATACAGACATAACCTTTCTCATTCATAACACTAGAAAAATGGTTAGTCCACTTGGTTGTCTCAATTATCCAAAACCAAACATAGGGCTTTCATGTGAGCTCTGCCTCCATTGTCGATTTTGTAAGTATTGTCTGCTTACAAGATCTCCAAGAGACGGCACCACCTCCTAAAGTGAATATATATACACTAGTGGCCTTTAGCTCATCAGCATATGTAATCGAATTTGAATCACTATATCCTTCAAGTACACCTAGGTACCCTGAATAGTGAATCGCATAGCTCATTGTACCCTTTAGATAGCCATTACTCGATCAATACCGCGCCAATGATCATCTCCTAGACTAGATGTGAATCTACTCAACTTGCTTACAGCAAATGAGATTTCAGGGCGGGTTGCGCTAGCTAAATACATCAATGAGCCAATAATCTGGGAGTATCTCAGTTGATCCTTTCCTAGCCTCCGATTCTTTCAAAGAATTAGACTAGGATCATAGGGTGTTGGAGAAGGTTTGCTATCCATATAGCCAAAGCAGCTCAAAACCTTTTCCACATAATGAGACTGCAAAAGAGTATCCTACAAGACTTCAAGTGATCCTCAACTTTAAGTGATCAAATCAAGCAAAGCATCCCTCACCAACAAGAGCTCAAGTTTATCAAGTGAATGACTCATGCTATGACATAAGAGAAGGTGCCCCACCGATTGGTATCAAGGTCAAAGATCCTACAAGTGGCTTTCATGCATCTTCACGAGGTATCTACAAGTAGTGTCATTCCAACACATATGGTGGTGTCCATAAAAAATGCAAGATTAAAGTCAACCATCTACCCTAGTGCAATCCTTTGTATCAAGAGAAGCATGCCTTTTATGGTCATTGATGACAAAGGGGGAGAAATTGTGAAAAAGATATGTCAATTGAGATATGTGAAGGACAAAGAGGGAGAAAAGAAGATGGACATGGATCAAGAGGGAGCAACTGAAAAGGATCAAATTTCTTGGACAAAGAAAGCACACAAGTAGGGGGAGCAAGCTCATGAATACATGTTTGATGCATTTGGTTGTGCATTACATTTGCTTGCTTGCATTGCATATGTTCTAAATTCTATATATGCTTGTGTGCAATACTTGCTAGAGCTAAGACTTGGATGATGATTGTTTTTCCTTCAATTGGAATTTAGAGCATAGTCTTAGTATAGCAAGTGGTAACTAGAACCTTGATTATAATGTTGATCTCACGTGGTATCTAGTTTCACTTGTGCGGATACATGGGTGTATGCCGAGTCTCGAGTGATGAGTGATTGTCAACTGGGATAATGCACATGTTCTTTGGCTTGTGTTGTGCAGGTGCCGAGCACGGATACAGTGATCAAAGGCAAGGTGAAGGTCAAGTAGAGACGTGCCATGCCGACGGACCGAGAGTGGCAAAGGACGGACGTGAGGCTTGGACTAAGGGACCGGTGGCCCGAGGATCAGCTGTGGTGGCTGACAGCGACGAGCGGAGACTTGCGGGGCACAGTGTTGCTCGGGTCGAGGACCTGGGGATTTGGTATTATGCTTCCTCCACCCTCTCCCTTTGCGATTATTCTGATGTCGATTTTGCTGGTTGCCGAATTGATCGCAAGTCAACTTCTGGGACTTGTCAGTTTATAGGTTCTTCTCTTGTATCGTGGTCTTCTCGCAAGCAGTCTAGTGTCGCCCAGTCTACCACGGAGGCTGAGTATGTTGCTGCGGCTAGCTGCTGTTCCTAGTTACTTTGGATGATGGCCACTTTGCGTGATTTTGGTCTGAGTTTTTCTCGCGTTCCATTGCTTTGTGACAGCACGAGTGCCATTAGCATTGCTAAGAACCCCGTGTTGCACTCTAAGACCGAACACATTGATGTGTGCTTTCATTTCTTGCGAGACCACTATGAGAAGGGTGATATCGACCTTCGCCATGTCGATACTCATCATCAGTTGGCAGATATTTTTACCAAGCCTTTGGACCAATCAACTTTTGCTAGGTTGAGAGGTGAGCTTGGTGTGTGTTTCCCCTTTTAGATGGGGGAAACATTTTGGTTTGTGTATTATAAACTGACTCTTTTTCTTTCATTTGGGTTCTTCATGCATCTTTGCATTTCATCTTGCATATTTACTTTCAGAGCTTCATGTATATAATCTTTAGAATGTGACTATGCTCTATATAGTGTCTGCTCCGATGCTTTATGATGATACTTATAGCTTATGCTCTTTCTGATCATTGATACATGTTGTGAGCTGAGCTATTTTATGAATGGTGAACTTGCTTAATGACCTTAAAACTTGAAAATGTTCACCATTGAGATATGCAACTAGCATGTACAGAATGTGTTGAAATCACGTGTGCTCTTCATATATGCTAGGTTGCTATGTCTCTAGTTCTGAGTCATTCACTTGCTTGGTATGTTCATATTCTGCTTTAATTTTGAACCAAGTTAAGTGAATTGGAAAGATCGAGATGGGATTGCTTGTCAGCACATCACAGTATCGAGACTGTCTCTCATTGCACTTTGAGTTAAACTTGAGCTGTGTAGTGTATGACCAAAACTGTTGCTTTAAGCTTCTGATTGCTTCTGCATAGGCTTCGCACAGTTGAAAAGTTAGGCAATGACAAGTTTTCAACCTCTCGCAATCACATGCTGAAATTTGAACTTGTGTAATTTAACCGCTGCAACTCTGATAAAATTGGAATACACAAGTCTATGTTTCACTCTATAGCATGATGATTGAACCTTGCTAGGGGTAGTTCACCTTCTATACATGTTTAGCACTTGTTTGACTTCCTGTCTATACATGTTTAGTGCTCTTTTGATGGTGAATACCTTTTTGAATGAAAACTGCTCATTTTGCTCCAATGTTCAGATTCCGTATTTGGTGATCAATTTGAGCCTTTGCTAGCATTCTGTGCATATTGTTGAGTCATCGGATCAACATTTTGTCAAGCATCTTCTTATTCTATCGACTATATTCCTGAAGCTGCTAACGTGCATTTTGACTCATATGCATTTGGCGTGGAGATACTTGATAGTGCATTTTCAACTAAGGGGGAGAAATTCTCTCAAATCATAAGATCAACTAAGGGGGAGATTTCCTAGTTGTGTGCACTATTGGAGGGGGAGCTTGGAGAGTTTGAGCTCGGATTTTGAATCTTCCAATTGGTTTGGAGCATTTTTGGTAGCTAGTTGTGTTGAGCCTTTGCCTCTTTCTTGAGGGACTAGTGCCTTTGTTGTTATGACTTTCAGTTGGTTTCGAGCAGTTGGTATCGAGCTTTCTTGCTAGCGGTGTTGAGCCCGTTCTGCCTCTTCTTGAGGGCTAGCTCTATTTTGCTTGAGTTTCAATTGGTATTTCAATTGTTATCGAGCTTTCTCGCTAGTGGTGTCGAGCCTGTTCTACCTCTTCTTGAGGGCTAGCTTTGCTTTGCTTGGTTGCGTCGAGCCGTTGCCCATGTCTTTGGGGACCAAGTTGTCTTGCTCTTTTCACTTGACCTTCTTCGGCTTTGATATGCTTTTGGGTCATTTGGTCGAGTTCCTTCTATTTCTTCTTCCTTCTTCTCTTCTACATTATGATTTGTGTTGGTAGTTGACAATGCACTCATCAAGGGGGAGATTGCGGATACATGGGTGTATGCCGAGTCTCGAGTGATGAGTGATTGTTAACTGGGATAATGCGCATGTTCTTTGGCTTGTGTTGTGCAGGTGCCGAGCACGGATACAGTGATCAAAGGCAAGGTGAAGGTCAAGTAGAGACGTGCCGTGCCGATGGACCAAGAGTGGCGAAGGGCGGACGTGAGGCTTGGACTGAGGGACCGGTGGCCCGAGGATCAGCTGTGGTGGCTGACAGCCTGGGACAGCGACGGGCGGAGACTTGCGGGGCACAATGTTTGCTCGGGTCGAGGACCTGGGGACATGTGTCGGTGGACGGGGTGCACGGGTGGTGCATCCCTTCTACGGCTCGGTTTGGTGGTTGAGCCACAGAAAAACCACCGAGTGGACGGTTTCCAGGTTTGGGCCTCAAAACCTGGGCGCTGATGGTTTTCGAGTTTGGGCCACAAAACTCGGGCTGAGGATGGTTTCCAGGTTTGGGCCTCAAAACCTGGGCGCTGGCGGGTTTCTGAGTTTGGGCCACAAAACTCAGGCGATGGACGGCTGGTTTCCCGGTTTGGGCCTCAAAACCGGGGGTTGGTCGTAAAGGCTGGTTTCCCGGTTTTGGCCTCAAAACCGGGGGCGAAGTCCGGGAAAAGGACAAGCGGAGCGGTGGTGGCACGTGGCGGCAATCGGTGAGGTTGCATCGAGGCAACGCTACCAGTTGTGCGGGCGTGGCCGTCGGATCAGCATCTTCCTTGAGTTGGTCTAGAATAACCCTAGGGTTTAGCTGGTTTGCTCTGTAGTTAGTCGTAAGGGTAGAAGGGGAATAATTGTATTAGGCTATATAAGGAGAGGCCTCCCCTCCCTCCAGACCACCTCAGCCATTGCTATTTTGCCTTCTAGGTTTTCCTGCTCTCCCTCATCCTTGTTGTAGCTACTGAGATCCGCAGAGACGGTGAACAATACCTCTGTGTATTTGCTTTTTGAGGAAACGAGACCGTAATCTCATTGTCTCCTCGTGGGGACAAATTTCGGCTGGCAATTCGTGGTTCGATTTGCGTTTTGAACTTGTTCCTCGCGTTCTTTGTTTTCTCCACGATTTTCCCGTTGATCGTTCTCTCTCTACGTTGCTCCGTTTGCAAAACCATTTGAATCGACTTGTTCTTTGCAGTGAGGTAATCACTTTCACCGAAGGAATTCAACTCAAACCTCATGAACAAGTAGATCGATCGGTTTTCGTTTTGGATCAACTTTTCTCCCCTCTCCTCAAATTTCTTCGATTCATCGATTTGGAGATTGGTTCGAGCCATGATTTCTTAGGAATAGCTCACTATCCTCCTTGTGACTCATCTCACCGAGTTTGATCCCTAGAGGATTCGTTTTGGGTGAGATCAAGTCAAATCGGTGGACGAACTGTGCATTTTTTTTGGGGGGGGGGGAGCAATTTGCTACAGGACATGTAAAGTGAAAACATTTGCTGGTGGACATTCCGTACAGTTTTTTTACACTACGAAAAACTGTATGGAGTGTCCACCAGCAAATGGTCTCCACTTTACATGTCATGTAGCCAATTTTCCCTTTTCGGGGTGACCGGACGCTGACCACGGATCGACCGGACGCTGCCCCGTGAGTCCGGTCGATGAATGTTCAGCGAGAGTGTTCTGCATGTAAGTGACCGGACGCACTAAGTTCATGCGACCGGACGCGCATGTAGTACTGTTCATCGGTTTGTGGCTGTGTTGACCGGAAGTTGTGTGTTGTGACCGGACGCTCAATCTACGAGAGTCCGGTCCAACACAGTAAGCTCCCAGAACGTCTTTCAGCTGACCGGACGCGTCCTGTGTCTGTTGACCGGACACACTAGTGAGTCCGGTCAGTGGAACTTTGCACATTCTCGTCCACGGTTCTTTCGTCCGTTGTCAGTTTTGATTTCTGGTTTTTGCGTTGGGTCTCTAGAGTTGTGTAGTGTCCCGCTGTGCTTCTGGGAAGCATCCACCCTACATCTAGGGTCATGGACACTTGCAAGCTCTGAGTTCGCTCTTGGGGTTGATTCTTGGGACAGCGGCAACAAGTTTCTGAAAAGAAATTTGAAGCTCCCATTCACCCCCCTCTGGTCGCTTTCTGATAGCACTTTCGGTCCTTCAACTTGTTTCTAGAAAGGTTGATGCTAAGGATGAATCAAATGAGGTATACACGCTACAAAGGTATAATTCAATCTTGTATACCTTAGCATCACTTAGTAGTGCTAACACTCCCACAAATTTCATATTTATGCATGTGTGCAAGCTTGAAACGAAACCATTTGAGCACACATGTAGGGGGAGTTATCACTACGAAGTCGGGTTGTATGGTACTTATCCAAATCTTCATATGTGGTCTTAACGTTGGATAAGTAACATAGAATCC
The DNA here is from genome assembly GCA_009763385.1 of Coix lacryma-jobi var. lacryma-jobi. Classification (NCBI taxonomy): domain Eukaryota; kingdom Viridiplantae; phylum Streptophyta; class Magnoliopsida; order Poales; family Poaceae; genus Coix; species Coix lacryma-jobi. The sequence goes on along the minus strand of CM019826.1, from coordinate 100,662,610 downwards.
AAATGAGCTTAATTTCTATATCTTTGTAGAGTTTTTATCAATTACCCAAAAGGGGGAGATTGAAAGGTCCTAGTTTGGTTTTGGTAATTTAGTGACAACTTAGGTGGACTAATATGTGTTTGAAGTGAATTATACAGGTGATTAGTACACAGGTGATCATGTGTGAGCAACATATGCCATAAAGGTGAAATGGCTTGGAGGATGTTGCAAAGGCTCACACATGAGATGAAGGAGCTTAGTGCATATGTGACATGACATGTGGTCATATGGCTAAGATGGTGAAGATCAAGGCAAGGCTTGGCTTGATGGACCGATTGCGAAGGTGAAGGGCAAGTTGGAGGCTTTGAAGCCATTGGTACCGAGTGTCGGGATGCTTGAGCAAAGACTTGGCGCCGAAGGACCGAAGCAATGGTGAAGAGCAAGTGAGGTCAAGATCGATGGGCCATGGAGGCCATGTGATGATATGAAGTGGATCATATCATTTGATCTAGGTTGGCGCATGTGTTGCATCAACACGGAAGGAGATGAAATGGAATGTGCAAGACAAAGGTATATTTGTAGGCCATTTCATTTCACCGGTCATAGGTGTGTAGAGAATATTATGACCGGGTTTAGGATAGATGGCCGTACTATCAAGAGGAGCAAACTTGTTTGCATATCGGTCATCTAGTGCCACTTGAGCGATCTAACATTGCGTTGTTACTAGGATCGAGTGGCGTGGTGAGTGCAAGTGCTAATACTTTGAAAAATTATTGTGAAAATTATAACACACATGCATATGATGGTGTACACTTGGTGGTGTTGGCATATTTGCAAAGGAGAAGGTGTTGGAGTTGAATTGTATCAACTCGGAGAAGTTTTGGAGAAAACCTTGGTTGAAAAAGAGAAGCGTTTGATCTTGGATTGGAAATTTTTCTAATCCTTTGTGTTTTGGATTGTGTATTCATGTGGGTTGTGTAGCCCTCTGAATAATCTTTCCAAAATGTCCAAGATCATCAAAATCGGAGTTCGGAGCGAAGAGTTATGGTCGTTTTAGCGCGGAGCTACGGCTGGTAGCGGAACTACGAGGGGACGAGCAGTAGTACCGGTCCAGGGGCGGTAGTACCGGTCCCAGGGGCGGTAGTACCGGTCCCGGGGGCGGTGGTACCGGTCCGGGGGCGGTGGTACTGGTCCGGGGGGCGGTAGTACCGCTCCAGGGGGGCCGGTAGTACCGTTCGGACCTCCGGAAGTCGCGTTTTGTGCCTAGTTTCTTCCAACGGGCGTCTAAAGGGTTGACCGGAAGTACCGGTGGTTGACCGGTAGTACCGGCCTTGCGAGCGGTAGTACCGGTCAAGGACCGGAGGTACCGCTCAAGAGAAGTAGCTGTTGGGCTGATGAGTGAAGTGTGAAGCGGAAGTACCAGTCCAGGACCGGTAGTACCGGCCCGCTGACCGGTAGTGCGCATCGGTTGTACCGGCGGTCTTCATGGAACTCGGGAAAAAGTGGGGAACGGCTAGTTGCTTTTGCCCCTTCTATATATAGCGGTTGAGGCCGACCGTGGGCTGGCTGCTGAGCTGAGCCGAGTGCACTCCATAGCCTTGGTGGCTTGTGTGGATGTGCTAGAGAGCCTTCTAACTCGCTTGTGCTTGCTAGTGTGCGAATCAATAGCGAGTGAGCGATTCTAGTGCGGTGCATGAGAGATTGCAAGAGTTGGCACTAGGTGTTCGTGTTGCAAGCCGGTGGTGCTTGTTACTCTTGGAGGTTGCCACCTCCTAGACGGCTTGGTGATCGAGTCTCCGTCGTGAAGCCCGCGTGAAGATTGTGCGTGGCTCCGAAGAAGGATTGTGAGGGGCATTGTGCTCGCCCTGCGGGGATCGCGAAGAGCAACTCTAGTGGATTGCGCGTGTCATTGAGTTACCCTCACTTGTGGGTGAGTTCTTGCGGCGCTCGAGTGTCGAGCTAGGTGTGGTGCCTATTAGCCGCCGGACTACCAAAGTGTGTGGTCGACACAACGGGGACTAGCTTGGTGGCAACCAAGTGAACCTCGGGAGAAAATCACCGTGCCAACTTCGTGTTCATCTTCTCGATGGTTTGCAAACTCTATTCACTAGCTTGTATTTACTTGTTCATATACTTGTGCTAGTGTAGATTGCTCTTGCGCTTCTAGTTAGCCGGGGTGTAGTCTTGGCTAGACCGATAGTTTTAATTCCGCATTTGTTTCGGTTAGCCGGTACGATTAATTTTTAGAAAGGACTATTCACCCCCCTCTAGTCCGCCATCTGGACCCTTCCATTGGTATTAGAGCCGAGGTCTCTCATTTGTGGTCTTCACCGACCCGAGAGGATGGCGACTTATGGGCTAGATGTTGAGTGTCCACACATTTTTGATGGCACACACTTTGCACGGTGGAAAAATTGGATGATATGCAATTTTAAGTTTATTAGTCCTCAAATGTGGTGGATCGTAGATGTGGGCCTTTCTCTTGTGTTGGATAGAAAGAATGCAACTCAAGTGCAAAAGAAATGCCTACATCTCGATTGCCAAGCTTCTAACATTTTCTATCAATCTATGGAGGATAACATATTTGGTGAGATTATGGACTTGAAGTCCACCCATGATATTTGGATTTATCTCAATGAGAAATATGGGGCGATCTCCGATGATGATGTTGATGAGCCCAAGGAGGATGCACATGAGGATGTTGAGCATGACCACAACTTGGTGGTTGTGGAGGATTGCTCCACCTCATGTTCAAGTGATGATGATGATGATCAATCCACAAGTTCACTTGACAAGATTGTTGATGATGGGTCGAGCTCAAGTGATGCAATTAATGATTCTACTCCATGCACACTTGATGATGATGACGGCTATGAGAGTGATGTCTCCACAAGCTCTTCTACTACATCACATTGCTTCATGTCACATGGTGACACAAAGGTATCTATTGGTAATGTGGTAGTTGATTGTGATGATCCAAACTTTGATCTTGTATGTAGACTCACTAAAGCTTTAGAAAATGAGATGGCAAAAACAATGAAATTGAAAAATGAAAACTCATTTCTAAAGAACACATGTGAACAACAAAAACATCTACTTTATGTTACTACTTGTTCACATGAGGAGCTTAAATTGACTCATGAGGAACTTAGTGTTGCTCATGACAACTTGGTACAAGACCATGCTTTTCTCACTAAGAAGCTTTCTAATAAAGAAACTAAAACTAGTGAGAGCTCACCATTTGGGTCAAATGATCAATCACATATTTGTGCTAACCCATGTGATGTAGAGAAGAAGCATGTATCCACCTCTTGTGAAGATTTAATATCTATGCCCTGTTCTTCACATATAGATGCTTGTTCTACTTCCTTGTCTTATGAGACTAACATTTTGAAGGAGAACAATGAGCTCAAAAAGGAAGTGAAGAATTTGAGCAACAAGTTAGAGAGGTGGTGTGGATCAAAGGTCACCTATGAGCACATGATGAAGAATCAAAGAAGCTATGGTGACATGAGTGGCATTGGCTTCAACAAGAGCAATGTCAAAGGCAAGAGATGGGGCAAGAGAAGATATGAAATAGAAATGAAGAAGCAAGAAGAAAAGAAGCTATCTCATTTCATGTGCTATCGGTGCCATGAGATGGGAAATCTTGCAAATGCTTGCCCCAACAAGAAGAAGCCCCAAGTGCAAAGCAAGATCAACCATGAAGATGGTGATATGGGGAAGAAGAAGAAGACAAGAAGGGGAGGTAGAAGATCAAGATCAACGCAAGACTTCACCCAAGTCAAGTGCTATAGTTGTGATGAATTGGGCCACCTAGCTTCGGGTTGTCCAAACAAGCTTGAGGAGAAGGCTCAAGCAAATAAGAAGAAGCAAGGCAATGAGAAGGAACATTTGAGAAAGGAAGAGAAGGCTCAATCAAAGAGAATTTGCTACTCATGCCGGGAAAGGGGACACATGGCTAATTCATGTCCCCTAGGTAACACTTCTAAGCCTATTTCAATCGATGATAATCTTGTGCTTAGAAAGGATGACAATGGTACCTCTTTTGTAGCTATTGCAACACATCCCGCTATTCATACTAAGGCATTGCCTAAGTATGTTGCACCTAACTTGAGAGGACCCAAACTAGTTTGGGTACCATCAAAAAGTGGATGATTGTGTGTATGACATTGGAGGCTTGATTCAATTGACTTCATATTGTTCATCATTTTATTGAGTCAAGAAAAGAAGCTTAGTGCACATCCAAACCCAATGTCAAGTCAAGTGAAGTCCAAATGTGCTACAACATACAAGTGTCTCATTCTAGTTGTGGTGATCTTATTGGAATTATGAAGGCTTGCGATCAAATTGAGTAGAAGCTTGCTATTGGATGATCATGACTTACAAAGGTATATTTCTAGTTGATCATATTCATTTGGATGCATATGAGTTGATTGAATTGGATATATATGCATATGTTGCTTGCTATAAGATGATTGAATGGATAAATTTCTTAGTGATCAAGTTTGAGTTAGTTTGATTGGATATGTTCACAAGATGACCTTTAGTAAGTGGTTTGAATGGATATATGTCTTGTGAGAGTGTTCAAACAAGTTAGCTTCAAGTTTGATTCAAATTGGTAGAGTATAGCTCAATTGCTCAAAGTTGTCCAATAATGCAAAATCTGAGTGAGCTGAGAAGATAGCCATGTTTGAATGATCAAATCTAGTTGGATTGGCTTAATATTGGATTGATCTAGAGTCATTATAATTGAAAGGCCCTCAAGTTGGAATCATGTTTATAAGTGGTTGAGGGACCTTTGTTTGGTTTTGAGATGAGCTAGAAGCATGACAAAGATGAGTACAAGGCCATTCAATTGAGAAGTGTACTTGGTACATATTTGGTACTCAAATTAAAGATCAAGACCAACATCAAGATGAAGATGAAGAACAAGTTTTAGTATCAATTGAAGATCATTTTGGAAGAAAGAAAAGGACTCAAAGAAGAATTCAAAGTCACATTTCAAGAAGAGTTCAAATGAATCAATCAAACAAAGTCAATTCAAGTGAGTATCAAAGATGATTCTTTGGAGAGAAGTCACTTCTCCCTTTTGTAGGGGCTTGCCGCCTTTTGTAGGTTAACCAAGCGAGGCTTGGAAGGCTAATATGCAAGTGGTGATCTAAAGTATCATTGGAGATGCTTAGTTGGAGCAATCAAGAGATTGATCAAGAAAGAAAGCAAGAAACACCCAAAAGAGAGCAAATCATTGCAATTCAAGTGGTATTCACATGCAAGCTATAATCAAATGAAGAAACAAGTCCACCACAACAAAGATAGTGCACTTGATCATTAGTGGTTCTTAATTCATATGGGTGAAGAATGGAATTCATATTTGGTATCTATTGGTCTTCACCAAGCTTATAAATGGACTTAACATTGCTACTATGGAGCAAATTGGAATATAATGACTATCCTCTACTCCAAGATAGCAAAGGTATCATTGTAATGTGCATGATCATTTCATCCCTTACTAGTATGCGGTTAGTGCATATAGTATATGCTTAATAGGATCATGCATAACAAATGAAAAGTTTAAATTCATAGCCTACCACTATTGCTTGTTTGATTATATGATCTAGTGGTTAGTATATGAGTTTGTTCATGAGCTCGTGAACACAAGTACTTGATCTAGAAGATAAGCATTCAAGTATCTAATTCAACGTGAGTAAGATAACCATTGAAAGATGTGTGAAGAAGCTTACTCTAGAGCAAACCGAGTTACATATCTTGTGTAAATTTAATAGTTCAAGTCACAAATGAGAAGCTCATGACAAGAGTTCAAGAAGAAGACAATAATGCAAATGGATATCAAGTTTAAACTTTCATTCAAGTGGTATCCTACAAGACTTCAAGTGATCCTCAACTTTAAGTGATCAAATCAAGCAAAGCATCCCTCACCAACAAGAGCTCAATTTTATCAAGTGAATGACTCATGCTATGACATACGAGAAGGTGCCCCATCGATTGGTATCAAGGTCAAAGATCCTACAAGTGGCTTTCATGCATCTTCACGGGGTATCTACAAGTAGTGTCATTCCAACACATATGGTGGTGTCCATAAAAAATGCAAGATTAAACTCAACCATCTACCCTAGTGCAATCCTTTGTATCAAGAGAAGCATGCCTTTTATGGTCATTGATGACAAAGGGGGAGAAATTGTGAAAAAGATATGTCAATTGAGATATGTGAAGGACAAAGAGGGAGAAAAGAAGATGGACATGGATCAAGAGGGAGCAACTGAAAAGGATCAAATTTCTTGGACAAAGAAAGCACACAAGTAGGGGGGGCAAGCTCATGAATACATGTTTGATGCATTTGGTTGTGCATTACATTTGCTTGCTTGCATTGCATATGTTCTAAATTCTATATATGCTTGTGTGCAATACTTGCTAGAGCTAAGACTTGGATGATGATTGTTTTTCCTTCAATTGGTATTTAGAGCATAGTCTTAGTATAGCAAGTGGTAACTAGAACCTTGATTATAATGTTGATCTCATGTGGTATCTAGTTTCACTTGTTTCTAGCAAGGTTGATGCTAAGGATGAATCAAATGTGGTATACACACTACAAAGGTACAATTCAATCTTGTATACCTTAGCATCACTTAGTAGTGCTAACACTCCCACAAATTTCATATTTATGCATGTGTGCAAGCTTGAAACCAAACCATTTGAGCACACATGTAGGGGGAGTTATCACTACAAAGTCGGGTTGTATGGTACTTATCCAAATCTTCATATGTGGTCTTAACGTTGGATAAGTAACATAGAATCCAAATGAGCTTAATTTCCATATCTTTGTAGAGTTGTCATCAATTACCAAAAAGGGGGAGATTGAAAGGTCCTAGTTTGGTTTTGGTAATTGAGTGACAACTTAGGTGGACTAATATGTGTTTGAAGTGAATTATATAGGTGATTAGTCCACAGGTGATCATCTATGAGCGACATATGCCATAAAGGTGAAATGGCTTGGAGGATGTTGCAAAGGCTCACACATGAGATGAAGGAGCTTATTGCATATGTGACATGACATGTGGTCATATGGCTAAGATGGTGAAGATGAAGGCAAGGCTTGGCTTGATGGACCGATTGCGAAGGTGAAGGACAAGTTGGAGGCTTTGAAGCCATTGGTACTGAGTGTCGGAAGGCTTGAGCAAAGACTTGGCGCCGAAGGACCGAAGCAACGGTGAAGAGCAAGTGAGGTCAAGATCGATGGACCATGGAGGCCATGTGATGACATGAAGTGGATCATATCATTTGATCTAGGTTGGTGCAAGTGTTGCATCAACACCGAAGGAGATGAAATGGAATGCGCAAGGCAAAGGTATATTTTTAGGGCATTTCATTTCACCGGTCATAGGTGTGTAGAGAAGATTATGACTGGGTTTAGGATAGATGGCCGTACTATCAAGAGGAGCAAACTTGTTTGCATATCGGTCATCTAGTGCCACTTGAGCGATCTAACATTGCGTTGTTACTAGGATCGAGTGGCGTGGTGAGTGCAAGTGCTAATCCTTTGAAAAATGATTGTGAAAATGCTAACACACATGCACATGATGGTGTACACTTGGTGGTGTTGGCACATTTGCAAAGGAGAAGGTGTTGGAGTTGAATTGTATCAACTTGGAGAAGTTTTGGAGAAAACCTTGGTTGAAAAAGAGACGCGTTTGATCTTGGATTGTAAATCTGTTCTAATACTTTGTGTTTTGGATTGTGTATTCATGTGGGTTGTGTAGCCCTCTGAATAAGCTTTCCAAAATGTCCAAGATCATCGAAATTGGAGTTCGGAGCGAAGAGTTATGGCCGTTTTAGCACGGAGCTGCGGCTGGTAGCGGAACTACCGGGGGACGAGCGGTAGTACCGGTCCAGGGGCGCTAGTACCGGTCCCAGGGGCGGTAGTACCGGTCCTGGGGCAGTAGTATCGGTCCCGGGGGCGGTAGTACCGGTCCGGGGGCGGTGGTACCGGTCTGGGGGGCGGTTGTACCGCTCCGGGGGGCCGGTAGTACCGTTCGGACCTCCGGAAGTCGCGTTTTGTGCCTAGTTTCTTCCAACAGGCGTCTAAGGGGTTGACCGGAAGTACCGGTGGTTGACCGGTAGTACCGGCCCTGCGAGCGGTAGTACCGGTCAAGGACCGGAGGTACCGCTCAAGAGAAGTAGCCGTTGGGCTGATGAGTGAAGTGTGAAGCGGAAGTACCGGTCCGGGACCGGTAGTACCGGCCCGCTGACCGGTAGTACCGGTAGTGCGCACCGATTGTACCGGCGGTGTTCATGGAACTCGGGAAAAAGTGGGGAACTGCTAGATGCTTTCACCCCTTCTATATATAGCGGTTGAGGCCGGCCGTGGGCTGGCTGCTGAGCTGAGTCGAGTGCACTCCATAGCCTTGGTGGCTTTTGTGGATGTGCTAGAGAGCCTTCAAACTCGCTTGTGCTTGCTAGTGTGCGAATCAATAGCGAGTGAGCGATTCTAGTGCGGTGCATGAGAGATTGCAAGAGTTGGCACTAGGTGTTCGTGTTGCAAGCCGGTGGTGCTTGTTACTCTTGGAGGTTGCTACCTCCTAGATGACTTGGTGATCGAGTCTCCGTCGTGAAGCCCGCGTGAAGATTGTGCATGGCTCCGGAGAAGGATTGTGAGGGGCATTGTGCTCGCCCCGCGGGGATCGCGAAGAGCAACTCTAGTGGATTGCGCGTGTCATTGAGTTACCCTCACTTGTGGGTGAGTTCTTGCGGCGCTCGAGTGTCGAGCTAGGTGTGGTGCCTATTAGCCGCCGAACTACCAAAGTGTGTGGTCGACACAACGGGGACTAGCTTGGTGGAAACCAAGTGAACCTCGGGAGAAAATCACCGTGCCAACTTCGTGTTCATCTTCTCGGTGGTTTGCAAACTCTATTCACTAGCTTGTATTTACTTGTTCATATACTTGTGCTAGTGTAGATTGCTGTTGCGCTTCTAGTTAGCCTGTGTAGCTTGCTAGTTACATTCTTTGCTTGTGTAGCATAGAGTTGATCCCAAGAGTGACTAGTTGACTTGTAGTCTTGCTAGTCACATTGCTTAGTTTGTGTAGCTAAGTTGAGCTATCTAATTTGGCTTGTGTAGCCTTGTTATTGAGCATTGCTAGTGAGCTTAGGCTTTGTGCTTTTGCTTAGTGGCATATGTAAGAGCTCCCCGGTGCTTGAAGTACTAGTTGCATAGGTTTGTGTAACACCTTATTTGCTTTGTTTAGGATCTTTTGTAAGGTGTCATAGAGTATAAGTAGAGGGGTGTAGTCTTGGTTCGACCGATAGTTTTAATTCCGCATTTGTTTCGGTTAGCCGGTACGATTAATTTTTAGAAAGGACTATTCACCCCCCCTCTAGTCTGCCATCTCGACCCTTCACTCACCTTGTACTTTTCAATAGTACCGTCAGGCCTAAGCTTTTTCTTAAATACCCATTTGCAACCAACTGGCTTACAACCCACTGGTGTATCTGTCACTTCCCAAGTACCATTTGCCATGATGGAGTCCATCTCGCTACGGACTGCATCCTTCCAATATTCTGCATCAGGTGATGCATATGATTCAGCAATGGTCGTTGGTGTGTCATCCACGAGGTAGACAGTGAAGTCTTCACCAAAGGATTTTGCAACCCTTTGTCTCTTACTCCTTCTAGGAACTACATCATTGTCATCCTCTTCATTACCAAGTGGGTTTACAATTGGTTCAATTATGGGTATGGGTTCAGGGGTAAATTCAATTGACGAACTAGGCAAAGAATAAGCACCGTTCATCGGGAATATATTTTCAAAGGAGGTAACATCCCGTGACTCTATAAGTGTATCAACTAAAATATCAGGCGTCTCTGATTTTATCACTAAAAACTTATACGCCGTGTTGTGGTACGCATATCCCAAAAGAACACAGTCAACTATCTTAGGTCCGAGCTTGCGCTTCTTATTAATTGGTACGCTGACCATTGCCAAACAGCCCCACGTACGCAAGTAATGTAGTGAAGGTGTAAGTGCAATCAAGCCCTATTTGTGGGTTTTGGTGATAATGTCCACACGATTGGAGAACTAATGAGATTTACCAAGATGACAAGCAGGTTGATAATGAGAAAGGATGGCACATATGTGTTGGTGGACCCCTCATACGTTATTTCATCGGTTCCGGACTCAAAGTGCTACAACGAGCTTTTTCTTATGTATTTGAGTTATAGGATTGCCGTACTATCAAGGGGGAATGCAAATGCATCGCTATGGCTGAATGATATGTGCTCAAACCAACCCAAGCCATCCTTATTTCTAACCAAAGACAGCTGCACAGAATTCTGATCTATCTCTGTCTGTCTGGTAGGCGCGGCAGTGCCGCCCAGGGCGCGGCAGTGCCGGGCCGCGGCACTGCCGGGCTAAGGCCGGCACTGCCGCGACTTGTTTCAGCCGTTGGATGGCAGGGGGTATTTACTCCATCTCCCTTCCACCCCAACGGTCACCCACGACCATAACTCTTCTCCTACCTCCAGACAAGGCTCTCTCTCCCCATTGAAGGCTCCCAAGCTCTCTCTCACCAAATCTTCGATTCCCATTGATTCCAAGTGAGTTAGAGGCTCAAACCTTCACCAAAGAGAAACCCTAGCTGAGATCTACTCCCTAGAGCACTTGATTTGAGCCATAGCCAGTGGATTTGCTTCTATTACTCTTGGGTTCTTGGAACCCTAGCCGGCTAGGCGTCGCCCTTGAGCTAGCCAACTTGTGTGGCGGCCTTGGGAGGTTTGTAATCACTCGTGCAGCTAGTATTATTACCCCTCACTTCAAGGATTTGGTTCCTTGACTTGAGAACGAGGAAGAGTTGCAAAGCTCATGACCTAAGTGGTCAACCTCAATAACGTGGAGGTAGGCAAGCCTTGGTGGTGAGCTGAACCACGGGATAAATCACTTGTCTCTTGTGCTTACTTGCTTTCATATTTCATACTTGTGAGCTTATGATAGATTCTAGGGTTTGGCCCGATCTACTTCATACTACATATTTGGCTTGGTAGAGTTGGTTCTGCTGGTTCAGGAAACCTAGTGTAGCATTTCCATTCATATAGATTCGGTTTGTTCTGGCTGGATTTCGAAGTGTAGGCTCAGATTCTATTCTGCGCGGCAGTACCGCGCTGAGGCCGGCAGTGCCGGGGAGCGGCAGTGCCGGGCACAGGGCGGTAGTGTCGGGCTTATCTAATTAAGTTTTGAGCTGTGATTTTTGACAGGCCTATTCACCCCCCTCTAGTCCACACAGGTCCTTACAAGTGGTATCAGAGCCTGGTCTCTCACGCAGCACTTCACCGTGCCAGAGAATGGCCACCGACGAAGGAACGGGTAATGCTAGTGTTGTGCAACCCGCACTCGAAGTGGAAGTGCACACCACTAGCAGCAACGAAAGCGCCTCCACAGCAAGTGAAAGGACACTTCCTCAATTGGATGTGTTGGCCGGAGAGCTCGCAAGAAGAAAGGAAGAAAGGAGGTGGAGAAGAGAAGCAAGAGCCAAAGCAAGAGAAGATGCAGCGGCTCTCAAAGCTAGAGAAGAGAAGGCTCAAAGAAAAGAAGAGAGAAAGATTAGAAGAGAAGAAAGATCCAAGGGAAGAGAAGAAAAGAAGAAGAAGGAAGAGCTCCAAGCAATGAAGAGTGTGAACTTGAGTGATGACTCAAGTAGCACCGAAGATGGAGACGATGACATCTCATATCTACCCAAGGGCAACAAGAAGAAGATGGAGGAGACCAAGAAGTCATATGGAGCCGTATCCTTTAACTATTCTTCTATGACTAACCATGATTCTAGGCCTCTCATCAATGTGTCCACGGGCAAGTTACCTCGTTTCGATGGGACTAACTTTGCCAAGTGGAAGCACATTATGAAGACCTATCTTATTGGTCTCCATCCAGGTATTTGAGAAATAGTGCACAATGGACTTGAAGCATCGGTTGATCCGAAGAACCCCACTCAAGATAAATTCCGCAACATTCATCTCAATGCCCAAGCCACTAGTGTGTTACTTAGTGCTTTGGATGGTGATGAGTACAACAAGGTCATGGGAGTTGAGGTTGCAAAAGAGATTTGGGATACTTTGCATATTGCTCATGAGGGAGTGGACAAAGTGAGGCAATCAAAGATTGACTTGTTGATGGCTAAGCTCAACCGGTTTGTGATTTGTGATGGTGAAGGTCCACAAGAGATGTTTGATAGGTTGATGGTCATTGTTGGCAAGATTAGAGGGCTAGGTGGTAGTGAAATCAATGATCACAAGGTTGTGAAGATCATGTTGGAAGCATACTCACCAAGGAATGAGACCGTAGTGACATTGATTAGAGACAAGAAGAAGTTTGAGCAATTCACACCTAGTGATGTGCTTGGGAGGATCATCACCTTTGACATGCAAAGAGAAGAGGCAAATGAAAGAAGGAAGCTTGGAGAGTTGCAAGCTAGGCTAGATGGGATGAAAATCAAGGATGTGGCACTCAAGGCTAGCAAACCAACAAGGCAAGCAACATCAAGCAAACCAAAATCAAGCAAGCCCAAACAACAAAAGAAGAAAATGGAAGTTGAGGACAGCACATCATCCTCAAGTGAAAGTGGAAGTGAAGGTGAAGAATTTGAAGCAATTGGAGACATAGCTCTATTCATGAGAAGATACCGAAATGGGCTCAAGAAGGAAGGATACAAGTTTGTGAAGAGAAGGTTTCCAAACAAGAAAAAGAGAACTTGCTACAATTGTGGTAGCACCGATCATTTCATAGCACATTGCCCACATGAGAAGAAGGACAACAATTTCAACAAGGGCAAGAAAGATGATAGAGCCACTTACAAGAAGCACAACAAGAGATACATGGGAGAAGCTCACGTTGGACATGAATGGGACTCAACCGCACAAACCTCAAGTGAAGAAGATGAGAAGATAGCAACAATAGCATTTCAAAAGTCATCTCCTTCACCAAGGCTATTCAACAACTTGTCCGATGATGGTGACTCCCACACTTGTCTCATGGCCAAGAAAGAGAAGGTGAAAAAGGCTCACACTCCTAAACCCTCACTTCCACCTAGTGACATCTCTAGTAGTGAACTTAGTGATTCCTCTAGTGATGATGATTCTAGTGATGAAGAGATAAATATGATAACTAAAAATTTGGACAAGAAAACCAAACTCTTTATCACTAAGCTAATGGAGGAATTAGAGAGTGTACAAGCCGAGTTAGCAATAAGAGAGGATGCCCTCATCAAACAAGAGGACCTCTATATTGCTTGCAAGGAGGCTCTTGCATTAGAGAGGAGTGAGTTGGACATCTTGCATGAGGCCTTGGCCAAAGAGCAAGATGAACATGCTTCCCTAAAGAAGACTCATATTGCACTCAAGGAAAAGTATTGTAGCTTGGATAAAAAGCACAAAGAACTTGAGCTGCAATATAATGTTCTTTGGGAAAGCAACTCATCTGTCCCTAAAGCAAATGTCACTTCTATTCCCTCCACTAGTGAAGGTTGTGGAAAATGCTATAATGTTGATTTGAATGTCTATTCCACTAACCTTGTGAACATGGAGGCCATGAGAAAGGAGATAGCAAGATTGACAAACATCATTGCAAGTGGTTGTGTCAAGTCTACCACAAGTGCTAATGAGAAGACTCAAGAGAAGAACAAGCCCAAGTTCAAGAATGGACGGCGTCCTTCCATAAAAGATGGGTTGGGGCACAAAAAAGGAGCCAAGACTAATGGAAGAAGGACAGTGAATGGCTATGAGTGTGTGAGGTTTGAGAAGAAGGGTCAGATTGGTACAGTTCAGCCTGCACAGACCGCGGCAGTGCCACTCCAGAAGGCGGCAGTGCCGGGCCCCGGCAGTGCCGCGCCCCAAGAAAGGGAAGGCTACCAGTTTCCCTTCTGCTCAGTCTCACACACAACACAAGCAGGTGTCCAACCCGAAGCAAGGATCTCAGAAACCAAAGGAATCAATTTGGATGACCAAGAACAAGTTTGCACATCAATCCAAGATAGAAGCCCCAAGGAAGAGCATGTCATCTTGTTACATATTAGAACACAACAGCAGTGGTAAAGTTGTTGCGAAATATGTTGGTGATAACAAGAGGACAGCCGACAAGTTTATTTGGGTTCCTAAGATACTTGTGACTAACTTTCAAGGCCCCAATATCAATTGGGGACCTAAATCAAGGAACTAAACTTGTTTTGCAGGCATACTCCTCCGGTGGATCAAGTTGGGTGCTTGATAGCGGATGTACAAATCATATGACCGGAGAAAGGAGTATGTTCTCATCATATTCCCCAACTTCAAATGCTAGTGAAAACATTATTTTTGGTGATAACTCCAAGGGGGATGTGTTAGGACTTGGTAAAGTTGCCATCACACTTGAGCATTCAATTACTAATGTCTTACATGTTGATTCGTTGAGTTACAACTTGTTATCCGTTTCACAATTGTGTGGGATGGGTTTCAATTGTCTCTTTACGGATGAGGGTGTGGAAGTCTTTAGAAGGGAGGATTCCTCTATTGTCTTTACGGGTCATTTGAAAGGGAAGCTTTACTTAGTTGATTTCAACAAAAGTGAAGCCAAACTTGAGACTTGTTTAGTGGCAAAATCTAGCATGGGTTGGTTATGGCATCGCCGACTAGCTCATGTTGGGATGAGGAACTTGGCCAAACTTCAAAAAGACAACCACATCCTAGGACTAACCAATGTTGATTTTGCGAAAGACAGAGTATGTGGAGCTTGCCAAGCCGAAAAACAAGTAGGTGTACCTCACCCACCAAAGAGCTATGACACTACTACACATTCATTGGAGTTGATTCATATGGATCTCTTTGGACCGGTTGCCTACCTTAGCATCGGCGGTAACAAACATGGTCTTGTTATTGTTGATGATTTTTCTCGTTTCACTTGGGTATTCTTTTTGCATGACAAGAGTGTAGTGCAAGAGAAGGTCAAGATGTTCATACGAAGAGCTCAAAGGGAATTCGGTTTCAACATCAAGAAAGTTCGTAGTGACAATGGAACCGAATTCCGAAACACCCAAGTGGAAGAGTTTCTTAATGAGGAGGGCATCAAGCATGAGTTTTTAGTTCCATACACCCCTCAACAAAATGGCATGGTGGAGAGGAAGAATAGAACACTCATTGACATGGCAAGGATGATGCTAGATGAGTACAAGACGCCGGACATCTTTTGGGCCGAAGCCGTCAATACCGCTTGCCATGCAATCAACCGCCTCTACCTCCATAAGAGAAGAAAGAAGACCTCCTATGAGCTGCTTACCAGTAACAAACCAAAGGTGTCTTACTTTAGAGTCTTTGGGTGCAAATGCTTCATATTGAACAAGAAGCCCAAAGCCTCTAAGTTCGCATCCAAGATTGATGAAGGTTTTCTTCTCGGTTATGGATCAAACGAGCATGCCTATCATGTTTTCAACAAGGCCTCCGGCAAGGTTGAAATAGCGATAGACATGACGTTTGATGAAACTAACGGCTCTCAAGTAGAGCAAGTTGATGAAGTTGTTGTAGGAAATGAGGAACCACCTTGCGAAGCAATCAAGCAATTAGCCATTGGTGATATTAGACCACAAGAACAACAGACTACTGATCAGGATGGTCCTCAAGCTGAAGTCCCTGCTGGGACTGGTGACATACAGTCCCCGGCAGTGCTGGCCACAACCCCAGTAGTGTCGGGCCCCGGTAGTGCCGGGCAGAGCCCAGCAGTTCCGGGCACTCCCAGGACAGGAGCAGCCACTCCACTTCATGGAGTGAACCTACAACCCATCTTCGAGCGAGATGAAGAAGATGCAGAAGATGAAGCAGAACCCATTGATCATCCAAGGCTCAAGCAAACTATTCAACGGGACCATCCCGTTGACAATATCCTTGGGAGTCTTCGAAAGGGGGTAACGACACGCTCTCATTTGGCAAATTTCTATCAATACTACTCGTTTGTTTCCTCTTTGGAACCTCTCAAGGTTGAAGAAGCTCTTGAAGATCCAGATTGGGTGATGGCCATGCAAGAAGAGCTCAACAACTTCGAGCGTAATCAAGTATGGTCACTTGTGGAAAGACTAAATACCAATGTTATTGGAACCAAATGGGTCTTCCGCAACAAGCAAGATGAAGAAGGTGTGGTGACAAGGAACAAGGCAAGATTGGTAGCTCAAGAGTTCACTCAAGTAGAGGGTTTGGACTTTGAAGAAACATATGCACCGGTTGCTAGACTTGAAGCCATTCGGATTCTTTTAGCCTATGCAGCCCATCACAACTTCAAGCTATATAAAATGGATGTGAAGAGTGCATTTCTCAATGGCCCTATACAAGAGTTGGTGTATGTTGAGCAACCACCGGGTTTTAAAGATCTCAAGTTCCCCAACCTTGTCTTCAAACTCCAAAAGGCGCTCTATGGGCTTAAACAAGCACCTAGAGCATGGTATGAATGCCTTAAGGAATTCTTGCTTAAACAAGGCTTTGAAATAGGCAAAGCCGATCCTACTCTCTTCACTCATAAAGTCAATGGAGATATTTTTGTGTGCCAAATATATGTCGATGACATAATATTTGGTAGTACTAACAAATCCTTTTGTGATGAGTTCAGTAGGATCATGACTAAGAGATTTGAGATGTCTATGATGGGTGAGCTCAAGTTCTTCCTTGGTTTTCAAATCAAGCAATTGAAGGAAGGGACTTTTCTTTGCCAAACCAAGTACACCCATGATATGTTGAGAAAGTTTGACATGGTGAACGCCAAGCCTATCAAAACTCCCATGCTGTCGGGGGAACGCCAAAGGGGTACCCCCAATCAATGCAAAACGAATAAGAGACTCGCCCGAGCCCTCCAAGCCAGGCCTCGGGCGAACGATCGTTCTCCGTCTCGCCCGAGCTCTCCAAGCCAGGCCTCGGGCGAGCGCTCGTCTTCCGTCTCGCCCGAGCCCTCCGCGTCAGGCCTCGGGCGAACGCTCGTTCTCCGCCTCGCCCGAGCCCTCCAAGCCAGGCCTCGGGCGAACATCCATTCTCCGTCTCGCCCGAGCCCTCCGCGCCAGGCCTCGGGCGAACGCTCGTCTTCCGTCTCGCCCGAGCCTTCCAAGCCAGGCCTCGGGCGAACACTCGTTCTCCGCCTCGCCCGAGCCCTCCGCGCCAAGCCTCGGGCGAACGCTCGTTCTCCGTCTCGCCCGAGCCCTCCAAGCCAGGCCTCGGGCGAACGCTCGTTCTCCGTCTCGCCCGAGCCCTCCGCGTCAGGCCTCGGGCGAACGCTCGTCTTCCGTCTCGCCCGAGCCCTCCAAGCCAGGCCTCGGGCGAACGCTCGTTCTCCGTCTCGCCCGAGCCCTCCGCGTCAGGCCTTGGGCGAATGCTCGTCTTCCGTCTCGCCCGAGCCCTCCAAGCCAGGCCTCGGGCGAGCGCTCCTCTACACCTCGAGACCCCACGCGGGGACCTCGAGCCCCTCAGGCACAGCAGCCTATCCCTCGAGACGCTTCACGCCTCCCTCGGGCGGCACGGACACCGGCAGCTAGCCCCATACCACGCATTCAATGCATTCACCAACTCTGGTCACATCCTCTGGTACACAGCATGTGCCACAGTGACCGGAGTCAGAGTCAAACCTCGTTTTCACCATAAGCATGGGCTAAAGGGCGCCAGTACAGCACTGTTCGGCCATACCCCGCACTATAGCACCCTCGAGCCACCTCTCGAGGCCTGGAATCCCTCTGAATGACCGGGCGTTCCAGGACTCGCCCATACCTGCGGGAACTCGAGCCCCCCGCAGGCGCTACCTCGAGGCCGGCTCTGCGCCCCTCGAGCCCTAACTGCTCTCACGCTATTGGAGGACAGGTACCCCAAGACCCAGAGGGACCTCGCCGTGCCCTGCACGTTCCGGGATGGGCGTTGTATGGCTTCCACCTCGCCACGCCTCCGCGTCCACGCCCGGGATGGAGGCCACGCCCCAAGGATGCCTCAACAGCAACGCCCACGTCGGCTACAATGTCTTCGACAAGACAGGGTTCCTACCCTACTTCGTATTGGGCACCGTGCGCCCCGACACTAGTAAAACCCTCGTGTAACCCTGGCCTCCCCTTGCTCTATAAAAGGGGACACCAGGGCCCTCATTCAGACGGTTACAAACACGTTAGAATGCCATACACCCACACACTCAGGTCCGGACTCCGGTCCACGCTCACCAAGCTTGTATTCGCCCCTGTACAAGCACTTAGGTGCAAGTAATACAAGAACATCCTCCCCCACTAGACGTAGGGCCTTCTTTGCCCGAACCAGGATAAATCCTTGTGTCATCTTGCATCACCATCCAGGAAGAGAGCACGCGATCATATTACTCGTTGGTGTCATACCCCCGGTTTCGAAACACCGACAGTTGGCGCGCCAGGTAGGGGCCTTCGCGTGTCGAGTCGATTTCTCGCTATTTCCTGGATGGCTGCTTTGACTCCTTCGTTCTCTGCCGGTGCCGTCATCTGGTTCGGGAGCCTTGAGTTCCTGGCCATCGACAACGACAACGAGCCAACCTTGCTCTCCATGGAGGGCCCAAGTGGAGGGCGCGTCACGCCACCCCGTGCGAGGAGCGTGGCACGTCGCCCACACCACCACGCGTCGCCACCCCGTGAGCGGCGCCGTCGTTGCCGTCGTCGCCAGGCACAGGCCGTGCCGGCGGCGCACTCCCACTTCCCCGTGGCCGGCGCGGAGTTCCCAAGGAGGAGCCTGCCCGACGCACGGCCGGAGACTTCCAGGGCGCGCCCGCGCCCGCCCAGCGACTTCGCGTTCATCGTACGCACGGACCAGGAGCCAGGCCAGAGGCCTCCGAGCCGTGCGC
Organism: Coix lacryma-jobi var. lacryma-jobi; assembly: GCA_009763385.1. Lineage (NCBI taxonomy): Eukaryota > Viridiplantae > Streptophyta > Magnoliopsida > Poales > Poaceae > Coix > Coix lacryma-jobi. Next base: position 100,643,782 of record CM019826.1, on the reverse strand, counting down.
CGTTGACGCCACCCGGCCTCCTCCCGCACGGGGTATACCGCGCTCGACGCCGGCGGACCCCGTTCGGCCTCGACAACTCTGCAGCAGCCTACGCCCGCCAGATCAACGAGCGCCGTTGGGACCGACCGACAGCAGGCCAGGAGGAGCGCCCGGGCGTGCTACTGCAGGCCATGGCCAACCTAGAGATCGTCCACCCCGTGTACGTCGACCGCGGCGTCACGCGAGCCATCGAGCCTTCCCGGCGACCCACCGTCGGAGAATGGTACCGCGAGCTGCGGTCCCAGCATCTGCCAAGATGGCACGCCGTCGACAGCTCCGACTCCGACAAATACGACTACCACGACCCCGACCTCTGGGATCCCACCAGGGAGTGCTTCCAACTCGAGGGGGTCGCATGCGATACCGAGGATGAGGGCGACGACGGCAGGCCAGCGCTCGATCTAGAAGGCCCCAGCGACGTGGCCGCGGCAGGCGCATCACGTGTTCAGAGGAGGGACGAACCTCCAGCACCGGCTGTACCGCCTCAGCACGACGACGGCCGGGCGGCGCAACTCGCGCAGGTGCAAGAGGCAATCACCAAAGCCGAGGAAGAACGGCGACACCTGCTGCAGCTCCGGCAAACCCTGATGCAGGAACCACCCCAACCCCGAGGAGCGGGAGCTCGAGGTCGGGCTCGAGAGGTCCACTGGCGGATCCTCGAGGACGGGGCACCAGCACGCCCCGAGGTATGCTTCCCGCGAGCCGGGCAGAACGTGGTGGCGGCGGCGATGATGCTCCGTGACCTGCCCGCCGTCTCCAACCCCGACGCCAGACGCATGCTCGGGGAAGTGAAGAACCTCCTCGAGACAGCCGCTGTGCAACAGGCCGAGAGCTCGGCATCATGCCGGCGCGGAGCAGCCTCGGGGAAGCCGGCGGACAGGCCCCGCAACGAGCGTGAGGCATCCGTCCACCAGCCGGACACCTCTCGAGCTAGGCCAGTCCGCGAACGGATCGTCGACAACCGGCCACCTCGAGACCCCAACGACGCCCGCAACGACATCAACCGCTGGCGCAAGGACAAGGGGGCCCAAGAGCGTGGCTATAGCGCCCATCGAGGGGGGCGCTACGACAGCGATGAAGACCGGCAAGTCCTCGAGCCCCCGGGTCCCAGAGTCTTCAGCCGGGCCATCCGCAGCTCAACCCTCCCCGACCGCTTCCGACCGCCGACCAACATCGTGAAGTATGACGGGGAGGTCGAGCCCAAGCTCTGGCTCTCGGACTTCCGCCTAGGCTGCCAACTTGGCGGAGCAAAGAACGACGACCGTGTGATCATACGCCAACTCCCACTTTACCTCTCGGACACCGCCCGCCGGTGGCTCGAGGGGCTCCCGCCGGATCGGATCGATGACTGGGCCGACCTAGTCAGGGTCTTCGACAGGAATTTCAAGGGGACCTGCGTGCGCCCAGGCAACCCCTGGGACCTACGGCGTTGCAGGCAGGCAGCGGACGAGCCCCTCCGCGACTTTGCTCGGCGGTTCTCGAAGCAGCGTCTCGAGCTCCCTCACGTGCCTAACGAGGACGTCATCTCAGCGTTCCTCGCGGGCACGACATGCCAAGAGCTAGTTCACGAGCTAGGACGCTACCGTCCCAGGACAGTCGAGGACCCTGATGGATCGCGTCACCAGCTTTGCCTCGGGCGATGAAGCAGTGGGGGCCTTCTTTGGCCGTTCCACGGACAAAGGTAAGGCGGTGACCGCGTCGGAGGGCTCGAACAAGGGCAACGACGCCAAGAACGACAACAATGACGGCAACAAAAGAAAGAAGAACAAACGCAAGGGTCAGAAGGCGAAGCACGGCGCCAATGACGACGATGACGAAGAGGTGCTCGCAGGCGCCCTCGAGCCTAAGAAGCCCCGAGGCCCCCCTGACGGGGCTGTTTTCGACCAGATGCTCGAGGATCCCTGCACTTACCACAGGGGCCCCGTAAATCACAAGTTAAAGGACTGCCGACTGTTGAAAGGCTACTACTCCAAGCTCGGCAATAAGAAAGAAGACGCGCTCATGGGCAAGGATAACAAACGGCGCGGCGGAGGGGACGCGGACGGTAACTTCCCCTCGGTGCGCGACTGCTACATGATCTACGGGGGGCCGACCGTCGGGCTCTCAGCTCGAGAAAGAAAGAAGGAGCGCCGCGAGATCTTTGCACTCGGCCACGACACCCCCCGGTACCTTGACTGGTCTGATGCGCCGATCACGTTCGACCGTGACGACCATCCGGACCGTGTCATAAACCCAGGAGCGTACCCCCTCGTCGTCGACCCCGTCATAGTCGACGTTCGGTTCTCCAAGGTGTTGATGGATGGGGGCTCGAGCCTCAACATCATATACCTCGAGACCCTCGACCTCCTGGGGATTTCAGAGGGTCAGCTCCGACCCAGCGTCGGGGGGTTCCACGGAGTCATACTAGGGAAGAAGGCCCACCCCCTCGGGCGCATCGACCTGCCGGTTTGCTTCGGCACGCTGGCAAACTTCCGTCAGGAAACGCTCACCTTCGAGGTGGTTGGCTTCCAAGGGACCTACCACGCCATCATCGGCTGGCCAGGCTACGCCAAGTTCATGGCGGTCCCCAACTACACGTACTTGAAGCTCAAGATGCCGGGGCCAAAAGGGGTCATCACCGTCGACACCTCCTACGAGCACACGTACCACTGCGACGTGGAGTGCGTCGAGCGTGGGGAGGCCAACGTCCACCTCGACTCGCTCGAGGCCTTGGCAGCCTTGGCCACCGAGGAGGCCCCAGAAGCAAAGCGCCACGCCGGCACCTTCGAGCCGGCTGAGCACACCAAGCAGATACCCGTCGACCCGACCTCGGCCAATGGCAAGACGCTGACCATCAGTACCAGCCTCGAGCCCAAATAGGAAGCAGTGCTCGTCGACTTTCTCCGTGCGAACATCGACATGTTTGCGTGGAGCCCCTCGGACATGCCGGGCATACCGAGGGAAGTCGCCGAGCACGCCTTGGAGATCCAGGCCGGGTCCAGACCGGTGAAGCAACGCCTGCGCCGCTTCGACGAGGAAAAGCGCAGGATCATCGGCGAGGAGGTGCACAAGCTTTTGGCGGCCGGATTCATCAAGGAGGTATTTCACCCAGAGTGGCTAGCTAACCCTGTACTAGTTAGGAAAAAGAACGGAAAAATGCGGATGTGTGTAGATTACACTGGTCTGAATAAAGCATGCCCAAAAGTTCCATTTCCTTTACCTAGAATTGATCAGATTGTCGATTCCACTGCTGGGTGCGAAGTGCTTTCGTTCCTTGATGCATATTCCGGCTACCACCAAATTAGGATGAAAAAGTCCGACGAACTCGCAACCTCTTTTATTACGCCTTTTGGCATGTATTGCTACGTTACAATGCCCTTCGGCCTTCGAAACGCCGGGGCAACGTACCAACGTTGCATGCAACATATTTTTGGTGTACACATAGGCAAGACCGTCGAGGCTTACGTCGATGACATCGTGGTGAAGACCAAGAAAGTCGGGAACCTCATCGGCGATCTCGAGACCACGTTCGAGTGCCTCTGGGCCAAGAATGTGAAGCTCAACCCCGAGAAGTGTGCCTTTGGTGTGCCTCGAGGCATGCTGCTTGGCTACATTGTCTCACAACGGGGGATCGAAGCAAACCCTGAAAAAATCTCAGCCGTCACGAGGATGGGTCCAATCCGAGACCTCAAGGGTGTGCAGAAAGTGACGGGCTGCCTGGCCGCTCTCAGCAGATTCATCTCGAGGCTAGGGGAAAAGGCACTACCCCTCTACCGCCTGCTGAAGAAGACGGAACGCTTTGCGTGGACTATCGAAGCCGAGGAAGCCTTAACCAAGTTGAAGGGGTTGCTGACCTCCGCGCCAATTCTCGTGCCACCACAACCAGCCCAGGATGGCGATTCCCCCGAGCCTCTCCTCCTCTATGTGGCCGCAACCACTCAGGTGGTCAGCGCGGTCATAGTCGTCGAGAGGCACGAGGAGGGTCATGCGTTGCCGGTCCAACGACCAGTGTACTTCACCAGTGAGGTGCTCTCCGAGGCCAAGGTCCGGTACCCGCACATCCAAAAGCTGCTCTACGGCATCATCATCACGAGGCGCAAGCTCCAGCACTACTTCCTCGCTCATCCCGTAACGGTGGTGTCATCCTTCCCCCTCGGTGAGATCATCAACAATCGGGAGGCCACAGGGCGCATCGCCAAGTGGTCCGCCGAGCTAATGGGGGAGACCATCACCTACGCCCCGCGAAAAGCCATCAAGTCGCAAGCGTTGGCAGACTTCGTCGCTGAATGGACAGACACTCAGCTCCCGCCCGCGCAGATGCAAGCCGAGCTCTGGACCATGTACTTCGACGGGTCCCTCATGAAGACAGGGGCAGGCGCAGGCCTGCTCTTCATCTCACCCCTCGGAGTCCACATGCGCTACCTGCTACGCCTGCACTTCCCCGCCTCCAACAACGTCACCGAGTACGAGGCCCTCGTCAATGGGCTGCGCATCGCCCTCGAGCTCGGGGTCCGACGCCTCGACGTTTGAGGGGACTCGCAGCTCGTCGTCAACCAGGTCATGAAGGCCTCGAGCTGCATCGATCCCAGGATGGAAGCATACTGCGGGGAGGTACGCAAGCTAGAAGATAAGTTCTACGGCCTCGAGCTTAACCACATAGCTCGAAGGTACAACGAGGCCGCCGACGAGCTGGCAAAGTTGGCGTCCACGCGCGGCACGGTTCCACCAGACGTCTTCTCGAGGGACGTTTTCGAGCCATCCGTCAAAATCGACCCGGGGGCTGGCCCCTCGACGCCACCCCTCGAGCAAGACACGGGGGCTCGACTTTCAATGCCACCCCTCGGGAATGACCCCTCGACGTCCGCTGAGGCGATGCAGGTCGACGCTTCTTCTTCATCACGACCCCTCGACTGGCGGACACCCTACCTTGACTACCTGACGCAAGGCGAGCTACCAGAAGACAAGACGGAGGCCCGACGCATCGCTCGGAGGGCCAAGACCTACGTCATCTACGGCGACGGACGGGAACTGTATCGACGAAGTCCGACCGGGATCCTTCAGCGCTGCATCCCACTCGAGGAAGGACGCAAGCTCCTCGACGACATGCACTCGGGGGCTTGCGGCCACCACGCAGCACCAAGGACCCTAGTTGGGAACGCCTTCCGTCAAGGCTTCTATTGGCCGACTGCCGTTGGAGACGCCAAGCGCTTGGTCCGGGCATGCCATGGGTGTCAATTCTACGCCAAGCAGACGCACCAACCCGCACATGCCCTGCAGATGATCCCAATTACTTGGCCATTCACCATTTGGGGGCTCGACCTTGTAGGTCCCCTCAAAAAGACAAGTGGAGGGCACTCACACATGCTCGTGGCCATCGACAAGTTCACCAAGTGGATCGAGGCTAAGCCGATAGGCGACCCCACCTCCGAGAAGGCTATCGAGTTCATCGCCAACATCATGTACCGGTTTGGTGTGCCCAACATCATCATCACCGACAATGGCACCCAATTCACGGGCAAAAAGTTCACCAACTTCTGCGACGACAACAGCATTCGCGTGACCTGGGCCTCGGTCGCGTACCCTCAATGCAACGGGCAGGTCGAGCGCGCCAACGGCATGATACTCCATGGGCTGAAGCCGAGGTTGTTCAAAACCCTCAAAAATTTCGGAAAGGGGTGGGCTGCAGAGCTCCCCTCGGTGCTGTGGGGCCTCAGGACAACGCCAAGTCGAGCCACCGGGTTCACTCCGTTCTTCCTGACCTACGGTGCCGAGGCCGTCTTGCCTACGTGTAACATCCCGGCCTAAGGCTTAATAGGAATAATAGGATACTCATACCAACAAGTTGCAACTTCTTTTTCGGAAGCCCGTCTCCAAAGAACTCTAAAGTTAAGCGTGCTTGGCCTGGAGAAATTTAGGGATGGGTGACCGACCAGGAAGTTCTTCTCGGGTGCGCACGAGTGAGGACAAAGTGCGCAGAAAAGACTGGTGTTGGTCTGTGAGGGAAGTCTATGTCCTATGAAAGCTGCCTGATGTAAGTGGGCCCGGCCTCGAGGAGGCGGGACGTTACAGAATGGTATCGGAGCCGACTCTCGCGGTTTCACGGGCGCGTGTGTCGCAGTTGCTCAGACATGGTGGTCATGGCTGGTGTGGACCCGGAGTGGTCACACAGCATGGCACATGTGCTGGCACTGGACACACGGACGTGGCCAAGAGAGGACGTTCCTGGCTTGGGATTGATCGACGAGGACGTCGATCTCTTAAGGGGGTGAGGATGTAACATCCCGGCCTAAGGCTTAATAGGAATAATAGGATACTCATACCAACAAGTTGCAACTTCTTTTTCGGAAGCCCGTCTCCAAAGAACTCTAAAGTTAAGCGTGCTTGGCCTGGAGAAATTTAGGGATGGGTGACCGACCGGGAAGTTCTTCCCGGGTGCGCACGAGTGAGGACAAAGTGCGCAGAAAAGACTGGTGTTGGTCTGTGAGGAAAGTCTATGTCCTATGAAAGCTGCCTGATGTAAGTGGGCCCGGCCTCGAGGAGGCGGGACGTTACACTACGGACCTCGAGTACGGCTCCCCTCGACTTCGAGCCTACAACGAGCAAACCAATGACGAAAAGCTCGCCAACGCCAAGGACCAACTCGAGGAGGCCCGAGACGTGGCGCTCATCAACTCCGCGCGCTACCAGCAAACGCTTCGACGCTACCACAACAAGCACGTACGCAAAAGGGACCTAGCGGTGGGGGACCTCGTGCTTCGACGGCTGCAAGACAATCGAGGGCGCCACAAGCTCACCCCTCCATGGGAAGGCCCATACACCGTAGCTGAGGTGCTCAAGCCAGGGACATACAAGCTCTACGACAATCAAGGCAGAATCCTGGCGAACGCGTGGAACATCTCTCAGCTACGTCGCTTCTACCCTTAAGGGCCTCGAGGCCTAGCATATTCTGTCGCTTTGTACAAACATGTCAAAATGAATGAACAAACTCGTGCATTGTCGTTCATTTTGCTTAGCATCTTAAGGTAGCCTCGACCCTGCTCTGCTCAGGGTCGAGCCCCCTCGGGGGCTGACAAGGGGGTAACCGCCCCCCAGACCCCGGAAAAAATGCGCGTTTTCTTTTCAAAAAATTCGACCCCCGTCTCGACTCGCGCCTCGAGTGAACTAGCGACGTCTAAATCCTAAAATACCTCGAGCCTCCAAGGGTCGGGAGGCGTCGACGTAGACGGCTGCCTACGCCCCCGGGCTACGGTACCCTACCTACGCCTCCCCTCGAGGTGCTCGCGACGTATCGAAGGAACACAGACTAAGCTAGCAGAAACTCGAGCTTGCAAACAAAGAGAAGCGGTCAAATAAGTTTGAAAAGAAAACAACTCCTTTAAACAAACAAGTCATATATACATACGGGTCTCGACAGACACTCATTCATGTCACAAAATTCTTACAGGGGCCTCGACGCCCAAATTTGGCACGCAGGCCCTAATCTTCGTCAGTGTGGTACTCCTCCCCGAGGTCCTCCACAGCGGGCTCAGCCTCGACGCCCGAGCTAGAGGGAGGAGGGCCCTCGACACCGCTGCTGGCGTCAGGAGGCAGCACGTCCTCCTCGAAGATCTTCGCGAGCGACGTCCCTGGCCTCTCCACCTTCTCCAAAATTTTGTCGACACGGCGGTTGTTCCACTCCTCGTCCTTCCCCTAGATCTCGATGAAGCCGTTGGCGACAACGTGGACCGGGAAGCGGAAGCCAGAGCGGACAACCGCGAGCGTCTGCTTGACGCCATGGTGGAGAGCTTGCCGGACACGGTCCCGCGCAGCTACGTCGAGGAACCACAAGGCGTCGACCAAGGCGTCGCCTTGGGCCACCGCGCCTTCCGCCGAAGCCACAGGAGGAGCACCCCACACGGAGCCAAGACGGTCGAGGGAAGCACGAGCCCGCTCCGCCACCATCGTCTCATCTTGGAGTTGGTCCAAGAGAGCCTGGTTCATCCCGCGGAGCTCCTCGACCGTCTTCTCGACCCCTGCGCAACAAACGAGGAAGAGTGAGACTGCGGCGTAACAAAAAACTCCGAAGACCCAAACAAGGACAAGGTATGAGCCTCACCATCGCAATGTTGCCCCAGGGCGGTGAGGTCGCTGGTAAGGCCCTCAGCGCGCTGCTCGAGCCTGCGCTTCTCGGCCAACATGAGGAGCTTCTCGGATCTAAACTCCTCGATCAGCCTGCCCGCCTCCACGAGGGCCAGATCCTTTCGGATCACCTCCTGCCGCGCCGCCCCCTCGGCAGCTCGGGCGGTGGTGATACCGCTCTCGGCGTCCTCGGCCTCTTTTCTCGCCGACTCCGCTGCGGTTCGGGCAGTGGCGGCCTCGCCACGGGCGTCAGCGGCCTCCTGCCTCGCCGCCTCAGCATCAGCCCGGGCGGAGGAAGCCTCGCTTTGGGCGTCCGCGGCCTCTTTCCTCGACGCCTCGAGAGCGGCGGCGGCCTCCTCCTTGGATCGAGCGGCCTCACCTCGAGCCGCCCGGACCTCCGACTCCGCCTCGTTGAGCCGGCTCGCCATTTGGGCGTTCCGGCCAGCTCAGCACGGAGATCTTGAAGTTCCGCCTCAGCCCTCGCGAGGGCGGCCGACACCTGTGCGGACCGGCCCGCCTCCTCGGAGCAGGACCGCTCCGCCTCCGCCATGAGCTCGGCCACCTCCCGGAAGATGGACCGCACCTCGCGCGGGGCACCCAGCTGGACCGGTTGCCTAACGGAGACCATGGCGAGGGACGGGCTCGGCGCGTCGGGAGACGGCCATACTGGTCGGTCAAGCTCGATGTCGGGCAGATCCTCCTCCGCCCCGAGCTGCCCTGACTGCGGCCCGCCGCCCGACGGCACGAGCCCCGGCTCTTCCCTAGCCGGCGCCTCGGGCGCCTCCGCCATCATCGAGCCCGCGGCGAGGAGCGGCCCCTGCTCCAGCTCGTTCAGGAGGTCCTCCACCGTTGGCTCCTCCTCTGCCAACGCCTCTCCCCCCTCTCCCTCCTTCGCAGCCCGGCTCGTGTCGGTCGGTGCCTCGAGGGGCGCGGTCTCCTCGGCCCCAGACACCGGCGGGGCCGTGCTCGCCCCAGGCGCTTCCATCGGAACAGCCGTTGTAGCGGGAGGAAGGGTGGCGCTCTCGACTGACGCCATCGCGGGAGGAGGAGGGGGAGGAGGCAGCGCTTCAGTGGGTGTGGCCGTGGCGGGCTCGAGGCCGTGAGCTGTGGCCCCTGCAATACGAGATGACAGTGATATCAGAACCAGGAAGAGTGCCTCGACCCATGCGGTCGATGGCGACGGCCTCACCAAAATCTGCGTCGGTCATCCGGCCTCCTCAAGCCATGGCAGCTCGAGCCTTCTCCAGCCAAGCGGCTTCTCTAGCGGAGGAAGGTGCCATACCTCGAGGTGCTTGTGCCACGACGGGGCTCGAGGTCCTGGCCCGCTTGGACGAAGCGAGGTCCACCTCCTGGTTGGAGCGCTTCCCCCTGAGATACCAGAGATGGCATGCGTCATCAAAAGTAAAAAGGTAAAACCCCACTACAGACGAGACCCAAGAAAGTTACTCACCCAAAGTGGCGGCTGTGCTTCTTCCCGGATTCGCCGGACCCACTCGGGGGCTTCGAGCCCACCCCACGGCTTGAGCCCTGCGCCTGGGCCGTCTCCGTTGGGCTGGGACGGGGGGAGGGCTCCCGATGCCTCTCATGGCTCGACCTCGAGGGAGAGGCCTCCTTCCGCCCCACATCATGGGAAGGCGACCGTGCCCCCCCTCGTGCTGTCAACGTGGCGCCTGCCCCGGCGCGGACTCCGGGACCTGCTCCGGCGCTCACGCTGGCGGTCGCGCCCTCCCGCATCCGCTTCTGTGTCCCGGCGGCGATGCGGTGATGGACTCAGGGACGCTCACGCCCCTGGTCATGAGAAGCCCGGGGGCTCCCTCTCCGACGGTCAAGATGGCGGGGGCTCGACGCCCTCTCGTGCTGACCGCTCCTCCGCGGGCTCGACGGCGCCCTTGACGGCTCACGACGGTCAAGCCCGGAGTCCTTCTCGACCTGTCGGCCGCTTCTCGAAGGCCGGCCCCTCTCAAGACCCCCCGCCTGGGTCGACGCAGCCGTGGTCTCCATCTGCGCAGCGGCGATAGCGCTCCTAGTCCGTGGCTTCTTCGCGACAGCCGGCGCGACCGGCGCGGAGCTCGACGTGCCCTGAGCCCCCGACAAGGCGGGGCCTGATGCCGCCTTCCGCGGCTGCGTCCCGCGCGATCCCCTCGCCGGGGGAACCTCCAGGATATCCTCCTGCACAGAGGAGTGGTCAGCCGGGACGTCGACGACCCCTGCGCGCCTCAGACGCGCGTCCATCCCCTCGTCGTCACTCTCGTCATCATCATCGTCCTCCTCCTCCGAGCTCGAGGAACTGAGCTCGGGGGACTCATCCCCAGGCCGCCGGTTGCGACGAGCCTTCGCCAGCTTCTGCTCCCGAGCCGATCGATGCAAGTTTTTATTTTTCTCTTTCTTCTTTCTAGCATCCTTTCTCTCTTTGTCTTTTTGAGCAGAGAGGCGCCTCACCTGTGTTTCCACGGCGTCCTCCCTCACCGGAGGCCTCGACGCGCGACAAGTAAACGCCCCCTGCGAGGAAGAAGAAGCTCGAATGAGAAAAACTACGAGGAGAACGAACAAGGTTCGAAGAAAGGAAGAGGAGGGGGGAGGCTCGAGATAGCTTGGCTCGAGGGTGGCTCACCAAGTCGAGGCACCCCTCGTCGGGTGCCATGGTGATCAAGTCGGCCTCCTCTGGGCGGAACGTCCCCTGAACGGTGAGCGTCACCCGGGAAGTAGCCTCGTTCCGGGACAGCCTCCCCTCGGCCATCCTCGATTGACTCAGTGCCTCGGGCGAGGCGTTTGGCCCCATCTCGAACATAAGAAGGGAGCGATCCGCCAGAGGAAGGACCCTCCGCTGGTGGAACGCCCAAATGACCGCCTGGACGGTCAGTTTCTTGTCCTCCACCAGCGTCCGCATCGTGCTCATCAACGGCAACAGGTGGCGCTGCCTGTCCGCCGCGACGCCCTAGTTCCACTTCTCTGGGCGCTGGGTGATGACCCTGCCGGTGTACTGCGGAAGGAGCCCGCCCTCGTTCCGCAGGTAGAACCAGTGGTCGTCCCACCCCGCCTGGTTAGTGGAAAGCTTGTAGCGGAGGTAGTCGTGGGGGACGTTGGCCGACGAGGGCCCGGTCCTCGCGGTGATAGTGAGGGAGCCCACGCGCGCGAGCCTCCTCCCGCTCGGCTTCGCGGCCTTGTGGAAGAGCTCGCTCCGGAAGAGGTGGACGAACATCTCCCAAGTGCGGCTCAATCTTCAAATACCCCTCACACACGGCGGCGTAGATGGCGGCGTGCGAGATGGAGTTGGGGGAGAAGTGCTGCAGCTCCACCTCGAAGTGGTGGACCAGCCCCCGCATGAAGCAGCTCGGCGGGACGCCAAGCCCCATACGGTGGTAACGCGTGAAGCTCACCACATACCCCTCCGGCGGGTGCGGCTCCCGGTGATCCGCCGACGGGAGAACCCACCACGCAGGACCCCCCTGCGGGTTGGGACGAAGAAGCCCCCGCTCCACCAACGTTTCCAGCTCCTGCTGCGTCACCTTCGTCGGACTCCAGTCCTCGGCCGGCAGCACTTGGGCAGCCATGGCGGTCACGACGCGGACCTGAGTGGCGGACGGACGGCTGGAAGATTCCCAATCGACTAGCTCGAGGGAGAGGGCGTGTGAAGGCTACGGCGGCGGTGAAGGCAAAGGCAAAGTAAAGGATTCCTTTTCCCCTCTTTCGATATTTATAAGGGAAAACCCCAACGGGCGGGGTCTCCCACGACGCAAAAAGGTAACCGCATGGCATTTAATGCGCCCACCTAACCGCGTCTTGAGCCGGATGCAGGGTACACGCGGCAGCTCTCCATTCGCTCTACTGCCCGGGCCCGCCGCGACCGTCGCTTTGGCTTCGCGTCCGCCGCCCTGCCTGACGATTTCCGCCTAAAAAGGCGCGCCCAATGGGCAGAAGGATTCCCAGACGACGGAGGCTTCTTCACGAAGGTAAAAACGGGCCCCGGCCCTAAGTCTCGAAGCAGCGAAGGCTGGCCCTCGAAAAGGGTTCGACAGCCGGCTTTGAGCACCCGAGTCAGGGACACCAAGGGGCGCCATTCGCGGCATCACTCGAGGGCCAAGCCCTCGAGGCCCCCCACGTGTATCCAAGGCGGGGAGTTTGACATGCAGTGAGATCCCCTCGGAGGGAGGCATCGAGCCACCGGGTCCTATCGAATTGACCCAGCACTCCTGCAGACTGAGCACCCATGCTTTATGAGACCGCCTCCGGGCCACAGTCGACCCCTATCGAACGGGGCACGAGCTCTCACTTGGATTCCCCGTTACCAGCTCACCGGGAACCTCGATACTCGCCCACTCGGGGTAGTACGAGGCATCCCCCCTCGCATCTGATCGAAAGGACTCGCGGGATGACAAGCCAGGGCAATCGGCATGCCGGACAGCTCGAGGAGCCGGCCAGTCGGTTCAGCCTGGCACCCCTCGACGAAAGAGGGTCTAAAAACTCGGACAGTTACGACTAATCTCTTTTCTTTGTGTGAACATGAGATTTTCAGGCCTCGGGCGAATGCTCGTCCTCCATCTCGCCTGAGCCCTCAAGGCCAGGCCTCGAACGATCGCTCGTTCTCCGTCTCGCCCGAGCCCTCCGAGCCAAGCCTCGGACGGAGTCTCCCACGACAAAGGAAAGGTAACCGCAAACATTTAATGTGACTACCGAACCGCATCTCGAGCCTGTTGACAGGTACACACGGCGCCACGATCTCCGCTCCCTGACGATTTCCGCCTAAAAAGGCGCGCCCACTGGGCAGAAGGTTCCCAAACGACGGAGGATTCTTCGGGAAGCCCACAAGGGAGTTCTAACCACTCCCCCGTGGCCTCGGAGGCTACACCCGCGGGTGTCACCCGCACGACACCCACGGAATCAAATCGACAAAACCCTCGAGACCAGTTAGCTATCCATCGAGATCCCAATCTGGAGCCCCTGCTCGAATGCAAGCACTCGAACAAGGGCTCGGGGGCTACTGTCGGGGGAACGCCAAAGGGGTACCCCAATCAATGCAAAACGAATAAGAGACTCGCCCGAGCCCTCCAAGCCAGGCCTCGGGCGAACGATCGTTCTCCGTCTCGCCCGAGCCCTCCAAGCCAGGCCTCGGGCGAGCGCTCGTCTTCCGTCTCGCCCGAGCCCTCCGCGTCAGGCCTCGGGCGAACGCTCGTTCTCCGCCTCGCCCGAGCCCTCCAAGTCAGGCCTCGGGCGAACGTCCGTTCTCCGTCTCGCCCGAGCCCTCCGCGCCAGGCCTCGGGCGAACGCTCGTCTTCCGTCTCGCCCGAGCCTTCCAAGCCAGGCCTCGGGCGAACGCTCGTTCTCCGCCTCGCCCGAGCCCTCCGCGCCAGGCCTCGGGCGAACGCTCGTTCTCCGTCTCGCCCGAGCCCTCCAAGCCAGGCCTCGGGCGAACGTTCGTTCTCCGTCTCGCCCGAGCCCTCCAAGCCAGGCCTCGGGCGAACGCTCGTTCTCCGTCTCGCCCGAGCCCTCCGCGTCAGGCCTCGGGCGAACGCTCGTCTTCCGTCTCGCCCGAGCCCTCCAAGCCAGGCCTCGGGCGAACGCTCGTTCTCTGTCTCGCCCGAGCCCTTCGCGTCAGGCCTCGGGCGAACGCTCATCTTCCGTCTCGCCCGAGCCCTCCAAGCCAGGCCTCGGGCGAGCGCTCCTCTACACCTCGAGACCCCACGCGGGGACCTCGAGCCCCTCAGGCACAGCAGCCTATCCCTCGAGACGCTTCACGCCTCCCTCGGGGGCACGGACACCGGCAGCTAGCCCCATACCACGCATTCAATGCATTCACCAACTCCGGTCACATCCTCTGGTACACAGCATGTGCCACAGTGACCGGAGTCAGAGTCAAACCTCGTTTTCACCATAAGCATGGGCTAAAGGGCGCCAGTACAGCACTGTTCGGCCATACCCCGCACTATAGCACCCTCGAGCCACCTCTCGAGGCCTGGAATCCCTCTGAACGACCGGGCGTTCCGGGACTCGCCCATACCTGCGGGAACTCGAGCCCCCCGCAGGCGCTACCTCGAGGCCGGCTCTGCGCCCCTTGAGCCCTAACTGCTCTCACGCTATTGGAGGACAGGTACCCCAAGACCCGGAGGGACCTCGCCGCGCCCTGCACGTTCCGGGATGGGCGCTGTACGGCTTCCACCTCGCCACGCCTCCACGTCCGCGCCCGGGATGGAGGCCACGCCCCAAGGACGCCTCAACAGCAACGCCCACGTCGGCTACAATGTCTTCGACAAGACAGGGTTCCTACCCTACTTCGTATTGGGCACTGTGCGCCCCGACACTTGTAAAACCCTCGTGTAACCCTGGCCTCCCCTTGCTCTATAAAAGGGGACACCAGGGCCCTCATTCGGACGGTTACAAACACGTTAGAACGCCATACACCCACACACTCAGGTCCGGACTCCGGTCCATGCTCACCAAGCTTGTATTCGCCCCTGTACAAGCACTTAGGTGCAAGTAATACAAGAACATCCTCCCCCGCTGGACGTAGGGCCTTCTTTGCCCGAACCAGGATAAATCCTTGTGTCATCTTGCATCACCATCCAGGAAGAGAGCACGCGATCATATTACTCGTTGGTGTCATACCCCCGGTTTCGAAACACCGACACATGCCAACTAATGGACATCTTGATCTCAATGAGGAAGGCAAAGCCATGGACATCAAGGTATATCGCTCCATGATCGGCTCTCTACTTTACTTATGCGCATCTAGGCCTGATATTATGCTTAGTGTGTGCATGTGTGCTAGATTTCAAGCTAACCCAAAAGAGTGTCACCTAGTGGCCGTTAAGAGAATCTTGAGATATCTAGTTCACACACCAAACCTTCTCTTGTGGTATCCTAAGGGCTCCAAGTTCGAACTACTTGGCTATTTGGACTCCGATTATGCCGGTTGTAAAGTAGATTGTGGATACATGGGTGTATGCCGGGTCTCTGAGTGATGAGTGATTGTCAACTGGGATGATGCGCATGTTCTTTGGCTTGTGTTGTACAGGTGTCGAGCACGGATACAGTGATCGAAGGCGTGGTGAAGGTCAAGTAGAGACGTGCCGTGCCGATGGACCGAGAGTGGCGAAGGGCGGACGTGAGGCTTGGACTGAGGGACCAGAGGTACGAGGATCAGCTGTGGTGGCTGGCAGCCTGTGGCAGCTACAAGCGAAGACTTGCGGTCATGTGTTGCCTGAGTCGTGGACTTGGGGACACGTGTCGGTGGATGGGGTGCACGGGAGGTGCATCCCATCTACGACGTCGGTTTGGTGGTAGAGCCAGAGAAAAACCATCGGGTGGACGGTTTTCAGGTTTGGGCCTCAAAACCTGGGTGTGGACGGTTTCCGAGTTTGGCCACAAAACTCGGGCTGAGGACGGTTTCCAGGTTTGGGCCTCAAAACCTGGGCGCTGCGGGTTTGCTGAGTTTGGGCCTCAAAACTCAGATGCTGGTGGGCTGGTTTCCCGGTTTGGGCTACAAAACCGGGGGTTGGCTGTGAAGGCTGGTTTCCCGGTTTGGGCCTCAAAACCGGGGGTGCGACGTCCAGGAAAAGGACGCGGAGCGGTGGCGGCACGTGGCGGCAATCGGGAGGTTGCGTCGAGGCAATGCTACGAGTTGTGCGGGCGTGGCCGTCGGATCTACCTACCACCGAGTTGGTCCAGAATAACCTTAGGGTTTAGCAGGCTTGCTCTGTAAGTAGTGAGGGGTAGAATAGGAATATAGTAGGAATTAGGAATAGGTTAAGTAGGGGAGACACCCTCCTCCCCAACTATCTCAGTCATTTGCTCTTTGCTTCTAGGGTTTCCTGCTCTCCCAATCCCCTGCTGTAGCTAGCTGAGATCCGCAGAGAACCATACCTCTGTGTACTGGAGATTTTGAGGAAGTGAGGCCTTAACCTCACTGTTGTAGCGTGTGGTAGCCACACGGTTGCAGATCGATGTGTTGATTCGCGTTTTTGTTCGTGTTCTTCGCGTTCTTCGTTTCTCCGCGATTTTCCCATCACTCGATCTCTCTCTCCCGTGTGTCTTTGCGAAATCCGTTTGAATCAACTTGTTCGTATTTGAAAGGAGATCATTTCCACCGAAGGAATTCATCTATCTCCCTACGAGCAAGTAGATCGGGTTGATTTCGTTTTCGTGGCGCTTTTCGGTTCATCCTCCTCCCCTTTTGATTTCCCGGTGATTGACTCGATTTGAGCGGATGATTTCTTGGGGATAGTCTCCTAACTACTCCGTGATCATCCTCTCCAAGTTTGGGAACGTGGGATTTTGATTTGAATCGATTTGGAGAAGATTTGGGAAAAGGGCGATCAAAATCGCCCTCCCTGAGTGACCGCGGATAGTCCGCCACTCAGGGCGCGGACAGTCCACGCGTCGGGGACGAGCCAGACCAGTGGCACTGTTCTTCGGCTGATTTGGCTTTTGTTTGAACGGCGGACAGTCCGCAGTTCAAAGCCGTGGACAGTCAGGGAACGTCCAGGAGACTTGCAGCAGCACTTCGGTTTTGCTCATCTGGCCGGTGGACAGTCCGCGACCTGAGCCTGGACAGTCCACCACTGGGCAGACAGTTCGCGACCGTGCTAGCGGACAGTCCGCGAATCGGCTGTTTGCTCCGGTTTAGTGCATTTGCTCTCCCGGCTTATTCGCTTGGTTTCCGGACTTCTCATTTGGCTCTAGAGTTGACCAAGGAACCTCTCTAGGTATCTTTGCTACTTGTTAGCGTAGGTATTTAGGAGTTTCTCGACGTAGCCGTCAATCTACGTTCGGGACTTGGTTTTTGGGATGGTGTTCGAGCCGGAGCTTTTGGTGTTTGGTTTGCTATCTTCTCGTGGTGCCTCGCTGTGATCCTAGGGATCATCCACCCTCTTCCAAGGGTCGTGGGCATCACGGTTTCGGTCACAGTTTCTCGGGGTTGATTTTGGGACATTTGGCCAAAGTTTCGAGAGAAATTTTTGAGCTCCCATTCACCCCCCCTCTGGTCGCCTTGCTAGTGCTTTCTCGGTCCTTCAATTGGTATCGGAGCGGGTTAAGGATCTTCCACCTTAGCCGGTTCTAGATCCACAGAAGGCGACATGGATCGCGGCGTGGGCAAACCGCCGTTTTTTGATGGGACGAACTATGCGTATTGGAAGATACGTATGTCGGCCTATCTGTAGAGTTTGGGTGCTTCCATCTGGGATATTTGCAACTCTGCCGATTACGTGGTCTTGGCTGCTCGTGTCTCTCAGCTTCAGATCGATGAGCACGATGCCAATAGCCGAGCCCGTAATGCTCTTTTCTCATGCTTGAGCATGAGTGAGTTTGATCGCATTTCTCACCTCGCTATGGCTCGGGAGATTTGGGCTACCCTCATGCGTTTCCATGAGGCAACCTCTCAAGTCAAAACCCGTCTCTACGAGTCGTTCAAGCGAGAGTATGAGAACTTTCGACATATGCCTGACGAGAGCATAGAAAGTTTATTCACTCGCTTTCAGGTGATTGTCAACAGGATGAGGGCTAACAAGGAGCTGTTGCCTTTCGACGATCATGAGAGAGCTTTGAAGCTTTTGCATACTCTTGATCGATCGGTGTGGGACTCCAAAGTTCAGGCGATCATCGAATCACCTAACTATGAGACCCTCACGTGCGACGAGCTCTTCAGTAAGCTCAAGTCCAGTGAGATTGATGCCATGGCAAGGGCTTCTTATGAGAATCCTTCTGGCCCGACTATGGCTTTGGTTTCTGGCTCTTCTAACTCCTCTGGAGGCTTTGCTCTTTCGTCTCTCTTTTCTGTCACAGAGGACCAGCTGGAGTCTTTGGGGGATGACGAGTTGGCAATGCTCGCCAACCGGTTCTCGCGGTTCCACAACAACCGCATGAACCGACGCCGCGGAGGAGGACGCTCAGGATGCTATGAATGCGGCGACCCCGACCACTTCATCGCCAATTGTCCCAAGAAGAACAAGCATTCTGGGAAGGGCGATCATGGGCACAAGTACGACTCCGGCAAGCGCAAGGAGAAGTACGTCCCCGCGAGGCACAAGCGGATGGGCGGCTTCGACAAGGAGTACATCAAGAAGAAGTACTTGGAGAAGGCCCAGGCTGAGCAGCGTGCGTTCTTCGCCACGCTCAGCGACGTCGACGACTCGGATGACGACTCCGCTTGCTCAAGCGATGACGAGACCGAGAAGAAGAAGAGGATCGAGGACAAGCTGAACGTTATCTGCTTCTTCGCCGACGACGACGGCCTCTGCACCATGGCCCTCGGCAAGGAGGTCGATGGCGAGCTGGTGAACTCCCCTCGGAACGACGACGACGACGACACCTCCCAGGTATCTCTGACCCACGATGAGCTTTCTGCTAAGGTCGAGAAACTTACTGCCGCGCTCCTTAGTCAAGATAAGTTGCTTAGGCGAGCCGCTAGAGAGCGCAAGGAGTTTAGGCAGAAGTGGGAGGATACGGTGAAGGAACTTGATTCTGTCAAGTCCACCATAGTTGTTACCGATGAGGAGGAATGTGAGGCGTGCACCATGCACATGACTGATCTTCTCACTTTGAGAAGTAAGTATGTTGCGTTGGTAGGAGAGGTGGATGAGCTCCGGGCTAGGCCCATGCTGTTGGGTGCGTGCAAGACTTGTCCTGTCTTGCAATCTGAGTTGGCAGAGAAGAATGCCAAGATTGTGTCTCTTGAAGAGGCCAACTCAGGTAGCACATGTGTGGCTAGGTGTGTTCTTTGTGAGGACTTGGAGATGGAGATAGCCAATGTGAAGCATGACAAGATGCAAACCGAGGAAGAAAACACATACCTTCGGACCATCTTGTCATGGGTGTCTTGTGGTGAGCCACAGCTCGGGATGATGATTTCCCAATTCAAGCGAGCTGCTGGAGGTCCCGGTGTAGGCTTTGCTCAGGGTGTTGATCTTTCTGCTTTTGGGAAGATTGGAGAGTCGAGTGGTCTGAATCCGAGTGAGAAGCCCAACTCCACCACCACTTCCAAACTTACCAAGTTTCCACCCAAAGAGCCTCTCAAGCCTAACACCAAGGATGGGGTGTTGGAGGAACCTCCGAGAGCTCCACCCAAGAACCAAGTGTGGTATCCTAAACCCAATCATTTGAAAAACAAGCTGGACACAATGCCACCTATCCAGGAGGAGTTGCCACAGAAGGGCAAGGTGATCCATACCCACAACCATAAGTACCAACAACCCCCTTTGAGAGCGGTGAGGTACCACTGTGAGCATTGTGGGAGAGATGGACACCTGAGTGAGTTCTGCTTTAGGCGCAAGAGAGAGGCGCGCCGTGCTAGGGAGATGAACAACCCGGACATGTACCATCCTTTCCATGATGTACATGCGCCGAATGTTCAGAGGAGAGCACCGAGACGTGCTGCTAGGCCCAGAGGTCCAGAACCTCAAGTTCCGAGGCCTAGGCAGCAGAGAGCTCCGAGGAGAGACGCTAGGCCTAGAGGTGTTGAGCCTCAAGTCCCTAGGCGTAGGCCTCGTAGAAAGCGTGCCCGGCGGGAGCCTGCATTTGTAGGCTATGGACCCCATGGCGGTGGCTTTGCAGTTGAGCATTTTCCCCCACCGTGTTTTGAGTATCGCGATGGACGCTCCTCCCTTAGCGGACCACGTTTTCCTCAACGTGGTGATCGCTCCTCCCGTTGGCGTGCTAGGAATGGTTTTTCTGCTAACCGTTCTTTTGAGCAGTCGGCCCAACACTGGTATTCCCCTTACTTCACTAACCCCAGTGTTGGCCCGTATGCTCACCCTATGTCTTTTTATTGATGTAGGTAAAACGATTGGAGAACGTTTGGTTGGTGGATTCCGGGTGTTCAAGGCACATGACTGGAAACGCCAAGTGGTTCTCCAGTCTTAGTCCGGTCGCCGGGAAGGAGTATATCACCTTCGGCGACAACAGCAAAGGTAAGGTGCTGTCTCGTGGGTCTGTGCGAGTTAATGAGCACTTTGTGTTGCGCGATGTTGCTCTTGTTTCTAACTTGCATTTTAACCTTCTTTCTGTTTCGCAACTCTTTGACGACGACTATGAGATTCGTTTTAAACCGAATCTCAGTCGCATTTTGGATCCTCAGGGCAATCTTGTATGTGTGATTTCGCCCTTTGGAAAAGTCTTTCGTGCGGATTTCTCGGAGTCGTTCAGAATTTCTCGTTGTCTTTTGGCTGGACCTTCCTCCTCTGATCTTTGGAAATGGCATAGGAGACTAGGTCACCTGAGCTTCGACTTGCTTGCAAGGCTTAGTTCACTTGGCATAATCCGAGGATTGCCCAAGTTATCCATGGGGAAGGATCTTGTTTGCCATTCTTGTAGACATGGGAAGATGGTAGCCGCTCCCCACCATCCAGTGACTCAAGTCATGACTAAGCGCCCTGGAGAGCTTTTACACATGGACCTTGTTGGTCCGGCTCGGTTGAGCTCGGTTGGGGGGAAGTGGTATGTGCTTGTTGTTGTCGACGATTTTTTGAGATATTTGTGGGTTTTCTTTTTAGCTGAGAAAACCGAGACTTTCTCCTTTGCTCGCAATCTGATTTTGCGTCTTCAGAATGAGTTCCCTTTGAACTCTATGCGAGCAATTCGGAGTGATAATGGTTCCGAATTCAAGAATTCGGATTTTGAGAAGTTTTGTGACTCTTTTGGGTTAGAGCATCAGTTTTCTTCCCCCTACACACCGCCCCAGAATGGTGTTGTAGAAAGGAAGAATCGGACCCTTGTAGAGATGGCCAGGACGATGCTCGATGAGCATAGGACTCCTAGGCGATATTGGGCCGAAGCTATGAACACTGCATGCTATATTTCCAATCGCATTTTTCTCCGAGCTTTCTTTAAAAAGACCTCTTATGAGTTGCGTTTTGGAAAACTACCCAAGGTGAGTTATTTTCGAGTTTTTGGTTGCCATTGTTTTATACTCAAAAAGGGCAACTTGGACAAGTTTGAGTCTCGTTCTTCTGACGGTGTGTTTTTGGGTTATGGCACTCACACTCGAGCTTATCGTGTACTTAACCTTGACACTAACCAAGTCATGGAGACATCCGATGTCACCTTTGACGAGACCATGGTTTGTCCTTCTTCTCGTTTTGAGCGTGCAGGTGATCATGAGGTTGGCGAACCTCTTTTCGATGATGAAGAAGAAGGTGCTGAAGGGATAGATGACCCAGCACCTCCTCCACCTGCTGAGCCGCAAAGAGCGGCCTCTACGACGACTCACGGCCCTGACACATCGTCTTCCTGGGGGCCGTGGGATCCACCACCCCGAGCGGTACCCTTTGTACCCGGGGAGGCACCAGCTGCTGCTGAGGGGGAGATCACTTTGGCAAGGGAGGCGCCACGACACATTCAGCGCCAGCACCCGCCTCAGCAGATGATCGGCAGCATCGACGAACGTGTCACCCGGTCAAGGCAAATCTCTCACTTTGCTCATTCTGCATTTGTTGCTGATTTTGAACCCCGGGATGTTGGACACGCTTTGACGGATCCTGATTGGGTCAATGCCATGCATGAGGAGCTTGAGAACTTTGAGAGAAATCGGGTTTGGGTTCTAGTGTCTCCACCTTCTGAGTGTCATCAAATTGGGACAAAATGGGTTTTCAAAAACAAACAGAGAGAAGATGGCCATGTTGTGAGAAACAAGGCCAGACTCGTAGCCCAGGGATATAGTCAGAAGGAGGGGATAGACTATGAGGAGACATTTGCTCCTATAGCACGTTTGGGGGCTATTAGGATACTCTTGGCTTTTGCTGCATCCAAAGGTTTCAAACTTTTTCAAATGGATGTCAAGAGTGCCTTCTTAAACGGCTACATAGAAGAGGAGGTGTATGTTAGACAACCCCCCGGTTTCGAAAATCCCAAGCTTCCAAACCATGTCTTTAAACTTCACAAAGCCTTGTATGGTTTGAAACAAGCCCCTAGAGCCTGGTATGATAGGTTGAAAACCTTTTTGCTTGCTAAGGGTTTTAAAATGGGATGTGTAGATAAAATGCTCTTTCTCCTCAAGCAAGGCACTGATACTCTATTGGTCCAAATTTACGTGGATGATATCATTTTCGGTGGTTCTTCTCACGCTTTGGTTGCCAAGTTTGCAGACACTATGAGCAGGGAGTTCAAGATGAGCATGATGGGCGAGTTGACGTTTTTCCTCGGGTTGCAAATCAAGCAAACCCGGGAAGGAACGTTTGTGCACCAGGGCAAGTACACCAGAGATATCCTGAAGAAGTTTGACATGGGTGAGGCCAAGCCTCTTCCAACACCCATGGCGACCACGACGGCCCTAGATGCAGACAAGGAGGGAGAAGCAGTGGACCAGAAGGAGTACCGGAGTATGATCGGGTCGCTGCTGTACCTGACGGCGACACGCCCGGACATCCAGTTCGCGGTGTGCCTCTGTGCGCGCTTTCAGGCATCGCCGCGCACCTCTCACCGTCAGGCGGTCAAGCGCATTATGAGGTACTTATCCTTCTCTCCAGAATTCAGGATTTGGTATTCTGCTTCCTCCACCCTTTCTCTTTGCGGTTATTCCGATGCCGATTTTGCTGGTTGTCGTATTGATCGCAAGTCCACTTCTGGGACTTGCCAGTTTATTGGTTCTTCTCTTGTTTCGTGGTCTTCTCGCAAGCAGTCTAGCGTCGCCCAGTCTACCACGGAGGCTGAGTATGTTGCTGCGGCTAGCTGCTGTTCCCAGTTACTCTAGATGATGGCCACTTTGCGTGATTTTGGTCTGAGCTTTTCTCGTGTTCCTTTGCTTTGTGACAGCACGAGTGCGATTAGCGTTGCTAAGAACCCCGTGCTTCACTCGAAGACCAAACACATTGATGTGCGCTTTCATTTTCTGCGAGACCACTATGAGAAGGGTGATATCGACCTTCGCCATGTCGATACTCATCATCAGCTTGCTGATATTTTTACCAAGCCTTTGGACCAATCAACCTTTAATCGGTTGAGAGGTGAGCTTGGTGTGTGTTTCCCCTTTTAGATGGGGGAAACACTTTGGATTTTGTATGATACACTGACTTTTTGTTTTCAGTTGTTTTTGCTTCTTTTTGATTTCTTTGTACATCTTTTGCATTTAAGCATACGCTTTTACATTCTAAGCTTCATATGTATAATCTGAAGAATGTAACTATGCTCTGTGTAGTTTTTGCTCCGATGCTTTATGTTGATGTTGTAGCTTATGCTCTTTCTGATCACTAGTACATACTATGAGCTGAGCTATTTTTGAATGGTGAATTTGATAATGAACTTAAAAACTTGAAAATGTTCACCATTGAGATATGCAACTAGCATGTGTAGGATGTGTTGAAGTCACATGTGCTTTTCATATATGCTAGGTTGCTATGTCTCTAGTGTTGAGTCATTCACTTGCTTGGTATGTCATATTCTGTTTAAAATCTGAACCAAGTTAAGTGAATTGGAAAGATCGAGATGGGTTTGCTTGTTAGCACCTCACAGTTTCGAGACTGTTTCTCATTGCACTTTGAGTTAAACTTGAGCTGTGTAGTGTATGACCAAAACTGTTGCTTTAAGCTTCTGATTGCTTATGCATAGGCTTCGCACAATTGGAAAGTTAGGCAATAACAAGCATTCAACCTCTCGCAGTCACATGTTGTTTTCTGAACTTGTGTAATTTCACCGCTGCAACTCCGATTAAAACTTGAAATCACAAGTAAATGCCTAAATTGGTATCAGCATGATGATTGAACTGTGCTAGGGGTAGTACACTTGGTATACATGCTTAGCACATTTGATTTCCTGTCCATACATGTCTTGTGCTATTTTGATGGCGAATACCTTTTTCGGCTTAAAATGCTCACATGTTCATACTTCATTCTTAGTGATCAGTTTGAGCCTTTGCTAGCATTCTGTGCATTTTTCTGAGTCATCGGATTTGAACTCTATAGAGCATCCTTGCACTCTTTTGAGTATACTCCTGAAGCTCCTAACTTGCATTTTGCCTCATTTGCATTTTGAAAGGGGAGAAATCTGCGTGTTGGCACTTTTTGTTGGTGCATTTTCTGAGGGGGAGCCTTATTTCTTGATAAGTGCATTTTCAACTAAGGGGGAGAAATTGCAAATCATTACCCTCCGTTTCAGCTAAGGGGGAGTCTTCCTGGTTGTTTGCACTATTCGAGGGGGAGTTTGGAGTTTGTTTCCGGTTGAGTCTTTGACATTTTCAATTGGTTTGGAGCGGTTTGCTAGTTGTGTTGAGCCTTAGCCTCTTTCCTGAGGGACTAGCATTTGCTTTTCAGATTTTCAATTGGTGTCGAACTCTTTTTGGTAATACTCGGTATCGAGCTTTCTTTGCTCGTTGTGTTGAGCCTCTGTGCCTCTATCTTGAGGGACTAGCATTTTGCTTCGATATTTTCGATTGGTTTTTGCTAGCGGTGTTGAGCCTGTTCTACCTCTTCTTGAGGGCTAGCTTTGCTTTGCTTGGTTGCGTCGAGCCGTTGCCCATGTCTTTGGGGACCAAGTTCTTTCGCTCTTTCCACTTGACCTTCTTCGGCTTTGCTATGCTTTTGGGTCATTTGGTCGAGTTCTCTCTTCTCCTTCTTCCTTCTTCTCTTTCTATTATGATTTGTGTTGGTAGTTGACAATGCACTCATCAAGGGGGAGATTGCGGATACATGGGTGTATGTCGGGTCTCTGAGTGATGAGTGATTGTCAACTGGGATGATGCGCATGTTCTTTGGCTTGTGTTGTGCAGGTGTCGATCACGGATACAGTGATCGAAGGCGTGGTGAAGGTCAAGTAGAGACGTGTCGTGCCGATGGACCGAGAGTGGCAAAGGGCGGACGTGAGGCTTGGACTGAGGGACCAGAGGCCCGAGGATTAGCTGTGGTGGCTGGCAGCCTGTGGCAGCTACAAGCGAAGACTTGCGGTCATGTGTCGCCTGAGTTGTGGACTTGGGGACACGTGTCGGTGGACGGGGTGCACGGGAGGTGCATCCCATCTACGACGTCGGTTTGGTGGTAGAGCCAGAGAAAAACCATCGGGTGGACGGTTTCCAGGTTTGGGCCACAAAACCTGGGTGTGGACGGTTTCCGAGTTTGGCCACAAAACTCGGGCTGAGGACGGTTTCCAGGTTTGGGCCTCAAAACCTGGGCGCTGCGGGTTTGCTGAGTTTGGGCCTCAAAACTCAGATGCTGGTGGGCTGGTTTCCCGGTTTGGGCCACAAAACCGGGGGTTGGCTGTGAAGGCTGGTTTCCCGGTTTGGGCCTCAAAACCGGGGGTGCGACGTCCAGGAAAAGGACGCGGAGCGGTGGCGACACGTGGCGGCAATCGGGAGGTTGCGTCGAGGCAACGCTACGAGTTGTGCGGGCGTGGCCGTCGGATCTACCTACCACCGAGTTGGTCCAGAATAACCTTAGGGTTTAGCTGGCTCGCTCTGTAAGTAGTGAGGGGTAGAATAGGAATAGAGTAGGAATTAGGAATAGGTTAAGTAGGGGGAGACACCCTCCTCCCCAACTATCTCAGTCATTTGCTCTTTGCTTCTAGGGTTTCCTGCTCTCCCAATCCCCTGCTGTAGCTTGCTGAGATCCGCAGAGAACCATACCTCTGTGTACTGGAGATTTTGAGGAAGTGAGGCCTTAACCTCACTGTTGTAGCGTGTGGTAGCCACACGGTTGCAGATCGATGTGTTGATTCGCGTTTTTGTTCGTGTTCTTCGCGTTCTTCGTTTCTCCGCGATTTTCCCATCACTCGATCTCTCTCTCCCGTGTGTCTTTGCGAAATCCGTTTGAATCAACTTGTTCGTATTTGAAAGGAGATCATTTCCACCGAAGGAATTCATCTATCTCCCTACGAGCAAGTAGATCGGGTTGATTTCGTTTTCGTGGCGCTTTTCGGTTCATCCTCCTCCCCTTTTGATTTCCCGGTGATTGACTCGATTTGAGCGGATGATTTGTTGGGGATAGTCTCCTAACTACTCCGTGATCATCCTCTCCAAGTTTGGGAACGTGGGATTTTGATTTGAATCGATTTGGAGAAGATTTGGGAAAAGGGCGATCAAAATCGCCCTCCCTGAGTGACCGCGGATAGTCCGCCACTCAGGGCGCGGACAGTCCGCGCGTCGGGGACGAGCCAGACTAGTGGCACTGTTCTTCGGCTGATTTGGCTTTTGTTTGAATGGCGGACAGTCCGCAGTTCAAAGCCGCGGACAGTCCAGGAACGTTCAGGAGACTTGCAGCAGCACTTCGGTTTTGCTCATCTGGCCGGCGGACAGTCCGCCACTGGGCAGACAGTCCGCGACCGTGCTAGCGGACAGTCCGCGAATCGACTGTTTGCTCCGGTTTAGTGCATTTGCTCTCCCGACTTATTCGCTTGGTTTTCGGACTTCTCATTTGGCTCTAGAGTTGACCAAGGAACCTCTCAAGGTATCTTTGCTACTTGTTAGCGTAGGTATTTAGGAGTTTCTCGACGTAGCCGTCAATCTCCGTTCGGGACTTGGTTTTTGGGGTGGTGTTCGAGCCGGAGCTTTTGGTGTTTGGTTTGCTATCTTCTCATGGTGCCTCGCTGTGATCCTAGGGATCATCCACCCTCTTCCAAGGGTCGTGGGCATCACGGTTTCGGTCGCAGTTTCTTGGGGTTGATTTTGGGACATTTGGCCAAAGTTTCGAGAGAAATTTTTTAGCTCCCATTCACCCCCCCCCTCTGGTCGCCTTGCTAGTGCTTTCTCAGTCCTTCATAGATCGAAAAAGCACTTCGGGGACATGTCAATTCCTTGGATGCTCCTTAGTGTCTTGGGGTTCTAAAAAGCAAAATTGTGTAGCCCTTTCCACAGTCGAGGCCGAGTATGTTGCAGCAGGTGCATGTTGTGCACAACCACTTTGGATGAGGCAAACCCTTCATGATTTCGGATGTCATTTTACCCATATTCCACTCTTGTGTGACAATGAAAGTGCCATAAAACTTGCAAACAACCTAGTGAGTCACTCAAGAACCAAACATATAGACATCCAACATCATTTCTTGAGAGATCACGAAATCAAAGGAGATATCGCAATTCGTCATGTGAGCACCGACAAACAACTAGCCGATATCTTCACTAAGCCTCTCGATGAGTCAAGATTTTGTGCTTTGAGAAGTGAACTAAATATACTTGACTCTCGTAACGTAGTTTGAAACCTAGCATGCTTGATTGATCAACTAGTTTGACCTAGGCAAAACCAATTTCAAAACTTTCATACATTGTGTTTCAAAATCTTTGAAAAGAAACTTGCTTGAAATGACCATTGTTCTGTATTGATTGATTGTCACTGGTCATAACATGCAATCTGTACGTGTCCACTCCTAGGAAGAGATATAGTAACTTAGAGATAAATCTGTTCTGTAGGTAACAGTCCGGCAGTGTCGGGCCAGCCGCGGAACTGCCGGGCCCCCGCAGTGCCGCGCTAGGCGCGGTAGTGCCGCGACTTGTCGGTTCAGCCTGAACGGATTGTTACCATGTGGGGCCAAAGGGAAAACCTTTTCTACTCTTACCCTGCGGTCTCTCCCAGCCCATGAACCTCATCCCCTTTCTCCTCTCACGGGCGGTCAAGGGCGACCGACGGCTCTCCTCTTCACCGGGCTCCCTCCCGGCGATTCCGGCCTGCAGCGGTGCGGCTTCGTGCTCCTCTCCGTTGTTGCTCCGGTCTCCCTTCCCAAGGGTCTCCTTCCCTCTCCTCTTCTCAAGGTGAAACTTCAAATCCCTAACCCTAGTTTTCCCGATTTGTAAAATGTGCCATGGTTGTTGTACTTAGAGGTTGTAGAAGGGTTGGTAGATGATAGGGAGATAGTAGAAGTGACGGATGTGGTGTTCCTTGGCTCAGACCTGGCCTGCCCGCGCGGCAGTGCCGCGCTCAGCGCGGCAGTGCCGGACCATGAGCAGGGGTTTGATCCAAGCAACACCCTATCCATCCAAGTCTATTGTCTCACTATAACCTACTAGCTCTTATGCAGTCTTCTAATTCACAGTTTCCATGCTTTAGATGTCGGGCGGAAGAGGTGATGAGAGAAGGGTGAAGGAAAGGATGGATCCGCTCAGGGGGAGGAGCAAGCAGCCATCTCGCCGAGGTGGCTCTAGTTCTCAAGGGGATGTATCAGCACGGTAGCAGATTCGTGATGAGGCTCGCCTACAGATGCAAGGGCGACAGACTCGGGATGATCTCTATCCCAACACACCAGAGCATCTCGCAGAGGTCAGCCGAGCCCACCTGCAGCCCTACACAGAGGATGTGCAGGAGAGGCCTCCATAGGATACCAAGGACAGGCAGCCCGTGTCTTACTACCAGCAGTTCAGCTTAGTGAAGACATAGCGCTAGTGTTGGCATTTCTTAACGTTATTACTAAGAATGGACCTTACGATCCATCCCTGGCAACAGCGCCAGAAATGCGCGTCGACACTTACTAACGTCATCACTAAGAATGGACTTTGCAATCCATCCATGGCAACGGCGCCGGATATTGGCATAGAAATGGACCCGAAGATCTATTCCCAGCAACAGCGCTAGAAGTGTCTGTTCGATGTCTCTTAACAAGTTGTTTAGAATGGCGCGTTTCCAGCAACAGTGTTAAGCATGCATCTATACGATAGTTCGTAGGTTTGGAGTTTAGGTCCGCAAGCGCACGGAATTATCGTGTAGCATTTCACCCGGAGATATACCGAGTATCGTGATTTATTGGTTCGCTCAAGGAAGGCTTTGTATGTATCAAGTTCTAGGATAAATATAGTACCAAATACCATGATAGCAATAATGGATCAATTGTCATAACAGGTGATAAACAGTGATGATTTGAATAGTGGAGAAACACAATCTTGAGCATGGCAAAAGGGCAAAGAGTAAAAAGAGACAAAAAGAATAAATGAATAAAAGAATAATTGAATAACCTAATAGAGCAGGCATGGTCTGGATACAGGTCATACACAGAACAAGTTAATCATGGAATCATATGACATAGAACTAATCTCATGCTTCAGATGGTTCGGGAGATTACGCGAGTACTGGTCTGCCAGCAACCTCTCGTAACAATTTAGACTCCTACACCCTAGCCGAACGTGGGGGAATGCCAAGGACGGACAGGGCTGTCACCACCTGCCGCCATCCCCACTACCGTGGACTAAGACCATGCAATTACCCGGCCTCTACATCCAAGCACCATGCCTGCATGCACAGAACCCACTCAGACTCCCCCGGGTCCCCGACCCTACGGATCGACAGGTAAGAAGCCTGAGCCTACTCAGAAGAGCATGATAAACCGCCACCCTTGACATAAGCTCATTTCTAATCATATAACAAGCATGAAGCAATTAGACTAATGTTCTATGTGAGAATAATACAATACACACTTAGCTCTAATTCATATAATACACTACTAACCCTAGGGTAGCTATATATTATAAGAACTATACACTAGAATGTATATTATACTAATTCCACAAGAACTATTCATAAGTTCATATACTAGCAACATGATATAGGACCTAAGATCTAAGTCATATACCAAAATACTAGAACAAGAACTATACTCTAGTTCATATGAAGAACTGTATCAAAAGAATGAAGACAGGGCTTTGGAGATCAGATCTATCTTATTCATACCCAATATCTCTCCAAGGAGCCAAGCCCTCCTTGATAGCTTTGCCTAGCTCTCTCTCTAGCACAAGAACAAGGAAAAACTAAGAAGAGGTAGTGCCCAAGTGTGTAGCTCAAGAGGTGATTGTGTTCTACTTTGGCCTCCCCTCTCCCCCTCCTTATATAGGTGCTTTAGGTCGGTTTAGGAGGGGGCTTGCTGCAAAATTCACCCGAAACCGCCTTAGGGGCATTGATTGCACCGCCTCTGCAAAGGCGGTGGCCACGTGGCGTCTCCAGGGGGCGGCCGACCCAGGGGGCGGCCGCCCCCTGGCTGGGCCCAACAAGCCCAGGCAAAAGCCTGGGCTGCTCCTTTTGGGCTCCTGAGTTTGTTCCCGGCTGAAATTTGCTGCACTTCTATATGGGCTTTTTGTGTCCTTGTTCATTTTGCGCATTTCGGCATGTTGGATTGCGCCTTTTTGGTTGTTATCCACCTGTATGCATGTTTATGATCTGCAAAACATAACTTTGCACTACATGTGGAACTTGGTTAGCAATAAATGTATATATGAGTAAAATACATGCTTTACTCCTTTTATGTGGACTATGTTGGCGGGATAAATATGTCGATAAGAACCGCCAACAAACTCCCCCAAGCTTACCCTTTGCTCGTCCCCGAGCAAAAGCTAAGGTTTTGGTTGTTGATCAGGAGTTGCTTCAATGTCGATTATTATTCACAAGTGCCAGGTCTATACCAAAGTGTCTACCATGGTTTGAATAAATTGGTCTATTACTCACCCTAGTACCTTGTCACTCATGGGGCTTGTTAGCCTCCTCAAATCCTTAGTCACTGCATGTTAGATCGGCTTTCACAGAGGTGCTTAACTTTTGTTCCTTGAGCAACTTTATAATCCAGAGTTTTTAGGAGTTTTGAAAATCAAAGCAAGTTCCTCAAATGATTCACTCATTCGCTCAAGATGTGTATGATCCTCACCAAAGGCTTTTGCCTTTCTTTTCATTCTACCAACTAAAGCTTTATCTGGAGTTGTGGGTAGAAGGAAGTAGGCATACTTGTATTGTAGATATTGCAAAGTCAAAGAATTGGACCTTAGGAGACTTCAGTCATACACTTAGATCAAGAAGTGCAAGTGTGTGGAATATTTTCTTTTTAAATACTCCTTTTCTCATGTCTTTCTCCCTTTGGAAAATTGGGAACTATGGGCTATCTTTATTCATCGAGAGAGGCGGGTATCGGAGTACCCATTGTTTTCATTTGGACACTTGTCCATTTTTTTTTACTCTCTCATTCATTTTTTTAGAGAGAGGCGGGCATCGGAGTACCCATTGTTTTCATTTGGACACTTGTCCATTTTTTAACTCTCTCATCATTTTTTTAGATAGCCCATAATTCTTTTCAAGATTTTTGGGAGAGAAAGATCATGATCAACGGTGGAGCATTTACTTTTGTGGTGGATGCATGGCATGTCTTGCGTAACTCTTAATGCAAGAGTTAGCTTTATTTGGTGGGTGTACGTGAATCTTGATCTTGAATGCATGAAATAAGTCTACACATAGGTCACAACTATTTGAATAAGCTCAATACAAATACAAGTAGCATATGAGTATATGGTTTGAAAAGTTTTTCATCATATGGCTCTGGTAGGATATATCATCATCGAGGAACTTTTGAATTTTAAGTTTTTAAATAAATTCTCTGGATGTCAAGTCTTTCTTAGAACAATGTCATAGCAATTCTCTGCTTATACCAGATCATGACTAGCAATAACCTTGGACTTGAGTAAGCATATGCATCCCACAAGTTTCAAGTTCTTAAGTGAGCCATTTGCCAATAAACTCAAATCTTAGTAGAAACTAAGTTATAAACTAGGCACAGGTGAATTATAAGACAGAGCAACTATTCATCATTTCAACAAGGAAGAAACACATATCTTACATCACATATAAGAGTGGAATTCATATTTTTTTTTTAAATTAGAATTGCATTAAGTAAACATGCTAATGGAAAAATAAAAATGCATGGAATTAAATATGCAATGCAACATACCTCGGAAGTGGGGGTCCTCCCCCAAGCTAGCTCTTGGCTATGGACCTGGGGAAAAGTGCCCCAGCAATGCCCAGTACGCCAGCCACTACTCATGTTATTGTCGAAGTATTGCTTGCGGCTGGCGGATTTCTTCAAGTGACTGAGCTTGTATGGTGTCGAATCGGTCCTGGGGGGGAGATGACTCCCCCAAGCTAGCGTAAGCTAGCTTCATAGCCATGGTTCTCTTATCCTCTTCTAGACTTCCCCATGGATAGGTGTAGCTTTCTCTACAGGGGTTAGTCCATAGAAAAATTCCAACCTCTATACTTTGCAATTTCCGGTTCAATAGTCAAACCTAATGGCTTGACTAAGGTAAACTCATTAACCTAAGCACCGTGCTTAATTTAAGAGCTTATAAAGTTATGTTGGATCATTCAACAAAACTTTAAACCAGGTTTTGCTAAGTGGAGAGTAAGAAATTTAAACTAGCTTATGCAATGATAGAGAACATCTCAAGGTACTGCTTCTTTTTTTTGAATAGATAACTGCCATTTTACCTCTGGCAGAGGGCATACCTTTTGTAACCTGGTATGCGTGGCTTTTTCTCCTCGAGCTGGTGCCACTCTATGTTCTGCTGGTGGTGTGCATCAGTCGTCTGAATGTGCTGCTTGAGGATCTCCTGGATCCTATCTGTGCGCACCACCAATCCCCCAAGCTGGGCTTGGAGGCTCTCAAAAGTCGACCTGGTCACCTGTGGGAGTCTGTGGGTGCTCATCTGGTGACTCAATCCTCCAGCGCTTGGTCTTCCTCTACTTCATTAACCTCCGGGGATTCCCTCATCGCGCGGAGGGCTTCCCCGGGGATCGGTGTAGTATGAGGAGGTGCTCACATACTGGCGCTTTGAGGATGACCCCGTGGCTTTCTTGAACGCATCGGAAACCTTTCTTCCGATCTTTTTCATGATGCGATGTTTTGCACCGGCGAACCCTCGGGTGAGTGGTGGCTAGGGAAATCTTCCTTGCACCCAAGGGACTTTTTGGCTAGCTTGTGATGGGTGTTTTTATGAGGTTTTTCTGCTGTTGGTTGGTTGGAAATGGCAAGAGAGTGGGAGTGGTGCTTGGAGAAGTGAGATGGGGGTGGAGAAGTGTTGTGAAAATGGATGGAGAGGGTCACACCCGAGCCCCTGCTACTTATAGTCGCAAACTGCAGGCGGTTTTGGGTTGAGCTCAACGGATAGGAGCCTCCCCCAGCTGGCCGTTGGCAAGAACCGTTGGAGCTAGGGCGGCCGACCCAGGGGGCGACCGCCCCCCTGTGGGCCCAGCTCTGCCTCCCCTTTTGGATGCTTCTCCCCACGGCTATGTCCATGACATAGCCGTTTGAAATTTCAAACTTCTCCTGTCCGAAATATCCTTTTTGCAATTTCCAACATTTATTTGATAAACAATTATTTTCGAAAAAAGTCGAAAAAATATTTTTTTTATGATTAAATATTATTCCCTATCAGAAAATGATTTTTAAACATTTTTATTTTGAAATTTTGAAATATTTTTTTTTACCATAAACATTTTTTTTTGATACATGCCGATTACCTTCGGTGGAGGCTCAAATTATTTTAAGTCCTTTGAGTGGGACTTTCCTTCCGTTTTCCAGTTTCACCCTGCATGGTTAGTGGGAGAACTCTCGGGTTGTCCCGGGAGTCGTCCCGCACTTTCGGTAGGAATAGCAGCGGCGATTTGAGCTAATTGGGATTCTATCATTTTATTGAAGCTCAGTTGATTTTGAACGGAGGATGTTAGGTTTTCTATTTTTGTATTTATATTTTCGAAAATTTTATCATTGGACAACAACTTTTTAGTCAAATTTTCATTAATTTTAGCCTGTCCAAGAACTAAGTCTCTTAAAGAAGGTTGATTCGAATTGGAGTTCGAATTACCTTGGAATGACGGTCGTGACTGGTTATTCCAACCATTGTTTGGGTTGGTGCCTTCTTGTTGGCAGAACCCGTTGTTGATGTAGGCGGCGTCTTCACGGGTTTCAGGGCAGTCGGTCCCCGAGTGGCCAACATCACCACAGACTTCACACGTCATGTGTGAATCTATGGCGTTCACCGTATTTGTTTGGTTTTCTTGGTTTTTCTCGGCTAAGTGTTTTATAAGGAGGTCTATTTTTGCGGCAAGCATATCCGTCTCCTTCACGGTATGCATGCCTTTTTGTGTTTTGGCTGGTGTTTGTGTTTGGGTCCTCTCGTCACTCCAGCCTTGGTGTTCAACCATCTTTTCAATCAGGGCCTTAGCCCCGGCGGTGGTGAGTGATAAGAATGCACCACCAGCGGCTGCATCTAGGTGCCCCTTCGACATGGGCGTGAGCCCGTTGTAGAAGTTTTGGAGCACCATCCAATTTTCCATGCCATGGTGGGGGCAGTTCAGGATATACTCCTGAAGCCTTTCCCACGCGTTAGGGATTGATTCAGTGGCATCTTGCTTGAAATTGGAAATTCTTCCCCGCAAAGCATTGGTTTTGCTTATGGGAAAGAATTTAGCGAGGAATGCAGCTGAGCATTTTGCCCATGTGTTGACAGCTTCCTTGTCCTGGTAGAACCACCTTTTCACTTTCCCCACAAGGGAAAAAGGGAAAAGACGGAGCCAAATGACATCTGGGGTGATGTCCTTGATGATGATAGTGTCGCATAGCTCCAGGAAGTGTTGCAGATGCGCATTCGCATCCTCGCTAGGCAAACCGCAGAACGGGCTTGCCTACACCATGGTGATCAGGCCTGTACGGAGTTCGAAGTTCTTTTCGGCTGTGTCCACAGCGGGGCCGGTAGCCACGTTGGTGACAGCGGGCACGGAGAACTCGCGGAGTGTCTTCTCAGCCATGACCTCAGTTGGGGTTGGTGCGGAACCGGCTGGTTGCTCTATCGGTGGAGTAGCAGAAGACGAAACGGAACGAATCCGCTTAGCCCTTAGGAGTGCCTCGGGATTGTTAATGAAGTTTTCCGGTAGAGAGAAACCAGACATACACTATTCCTGTTTCATCCACAACAAGAGGAAAACAGGCAGAGTTAACCTGCATAACAATGACTCATTTTGCATATCAGATATTGGTTTATGTTTATCTAGAACTTTTTACATTAGCCTTCCCCAGCAACGGCGCCAGAAATGCTTGTTGGCATTTCTTAACGTTATTACTAAGAATGGACCTTACGATCCATCCCTAGCAACAGCGCCAGAAATGCGCGTCGACACTTACTAACGTCATCACTAAGAATGGACTTTGCAATCCATCCATGGCAACGGCGCCGGATATTGGCATAGAAATGGACCCGAAGATCTATTCCCAGCAATAGCGCTAGAAGTGTCTGTTCGATGTCTCTTAACAAGTTGCTTAGAATGGCGCGTTTCCAGCAACAGTGTTAAGCATGCATCTATACGATAGTTCGTAGGTTTGGAGTTTAGGTCCGCAAGCGCACGGAATTATCGTGTAGCATTTCACCCGGAGATATACCGAGTATCGTGATTTATTGGTTCGCTCAAGGAAGGCTTTGTATGTATCAAGTTCTAGGATAAATATAGTACCAAATACCATGATAGCAATAATGGATCAATTGTCATAACAGGTGATAAACAGTGATGATTTGAATAGTGGAGAAACACAATCTTGAGCATGGCAAAAGGGCAAAGAGTAAAAAGAGACTAAAATAATAAATGAATAAAAGAATAATTGAATAACCTAATAGAGCAGGCATGGTCTGGATATAGGTCATACACAGAACAAGTTAATCATGCAATCATATGACATAGAACTAATCTCATGCTTCAGATGGTTCGGGAGATTACGCGAGTACTGGTCTGCTAGCAACCTCTCATAACAATTTAGACTCCTACACCCTAGCCGAACGTGGGGGAATGCCAAGGACGGACAGGGCTGTCACCACCTGCCGCCATCCCCACTACCGTGGACTAAGACCATGCAATTACCCGGCGTCTACATCCAAGCACCAAGCTTGCATGCACAGAACCCACTCAGACTCCCCCGGGTCCCCGACCCTACGGATCGACAGGTAAGAAGCCTGAGCCTACTCAGAAGAGCATGATAAACCGCCACCCTTGACATAAGCTCATTTCTAATCATATAACAAGCATGAAGCAATTAGACTAATGTTCTATGTGAGAATAATACAATACACACTTAGCTCTAATTCATATAATACACTACTAACCCTAGGGTAGCTATATATTATAAGAACTATACACTAGAATGTATATTATACTAATTCCACAAGAACTATTCATAAGTTCATATACTAGCAACATGATATAGGACCTAAGATCTAAGTCATATACCAAAATACTAGAACAAGAACTATACTCTAGTTCATATGAAGAACTGTATCGAAAGAATGAAGACAGGGCTTTGGAGATCAGATCTATCTTATTCATACCCAATATCTCTCCAAGGAGCCAAGCCCTCCTTGATAGCTTTGCCTAGCTCTCTCTCTAGCACAAGAACAAGGAAAAACTAAGAAGAGGTAGTGCCCAAGTGTGTAGCTCAAGAGGTGATTGTGTTCTACTTTGGCCTCCCCTCTCCCCCTCCTTATATAGGTGCTTTAGGTCGGTTTAGGAGGGGGCTTGCTGCAAAATTCACCTGAAACCGCCTTAGGGGCATTGATTGCACCGCCTCTGTAAAGGCGGTGGCCACGTGGCGTCTCCAGGGGGCGGCCGACCCAGGGGGCGGCCGCCCCCTGGCTGGGCCCAACAAGCCCAGGCAAAAGCCTGGGCTGCTCCTTTTGGGCTCCTGAGTTTGTTCCCGGCTGAAATTGTAACACCTCTGGTGTTTAGCATGTAATTAACTTGACATATCATCATTATCATCTTTAAGCATCTAGATCATGATTTCATGTGTATGCATTTTGCTAAGTATATCATTTTATGTGAAGTACCTCTATTGCAAAAACCCTAATTAGCCCACTTCTCTCAATAAGGGCAAAATGGTAATTTCATCTCTGTGACTAGTTTTGTGTAATTCTTGTTCCTTTGGTGTCTTGAAGTTTTGTTGTGTTGGCCAAAGTTCAAAAATCAGAATTTGATTTCAAATCCCTTTGCAAAACCCTGATTTCCAAATCCTGGATTTTATCCCTCTTTTTGTAATTCAAAAATTATTCAAAATTTGAGGTTGGTCCAAAAAGCAAAGTTGTAGATCTGTCAAAGAGAAACAACTTTGGTATTTACAAATTTTCAAGTTGCAGTACAAAGTTTTGAGTTATTTCAAATTTAATCAAACTCCAGTTTTTGTCCCCTTTTCAGTTTTCAAAATGAGTTCAAAAACAAATGAGTTTCAGGAAAAGTGTATAATAGCAAAGTTGTAGGTTTTGGCAAAATGAACAACTTTCATATTTGCAGATTTTCAAGTTTCAGTATAAAATCCAAAGTAATTTTGAATTGATTCAAATTTCAAAAGTGTCCCCTTTTCTGTTTTTGAATATTGTTCAAAAACTGTTTGAATTTTGAAAATGTTCTTATTGACAAAGTTGTAGATCTCTTTTTTCTGAACAACTTTGATGTTTTGAGTTTCTGTCGCACAGTTCAATTTTTGGGAGAAATTTGCAAAATTCAGAAACCAGCCAAAAGTCAAACCCTACCCCTACACTGTTCTTCTCCTACCGCGAGCTAGGGGGGACCCGGCCATGGCCAGCCCACCGGCGCTGCGCGTGCCGCGTGCCTGGCTGCTCCCCACGCGCCACCAACCTGCCGCCGCTGTCTCCTTGTTCCCTCCGCGCCCGCACGCGAGCGCTGACCCTCGCCCCCGTCCCCTACAGTCCTCTGCGCGTCGCCGCCGCGTGGCCATCGCCGGCGAGCTTACGCCCGAGCCCCGGCTGCACGCCAGCTTATCCGCCAGAGCGCAATCGAGTGCGCACCGCCCCCGCAAACCTTACCCGCGCAACACCCGAGGTCTCTACCGACCTCCGCCGCGACTATAAGAAGGCCTCCGAGCCCGAGCTCCCTCACTCACCTCCTCCGCCGTCGCCAGCTCACTCCAGAGCCTCCCCGTGCTCAACCACCTAGCTCAGCAGCTCCGCCTTGATCTGGTGAAGCTTCCCCACCTCCAATTTCACCTCTACCGTCCCCGTTTGCCCGGCGTAACTCTCTCGTTGTCGTCTCCGGCGAGAACCCTGCGAACTCGGGTTCGTAGAATTCGCCGTCTCCGGCCTTGATCATCTCCCTCCGACCCTCGCATTCGCTTCCCTGTCCCGGTGCGACTCTAACCCGGCCATAGCGGCTCCGTTGTGCACAGGGTCGCCAGGACGCCTGTCGCCGCGCGAGCTTCCCCGCCGTCACCGTCGACCACCTCCACCGTCCATCCCCGTCCCTCACCGAGCTGCCCAATCGACTCCGGTGAGCTCCATCATGCTCCCTAGGTGTTTGGTTTCGCCCCAGACCCCTGTTTGGCCGGCGTGCCGAGCGCCGCCCGCCTATGGTCGCCGGCGACGAGCTCCCCCCGCCATGCCCGTTTTTCTTTTTATTTTCAAGATATGAATAGTGTTCAGATTTCTCTTTTTGTGTGATTTTCTGTGTTGATCCAAAAATTCTGAAATTTTTTGTGGTAGACTCTTTATGCTCTGTAGTATTTTATAAAAATATGAAACTTGAGTTTTGTGCAAAAATTTGAAAATGTAAAATTCCCCTTTTAATTGAAAAATGAAGGCTTTGGTATTTTTGGAGAGTGATCTATAGCTCCAAAAACCTTGAGATATAAATTTGCAAGCTAGTTATGTCATGATGAGTCTCTGGTAAAATTTTGAAGTCAGTTGGAGCAAGTTGATTTTTGAGCATTTATTTTAATTCCTAAATAGTGCCTTTTGTTAATTAATGCCTAGATTTAATTGAGCACCTTAATGACCTCCAAAAATTATGAAATTGGTGTTGCCATCTATCTACACCATAATGAACTTATGTGATTATTTTGGTAATTTTTGGAGCAACTTCATAAAATGACCTTTTAAAAAATTAAGAAAAATAGAAAAGATGGTTTAGGGGTTGGTAATAAAATGTTCAATGATGTGATCTTTGGATTGATTGATGTTCATAGACCCCTACCCTTTGGTCTATGATGTTTGTGATGCTATGTTTAGATGATGCTTAGGATAATTACAATAAGGTCTAGTTTAATCAATATTGCTTAAGGAAGAAATGGTTACCTTTTAATCTCAACCTAGATTTCGATTATGTCTTGCCTAAGAGTAATCTAGAATCAGTGGAATTGTCTTGCACTTAAGTCCATATCATCATTCTCATGAGCATTCATCATTGCATCCGTATAGTTGACGAAGAAGGTACCAGAGTCGAGGCCGCTGTTGACGAACCAACTCCCGAGGCGACCCCGAGCTCCGACACCTATACCTACCCCGAGTCTGCTCTCTTTGCCATCCAAGGCAAGCCCCGGTGCATTTAACCCTTTCCTTGAATTTATAATGTTTCCTTAAAATGTCTTTGAGTTAAATTATTGCATTAGGTTGATAGGAGTTGAGTGAAATCCTATTTGGTGCATTATCCACCTTGACCAATTATACACCCGATACCTGCTTTCAAAAACTATTTACAAAATGCTTAGCAATGCTATATGATAGATTTGCAATAAAAATGCCAATATCAAAAGTGTGATCACTTTAAGAATATTTATGGGAATTCTGGTTTACTCCCACTATTGGCTAAGTATCTGATCCGTACTTAGTTAATGGGAAGGAGAGGTTGTCCGCGAGTACGGTGCCGTCATGTTGTAGTCCGGGACTCAACAGTTGACACCGACCGGACAGGGTTGAAAAACTGACAGGACCTGTACTCTTGGGGTTAGAGTCCCGAGGTGCTTGTCGCTGGCTGGAAAATTTAGGGACCACCTGTATGGGGGCCTGCTGACTAAGACTTGCAACTATTCACATACTACGGAAAGCTTCGGCTCCGAGAATCCTTTATGGACCGACAACGCGCACTGGGAGTGGAGAGATGGCGGAAGTAGCATGTACCCACGTGGGTTAAAGTCCCGGATTGAGTGGTGTACTGTACTTCCGGGTGGCGTAGGACCGGGCCCAATCTTGGAGGAATCGTGGAAGACGAGTTGGCATATGCAACTTGGGTGCTACATATGCAGTGTGGATAGGGACCCTCAGCTGAGTATAATTT
Source organism: Coix lacryma-jobi var. lacryma-jobi (assembly GCA_009763385.1). Lineage (NCBI taxonomy): Eukaryota > Viridiplantae > Streptophyta > Magnoliopsida > Poales > Poaceae > Coix > Coix lacryma-jobi. The sequence continues at coordinate 100,603,898 of CM019826.1, read as the reverse complement.
ATCCGGATTAACGCTGCTCCTCGGTTATGGAGACTTAGTCACTGACTGTCAACAGGGAGTGTTCTCAACTAGGTCTGTTTTTGGAAAGTAAAATGAATCAAGATTATATGGAACAAGGAATATCTGAGTCTTTTCAAATAAGGAACAAGGTTTGAAAAATGCTTTTCTGCAAATACTTGAACTGCTTAAAGCCTTACCTTGACTACCCTAAGCCTCTCATACCTGAGTCTTCTCCCTTTTTTCTTTAGTCAGGTAAGTCTTGTTGAGTACCTTTGTACTCAGGGTTCTATTACCCATGTTGCAGGTATGGCAGATTCCTCAGTATGCCTTGGACCCTGCTGTGTGACTGTTGTTCAGGAAGAGGCCGATGAGGCCGATGAGTGATTATTCACCCTCGGGCTGGGAGAAGTATCTTTATTCTTTAGTTGTTGTCATATGCTACTCTGCCAACTCTATCTATTTGAACTATGGTCTGTAATAACTTCACTTTAATGTTATGTTGAACCCTGGTTTGTAAAACTATTGTTATCTAAGTCTTCCGCTATTTACTCCCGATGTTATTTGTCAAAATGTTCAAGAGATTGTAACTGAATTGTGAGATGATCCTGCGGACATCGGGCACTGATGTAGCCCAGTGGCGGAAACCGGTCTTAATCTCTTGGCTGTACGGATCGACTGTCAGTGATTGATAGTGATCAGTGGGCCATGGGATTAGGGCCGTTACGTCACAGAAATTTGCTGCACTTCTATATGGGCTTTTTGTGTCCTTGTTCATTTTGCGCATTTCGGCGTGTTGGATTGCGCCTTTTTGGTTGTTATCCACCTGTATGCATGTTTATGATCTGCAAAACATAACTTTGCACTACATGTGGAACTTGGTTAGCAATAATGTATATATGAGTAAAATACATGCTTTACTCCTTTTATGTGGACTATGTTGGCGGGATAAATATGTCGATAAGAACCGCCAATAGCCAGCTCAATCCCTACAACCTTCAGAAAGATATGGGCATTGACTACAGTTCTGGAACGAGTTCCACTCCGACTTCTACCGTTCAGTCTTGTACAATGCCAAGAGGCAAAAGATTCTAAGTATGAAGTATGTTGATTGGGAGCACTTGGAGGTCAAGCATGATCATGACATTAACAGGGTGGTGGCAGCTTGCAAGGAGAGGAATATGTATGACTTGATGGGTTTCAGCTATAACTGGAACACAGAGATCATTCATCAGTTTCATGCCACGCTCTATGTGGACAATGTGGTGGAGGAGATGCATTGGATGACCGATGGTCATCACTACAAGGTCTCTTATGAGACCTTTGCTAGGATCCTCAGTTTGGGAAGCGGGGATAGAGAGCTTGATAGTCTACACCAGGAGAGAACTCTGACAGATAATGAGATTGCATTCATGTATGAGGATCCTCGGAAGGCAGACGGGTTGGTCAAGGGGCTGAAGTGCTATTACTACATGTTGAACAACCTTTTCAGGCAGACTCTAACCCCAAAGGGGGTTCTCATTCTAACCTCTATGGATATGGCAGGAACATGTTGGCTAGGATGGCCCCCAGGGCAAACCACTTCTCCATCTCCAGTTTTATTTGGACTGAGTTACAGGTGGCAGCCGAGGATGCTAGGAAGGCAGTGCTCTATGCCCCCTACATCATGTACATGATTGAGATGGTCTCCGGTTACACCTTTGCTAAGGATGGGCTGCATGAGCCTTATAGAGCAGAGAAGAAGAGGGCAGCAGCAGCAGGGGCAACAGTAGTTGACAGGCCAGAGAGCTCCCACCCTTCCTATCAGAGGAAGAAGAAGAGCATGTTGGCCAAATGGATTAAGGCCATCTTCTCTACTTGCACCTACGCAGCCCAGACAGCTCCCCAGGCACTTGTTGAGCAGCGTGTAGAGCGAGAGCGGGCGGGTTGTTCGCCGTTACCGCCACCCCGCTCTCCACCTCACTTCGACCTCTCCAGTCTCGACTTAGATGATATAGACTCAGATGGTAACGAGGAGCAGGAGGAGATAGTGCCTGAGCCATCTCGTCGTTCTACGCACACCTCGACCCACTACACCAGCACTACCCATCGCCATGGGAAGGCTGTTGTAGAGTCTGATGACGACGACGACGATGGCGACGACGACGATGATGATGAGGAGGCCGAGATTCCCTGGGACACGTTAGCGTCTGTTGATGAGTGAGTGTTTGGACACTCTTCTCTTCTCTCTACTTCTCTCTTTTTGGTGACTTGTTGCCAAAGGGGGAGAATTAGGTGAAGAGAAGGGGGTACAACACTTTCCTTTTCATGTCCTATATTTTAGTAGTGGTGAGTTGTGAGAGAGTTTGTTTCGATCAAAACTCTATTTTGTAATACTCTATGTTGCTACTTCTTAGACTTGGATGCGAACATGTACTTTTATCTGCTTATCTAGCTTGTCATATTCTGTTTAGACATGTTGTTTATTATGCTTTGTGGCTGTTTTAATTTCCGTTGCGTTTGCTGTCTATAAATCTGAGCGGTAGTGCCGCTCCATGGCCGGCAGTGCTGGGCTCCGGCAGTGCCGCCCCTAGAGCGGCAGTGCCGCTCTGGCTGACAGGCAGCAAACCACTCTGATGTGCTTAAACTGTCATTCGCATCACGTATTATTCTTGACACAGTTTGGTTGCACCCCACAAAGCTATTAGATGTGAAATTGAACCTATCTTACACTCTTAAATATGTGAATGTTGGCCTCTAATGCCAATTTGAGATTTCAGCTCTCATTCACACATTAAGGGTAGGTTTCACACCTAAGCTTCTAAATCTCAAGTATTGTACCCTTTTATTGTAAGCTTCAATTGTGTTGTCATCAATCACCAAAAAGGGGAGATTGTAAGTGCAATCAAGCCCTATTTGTGGTTTTGGTGATAATGACCACACGATTGGAGAACTAATGAGATTTACCAAGATGACAAGCAGGTTGATAATGAGAAAGGATGGCACATATGTGTTGGTGGACCCCTCATACGTTATTTCATCGGTTCCGGACTCAAAGTGCTACAACGAGCTTTTTCTTATGTATTTGAGTTATAGGATTTGTACTATCAAGGGGAATGCAAATGCATCGCTATGGCTGAATGATATGTGCTCAAACCAACCAAAGCCATCCTTATTTCTAACCAAAGACAGCTGCACAGAATTCTGATCTATCTCTGTCTGTCTGGTAGGCGCGACAGTGCCGCCCAGGGCGCGGCAGTGCCGGGCCGTGGCACTGCCGGGCTAAGGCCGGCACTGCCGTGACTTGTTTCAGCCGTTGGATGGCAGGGGGTATTTACTCCATCTCCCTGCCACCCCAACGGTCACCCACGACCATAACTCTTCTCCTACCTCCAGACAAGGCTCTCTCTCCCACATTGAAGGCTCTCAAGCTCTCTCTCACCAAATCTTCGATTCCCATTGATTCCAAGTGAGTTAGAGGCTCAAACCTTCACCAAAGAGAAGCCCTAGCTGAGATCTACTCCCTAGAGCACTTGATTTGAGTCATAGCTGGTGGATTTGCTTCAATTACTCTTGGGTTCTTGGAACCCTAGCCGGCTAGGCATCGCCCTTGAGCTAGCCAACTTGTGTGGCAGCCTTGGGAGGTTTGTAATCACTCGTGTAGCTAGTATTATTACCACTCACTTCAAGGATTTGGTTCCTTGCCTTGAAAACGAGGAAGAGTTGCAAAGCTCATGACCTAAGTGGTCAACCTCAACAACGTGGAGGTAGGCAAGCCTTGGTGGTGAGCTGAACCACGGGATAAATCACTTGTCTCTTGTGCTTACATGCTTTCATATTTCATACTTGTGAGCTTGTGATAGATTCTAGGGTTTGGCCCGATCTACTTCATACTACATATTTGGCTTGGTAGAGTTGGTTCTGCTGGTTCACGAAACCTAATGTAGCATTTCCATTCATATAGATTCGGTTTGCTGTGGCTGGATTTCGAATTGCACGCTCAGATTCTATTATGCGCGGCAGTACCGCGCTGAGGCCGGCAGTGCCGGGCACAAGGCCGTAGTGTTGGGCTTATCTAATTAAGTTTTGAGCTGTGATTTTTGACAAGCCTATTCACCCCCCTCTAGGCCACACAGGTCCTTACAGAAGGTTTTCTTCCTTTCCATCCCTCATACGGAGTCACATCACTATTTTTAGTGGGAACTCTATTCAGAACATGACATGCTATCAAGACAGCCTCCCCCCACCATGCCTTGGTCATACCGGACGTTCCTAACATGGCATTTACCAAGTCCATTAGCGTCTGGTTCTTTCTTTCGGCAACCCCATTAGATTGAGGTGAATATGGAGGTGTCCGTTCATGAATTATTCCATTCTCCGAACAGAAGAGATCAAACTCATTGGAAAAATATTCACCCACCACGATTAGACCTAACATGTTTTATTTTCTTTTCCAATTGATTTTCCACCTTAGCTTTATAAGTCTTAAAATATTCTAACGCTCCATCTTTCGTTTTTAGAAGAAACACATAACAAAATTTTGTTGCATCATCAATTAAAGTCATAAAATATGTTTTTCTTCCTTTATCAACACACCATTCATCTCACAAAGATCAGAATGTATGAGCTCTAATAATGTCGTGCGCCTGTCATCTACAACCTTGTATGGCTTACGAGGTTGCTTCGCTTGCACGCACGCTTGACATTTAGAGCCTTTGACAGTCGAAAAATTCGGAATTAAATTCATGCTGGATAGACGCGATATACAACCAAAATTAATGTGACACAAATGTGAATGTCATACATCAGCCACTGAATTGTTTGAGTCACAAATATGGTTCACCACTTTATTACAAAAATCGGAGAGAGAAAAGCGGAATAAGCCTCCGCTATCATAGCCTTTGCCAATGAATTGGTCATACCTCGAGATGACTACTTTATTAGACTCAAATACCAGTTTGAATCCATCTCGACACAAGAGGGATCCACTAACGAGGTTCTTCTTTATTGAGGGGGCATGTTGCACGTTCTTGAGCCGCACAATCTTTCCCGAAGTGAACTTCAGATCGACCAAACCAACACCAAGAACAGTAGCATGCGAGCCGTTCCCCATCATGACGGTTGAACCTCGTGCATCCTGGTAAGATGAAAACATGGAGATATCAGTACAAACATGAATACTGGCTCCTATATCTATCCACCAATCATTAGATTGACATACAGAAAATACGCTCGGTAAATAATTACCGTACCCAGATCCGCTAGGATCGCCAATAGTCATGTTGGCAGATTTCCGCCCTTGCCGATTCTTCTTTCCTTTGCGGTTCTTGCACTTCTTGGCGAAGTGCCCAGTCTCATCGCAAACGAAGCACACAACCTTGTTCATGTTCATCTTCTTCTTCTTGAACTGAGTAGTCTGATTAGGCCTTTGCTTGTTCTTACCAGCGTGCTGCATCACGTTGGCGCTGGACTGCCCTTCGGGTACTCTTGGTGGAGCATCCTTTGCCCAAGCCTTCTCTTCAACATCAAGACCAGCCAACAAATCTTCATCAGAGATTTTCTGTCTTTTATGTTTTAGAGCTGTGGCAAAGTTCCTCCATGAAGAAGGCAACTTGGCAATAATGCCACCCGCCACAAATTTATCAGGCAAGACATGCCCAAGCTGTTCGAGCTCCCTCACAATGAGTTGGAACTCATGAGCCTGTTCCACGACAGAGCGGTTATCAACCATTTTGAAGTCGTGGTACTGCTCCATCACGTACAGCTCGCGCCCAGCGTCTGAGGCCAAGAACTTATGTTCAAGTGCCTCCCACAGTTCAATAGCACTTTTGATGTTCACATAAACATCACACAGCTGGTCCGAGAGAACGCTAAGAACGCATCTGACGAAAATCGTCGTAGCCGCAGTGAAATCCCGCACCTCTTTCTCATATTCGAGAGGTAGTGCGGGAGGATCACTGACGACCCAAAACGCCCATAGCAGTGAGCCACAACTGAGCTCTCTCGTCTGTCATCTCTTAAAATTCACACCAGTGAATTTCTCCGGTTTCATCATCATCAGAAAAACCAGCCATCACTAAATGCCTATAAGGTTTTTGGATTGCTGGAAATAATAGCAATTTAGTGATGCATAAATTAATTCCGACAATGAGGAAAAGATAAACAACATGTATCGTAGATATATAATCTACCGCTAGCAGTGTAGTCCGAGACATATCCAGGCTATGTATCGCTAATAACATTAAGAACATGAAATGGAAGAACAGTGTGATTGAAGACATGCTTACAGTGGGGTTGTCGGCACTAGGAACTAGCGCAAGAGAAGATGAAGCAGACCATTGAAGAAGACCAGCGAAGTCGGCGCAGAGGGAAGAAGACGTCCAGCGAGCAGTCGCGACGACGCTTCCCAAAAACCTTATACGTCCCCTACCCCGTGCAGGGACGCGAGGAGACGCGGGCTTCGGAGATCCTCCTCCCCGGCACCGATGGCACATCGGCGGCGGGATGGGGTCGACAGCAGCAGCGCAGCACTAGGGTAGAGGAGGAGGAGAATGTGTTGTATTGAGGACGACGTCTCGTCCCTCTTTATACACACCACAACTGCATCTTTAGAAAGAGACAACCGCGTAATCACAATATTAATATGATTGAACCTACCATTAGTGTACGAGTCAATCACCATTAATACGAGAATAATTGCTTGCTAAAACAGGTCAACGCAATTTTCTCCATGCATGCAAAAAATATCGAGTGGCAAAAGAAAGCCGCGCACCCGCAAGACCTCGGTCGGACCATTCACGCGCATGTCGTGTGCCCTCGCGCGAGACGCCACGCCATGCCCGGCGAGGCGAGGCGAGCGAGCGAGCGTGTGGGTTACTTTCTTTGCCTCTCCTCAATATCTTCAACCAGTTGGAGACAGCTCAACTATATAAGCTAGCCTCCCTCCTTCTAGAGTAGCAATGTGGGACTAAAGTCCCCCACCATACTATGCATATGCATGTGTGATGGACCTTTGGGATTTATTTGGAATATTTATTTAGGCCAGGTCCAAATCTTCTAACATCATAGTAGAATACTGATTACGGTTTCAACAGGTATAGTAATTAGAAGGTTGATGTAAAAATATTGAATATTGTTGAAGCATTCATACTGATTAGGGGTGCAATAGGAATACTTGTATTTTCTAGTATCTTTAAGTAGTATTCGATATTTTTTTCCTCAGTTTATGTCATTATCTTTATGTACCTTTCAGTATTAATCGGTATTTTCTTCTGTGTTTGGCAGTATCTTTTTAGTAATAATCAAGATGTTCTTTAGTGTTCGTCGGTATTTTTGATTTTCGCTAAGTATCTTTTATCCGTATTTTCTAGTCTTTAAGTAGCATTCAGTAATGATCATTATTTTGTTCGGTGTCTGTCAGTATCTTTAAGTAGGTTTCAGTTTTTAATTAGTCTTTAAGTAGTATACTGACTTCAGTATCTTTAAATAGCTTTTAGTATACCGACCTAAGTAGTTGCTAGTATCTTTATGTAGTTGTCAGTATTTAAGTATGTTTAAGTAGTTTTGCCAGTACTATGATTCCATTAGTTGCCAATTTATTCAAATAGCTTTCATAGTATTTCAGCACCAATTTATATAACTGGATTCAATACTCATTTCTCATTTTGGCACCTTTTCAGTACAAATCATGTTCAGATCTAGCAAGTCACGATGTACCTTTTGGACCTCAATCTGCCGTTTAAATTGAATCTGATGGCTCTCAAGATAATGTCCCACATCTTTGGCTATTTCTGTGTAAAATAGGTGGGAACAGCTGCTCGTTTACGCACGCTGCTCGTTTACGCACGCTCGCGCTTTTCTCCCGCGCGCTGCGCCGTCGCCCACCGGCCGCCGCGCTGGTCTCCGGCACGCTGCGCCTCCCGCTGCCCGGAGTCAAGCTGTCCTGTAACCTTTGATCGGAAAAGCCAAGTCGTGCTATGCCGACAGCCTAGCAGCACAACGCCGACAGTCCGACGACAAGACGCCGTCCAACAGCACTGGCCCTGTGACGACAGTCCGACGGCAAGACGCCATCCAGCAGCACTGGCCTCGTGACGTCGTCGAGGAGCACTGAGGCCTTGTTTAGTTCCCCAACTTTCCCCAAATATTTCTAGATTCTCCGTCACATCAATCTTTAGCCGCATGCATGGAGCATTAAATGTAGGTAAAAAAAATAACTGATTGTAATTTTAGTATCTATATGTCGAGACGAATCTTTTGAGTCTAGTTGGTCCATGTTTGGATAAAGTTTGTCAAATAACAACGAAAGTGCTACGGTGCAAATTCCAAATATTTCTCGGAACTAAACAAGGCCTGAGCAAACTAGCATCCTCCATAGGGACACCTTCGAAGAGCACTGTAGCTGTAAGGACATCTGATTCACCTCCTGGCATCAGGTTCAGAACAACCCCTCTTCTTAGTTTTCTGTCAGATTGTGTTAAAACTAATGCTGCTATGATGTCATGATCCTATTTATTCTTTACTAAAATCTGTACCAGTCCAACTAGTAGTATCTATGTTTATCTTGATAAAAATTGCAAATCTGTCATCATGTGCTAGTAATTGTTTGTTGTAAATTTTGTTCTCTGTGACAGAATTTGTTCTTACCAAAATTGTACCAGTCCGGCTAGTATCTATGTTTAGCTTGATAAATTGCAAATCTACCATCATATGCTAGTAATTGTTTGTTGTAAATTTTGTTCTCTGTGACATAATTTGACAAGGAAAAATTATTTACATATTTGAAAGGCAATGACAGAACTTGACAAGGGAATGCCTCAAGTTGGTTTAAGGTTTCAAAATCCAGATGAGTCTTGGCAGTTTTTGGGTGCATATGGTGGTCGTACAGGCTTTGATGTGAGAAAAAGATACTCAAATTTAAGCAAATTTGATGGCAAGGTGACTTCATGCAGATTCGTTTGTGCTAATGAAGGTCATCGAAGGAAAGTGGAAAGGGAGCATGTGACGAAGTGTTTTAGAGCTGAAACAAGAACCGGTTGCAAAGCTTGGATGTCTCTTGCATTGGACAAAGGGGAAGGAAATTATGAAGTTGTTGATGTTGTGCTTGAACACAATCACTTACTCCACTTGCCAGAAACCCAACACTTGATGGCATCACAAAGAAAAATTTCAGATTTGCAAGCTTTTGAAATTGAGATCGTCGATGATTCTGGGATAAGACCAAAAGCTGCACATGAGATGGCTAGTCGTCAAGTTGGTGGGACATTTAACCTTAGCTTCACTTATCGTGATCGCAAAAATATTTTGCAAAGCAAGAGGCAGAGGAAATTAGCGTTTGGACAAGCTGGTAGCATGCTAAAGTATTTTCATGACAAGATGTCCGAAAACACATCATTCCAGTATGCTTTGCAAGTAGATTGTGATGAGCATATAACCAACATATTCTGGGCAGATGCAAAAATAATCCTTGATTATGCATATTTTGGTGATGTAGTAACATTTGATACTACTTTTGGAACAAATAAAGAATATAGACCATTTGGTGTCTTTCTTTGGCTGAATCAATTTAGGGAAACAACTATTTTTGGTGCTGCAATTCTCTTTGATGAAACAGAAGACTCATTTACATGGTTGTTTGAGACTTTTCTAGCAGCACATAATGGAAAGCAACCTAGAACTATTTATACAGATCAGGACGCAACAATGGGAAAAGCCATACATATTGTATTCACACGAATCGTATCATGGACTATGCACATTTCACATAATGCAAAATACCATCAAACATTTATCTCCAGTGAAGGGTGAAGAACAAAGTGAGGGTCAAGAGGAGGACGAAGAATCTCATATTCTCTTACATTTTAGTGCTTGTATGTATGGCTACGAGGACAAGGCAGCATTTCAAGAAACATTTGACATTATGAGATCCAAAGTGCACAAGCAAACTTGGTTAGATAGCATCTACAAGGTGAAGGAAAAGTGGGTTGAATGTTATATGAGAGATGTTTTTAGTTTGGGAGTGAGAAGTACACAACTTAGTGAGAGTTTCAATAATGCACTGAAGAATCATTTGAAATCTGATTTTGATATTGTTCGATTTTTTAGGCATTTTGAGAGGGCAGTGGAAGATAAGAGGACTAAGGAATTGGAATCTGAATTTGAGGCAAGGAGAAAATACCGAGAAGGCTAATGTGCTTAACTATAGTCTTTTGAGGCTTAACTATAGTCTTTTGTGGCCTAACTGTACATATAGAATTTCAATAGAAGCACATGTTGTTGGTTCAGTAATAGCACAACTAGTCAGGATAAAAAAACCTGAAGGTGCTTTGAATGATTTAAAATTTGTGCTTTGGAAGTGGAGCACACAAATCTCCGGTGGACTTGATCTGTTTACCAATTATGTGTATATCAAATTGGCTTTATTTTGTAAGTCTCAGCAAAATTTGGGACTGAACATGTACGGATGAGTCCCTGAATGAGTACATGTTTTGTTCAAAGACACATACATCAACCAGCTTGCATTTCTATTTTCAGATTTCAGTAGAAGAACGGAACAAGGTCTCTTGATTTCATCATACAGATCAATAGAATATGACATGTTTACAAGAAGTGATTTCTATACAAAAGCTAATTACATTAACTATAGGTTCATCAGGATGACAGAACCACAGTGGCAGATGCCTGCCCAATCCATCTCCTCCATGGCGACAATGACCTCTAGAACGACATTGTGCTGCTGAGTTCCTTCATGGAACCTTGGCACATGCTCCATCTTCTCCTGGCTTGTCCTAATACCAGCTCCTCCATGAAGGCGCAGGAGGGCTGCGGCGGTGTACGGACGGGAGAGCCTGCGACGACACGCATGTTGGGAGATCTGCAACGGCACGAGGCACGGGAGTGCTGCAGGGGCGATCAGTCAGTAGTGCAGGAGGAGCGGCGCAGGAGGAGCGGCAGCAGCGGGCGTGGCGAGGGGTCGGCGGCGGCACGCGGGCCGGCGGCGGCGCTGTGGGAAACTGCGGAGCGGTAGTGTCGTGGCCCCCTGAATCCTGAACATGGAAGGATAGAATGATGTATAGACGATGGATTGTATTTGGACGGCAGATGAGGGCCCGAAAGGTACGTCGTGACTTGCTCCGAATCTGAGTCGGGTCATTGTTGAGGTATTCATGTACAAATCTAGAGCATCAGTTCAATTTTTCCATTCATTTATGACAAATCAATCTGAAGTACAGAATTACGAGAAGGTCATACTACATCCATTTTTCAGGTTGCTAACATGTTCCTTGATGGCCTGTTCCAACAAATCTAGTAGGACTGGGGTGTGAAGGTCTGTCCCTAGATATCAGGTCAATGTAGAAGATCAGCCAGAGAAAGACACCGATGACCTTAGCACTATTTTTAATACTGTACTATATTGTACGTAATAACTCCTTCTAGTAGTTGTCAGTACTACTACATAGGACCAATAGAAAGACAATACTGTATACTATTCATGTTTGCTTCATGCAATATCTTCTTTTCATCTATGTTTTCAGACTTTTCAGTAGCATTCACTGTTTGATTCAGTAGTGCTCACTGCTCAGTAGGATTTCTGGTCGGTCACGACTGAGTGTGCCTGAGTGTTTGATTTAGCAGCATTCAGTTATTCATCAGCACTGAAACGCTAATGTCAAACTCAGGTATTATTCAATACTGAATCAGCGGATAGGAGCAACTGCTACTGACACCGTCTTCGTCACCATTAACAACGGGCGCATAGGGCACGTCGAGGGAGCAGGCCCGCACGTCGCCGCCGCGACCTAGCCATGGAAGGTGTCGGCCGGTTGGCCGGAGGAGCGCAACACCGATGGGATCTGCCATAGGCTTTAAGGCTGGGAGACCATCGCGCACCGCCGGTAGATCAGGACGCCGCGCGCAGCCGCTAGAACCACCTGCGTGAACGGGGGCGGCGGCGGGGGAGGGGGCGAAGCTGAGGTGGTCGGTGGGATGGGGGGTGGAGGTGGAAGTCGAGGTGGGCGGCGGCCGATGTGGTCATGGTTCCGCTGAGTGGTGGCGGCGCGACTCGGTGGGCAGTGGGTTGGGGAGGACGGGTTTTTTTTATCGAGTTTTGACCGAGGCGCGCGAGGCGTTTGGGAAGCTAGATGGTTCGGTGGACTCCATGGGTGCGCCGATGGGTGCATGGTGTATTCTACACCGTAGACCAACCCAACCCAGCTTATCAAACCGTCCGCACCACACTCGTCCGCGCGTCCCGCATCCTGCGCGCCTCGGACCTCCAGACGCGTCCGCGTCCCGCGCACCCGAACTGTTCGCCCGCTCCTCGCGCACCCGGACTCGCTCGCCCGCTCCTGCCTGTGTACGCCTGCGTGCATGCAGCGGATGCAGCTGCACTAGTGCTGGGGCCCGCTGAACCCCTTCCATGTCCGCTCCAATTTTATCTGCATGCACACGTGTTGTGCGCTGCTATAAGCTATGCAGTATTCTTTTGGTAATTGCTAGTTTTTAGATTTTCCTTTGTACTAGTATTCTGTTAGTAATTTTTCACATTTGCTTCTTAGTTTGTATCAGTACCGTGACTCTAGCCGTGCTAGTATTTTTTAAGTAGTTATCAGTATTTTTTTTCTGTTGCAGCACAATAGTCAATATAATTGAAGCTACTTAATAAAGATATTATATAAAAAATAATATAAAAAGATACTGAAGTAAGAAATACCAGCACCTATTTAAATATACTAGCAATTACTAAAATTAATAAAAATACTAATAATTATTGAATGCTACTTAAATAAACTGGCATCTAATGGAATCATAGTACTAACAAACTACTTAAACATACTTAAAATACCGATAACTACTTAAATATACTAACAACTACTAACAAATACCGAAGAGTACTAGAATACCGAAGAGTACTAATAATGACATCAAAGGAAAAAACGAGTAATTCTAACAAATATTGAATGATTATAATAACAAATACTAAAGCAACATATGAGCATGTACTGAATAAAAAACTCAGTAATACTAAAGAAAAACTAAAAAATATATATCAACACATATTAGATGATATCGACAACTACTGAAGTCGAAGTACTAATAAAAGATACTAATAGAAAAACACTGATAAATACTCATATGTACTGAAAGGTACTAGAAAGTATAGTGACAGTATTGACTACTACTTAAAGATACCTAATATTAAAAACAATTAAAAAGAAAAAATAGACAAATACTCACAACTACTTAATGTTACAAGAATATGGACACATGAGACAATCACACATTGTTGTCTTGTTTATTAATATATCGTTATCGGTATTTGTATTGCGATCCAAATCAGTATGAATGTTGCAATCATATTCAGTATTCATATCGTGATCGTAATCAGTATGAATGCAATAATTCTAATCAGTATTCGTATTGCAACCCCCTAATAATTATGGATGTTGTAATCCTAATTAGTATTTGTATTGTGCCTCCTAATCATTATGGGTGCTGCAACCCTAATTGGTATTCATACAACGCCCCTAAATTAGTATCAAGTTGAACCCTAATCAATATTCATACTGCAATATCTAACCGATGGGTGCTGCAACCCTAAGCAGTATTTATAAGTAAGAAATACTAACACATACTATATGATACAAATAGCTACTTAAACATATTGAGAATCACTAAAGTCATAACACTGATAAAAAAGATACCTAAAAGGAAAATACTAAGAAAATAGAGACAACTACTTAAAAGATACTTACAACTACTAGTTTTAGTTAGTAGCAATAAAAAGTACCTGAAGCAAATATTGGTAAATACTTATAAATACCGATAACTACTAAAGAAAAATATTGATAAATACTTGTTAGTAAAATTAATAAATACTAATAAATACCGAAACATATAAACACTGACATGTTAGATCTACTATTGATAGGTACTTAAAAATACTAAAAATTAATTAATATTGACATACTTTCAATATTTTTAGTTGCATCACTTGTTTTTAAGGAAATAATAGAGTCCAAGTATCAAATATATTAGCTATATGTTTGTCACGATCACTAATATACACACATGCATCTAATGAAAAATGGTGATAAAATACATAGTGCATGCCCTCAATTAACATGGTACTAATTAATACGTATGCATGCAAAGCATACAGGCAGCCATGCGTGGATATGAAATGCATGCATGCGTCTTCGCAGTATGCATGCCGCGCGGGTAGAACGTGGATACGAAAACTGCGGGGGCAGGATATGAGCTGAGTTGAGGCGGAGCATGGAAGACGGGTGGGTTACGAACAACATGAAATGGGCCGAGCCAGCGCACCGTGTAGGAGGCGGACTTGATGCGGGTGCGCGGGGACGGGTCGGCCATGAGAGGTGCGGGGCAGATATGGTTTGATTAGCTAGCTGGTTGCTACACTAGGGTATACTAGTATAATGCCCGTGCTAACGCTACGGTTTAATTTGGTAATGTAAATCAAACAACCAAAAGTCAATTAACAGGTTACTTGAAATTCATGTGACACTTTCTCACGGACAAACATAATTGTCATAAATATAATTGTAATGCTCAATACTGGATATATACAAGAACGTTGAAACCTCAAGTTTTGACTGCACAGAGTAGTGGTCCACATCACCCACAACCAGCATCGCATGCTCCGTGTGCTCTCGCATCTCTAGCTGCAATGTAACCTGTATTTGTACCTTTAGAGATGCAATGGAAATCATGTTGGCTCTATTCTTATTCTCTACATACATGGTATCAAATAGCGCAACTTGATACCTGTCACATCTTTCTTCCGCAACTGCTACTCACCGCTGCTTGACTCTTCCTGCTCATCATCCTCTTTACTGCCGACCTCCTCAGCTATTTTCTGCTGTGAATTACAACAGAGATGTGTAGATTTGTGATCCTCCATCGCAGATCTGTGCTTTGCTCGCTCCCTGGCTCGTCGTCACCTTCTTCGATAGCCCCTGTCTCCTTCCTCATCTCCGACATGTGTGGACAACCGATAGGGTAGAGGTCGAAAGTGACAAGCGGCGACACAACAGATGGTGTCATCATAGTGCTTGTGGCCATCCGGCACCAGCAACAATACTATAGTGCCCATGCTAACATCACGACTTTTATTTTAGAAATGCACATGAAAACAACAAAAGTATGGTGGTACTTCGTCACATAAGCAAAGTACAAAATAATTAAGAGAAATTTTAATTCATTGTATCATTTTTAATATATATTATATAAACTTGTCCTGCACATATGCCAGTCAGAGAATGTGTATTATACAACTAAATTAACAAAAAAAAACAACAAAACATTTAGTCAGCTATAAAACATAAATTCTCAATTCTAGTTACCGCTACCAATCTGCCAATGTTGTTTTCTTGTTTCAAGTGATGTCAGCGTTACAGATTATTGAAAATAGAAAGAAGATGAAGTAAGAACGACAAGCTTTTTAAGGAAAAAAGTACACATCTATATTTAAGGGGACCTTATTCTTTAAACACACTAATAATTAAAGCTGAGTATGTATCATCCTCAAGGCCCTCGCCGTCAACCTCCAGGGCCATGGCCTACTCGCGATGCACGCCTTTGACGCGACCCTTGCGAATGCGAGGGGACGAAGCACCGGCGTCGATGCGCAACCGCCCAAACGTGGCGGCAGTCAGGAACCTTAGCCACGTTGCGAACCAGGAAGCGGCGGCCAAAGTCGCAAGGATATTTTTTTCTTTTTGTGTTAGCTCAAACAAAGAAATGAATGAAAATAAAAAAGGCAAGCCAATCGAACCGTTCCTGTGGATGTGGATGTGGCTGCGGGGCGGGGGCGTGGAGGTGAGACGGGTGAGAAGCCTCGCACAAACTTTTTGTATCGACCATTTGATCTAATCTATATCTTTTCATAGCCCTTGATTTTCTGTGTGTATTTTTTGGGGTGCACAATGGTTGGAGGCTCTCAACGGGGGACGGTTTTTGTTGATGGATATAAAATAATTCAAATTGTTCCATTATAGTGGAGATAAAAAAGGAAACACATATCTTTCTCAGTTCCAGTATCTCCAGTGTTACAAAATATAGTTCTTGCATCCTAAACAGAGTGTGCATGATTTGACAGCTAAAGATGATTAATGAATCATACGATTATCTCCACTCCTGCTACTATAGTTCACTGTTATTGTTGTTCCCTCCGTCCCCCTTCCCCTCTAATTGTGCAAGATGCTCTTGTACTTCTAGCCTAGATTGGCAGTGAAATACGGTTGGAGACATTTATAAATTTTAGATAGCGGACTAGAGGGGGAGTGAATAGTCCTTTTTAAAATTAAACATACCGGCTATCCGAAACAAATGCGGAATTAAAACTATCGGTCTAGCCAAGACTACACCCCTCTACTTATACTCTATGACACCTTACAAAAGATCCTAAACAAAGCAAATAAGGTGTCGGGCTAGTAGAGCTCACCTAAACAATTCTAGAAGCAAGGTCACACAAGACTATGCAACTAGTACTTCAAACACGGGGGAGCTCCTACACAATCTAGTAAGCAAAGCACAAAGCCTAAGCTCACTAACAATGCTCAATAAGAAGGCTACACAAGACAAATTAGAGAGCTCAACTTAGCTACACAAACTAAGCAACTAAACACTAGCACAAGAATAAATATTGCAATACAAAGCTAGTGTAAAGAACAGGCAGTCGGTACTACCGGGCTGCTAGGCCGGTACCACCGACACCGGTACTACCGGGCTGCTAGGCCGGTACTACCGTGCACCTGTAGGAAGCTACGAAATCGAAGTGGATGAGAAGCAATCTCAGATCTAGCAATTACCCCACTTCCCTAGATGATGTAGATGACGATTGTAGCTTTCCCAAGTCTTGCTTCCTTGCCAAAATGTGGATCGAGCCTTTCCAACCTAAGATAGAGTGATGGAGGGAGGAAGAACACGAAGAACACAAGAACAAGCGTAATATGCAAGGAAACAAGAACAATAAGAGCAACAAGAGACGTGGACACAAGATTTTATCCCGAGGTTCACTTGGTTGCCACCAAGCTAGTCTCCGTTGAAGCAAGCCCAAGGTTGCCGCCGATCCTCTTGCTAGTGGTGACACTAAGCCACACTCTCAACGATGGAGTGCTCACCAAGAGCTCTTGCTTTCGATCCGGCCGGACCACTTGACGCTCTTCATGCCTCTTTCCACTAGAGTTGCTCTTCGCGATCTCCCGTAGGGCAAGCACAATGCCCCTCACAAAGCTTCTCCGGAGCCACGCACAATCTTCACGCGGGCTTCACGACGGAGATAAGAACCAAGCCGTCTAGGAGGTGGCAACCTCCAAGAGTAATAAGCACCACCGGCTTGCAACTCGACCACCTAGTGCCAATAGATGCTATCTCTCAAAGCAACGCACTAGCGATCTCTCTCTCACACAATCGGATGAACACTTAAGCATATGTGTGTTAGAGGGCTCTCAAGCACATCCACACAAGCCACTGAGGCTTTGGAGTCCACCAGCAGCCGGTCAAGGCCGGCCACCCCCGCTATATATAGAGGGGGCGAAAGCAACTAGCCGTTCCCCACTTTTTCCTGAGCTCCACGAAGACCACTGCTACTACCGGTGCGCACAACCGGTACTACCGGCCAGCGGGCCGATACTACCGCTCCTAGACCGGTACTTCCGCTTCACACTTCACTGCTCCCGATTGACCAAAAGGCCACAGGGCCAGTACTACCGCCCGCAGGCCGGTACTACCGCCCGGCTTCGAACCTCAGTCCAATGGCTACTTCACCTGAGCGGTACCTCCGGTCCCGGACCGGTACTACCGCTCACAGGGCCGGTACTACCGGTTGACCACTGGTACTTCCGCTCAACTCCTTAGGCGCCCGTTGGAAGAAACTAAGCATGAAACTGGACTTCCGGAGCCCTGATCGGTACTACCGGCCCCCGGACCAGTACTACTGACCCCCGGACCGGTACTACTCACCCCCGGACTGGTACTACCGCCCGTCCCCCGGTAGTCCCGCTACCAGCCGGAGCTCCGCGCTAAAACAACCATAACTCTTCGCTCCGAAATCCGATTTCGATGATCTAGGACATTTTGGAAAGTTTATTCAGAGGGCTACACAACCAACATGAATACACAATCCAAAACACAAAGGATTAGAACAGATTTCCAATCTAAGATCCATCACTTCTCTTTCTCGACAGAAGCTTTCTCCAAAACTTCTCCGAGTTGATCCAATTCAACTCCAACACCTTCTGCTTTGCAAATGTGTCAACAGCATCAAGTGTACACCATCATGTGTATGTGTGTTAGTATTTTCACAATCATTTTCAAAGGATTTTCTCTTGCTCTCATAACGCCACTCGATCCTAGTAACATCGCAAAGTTAGATCGCTCAAGTGGCACTAGATGACCGATATACAAATAAGTTTGCTCCTCTTGATAGTACGGCCATCTATCCTAAACCCGGTCATCAACTTCTCTAATCACCTATTGTCGGTGGTACAAAAAAGGGTACCCCCAATCAACGCAAACACCCGAGCACTCAATCTCCGCCTCGCCCGAGCCCTCCCAGCCAGGGCTCGGGCGAACGATCAATCTCCGTCTCGCCCGAGCCCTCCCAGCCAGGCCTCGGGCGAACGCTCGCTCTCCGTCTCGCCCGAGCCCTCCCAGCCAGGCCTCGGGCGAACGCTCTATCTCCGTCTCGCCCGAGCCCTCCCAGCCAGGCCTCGGCGAACGCTCCATCTCCGTCTCGCCCGAGCCCTCCCAGCCAGGCCTCGGGCGACGAACGCTCTTTCTCCGCCTCGCCCGAGCCTCTGAGCCAGGCTCTTTCGAGCACGATCGCTCTCCGTCTCGCCCGAGCCCTCCAGGCCTCGACGAGCGTGCCCCTACACCTCGAGCCTTAAGCAGGGCCTCGAGCGGTACAGACAGCCATACCAGCCCCTACCACGCATTTAATGCCTCACCTACTCCGATCATGTCCACTGGTGCACAGCACGTACCACAGTAACTCGGTGTAAAGGTCAAGTCTCGTTTCACCACAAGCATGGGCAAAAGGCACCAGTACAGCACTGTTCGGCATACCATGCACTGTAACACCTCGAGGCCGGCTCCGCGCCCCTTGAGCCCCTGCAAACGCCACCTCGAGGCCGGCTCTGTGCCCCTCGAGCCCCCATGGCACCACCTCGAGGCCGGCCCCGCCGCCCCTCGAGCCCTGACAAGCTCTCTCACTCTTGAAGACAGGTACTCCAAGACCTGGAGGGACCCCGCTACGTCCTGTACAAGCCGGAATGGGCGCTGTACGGCTTCCACTCCGCCACGCCTCCATGCCGCGCCCGGGGGTGGAGGCCACGCTTCAAGGACGCCTCTACAGCAACGCCCACGTTGCTACAGCAGCCTCGACAAGACAGAGTTCCTACCCTCCGCCATACCGAGCGCTATACATGTCCATCCTGTGTAAGCCCGTCCATCCTGTAAGCCCTGGCCTCCTCGTGTTCTATAAAAGGGGACGCCAGGGCCCTCACCAAGGGGGGGGAGGGAGAGACGGGGACAAACACGTTAGAGCGCCTTAACACCCATACACTTAAGTCCGGACCCCGGTCCACGCTCACCAAGCTTGTATTCGCCCCTGTACAAGCACTTAGGTGCAAGTAATACAAGAACATCCCCCGCTGGACGTAGGCCTTCTTTGCCCGAACCAGGACAAATCCTTGTGTCCTCTTGCATCACCATCCAGGAAGAGAAGCACGCGATCATATTACTCGTTGGTGTGATACCCCCGGGTACGAAACACCGACAGTTGGCGCGCCAGGTAGGGGTGCGCGTGTCCGAGACATTTTCTCGCTATCTCCTGGATGGCTTCTTTCGACTCCTTCGTTCTCTGCCAGTGCCGTCGTGTGTTCGGGAAACCTGAGTCCCTAGCCGCCGGCAACGGCAACGAGCTGACCCCGCTCTCCACAGAGGGCCCGAGCGGAAGGCGTGTCACACCACCCCGCGCGGGGGCATGACGCGTCGTCTGCACCACCACGCGTCGCCACTTCGCGGGCGGCGCCGTGGTCACCATTGTCGCCAGGCACAGGCGGTGCCGGCGGCGTACGCCCACTTCCCCGCGGCTGGCGCAGAATCCCGAGGGGAAACCTGCCCGGCACGCGGCCGGCGACCTCCAGGGCGCGGGCGCGCTCCCCCAGCAAGTTCGCGTCTGTCACACGTGCGGATCGGCACGTCTGGTATCCCCCCAGGGAGTGCTTCCAGCTCAAGGGAGTGGTGAGCGACGACGACGACGATGACGACGTCAGGCCAACGCTCAACTCGAGCGCCCAACGACGTGGCTACGGCGGGCGGTTCGCGCGTTCAGGCAAGAAGCAAATCCTCGGCCTCGGTTGCACCGCCTCAACACGACGACAGCAGGCGGCGCAACTCGCACAGGTGCGGGAGGCAATCACCAAGACCGAGGAGGAACGACAACGCCTGTTGCAGCTCCAGCAAACTCTGATGCAGGAAACCACCCCAGCCTCGAGGAGCCGGAGCTCGAGGTCGGGCTCGAGATGCCCCCCGACGGACTCGGGGACGGGGCGCCAGCACGCCCGATGTGTGCCTCCCGCGAGCCGGGCAAAACGTGGTGGCGGCCCGCAATGCTGCTCCGCGATCTGCCCGCCGTCTCCAACCCGACACCAGACGCATGCTTGGGGAAGTAAAGAGCCTCCTCGAAACGGCCGCTGTGCAGATAGCCGAGAGCTCGGCCTCGCGCCAGCGCAGGGCAGCCTCGGAGAAGCCAGCAGACGCCCCCGCAGCAAGCACGAGACGTCGGTCCGCCAGCCGGACGCCCCTCAAGCCAGACTAGACCAAAAGCGGGTCGCGGACAGCCGGCAAAACCCTCGAGCCCCCAGGCCCCAGGGTCTTCAGCCGAGCCATCCGCAGCTCGACCTCCCCGACCGCTTTCGACCACCGACCAACGTGGTAAAGTATGACGGGAGGTCGAGCCCAAGCTCTGGCTCTCAGACTTCCGCCTAGCTGCCAACTGAGCGGAGCGAAGGGCCACGACCATGTGATCATACTCCCAACTCCCACTTTACCTCTCGGACACCGCCCGCCGGTGGCTCGAGGGGCTCCCGCCGGATCAGATCCATGACTGGGCCGACCTAGTCAGGGTCTTCGACAGGAATTTCAAGGGGACTTGTGCGCGCCCAGGCAACTCCTGGATCTGCGACGTTGCAGGCAGGCAGCGGACGAAACCCCTCCGCGACTTCCGCTCGGCGGTTCTCGAAGCAGCGCCTCGAGCTCCCTCACATACCCGATGAGGAGGTCATCTCAGCGTTCCTCGCAGGCACGACGTGCCAAAAGCTGGTCCACGAGTTAGGGCGCTACCGTCCCAGACGATCGAAGACTTGATGGATCAGGTCACCAGCTTCGCCTCCGGCAACGAGGCAGTGGGGGCCTTCTTGGCCACTCCGCGGGCCAAGGCGAAGGGCAGAAGGACAAGGCCGACGACGACGAAGAAGTGCGCGTGGGCTCCCGCCGCAGACGAGCTGGATAAGTCGGCAACCCACGCACGACCCGCCCCTCGAGCCGGACTCGGGGCTCGACTCTTCGACGCCCCACATCGGACTGGGCTCGGGGCTCGACGTCCCTTCGACACCGCTCCTCGAGCCGGAGTCGGGAGCTCGACCTTCGACGCCCCACATCGAGCCGGACTCAGGGGCTCGACGTCCTTCGACGCCCCTCCTCGAGCCGGACTCGGGGCTCGACGTCCCTTCGACACCCCTCCTCGAGCCGGACCCGGAGGCTCGACCCTCGACGCCCCTCCTCGAACCGGACTCGGGGGCTCGGTCTTCGACCTTCAGCGCTGCCCCACGAAAACAACCCCGAGCCCGACTCCAGCTCGGAGCTTCGAACAGCTACGTCGTTTTCTATCCCTAAAGCCTCGAGGCTTCGTTCATTTCTCGTATTTTGCGCACAACATCGCATCTTGAATAAATAAAAGTTCATTTCCAAGTTTCTTTATTTCGTTCAAATCAAAGGTAGCCTCGACCTGCCTTGCTCAGGGACGAGCCTCCCTCGGGGCCTGTCAGCGGGCGTCCCCCCTCAGACTCCGGAAAAAGCACGCCTTTCTTTTCAAAAATTCGACCCTCATCTCAATTCGCACCTCGAGCGCACTAGCACGTCTAAGTCCCTAAAATGCCTCGAGCCTCCAAGAGTCGGGGGGCGTCGACGTAGACGACCACCTACGCCCAGGGCTACGGTACCCTACCTACGCCTCACCTCGAGGAACTCGCGACGCATGTCGAAGGAAAACGACTAAGCCGGTAAAAGCTCGAGCTCGCGACGAAGGAGATGATCGAATAAATTTGAAAGAAAACAGCTTCATTAAATAAATAAGTCATACGCGTATGTCTGGCCTCGACGGCCCATAAGTTTTGACACGAATTTTTACAAGGGCTCGACACCCAAACTTGGCACGCAGGCCGCGGTCTGGTACTCCTCCCAGATCTTCTACCGCACGCTCAACCTTGACGTCCGAGCCAGAGGGGAGGGCCCCTACACCGCCGTCCGCATCAGGAGGCAGCATGTCCTCCTCACATACCGGCGCCGTCTCCAGATGGCAAAAAAGGTAACCGAATACCTTTAATGTGCTATCTAACCTTGTCTCAAGCCGGTTGACGGTACACCCAGCGATTCCGCATTCGCTCAACTAACCGGGCCCTCCGCGGCCACCGCTCCGACCTCCTGACCGTCGTCTTGGTGCCACGAACTCCACTCCCGACGAAGGCTTCTTCAGGAAGGTAAAAACGGGCTCCCGGCTAAGTCTCGAAGCAGCGAAGGCTGGCCCCCAAAAGGGTTCGACAAGCCGCTTCGAGCGCCCGAGTCAGGGACACAAGGGGCGCTACTCTCAGCATCCCTCGAGGGCTAAGCCCTCGAGGCCCCTCACGTGTATCCGAGGCAGGGAGCACGACATGCAGTGAAATCCCATCCCCCCCGTAGGGAGACGTAGGGTCACCGGGTCTATCGAACAGGACCCGACATTCACTGCAGACTGTGCACCCATGCTTATGAGATCGCCCCGGGCCACGAGTCGACCCCTATCGAACGGGGCACGAGGTCCCACTTGGATTCCCCCGTTACCAGCTCACCGGGACCCTCGATACTCGCCCGATCCGTTCGTGGTAGTACGAGGCATCCCACCCCGCATCCTTTTCGAAAGGGTTCAGCGGGATGACAAGCCAGGGTAGCCGGCGTACCGGATAGCTAGCCGGACGGTCGGCTCAGCCTGGCACCCCTCGACGAAAGAGGGTTAAATAACTCGAGCAGTTGCGACTGATCTTTTCCTTTGTGTGAGCATGAGATTTTCAGGCTTCGGACGAACGCCCCTCCGAGCCAGGCCTCGGGCAGAGTTTCCCACGGCAAGAAGAAGGCGCGCCCAGCGGGCAGAAGGTTTCCCAGCGACGGAGGTTTCTTCAAAAGGATCCAAAACTCGGGGACTCGACACTCCAACACCACTAACACTCTCGCAAAAGCCCCACGAGGGAGTTCCAACCACTCCCCCGTGGCCTCGGGGGCTACTGTCGGTGGTACAAAAAAGGGTACCCCCAATCAACGCAAACAACCGAGCACTCAATCTCCGCCTCGCCCGAGCCCTGCCAGCCAGGGCTCGGGTGAACGATCAATCTCCGTCTCGCCCGAGCCCTCCCAGCCAGGCCTCAGGCGAACGCTCGCTCTCCGTCTCGCCCGAGCCCTCCCAGCCAGGCCTCGGCGAACACTCACTCTATCTCCGTCTAGCCCGAGCCCTCCCAGCCAGGCCTCGGCGAACGCTCCATCTCCGTCTCGCCCGAGCCCTCCCAGCCAGGCCTCGGGCGAACGCTCTTTCTCCGCCTCGCCCGAGCCCCTCTGAGCCAGGCCTCGGGCGAGCACGATCGCTCTCCGTCTCGCCCGAGCCCTCCAGGCCTCGACGAGCGTGCCCCTACACACCTCGAGCCTTAACGCACGGGCCTCGAGCGGTACACAGACACCATACCAGCCCCATACCACGCATTTAATGCCTTCACCTACTCCGATCATGTCCACTGGTGCACAGCACGTACCACAGTAACTCGGTGTAAAGGTCAAGTCTCGTTTTCACCACAAGCATGGGCAAAAGGGCACCAGTACAGCACTGTTCGGCCATACCATGCACTGTAACACCTCGAGGCCGGCTCCGCGCCCCTTGAGCCCCTGCAAACGCCACCTCGAGGCCGGCTCTGCGCCCCTCGAGCCCCCATGGCACCACCTCGAGGCCGCCCCGCGCCCCTCGAGCCCTGACAAGCTCTCTCACTCTTGGAAGACAGGTACTCCAAGACCTGGAGGGACCCCGCTACGTCCTGTACAAGCCGGAATGGCGCTGTACGGCTTCCACTCCGCCACGCCTCCATGACCGCGCCCGGGGTGGAGGCCACGCTTCAAGGACGCCTCTACACAGCAACGCCCACGTTGGCTACAGCAGCCTCGACAAGACAGAGTTTCCTACCCTCCGCCATACCGAGCGCTATACATGTCCATCCTGTGTAAGCCCGTCCATCCTGTAAGCCCTGACCTCCTCTTGTTCTATAAAAGGGGACGCCAGGGCCCTTCACCAAGGGGGGGGGGGGAGGGAGAGACGGGGACAAACACGTTAGAGCGCCTTACACCCATACACTTAAGTCCGGACCCCGGTCCACGCTCACCAAGCTTGTATTCGCCCCTGTACAAGCACTTAGGTGCAAGTAATACAAGAACATCCCCCGCTGGACGTAGGGCCTTCTTTGCCGGAACCAGGATAAATCCTTGTGTCCTCTTGCATCACCATCCAGGAAGAGAAGCACGCGATCATATTACTCGTTGGTGTGATACCCCCGGGTACGAAACACCGACACCTATGACCGGTGAAATGAAATGTCCTACAAGTATACCTTTGCATTGCGCATTCCATTCCATTTCCTTCGGTGTTGATGCAACACATACACCAACCTCTTCATCAAATGATATGATCCACTTCATATCATCACATGGCTTCCATGGTCCATCGATCTTGACATCACTTGCTCTTCACCATCGCTTTGGTCCTTCGACGCCAAGTCTTGCTTAAGCCTCCCGACACTCGGTACCAACGGCTTCAAAGCCTCCACTTGCCCTTCACCTTCACCTTCGCAACCGGTCCATCAAGCCAAGTATTACCTTGATCTTCACCATCTTAGCCACATGACTCCATGTCATGTTTCATGTGCATTAAGCTCCTTCATCACATGCATGAGCCTTGCAACATCCTCCAAGCTATTTCACCTCTATGGCATATGTTGCTCATACATGATCACCTGTGTAATTCACTTCAAACACATATTAGTCCACCTAAGTTGTCACTCAATTACCAAAACTAAACTAGGACCTTTCAGCGCCTTGGAGGTTGCAAAGCAGGGTAGCACCGACAGGGTGGGTTGTGGAGCGGCGCTAGCAGGGATTGGGTTGAGGCCGCCGGTGCCGACGAGGAAGGGTTGACGGGCGGCGCCGGTGGCCGGTGGTACGGAGCAGGCGAGTGAACGAGCCTGAGGTAACCGATAAGATCGTGCCATCGTGGGTGTGGTGGAGAAGCTGACGAGATGTGATGGTGCTCGGGCCTCAGCAGGAAAAAATAACCAGGCCGAGCCTTGAAGCTGAGAGGACGGGCCTCTGCGAAAATGGAAATGGGCCAGGTCCAAGAGCCCAAGCGGACAGGGGTGCTGCTGCTGATGGGTACTAAATAGTTATTCAGTACCTAGGTACCATATAGTAATACTATGTATATATATATGGGAACTGCTGCTCTAAAGCTGGCTATAGAATATGGTATTCTGTAGCAAGATCCAAACTGTCGTCAAACCAGCAAGTCTGGTCTCGCTCTAGCCCCGCATGGCTCAGCATTGATTTCGGTTTGCTCACTTAATTAACAGCGCATAAATATAGCCACGCTACATGCCTTTCCTAGAATCCGCGTGCATGCATGTTTCCTATAATAAGGCCATGACTTCATAAACTCCAAATCATAATCGCGCAGCTTGAAATCGGACGTGGTTGTCCAAGCCAGCGGAGAAAGGATCTTCAGATGAGTAGTTCCATCGATGCGAGCAGAGATATGATCTCCAGGTAAGCCATTGTAAAATCTGCATGACTTCTTCCAATCCGAAGCTGTAAAATCTGCATGACTCATTCATCATATGGGCTTGGAGTCGATGCCTTTAATTTGGGACAGAACTCAATGGCAGCGCCAAACCCATGCGCACAATCTCATAGTAAGATTATTATTTTTTTTGTGAGGAATCTCATATGGTAAGATTTTGCGCCATATGATTTTAGTATTGTCATGGTAAGATTATTTTGACCAATCAGATTTGCACTGGTTCTTTATTTCATTACAGGATTTCTTCTCGCCGATTTGTATACGTAATGACATAGCAATTCGAATGATGACAAGATATGGATCACTACAGCAAAATCGCTCTTTGCCGAGTGCTGGCAGCACTCGGCAAAGAGCCTTTTGCATTCGGCAAAGGCTTCGCCGAGTGCCGCACTCGGCGAAGGGCACTCGGCGAAGAATTTCACGGCAAAGGGTTGTTTGCCGAGTGCTGACATATTTGGCACTCGGCAAAGAAAAGAATAAAAAAACCCCGAAAAAATAGGGAAAATTTTTTATTTAATTGAAGGAGGGGCCCACTGGGCAGCGCCCACTTGTCGCCCTCGAAATCGCAAGTTATACTATTTTTCACGCAATTTTCTCTCACGCCGACCTCTTGTTCGCGCGGAGCCTTCTCTACCACTGCACTACACACTCATATACGTTCCATCTCCGTTTCGATTACCCATATATTATACTAAACCATGTGTAACTTACTTATTTGAGGCCCCAAACGAATTCAAATCAAAAAATTGTAAACTACAAAGTTTTCTAACTTTTCAAGATCTACAACTTTTATTTTGGTAGTTTTTCCATCCGAGGTCGTTTATAAAATTTGAATTTCAAATTTTACAATTTGAAACGTAGTTTTTCGTTGACAAGATGATTTCCAATCAAAAAGTTGTCAACACCAAAGTTTCACAACTTTTTGAGATCTACAACTTTCATTTTGGTCATTTCTCCATCTGAGGTATTTTGAAAATTTGAATTTTAAAATTTTCAAATTCGACGTAGTTTTGCATAACTAGATGACTTCAAATTAAAAAGTTATCAACTACAAACTTTCATAATTTGTCAACATCTACAAAGTTTATTTTGGTTTTTTTGACTATTTGTGCATCCGACATTGTGGTTCTAATATTATTCATAAACATTATATATCACTCTTGTAGTTTTATAAACTACCGGAGAGATATATAAGATTTATGAACGAATTATATTAAGTTTGTCAAATGAAAAAATCACCAAAACAAAAATTGTTCATCTTGATAAGTTAACCAACTTTGTAGTTAAAAACTTTTTCATTTGGATTAATTTACTGCTTCAAAATGTAATTTAAAAAACTGGCTTTGCCGAGTGTCAATTAAAACACTAGGCAAAAAGCTCTTTGCCGAGTGCCACGTGGCTGGGCACTCGGCAAAGGCACCTCTTTGCCGAGTGCCAGCCACGTGGCACTCGGCAAAGACCCGACCACGCCACGTGGCTGGCACTCGGCAAAGGCACCTCTTTGCCGAGTGCCAGCCACGTGGCACTCGGCAAAGAACCGCCCACGTGGCACAGTTCGGGGCCACATGCTTTGCCTTGTGTTTGCGCTTTGCCGAGTGCCACGTGGCCGGCACTCAGCAAAGAGGCTCTTTGCCCAGTGCCCGAAATTTGGCACTCGGCAAAGCCACAGACACTCGGCAAAGATTGATTTTCCCGTAGTGGATGGACTTGCTTTCACTGTTGGGACCTGCTGGCTGTGTGCAAGTTGGTTTGTTGCTCGAGGGATTAGTAGCTTGCAGCCGTCAATCGTGACTCTCTTGGATCCCGCTCATCTTGTATATCTATTTCTCTCCTTTTTTGGGCGTGAAATTCCTGGTTCCTTGCACATTTGGGCTACTTTGGCACTTTGGCAGCAGTAGGGGTATTAACCCAGGAAAAAAACGGAGGGGGAGGGATTTTTTTGGACATGCTAATCCCCTCTCCACCCGGTGGGGAGATTTCACGTGGGGTGTTATTTCCCTGTGGCTGTTTGGAAGTACGTTGCAGGGGAAGATGGATAATGGGATCAAACAGCTCCAGCACAAACATAGTTGTCAGATAAGCATGTATGGATGGATCAGTCCTTCCTGATGGCTGCTAAATGCTAGCGCTAGCAAATAAACAAGTCACAAAGTACTTTGGAACTGGTGGCTATCAAAGTCACAAAGTCCTTCCTACCGAAATGTCTTAAAAATAAGAAAAATAGAAAAAATTCGGAAAAGAAAATAATAGAAGAAAGTCAATACTATCACTGCACATAGTGATAAAAAATCTCAGGAATAGGTCCGCTTATTACAAATATATATATAGGTATTTCAAACTGAAATCAAGTCTTTGCACAACTACATATAAGCCAGAAATGTTCAACAATCATTACAAAATTTGACCACACTTCTCTTTTCTTCTCTTTCTCATCATCATTTCTTCCACTAAAACCTCTGCAAATAACATAAACAAAAACTGTTAACTCTTGTAATAGATTTGGCTTTTCCCAACAACTTTGTATATGAATGCATCATATAAAAAAGAAGTTTAAAGAATAAAGGTACAACAAGCTAACACATGCAGAGCAATTCAGTTCAGACCAATGAGTAGAGCCTTTCTTTTCTTTTATCATACACAAGCATGAAATGTAATGGAAACTTAGCTATAGGCTACACCTGTCAATTGAGCTTCTTGCAGGGTAATACATGCATGAAGTTAATCATCTCAACAGAATATTTCCGAGACTGTAGCAGGAGCAACTAGAGCAGCGGGAGCAGTTGGAGCAGCTGGAGCAGCCATAGCTGTGGGAGGAGCAGACTGCAAGTGCTCAGTTGATGTGAAGTTTAGATCTCCCGTGGCAACACTACCTATGTAAAAAATAGTGCACAATCATACTTCAAGTATGCAAAAAAAAAACAGTAAAGAGCATAAGTGATAATAGGGGCAGAACTGAGTTGCTTTTTTTAAAAAAACTGAAGAACTGATTTGCTGAGGTAGGAGTAATTTACATACCTGTATACAATGACGTACATCTTCATATAAAGGAAATGGCTTCTTTTGGAACTTGGCCATTTTTGCATTATCCTATTCAATACAACACAGCAGCATAGTTAGTTCCAATTTTTTCCATAGACAACGAGTCATTCCATTTAACTGAAGAACTGTTTTCGTAAAATCTTACATTGATCAACTTTTTCCATTTATCTGGCTCTGCAATGATCATGGCCAATGATCATTCCAACCAACACCACTTTCCTTTCTGGCATCTCTTATTGCCTTCCAGCTGCCCTTTAACTCCTTCTCCTTCTCTTGTAGTTGTTGTTTTGTGAAGCGTGCTAAAGGAAACATTTGGTTGAACTTCTGTGAAATATTTCTCCAACCCTCTCCACTCCATCCATTCTGACCCCTGAACATGGGATGTTGGCATGATCTTTCATAATGTCAACAAGTCCTTTCTCATATCTAAAGTTCCATGTAGCCCTTTCCTTTGACATTGCTGAAGGAAATAATCAGGATATTGCAAAAACACATAACTCATAAATCAGAAACAAATAACTCAGAAATTAAGAGATACAAAAACATTGTATTATTACATAAACACATAGCTCATAAATTAAGAGATACAAAGTCTAATTTAAATTACATTCCAAACCCTACTATCCTAATCCTAAACATTGTAGGCACCCACATTTGATGGGCTATTTGGTCTCGTAGGGTATTTCCATCATTTGATTCCATCTCACATGGGTAGTTATTGTCGCCCTCTGGCATGTTGACATAATCTGATGGGTCGATATTATCAGGTAGGGTGTCTAGCCACTCTTCACTCCCATTCAACCCTCTAATGATGTTGTGAAAGGCAGCAACAGCTGCTGGTATCTTAACTTGACTTTCAATTGGATAATGTGTCCCCACTTTCAGAATTGGAAACCGCTTTTTGAGAACCCCAAAGGCCCTCTCAATGTGATTTCGAAGAATTGCATGCCGATGATTGAACAATTCCTTGTAGTTAGCATATGCATTCCCCCTCTGGCCACGTCTTCTAAACTCGCTGAGATGATACTTACTCCTCGGTAGGGAGCAAGGAATGATGGTTGTGTTTGCATACCCACCGTCTACAAGATAAAATTTCCAGCCGTCACAGTAAAACCCTTGCTAAGAGCAGACCGCAACACTCCTGCATCAGATGCAGAACCTTCCTCCAGATGAGATGAAGTGAACTTCAAGTCGAAGTCACAGGCAAACATCACATTCTGTGATAGTGTCCCTTTCCTATTTCTATAGGGCTGGCCTTGTCTTGTCCCATTGTGATAGGGACATGTGTCCCATCAATAGCACCGATGCAGTTCTGCAGGTAAAAAATTACTAAAGATTTGCATTGTATTTAGATATGATATTAAGGGAAGTGTATTGTATGTATGAAACCAACCTGAAAGAATGGCATAAATCTAGGGTCACTTGTATCTTCACATGGTACGGCTTGGACTTGGAAGTCGGATGCATTTTTGGTTTAATACTGGAAGATATCTAATACCTCATTTATTTTCCTATGGCACACTGTCTCACCGCTATGTTGAAAACATCTTTCGTCACCTATCTTGCTTGCATTATGAGAGAGCATGAACATAAAAGTCCCAGATGCTCCTCAATCTGCATACCACGTGTGTCACTAGCAAGTTCTGGCCCTATAGAAGTTTGCTTACAGTTTCCTAATTTTCCGGCTCCATCCTAATTCTTCTTGCAACCATTCTCATGTCCTTCGAGGATTTGTTAACCTTTTCAGCACCAGGAAGAGAAGAGGTATGTTCAGGTGTTTTCTCTTCTGAAGGACCGAGAAGCTAACCGAAAGCGACCAGAGGGGGGGTGAATGGGAGCTTCAAAATTGTCCTTACGGAAACTAGATGCCACTGTCCCAAAATCGACCCAAGAGCGAACCCTAGAACTTGCTAATGTCCACGACCCTATATGTAGGGTGGATGCTTCCTAGAAGCACAGCGAGACACTAGACAACTCTAGAAGCACGCAAAAGACGGAAATCAATTCCGACACGACGAGCGAACCGCGACGAAACCGTGCGAAACCAGTCGCATCGGACGCTGGCCTGCGTCCGATGCCAGACCACCGGACGCGTCCGATGCAGACTGGGCGGTTCTGGAACCTTACTGTTCCACCATCGGACTCTGTGAACAGTGATCACCCAGCGTCCGATGCAAAGACTCCGGCGCGTCCGATGGACAACGGACGCGTCCGATGCCTAGCGTCCGATGCAAACTAAAAACGCTGAAAACGTGACACGCGTCACCCGGAGCGTCCGATGCTAGGAACCCTAGCGTCCGATGCTCCCGTGATAGCGTCCGATCCCCCGAAAACAGCGCTGTTCTTCACGATTCAACCCGATCTCCCTTCGAATCAATTGGCCCTAGGCCTAGGATTCGATTTGAGGAGTCCAAGTATGTTAGTGAGCTATCTCTAAGAGATCATGGCTCGAACCTAACTCCAAATCGGTGAATCAAGAAATTTCGGGGCATGGAGGCAAGAACGCAATCCAAAATGAAAATCGATCGATCTCCTAGACCGTGAGGTTAGAGTTTAATTCCTTCGGTGGAAAGGAGAGCCTCACGATCTAGAACAACTTGGTTCAAAACGGTTTTGCAAAAGATGAACCGAGCAAAGAGATCAAGCGACGGGAAAATCGTGGAGAAAAAGGATTCCGCGAAGAACACAAGAAGCCGCGAATCACAAGCCACGAACTCGAATTAAGGACGCAAATCAAGCCATCGATCTGTGCTCCAAAGTGAGGATACGGCCTCACTTCCTCAAGTCAACAGTACACAGAGTGGAGTCTCTCTGCGGATCTCAACTAGCTAGAGCAGGGGATGGGAGAGTGGAAACCCTAGGTGCTAGGAAGCAAATGACTGCGCTAACTGAGTTTGAGATAGGGAGGAGGGTGTCTCCCCTAGACTACTTATACTAACCTAGTCTAAGTCTATTTCCTACTCTACCCCTCTCTACTCTAATTACAGAGCGGACCAGCCTAACCCTAAGGCTATTCTAGTCCACCCGCTGGTGGTAGGTAGATCCGACGGCCACGCCCGCACGGTCTTCCGCGTCGCCTCCACGCAACCTTCAGATCGCCGCCACGTGCCGCCACCACTCCGCACCCCCGGTTTTGCGGCCCAAACCGGGAAACCAGCCTTTTCCATCAGCCCCCGGTTTTGAGGCCCAAACCGGGAAACCAGCCTCCAGCCCGAGTTTTGTGGCCCAAACTCGGAAACCCTCAGCGCCCGAGTTTTGAGGCCCAAACTCGGAAACCGGCCCACTCCCAGGTTTTGAGGCTCAACCTGGAAACCGTCGCGCCCAGGTTTTGTGGCTCAACCTGGAAACCCAGCACCCAGGTTTTGAGGCCCAAACCTGGAAACCGTCCACCGTTGGTTTTTTCCCGGGCTCTACCAACAAACCGGCGTCGTAGAGGGGATGCACCGCCTGTGCACCCCTTCCACCGACATGATCGCACTTCTCCGCCTGTCGCTGTCGCAGGCTGCCAGCCACCACAGCTGATCCTCCGGCCTCCAGTCCATCAGTCCAAGTCCACGTCCGCCCTTCACCGTCCGATACATCGGCATGGCACGTCCGCCGCACGGCACGCCCATCCTTCATCGCGCCCGGTCCGTCGGCACGGCAACGTCGCAACTTGACCTTCACCCGCCATCGATCACTGTCTCCGTGCTCGACACCTGCACAACACAAGCCAAAGAACATGCGCATCATCTCCATTGACAATCACTCATCACACAGAGACTCGGCATACACCCATGTATCCGCAATCTCCCCCTTGATGAGTGCATTGTCAAACTCCACAACAAATCATGAATAGAAGAAGAAGGTAGGAAGGAGTGGGAAGAGAAAAACCCAACCAAATGACCCAGAAGCCTTAACAAAAGCCGAAGAAGGTCAAGTGGATGAAGCAAAAACTTGGTCCCCAAAGACATGGGCAACGGCTTGACGCAACCAAGTAAAGCAAAGCTAGCCCTCAAGAAGAGGTAGAACAGGCTCAACACCGCTAGCAGATAGCAATTGAAGATCGGAGGACAACAGAAGCAAAATGCTAGTCCCTCAAGATAGAGGCACAGAGGCTCAACACAACTAGCAAGAAAATCACTCCGAACCAATTGAAAATCAACCCAAACCAAATGGGAAAGCACACCAGACGATACCAATTGAAAGCCAAATGAGAAGGCTTATGAAAGCTCATGAAAAGCTAGGAACGTTTGCTAGTCCCTCAAGACAGAGGCAACGGCTCAACACAACTAGCAAACTCCCCCTCGACAAATGCAAGCAACTAGGACAAATGATTCTCCCCTTAGTTGATCAACACAGGAGCATATGATTTGCATAAATTTCTCCCCCTAGTTGAAAATGCACTTATCAAGGTCAAAAGGTATCGGAAAATCAACTCCCTTCACATAAACTCCCCCTGAACACAAGATCTCCTTCAGAATGCATATGAAGTCAAAATGCAAGTTAGGAGCTTCAAGTATATAGTCAAAAGAGTGCAAAGATGCTCTAATCAGTATAGCTCCAACATCTCAATTAAGCACTCAAATAGCAAAGGCTCAAACTGATCACTTATACGAAATATGAAGCATATGAGCATGTGAGCAGTTTTAAGCCAAAAGGATAGTCACCATCAACATAGCACTAGACATGTATAGAAGGAATCCAAACAAGTGCTAAGCATATATACAAGGTGAACTACCCCTAGCAAAGTTCAATCATCATGCATAGGAATGAAGCATATACTTGTGATTTCAAATTCATATCGGAGTTGCAGCGGTAAAAGAATTCACAAGTTCATTTTTAGCATGTGATTGCGAGAGGTTGAAAGCTTGTCATCGCCTAACTTTTCAACCGTGCGAAGCCTATGCCGAAGCAATCAGAAGCTTAAAGCAACGGTTTCGGTCATACACTACATGGCTCAAGTTTAACTCAAAGTGCAATGAGAAACAGTCTCAATACCATGAGGTGTTGACAAGCAATCCCATCTCGATCTTTTCAATTCAACAATACATGGTTCAGATTTTAAGCAAGTTATGAACAACCAGCAAGTGAATGACTCAGAACTAGAGACATAGCAACCTAGCATATATGAAAAGCAGGAATGGACTCAACACACCCTACACATGCTAGTTGCATATCTCAATGGTGAACATTTTCAGATTTATATACATTAGGCATAATTCACCTTTCCAAAAAAATAGCTCGCTCATAACATGTAACAGTGATCAGAAAGAGCATAAGCTACAAGCATCATCATAAGTATCGGAGCAATACTAACAAGAGCATAATTACATTCTAGTGAATATAGATATGAAGCTCAGAATGTAAATGCGTATGCCCGACACAAAACTGAAGGAAAGAAGATACCAAAAGGAGAGACTCAAGAAACTCAAAAGAAAAGAGCCTCAAAATAAAAGAGTCAGTCTGTACATCTCAAAATGCTTCCCCCATCTAAAAGGGGAAACACACACCAAGCTCACCCCTCAACCTATTAAAGGTTGATTCGTCTAAAGGCTTGGTGAAAATATCAGCCAATTGGTGATGAGTATCGACATGGCGAAGGTCGATATCACCCTTCTCCTGGTGGTCTCGCAAGAAATGAAAGCGCACATCAATGTGTTTGGTTTTCGAGTGAAGCACAGGGTTCTTAGCAACGCTAATGGCACTCGTGCTGTCACAAAGCAAAGGAACTCGAGTAAAGCTCAAACCAAAATCACGCAAAGTGGCCATCATCCAGAGTAACTGGGAACAGCAGCTAGCCGCAGCAACATATTCAGCCTCCGTGGTAGACTGAGCGACACTAGACTGCTTGCGAGAAGACCACGACACAAGAGAAGATCCAATAAACTGGCAAGTCCCTGAAGTAGACTTGCGCTCAATGCGACAACCAGCAAAATCAGCATCAGAAAAGCCACAAAGCGAGAGGGTGGAAGAAGCAGAATACCAAATCCCGAGCTCAGGCGTGAAACGAAGGTACCTGAAGATGCGCTTCACCGCCTGACGGTGAGAAGTGCGTGGCGAAGCCTGAAAGCGCGCGCACAAGCACACGGCGAACTGAATGTCCGGCCGTGTCGCCGTCAGGTAGAGCAGCGACCCAATCATGCTGCGGTACTCCTTCTGGTCCACTGCTTCTCCATCCGTGTCAGCATCCAGGGCAGTCGTCGTCGACATGGGCGTTGGAAGAGGCTTGGCCTCACCCATGTCGAACCGCTTCAGCAAGTCCCTTGTGTACTTGCCCTGGTGCACAAACGTCCCCTCTCGGGATTGCTTAATTTGCAACCCGAGAAAGAAAGTCAGCTCGCCCATCATGCTCATCTCGAACTCCCTGCTCATAGTATCTGCAAACTTGGCAACCAAAGCGTGAGAAGAACCACCGAAAATGATATCATCCACGTAAATTTGGATCAAGAGAGTATCTGTGCCTTGCTTGAGGAGAAAGAGCGTTTTATCTACACATCCCATTTTAAAACCCTTAGCTAGCAAAAAGGTTTTTAATCTCTCATACCAGGCTCTAGGGGCTTGTTTCAAACCATACAAAGCTTTGTGGAGTTTAAAGACATGGTTTGGAAACTTGGGATTTTCAAAACCGGGGGGTTGCTGGACATAGACCTCCTCCTCAATATAGCCGTTTAAGAAGGCACTCTTGACATCCATTTGAAAAAGTTTGAAACACATGGATGCAGCATAAGCCAAGAGTATCCTAATAGCCTCCAAACGAGCTACAGGAGCGAAGGTCTCCTCATAATCTATCCCCTCCTTCTGACTATAACCCTTCGCTACAAGCCGGGCCTTGTTTCTCACAATGTGGCCCTCCTCTCCTTGCTTGTTTTTAAAAACCCATTTTGTCCCAATAGGTTTACAGTCAGGAGGTGGTGGCACTAGAACCCAAACCCGATTTCGCTCAAAGTTCTCTAGCTCCTCATGCATGGCATTGACCCAATCCGGATCCGTCAATGCGTGTCCAACATCTCGGGGCTCAAAGACGCAACGAAAGCAGAATGAGCAAAGTGCGAGATGTGCTGTGACCTGGAGCGAGTAACTCGCTCGTCGATGTCGCCGATCATCTGTTCAGGGGGGTGCTGGCGCTGGATGTGTCGTGGCGCCTCCCGGGAAGAAGTAACCTCCCCCTCAACAGTAGCTGGTTCCACCCCGGGTACAAAAGGTACCGCGCGAGGTGGATCCCACGGCCCCCAGGAAGAAGACGTCTCGGGGCCACGGGTCGTCGTCGAAGCCGCTCCCGGCGGCGCGGCAGGCGGAGGGGGTGCTGGATCATCTATACCTTCAGCACCCTCTTCCTCGTCATCGAAAAGAGGCTCTCCAACCTCGTGATCACCTGCACGCTCAAAACGAGAAGAAGGAGAAACAAGAGTCTCGTCGAAGGTGACATCTGATGTCTCCATGACTCGGTTAGTGTCAAGGTTAAGTACACGATAAGCTCGAGTGTGAGTGCCATAACCCAAAAACACACCGTCAGAAGAACGAGACTCAAACTTGTCTAGGTTGCCCTTTTTCAATATAAAACAGTGGCAACCAAAGACTCTAAAATAACTCACCTTGGGCTGGCGACCAAAACGCAACTCATAAGAGGTCTTCTTCAAAAACACTCTCAGAAAAATGCGATTCGAAATATAGCATGCAGTGTTCATAGCTTCGGCCCAATAGCGCCTAGGAGTCCTATGCTCATCAAGCATCGTCCTGGCCATCTCAACAAGGGTCCGATTCTTCCTCTCTACAACACCATTTTGGGGTGGTGTATAGGGAGAAGAAAACTGATGCTCCAAACCAAGGCATTTACAAAACTTCTCAAAATCCGAATTTTTAAACTCGGAACCATTATCACTTCTAATCGCTCGCATCGAGTTCAAAGGGAACTCGTTCTGAAGACGCAAAATCAGATCGCGAGCGAAGGAGAATGTCTCGGACTTCTCAACTAAAAAGAAGACCCACGAATACCTCGAAAAGTCGTCAACAATAACAAGCACATACCACTTCCCACCAACCGAGCTCACCCGAGCCGGACCAACAAGGTCCATATGCAAAAGCTCTCCGGGGTGCGAGGTCATAACCTTGGTCAAAGGATGGTGGGGAGCAGCAACCATCTTTCCATGCCGGCAAGCATGGCAAACTAGATCCTTCTCCAACGAAAGCTTGGGCAATCCTCGGATTAAGCCAAGTGAGCTAAGTCTTGCAAGCAAGTCAAAACTCAGGTGACCGAGCCTCCTATGCCACTTCCAAAGATCAGAAGAAGAAGGACTAGCCAAAAGACAGCGAGAAGATCCAAACGACTTTGAGAAATTCGCGCGAAAGACATTCCCAAAGGGTGAAATCAGACATACAAGATCACCCTGAGGATCTAAGATCCGGCTAAGGTTCGGTTTGAAACGAATCTCATAGCCTTCACGAAAAAGTTGCGAAACAGAAAGCAAGTTAAAATGCAGGTTAGAAACAAGAGCAACCTCGCGCAACACAAAATGCTCATTAACCCGCACTGCACCAACGGACAATACCTTGCCCTTACCTTTGTCGCCGAAGGTTATGTACTCCTTTCCGGCGACCGGACTATGGCAGGAGAACCATTTGGCATTTCCGGTCATGTGCCTCGAGCAACCGGAATCCACAAGCCAAATGTCCTCCAACCGCTCCTCCTACATCAATAAAAAGACATAGGGTGAACATACGGTCCAACACTGGGGTTAGTAAGATAAGAAGGAAACCAGTGTTGGGCCGGCTGCTCAAAAGAACGGTCAGTGTAAAAACCATCCTGTCTAGGGGGATAGCGATCACCACGCACAGGAAAACGTGGTCCGCTGGGGAAGAAGCGCTCACCGCGAAACTCTACCTGCGGTGGGACAAAGCGCTCAACAAAGCCTCCGCCACGGGGTCCGTTACCTGCAAAAGCAGGACCCCGTCGGGCACGCTCTCTACGAGGTCTACGCCTAGGAGCCTGCTGCTCAACTCTAGCGTCTCTCCTCGGAGCTCTCTCCTGCCTAGGCCTCATAAACTGAGGTGCTCTACCTCTAGGCCTAGTCTCCCTCCTAGGGGCTCTCTCCTGCTGCCTAGGCTGGGTATGCTTCCCTCCAGACCTAGCAGCTCTCCCCTGAGGCTTCGGAGCATGTCCACCACGAGCTGGGTGAAACATGTCCGGGTTCTGCATCTCCCTAGCTCGGCGCGCCTCTCTCCTGCGCCTAAAGCAGAACTCACTCAGGTGACCATCCCGCCCACAAAAGTCACACTGAAACCTCACCGCGCGCAAAGGGGGTTGTTGGTTTGCAGGGATGTGGGTATGGTTCACCTTGCCCTTGCCCTTCTGTGGCAACTCCTCTCGGATGGGTGGCATTGTGTCAAGCTTGTTCTTTAGGTGATTGGGCTTGGGTTGCCATTGTGGATTCTTGGGTGGAGCCTTGGGGGATTCAACTATAACTCCATCCTTGGTGACAGGCTTGGCAGACTCTTTGGGTGGAAGCTTGGTTAGTTTGGGAGTAGTGGTGGAGTTGGGCTTCTCACAGGGGTTCAGACCACTAGACTCTCCAATCTTACCAAAAGCTGAAAGATCAACACTCTGGCCAAGACCTACACCAGGAGCCCCAGCAGCTCGCTTGAATTGGGAGATCATCATCCCGAGCTGAGGCTCACCACAAGACACCCATGACAAGACGGTC
This sequence comes from Coix lacryma-jobi var. lacryma-jobi, assembly GCA_009763385.1. Taxonomy (NCBI): domain Eukaryota; kingdom Viridiplantae; phylum Streptophyta; class Magnoliopsida; order Poales; family Poaceae; genus Coix; species Coix lacryma-jobi. Next base: position 100,565,036 of record CM019826.1, on the reverse strand, counting down.
CGAAGGTATGTGTTTTCCTCCTCGGTACGCACCTTGTCATGCCTCACATTGGCCATCTCCTGCTCCAGGCCCTCACACAAAGCACATCTCTTGACACAAGTGCTATCCGAGCCGGCCTTCTCAAAAGACTCAAGCTTGGCATTCTTCTCTGCCAACTCGGATTGCAAGACAGGACAAGTCTTGCACGCACCCAACAGCTGCGGTCTAGCTCGGAGCTCATCCACCTCATCTACCAGCGCAGCATACTTACTCCTCAGAGTGAGAAGATCCGTCATGTGCGCGGCGCAATTCTCGCACTCCAACTCCTCCGACACAACCACGGTGGACCGAGCGAACTCAAGCTCCTTCACCGTGTCCTCCCACTTCTGCCTAAACTCCTTGCGCTCTCTAGCGGCACGCCTAAGCAACTTGTCTTGACTAAGGAGGGCAGCAGTCAACTTCTCAACCTCGGAGGAAAGCTCGTCGTAGGTGAGAGATACCTGGGAGGTGTCGTCGTCGTCGTCGTTCCGAGGGGTACGCTCCGGCTCGCCGTCGACCTCATCTCCGAGCGCCATGGTACACAGGCCTTCGTCGCCGGCGAAGAAGCACAAGCCGTTGAACGTGTCCTCCAGCTTCTTCTTCTCGGACTCGTCATCACTCGATCGAGCGGAGTCGTCATCCGAGCCGTCGACGTCGCTGAGCGTGGCGAAGAACGCTCGCTGCTCAGCCTGCTGCTTCTCCAAGTACTTCTTCTTGATGTACTCTTTGTTGAAGCCGCCCCGCTTCTTGTGCCTTGGGGGAACGTGCTTCTCCTTGTACTTGGAGTCGCGCCTGTGGCCGTGATCACCCTTCCCAAGATGCTTGTTCTTCTTCTTGGGGCAGTCGGCGATGAAGTGGTCGGGGTCGCCGCACTCGTAGCATCCGGTGCGTCCTCCTCCGCGACGACGGTTCATGCGGTTGTTGTGGAACCGCGAGAACCGGTTGGCAAGCAAAGCCAACTCGTCGTCTCCCAAAGACTCCAGCTGGTCCTCTGTCACAGAGAAGAGAGAAGAAAGCGCAAAGCCAGCTGAGGGGTTAGGGGAAGAGCCGGAAACCAAAGCCATGGACGGGCGAGAAGGATTTTCAAAAGAAGCCCTCGCCATAGCATCAATCTCACTGGACTTGAGCTTACTGAAGAGCTCGTCGCAGGTGAGGGTCTCATAGTTCGGCGATTCGATGATTGCCTGAACCTTGGAGTCCCACACCGAACGGTCAAGAGTGTGCAAAAGCTTCAAAGCACGCTCATGATCGTCAAATGGCAACTGCTCTCTGTTAGCCCTCATCCTGTTGACAATCACCTGAAAGCGAGCGAATAAACTTTCTATGCTCTCGCCAGGTTGATGTCTAAAGTTCTCATACTCTCGCTTGAACGACTCGTAGAGTCGGGTTTTGACTTGAGAGGTGCCCTCATGAAAACGCATGAGAGTGTCCCAGATCTCCCGAGCCGTAGCGAGGTGAGAAACACGATCAAACTCACCCATGCTCAAACAAGAGAAAAGAGCATTACGGGCTCGGCTATTGGCATCGTGCTCATCGACCTGCTGTTGAGTCACACGAGCAGCCAAGACCACGTAATCAGGGGAGTTGCAAATATCCCAGATCGAAGCGCCCAAGCTCTGTAAATAGGCCGACATACGTATCTTCCAATACGCATAGTTCGTCCCATCAAAAAACGGCGGTTTGCCCACGCCGCGATCCATGTCGCCTTCGGTGGATCTGGAACCGGCTAAGGTGAAAGATCCTTAACCCGCTCCGATACCAATTGAAGGACCGAGAAGCTAACCGAAAGCGACCAGAGGGGGGGTGAATGGGAGCTTCAAAATTTCCTTACGGAAACTAGATGCCACTGTCCCAAAATCGACCCCAAGAGCGAACCCTAGAACTTGCTAATGTCCACGACCCTATATGTAGGGTGGATGCTTCCTAGAAGCACAGCGAGACACTAGACAACTCTAGAAAGCCAACGCAAAAGACGGAAATCAATTCCGACAACGAACGAGCGAACCGCGGACGAAACCGTGCGAAACCAGTCGCATCGGACGCTGGCCTGCGTCCGATGCCAGACCACCGGACGCGTCCGATGCAGACTGGGCGGTTCTGGAACCTTACTGTTCCACCATCGGACGCTGTGAACAGTGATCACCCAGCGTCCGATGCAAAGACTCCGGCGCGTCCGATGGACAACGGACGCGTCCGATGCCTAGCGTCCGATGCAAACTAAAACGCTGAAAACGTGACACGCGTCACCGGAGCGTCCGATGCTAGGAACCCTAGCGTCCGATGCTCCCGTGATAGCGTCCGATGCCCCCGAAAACAGCGCTGTTCTTCACGATTCAACCCGATCTCCTTCGAATCAATTGCCCTAGGCCTAGGATTCGATTTGAGGAGTCACAAGGATGTTAGTGAGCTATCTCTAAGAGATCATGGCTCGAACCTAACTCCAAATCGGTGAATCAAGAAATTTCGGGGCATGGAGGCAAGAACGCAATCCAAAATGAAAATCGATCGATCTCCTAGACCGTGAGGTTAGAGTTTAATTCCTTCGGTGGAAAGGAGAGCCTCACGATCTAGAACAACTTGGTTCAAACGGTTTTGCAAAAGATGAACCGAGCAAAGAGATCAAGCGACGGGAAAATCGTGGAGAAAAAGGATTCCGCGAAGAACACAAAGAAGCCGCGAATCACAGCCACGAACTCGAATTAAGGACGCAAATCAAGCCATCGATCTGTGCTCCAAAGTGAGGATACGGCCTCACTTCCTCAAGTCAACAGTACACAGAGTGGAGTCTCTCTGCGGATCTCAACTAGCTAGAGCAGGGGATGGGAGAGTGGAAACCCTAGGTGCTAGGAAGCAAATGACTGCGCTAACTGAGTTTGAGATAGGGAGGAGGGTGTCTCCCCTAGACTACTTATACTAACCTAGTCTAAGTCTATTTCCTACTCTACCCCTCTCTACTCTAATTACAGAGCGGACCAGCCTAACCCTAAGGCTATTCTAGTCCACCCGCTGGTGGTAGGTAGATCCGACGGCCACGCCCGCACGGTCTTCCGCGTCGCCTCCACGCAACCTTCAGATCGCCGCCACGTGCCGCCACCACTCTGCACCCCCGGTTTTGCGGCCCAAACCGGGAAACCAGCCTTTTCCATCAGCCCCCGGTTTTGAGGCCCAAACCGGGAAACCAGCCTCCAGCCCGAGTTTTGTGGCCCAAACTCGGAAACCCTCAGCGCCCGAGTTTTGAGGCCCAAACTCGGAAACCGGCCCACTCCCAGGTTTTGAGGCTCAACCTGGAAACCGTCGCGCCCAGGTTTTGTGGCTCAACCTGGAAACCCAGCACCCAGGTTTTGAGGCCCAAACCTGGAAACCGTCCACCGTTGGTTTTTCCCGGGCTCTACCAACAAACCGGCGTCGTAGAGGGGATGCACCGCCTGTGCACCCCTTCCACCGACATGATCGCACTTCTCCGCCTGTCGCTGTCGCAGGCTGCCAGCCACCACAGCTGATCCTCCGGCCTCCAGTCCATCAGTCCAAGTCCACGTCCGCCCTTCACCGTCCGATACATCGGCATGGCACGTCCGCCGCACGGCACGCCCATCCTTCATCGCGCCCGGTCCGTCGGCACGGCACGTCGCAACTTGACCTTCACCCGCCATCGATCACTGTCTCCGTGCTCGACACCTGCACAACACAAGCCAAAGAACATGTGCATCATCTCCATTGACAATCACTCATCACACAGAGACTCGGCATACACCCATGTATCCGCATCTTCTTCGAGAAAGGGCATAACAGCAGGGAGAATAAGAAATAATAGCTCCTCATCTTCTTCTTCTTCTTCCAACAAAAAGTTTCTAGTAAGCTCCTCCCAAGAAGCCATCTAGTGTAACATAGATGAAATTATATTATTACATATATTTATATTATATATATATAATATGTATAAGCAACCAGTGCAGGGTGGATTCCATTTATCTAAGCAACCAGTGTAAGCAACCAGGGTGGTAAGCAAAGTGAAGAGGTATGCATGTTTCAGGCTTTGCTAGAAAATGAACAGACTTAAATATTATCTAAGCAACCAGTGTGTTCTTTATAAAGTCATTGGATACTGATATATTTTTTTATCGATCGTGGAAGAGACTAACAATCTGAAGTTAAACAATCTGAACATCTGATTCCATTTTCTTTTCTTTGTTCTGTTAAAGTGAAGAGCACATGTTGCATTACACAAATTGTGAGAACCAAACTAGATATGTTATACAGAAAACGTAGATTAATCATACTGCACAGTAAACATAACACCTAAGCATTTTTGTTGTAGCAAAATCCCCCGAATGAAACAAATGAACTACGTAGTAGTATATAGTCTGAAAATAGGATACACATAACTGACAAAAACAAAATCCTGAGCTGCGGTGCTGAATTGTGAAAAAACATTATTTGACAACTGTTGAATTATCCGCAACTATTAGCCGATGAAAGTATAGAAAGTCCACTAACCTAAGATGTCAACAGTTAGCGAAATATCTTCAGCGGCAATGTTGCAGCTAGTAGAATTCAGACGACCCTGCAGCAGACGGCGATTAAAAAACCAAGTGTAAAAAACATAGCTCTCTTTTTGAAGTTGCAAAAATAAAACTATGTTACTGCAGAATGGTAAAGGAATCTTTTTTTTATTTCTACAAGAATGCACATAGTCCATGTCAGGTCAATTTAACAGATGCACACACAAAATTTCAGAATCCACAAGAAACAGTTTGACAAAAGAAGAAGGGGAGAAACCTTCGCATGAGTAGACAGATCCTAGCAGAGGGCAAGAGGTGGTGTCGTGCAGCCGACGACGTCAATGCTTCTCACAGGTAGCGATACGAAGTCCTGGCTAGCAGATCGGCAGCTCCGAGATCTACCAAAATCAATGGAGATGTGGGTCAAACCCTAGCGGATCAAGAAACTGCTGCAACGAAGGAGATGAGATGCACTGACCTTCGATACGGATGGCAATGGCGTTGAAGATGGCGACGACGGACGAGGAGCGAGGCGGCAGTGGTGGATCAGCGACGGACGACCGTGGAGGATCTGCCAAGCGACCCCCCGCGTCGCACGCACGAGGGAGATCGAGCGACAGCGTGGTGGTGGGATGCCGAGGCGGCGGCGGATGGAGGCTAGGGTGGCGGCGGCGGACGGAGGCTAGGGTGGCGGCGACCGAATGCCGGGGAGGCGGCGGCGGCCTCGTGACCCTCCCGCGAGCCGCGAGTCGCGAGCGGAGGAAGCTGTGCGAGTCGGGGGAAACCCTCCCGGCCTCCTGACTCGTGGATTCCTACCGCGTGGAAAACAAAGGGATGTGGGCTGCGATCCTCGCGTTGCTGGGCTGCCAAAGAGCAAAAAGAATTGGCCCGGGGGAGACTGGCACGGGGTTTATCGGCCCAGGGAAAATTGGGGGATCCCTCCGGGATCCTGGGCTCCCAAAGTAGCCCAGGATGAAGCGCTGGATGTTGTGGCCGGCCCAAACGCGGCCTGCAATCCAATTGTTGATGATATATGCCACCACCATCAGCAGACAGCTAAGCTACGATCGAATGCATGAACCTCGCTCGCTCGAACAAGAAGAATGGGTTACCGACCGTCGAGGATTTGGAATATCTTGTCCGCCACGTCCTTGAATGGCGGCGCCGCCTCGATGTCGATGGCCTCGACGTCGGCGAACCGCCTGGAGACGACGGAGAGGTCGCCCGGGCGGATGAGGGTTTCGTAGCAGGCCACCTCCACCAGCTTCCTGTGGCACACCAGGATGGCGCCGAACTCCAGCAGCCACCACCGCCCCGGCCCCGCGCACGACTGCGACGGAGCCGCCGTCTCAACGTCGAAGAAGACGATCTCTCTCATCGTCATATCGTTTAGCAAGAGCAACCCACTGCTTCGATCTCTGCTTCCCTTGTTTAATTGTTTTCCTCTAGCTAGCTAGGAATGCCAATGGACGAAGAAGAAGAAGAAGAAGAGGAAGAAACTAATAATAACTACGCAGGATGTCGATGCTCTGCCAAAACCGATGCTGTACGTATATATTTTTTTCTCCTGCCAAAGCATTACTATTTGCTTAATTTGATGGATTGCATAACACTACATTAGAGCCTCAGAACAGGAACAGTTTATAGTAAATTGTTTACCTCATTTGTGGTGATGCTGTTGTCGTAACTACTAAGATCCTTCCGTTCGAATTTGAATTTGTACCTGATTCGGCTTTTAGTATTAAAATTTCCAAATTGTGGTAACTCCCACTCCTAATGACGACCATTTCACGGTTAATTTGTGTTGCCTTTATAGTAATTCCTCAGAACACCGTATGTGAATGGTATTACGAGAATTCTGCTGATATAGACATATAGTAAGTGCTTATGGTAAATTGCACGAAATATTACGTGCCCAGCTGTAGTAGGTGTTTACGGCCAATTTACCTTTGCACGGAATATTTGGATATTTAATTAGGGCCCGTTTGGCTCCCTGGAAATGAATCAGTTTCCTTGAATCAGATTCTAGGAATTGAATTGTCTAGAATTGAATCAGCTGGAAACTGATTCATTTCCATTATTCTTGTTTGGGTGCAAACATAATTGAATTCCTAGAATTAAAATCAAAATGTTGTTTGGCCAACTTGTATTAAGAGGTAGGGCTACCATGGACTCAAACTTGCGAGCATCAGAGGTGAGGATATCATACAAGTCGAGCTCAGTGTCAGAATCAAGTCCTTCAAATTCTTGTAGTGCTGTAAGTACTTCAGCTGAAGAGGGAGGCTTTGGTGGTGCATCTTCCTTGATCACTGCAGCGAACATATCCAACTTCTCAGACCACATTGAATTGAATGAGTCATCTGACCTTTGCCTCTTCAAACCTCCTGGGGTCATTGGTTCTTCTTTAGCCATCTCTTTGGAGCTCTCAGATGCTGTACGAGCCGCCTCTCCATTGGCATGATCCTTGCAATAAACTAGACTAATAGACTCCCAATATTTGATGACTTTGTTCCTGTAGTTTTTAGCTTCCTTGTTTTTCTACAGAGATAGTTATAGTTAAACATCTATCACTTTATATACTATCAGTTCGGAATGAGAGAAATGGGTAAAAAAAAAATTCTTTTCAAAGTAACCATATATATGCTAGGCACAACAGTCCATAAATTAAAACTCATACAGACCACTGTTATAATGCTACTAGCTAAAAGAAGCTAAACCACTTGAAACATCACAGTTCCCTTACCTCTGATGTTACAAAAGTTACAGTATATGTAATTTAGCAAAAGTTACAGTAACCATCACTTTATGTAATTTTGTCTGCCCAGTGTTCCTTTTAATTCTTCTTTCAGTGTCCTAGATCACAGTTTATATTGAGGTATGATCACAATTCACTTGAAACAATGAAAGTTGAGAACAAAAGTTACAGTGTTAAAAGAACTAGAGTTGAAGGTAGGCTGATATAAATATATTTCAGGCTATACATGGTAATGAACTAGAAGATAATATCTGGATTTCATCTCCATAATCTATCCTAGCACTAAACTATACATATATAGGATTCTCAGAGACAGTAAAGATAAAAAAAGACAGATTCTTAGAGGAGAATTTGACATACCTCAATATAAGATTCCCATGCAGTTTCACTATCAATTGAAAGCTTATTCTTCTCCCAATCCCAGCCAAACCCACTTGAAGATAGCATGCCATTGACAATATTGTAGTGCTTATCGAATGTCTTGCTCCGGGACTCGATGTTGCTCTTTGTGATGTTGACTCCACATTTCTCTCGAACATTATTAATTGCAGCTGTGTACACATGTGACTTCCATCCATTTTGACACCTGTCGCCTTTATTGTAGTACTCAACAAGAGTGTCCAACAACACTTTATCCATGTCATCGTCCCATGGAACGTAAGCCCTTGATGATTTCTTACCCTTGTCTACATCCTGGAGCAAAAAGAAGTTATAATGGTCAATATACACATATAAAAAATGAATATGCAAACATTTAAATATGCAACAAGACAATATAGTTATCATACATTTGACCACGCCTTGCTTGATAATCAACAAACATATCATTAGCTTTGGTGTCTCTAAAACTATTCCACTGATTGGTTGATTGGACATGTGTAATCAGATTTTGCTCTACTTGAGATTCAACAGGAGCAACAACAATCACATTATCAACTTGATTGATAAGCAATTCATCCATATCTCTTTGCTTATCCAGTAGAAAATTATGTAATATGCAACAAGCATTTATGATTCTAATCTGCAAGAGGTTAGTAGTATAAGTTAGTCAAATTATTAGTTGATAAAAATCTGAGCTGCTTCTCAATATAGGATTACATTTTATACCTGGTTTTCAAGTCAAAATATGAGTTTTTTCTCAATATAGCCCACCTCATCTTCAATAGCCCAAACGTTCTTTCTATCATGTTTCGAGCCTTTGCATGGAGCAAGTTGAAAAGCTCTCTTGCGTTAGATGGATTGTATCCTTGGGAAGCCCACTCCTTTAAGTGATACCGTGTGGATCGATATGGGGCAAGGAATCCAGGACCATTTGTGTACCCAGCATCTACTAGATAGTATTTACCACTTGGGATAGTAAATGCATCATCTCGAGACATCGCATCCCGCAAAACCCGAGAATCTGAAGCTGATCCTTCCCATCCCGCTAAGACATAAAGAAACCTCATATGTCGATCACAAACCCCTAAAACATTGGTTGTAATCTGTTGCTTCCTATTTCTATACCTACCTTGGTCAACTAGTGGCACAAATACATCAATATGTGTGCCATCTAGTGCACCAAGGCAATCATCAAACCATTTCCATTTGGGATCTTCAAGTTGAACAACTGCAGGATCGGGAAGCTTGATAAACTCATGGCTTAAAGAGAGCACTCCTTGAAGCACTTCATTAAAGTGTCGACTTATTGGCTCAAGAGACCACCCATAAGTGCTACGAATTAGCCTCATTTTCATCCCATGGGCTACTATGAGCAAAAAGATTGCCACCTTTTCTTCAACTGACATGTTTAGGGTATCCTGCAGACCACATCTCTCCCTTAAGATGACACAAAGGTCAGCAAAAGAGGCTTTTGTTAGGCGCAAACTGTCATAACAATAGGTGTTTGAGCCCTGGTACAAATTTCTTAACATCTGTTTTCTCTCCTGAACCCTTCTCTCTAGAACCTCATCGGCATCTACTAGGTGTCTAGGTCTTCTTCGATGATACCTCTTTGCAATCAAGGCCATAACTGAAACTACCATTGCAATAACAACTCTCTTTCTCTTTCTCCTCCTCCTTTCCTCCTCACTTATATTGTTAGAGACCAATTGTGTGTAATGATCTGCCATCTAAAACATGTATGCAATAAGTTTACATGTCAGTTAGACATGCTAGCTGATCCACATCAACATATATTTTACAATAAATATATCGTATATATAGCAGTTTGAATTTCATTAGTTTAGGGTGGCAAATTGATGTGATTTTTACAGATCACCCGTGAAGACTTTATTCAGCCCAACCACATCCCTGAACGCAAGCTGCTGCTTGCCTGAATCTGCTACTCCTCTCATAGCTTGCCATTTTACTCCTAGTAGTGATTTCGCGTTCCCCCAATCAGAGTACAGAGTAGGATGCTTCTGAATCACTAATCACATCACTAATATACGCCTCATACAACGCACATCCAGCCTGTCCAGTCAGATGAACTGACGGATCCAAGCTCATGTATATGCCTAGCTCAATGACCGTTCACCCGGCTGCGCCACGGCTGGAGCCTGGAGCACCACGTACGTGGTGGGTACGACCCGACGCCCCTGGCCTGATGCTAATGGGATCGGAGCCAACACTGCGCTGCCACAGATCTACCAGAAGAGGGAGGGGGGAGGACGACGAGTCATACCTAGGTGGATGATGAAGCCTTAGCTGGTGAGGTTTCGTGCCACGAGCAACAACGCCAGCAGCAGGCACAGATCCGGATTGGAGAGGACGGCGGCGTGGAGAAGCCTCAGATCAGGATTGGAGAGGACGGCGGCGCGGAGAAGCTTCAGATCTGGATCCAAATGATGCTCTGGTGGCGGTGAGGCACAGCGACCTAAAGAAACTACGCCATGGCCGCGGTGCGATGGAGTTTGGGAGGTAGCGCCGCCGGGATGGAGTCGAGGAGGGCGGCGTCGGGATGGAGTCGGGGGAAGGGAAGGGAAGCGATGGGAGAGGATTCTGAGGGTTTCCGTCTGCAGGGCTCTGAATCGGGAGCAGGCCACAATTTTAGAGATCGGAAATGGGCTGAAATACACAATTCGATTCTAGGGAGAGCCAAACAGGCCACATTATGGAAATTGATTCAATTTGGACCAATTCAGGGAAAACAAACAGGCCCAGCAAATACTGTACGCATATAGTAAGTGCACAGAATTGTGCTAATAATATATCCTACTTATCATCTCCAAATATTCAAATTACTGTGATTATTAGTCCAATAATGAAATTTCGTCGCTATGGTTCTACATACAATCTTGGTGACCAATTCTAGTAAATTTGACCCCTAATTATCGTCTTATATTATCCGACAATTTCAATTATCGTAACTACTAACTACTGTAGTCCATAATAAGAAAAATTATGCAAAGTCCATAGTAAAATTGACTCGCAACTATCGTAACTACACTGAGTTGCCATACAACCTTGACTAGCAATTATAGTAACTTCATTAAAAATAGTAATTGTGTATTCAAATTAACGTATCAAAATATTTTATTTAACGTAATTTGTTCACCTTGCATGCACGTGACAATACTTATCCCTGCTCTCGTATCGTGTGCACATCTACATATATCCTTGGTCCACAAGCATGGCATCTGCTAATCCGGCACCAAATTTAATCTAAATTTCTAAAATAAACATGGACTAATCAACGTGGCCTAATCAATCTAAACTAATTATAGGATTGGACTTTAATTAACTTCCTACAAATATTCTAATTTGTAACCATATGATTCAGAAAGGCATATATATTCTAGTAAATAGATTATTGTAACAATATTAGATAAAAAGTGTTGTTGACACCATTGTGGTAACACGACAACACTTTTTGTGGTAATTTCAATATGGTAACTAGATGACACAATCATGGTAATTTCAATCAATTTGGTAAATGACTTATGTTTCCTCAATTTCGATGACTGTATGAGATGACGAGAACTCATTGATATAATTTTGGTAAATTTAGCTATGGTAACTGGATAGTGTATTTTGGTAAATCGAGTTACTATAATTTTGGTGATGCCTTATTGTGGTAAATTCAAATAATTAAACGTTTGGTGTGCATTGAGCACCATTTTACCTTCACGTCATTGTGGACCGTGTTAACATGGATGATGCTATTTTATAGGAAATAGCCTCTGAAAAAATTGCTAACAAACACATACATGTTTCACTACTATAGGAAATTAAATATTATCGTAAAACAAACCAGCTGTATTAGCAAGAAATAGTACATGTTTCCCATATAGACATGTAACCACATTAATACTGTATAATAACATTATATGTCTATATACTAGCATTTTAATACGTGTCATCTCAGATTCAGGTATTTACCGTCGTGCATGTGAGGCATGATAACTGAGGTGTGACTGTGTGAGAGGACAGCCCTAGTTACTGTTGACGTTCACTAATGCTCATAATTAACCATCAACTATTGCATAAAATGACACTAAATGAATTACAAAACATAGTTGTAAGGTTTGAATCTCACAAGTTCCACGAGTTTTGGTGCTCTCACTTATTTTATAGGACATCCATGTTTTTACCATATAAAAGTATCTCAAGTGATGAAACAGAGCACACCATTGCGAAGACCTCGTCGAGACGATCGAAACAGACATATCATTTGCTATATTTGGAGTCCCGGAGCGAGAGTCCTCGATGGATACGACTTGGAAGATTCTAGAACATTCCAGAACATTCCAGAAGACACGAGAAGGCGACCCAAGGAAGGCGGGGCCCACCTGTCATAGAAGGTGACCGACCGGTCTCCTCCATGGACCGGCCGGTCTGGTGTAGGGCCCAAACTCGCACCCCTTCGCGTGACGCACTCCAACCGACCTCTCCAACACGTTTTGGCCCATTTAAGCCCATGTGCATATGGCGAAGGATTTAGTCCCACATCGCTTGTCCAAGGAGGAGGGGAGGCCAGGAGCCCCTATATAATAAACCCCAGACCCCCCTTCTCCATCATCAATCACATATCATCAGATATCATCAGATCTCAAGTCATTAGAAGAGGAGGAGGATCAATCAGAAACCCTAATTTCCTTAGAGCCACATCAATTTAGGCATAGCTAGATAGAATTAGAATTAGAAGAGGCAAGCTTCGCTTGGATTCTGGATCTAGTCGTGAGAAGGCTCGGTAAACCCAAGATCTTCTCTCTTGTATCAACATTATGGATCTAATTATGTTTCTAGTTCATAATTGTTCTTCTAGATCTTCATTGATCTTCATTGTTCATGTTCTAGTTCATCTTCTAGTTCTAGTTCATCGTCTAGTTCATCTTCTAGTTCATACTCTAGTTCATCTATGTGTTCTAGTTCATCATACTGTTCATCATTGTGTGCTAATTCATCTTCTAGTTCAAAATAGTTTAGATATAATTGATATGACTAAGACATTAATTACTATATTCTTAATTATACTGCTTGTAGTATGCTTGGATTATATATTTGGCATAGATAGATTATTATCATGTTTATACTCATGTTCGTATAGCGCTCATCTTAATGATCATTGGGTGGGTGATAGATGCTGTGTAGGCGATGTGCCTGTACACTATTTATCTGCGAATGCGTCCTATGTTCCGGATAGAGTGGTAGATCGCGAGTGTGACATTCCTGTTGAGTCCTTTGTATTCCACCTCCCGAATGTAGTGTTCAGTATGGCTCAGTTAACTCATGGTTTAGGGGTTACTCTGTTTGGCACCTTTACTATGGAGTTGCCTCTTGAATATGAATATGGGATAACCTAGCCAATGATTGCCAAATATAATTGCACTAATCAATGTATATTATGACTTATAATTAGAATAACTTAGGAATACTTCTTTATAATGTCTTTTCTAATCCGCATGCCTTGTCTAAGTTGAAATGCTCTAAGGACTATCATAGATTGATCTTTAATCATTTATAGTGTACCTCATTATTGTGATTGATCCATGTTTAGGATAAAGGAGTGTGTTCTTGCTTTGTTCTCAATTCTCCTATCACATGTGTAGAGTAGCTCTTGTCCTTTTTTATCTCACTTCATTCCTAGTGCTAAATATAAATAACGATACTTGGAACATCTCTGGGTAAAATGCTGCTGCAACGGGTGTATTTATCTGTGCGCTTGTGGGTAAATATTTATCTTTAGAGTCAGTGCTATGATATAATCACATTGCTAGTTTCATGTTGGGGATGACAACTTGACGTTAAGTGATGCTAGTAGTGTCCCGTACACTTCTTAGTGCCTTCACTAGGTTATTGTTTATGAAGTCTATCTTAGAGTGATTCCATTAAGGAGTGTCAACAAGCATTTTTGGCGCCGTTGCCGGGGAATGAATGAGTAATTAAGGATGGTAGCTAGAATACATTTTCAACATCTAGGCGAACTCTTACACATGTGATAATTGAGATATATTATTCACCATTTATCCAAACAGGCCCACCCTGGCTTTTGTATAGTTTTTGATCTTATGCAGGGTGAGGTGTATGACTGGTTTTGAACTTCCGACAAACTACGTTGCGGGTCCAGAGCTTTGCTCAAGCCTCAAGATCCATTCAACCACTTTGTTAGGAACCAACCAGATAAGGTATAGACAATTGTTGTCACTTTGACTTTCCGACAAACTCCCACAAGGATCGAAGAAGGTCAACGTTACAAGTTTTCGAGCACGTGATGAGTGACGACACCAGACGTTGTACCACTCACAATTCCATTGTGAGTCATGGTAAGTTTAATCGAGGTGAGTCAGTCTTGCTCATGGACTTTAAATTGATGAGTAGTTATCTTATTAAATCCTTTGCATATCATCATACATTCACTCCATTTAGTTTATGTTCTCTCATAAATGTTTAATTTTTATCACTTGCATCCACTCATGCTATGTGCATCTAAAAAGAAAATATATATATATATATACTACTCACCTTGATCACACTCTTTCATCTCCATTAAAGTGAATCTCTGTAGTGCTTTCATGCCACTGTTATTTACTATAGTATGCTTAAGGTTTGGAGTATGTTCATACAACTTTTAAATTAAGCATGGTGCTTAGTCTAGGAGTGTTGATCTTACTTTCAAAGGCTTTTTAAATTAAGCATGGTGCTTAGGTTAAAATGCTTTCCTAGGTTAAATTAGACATGGCGTCTAGTTTGATTTTTGAACCAAGAGTATGCTCTAGTAGATATCGGTTATTTTGTTGGACTAACCCCTATAGAAATCTCTCAATATCAAAATGGGGAAGTCAAGAGATGAACTCACACTGGGATGAAGCAAGGCATAGGACGTGCTCCAACAACTTCACACAAAAGACATAGCTCATTCATCACTGAACTGTAAGTATCAAAGAATATTCACTTTGTCTTTTGCTATAAGCTACCTTTGCCTTGAGCCATGAAACAATACAGCCACCAAGTTGTCTATGAACTATGATGAATCATGTCTATGCTAAAACAATTCCAAATCCATCTACCCATTAGCATAGATAAGGATTATAAATTTAACAGTGGACAACCTGTATTTCAAACTTTAAATATTCCCTCGGGTATGTGTCCATTAAAGAAAGGTCTTGCTCAAACGAACCTAAAACTGTGAGCCCTTGCCGAGAGGTCAATCGATAGTTATCTTATGACTTTTTAAATTTAGAATCTTGTCTTAATTTACAAAAATTAAAAAATATATATATATGTTCTTAGGACTAGTTCCCTTCGGGTATTCTTGTCACTAACCACTGCAGGGTGAACACTGTCCGAGAACATGGGAGTTGCAAATACAACACGAGGGATGCTTCAACATTCACACTTGCCTTTGTCTAAGTGTGGGGAGGAAGGCTAGCTCTTCCAAAAATTCTACAACCATGCTCATCCTCCCAATCAAGAAGCTGTCAACATCCCAACACACTGGTTTGCAATCTCTCTACTCACTGTTACTTTGTCTCTTTAAGTTTGAATGATTTCACAAATTCCATGCTTGAAAATCAAACATAAGATACAAAAATTAATCCTTTAGAGAAGAAGTAGTGGAGAACGATGAAGGAAAATAAAATATGGGATACAAGTTCTATGCTAATTAAAATGCCAAGATTAACTTCTCTATAGCATAGAAAGTGACTTTAGCTCTATGACAACACTACCCTTGTCATTACTTGTATATCCCTTTGGGTATGTATTGTCCACTAATGCTTTCAGGAATAAAATAATAAGTGGAGCAATAAGTCCAAACATAATTCATGAGGAGAGAGAAAAAGGATAGCTTAGAGGTTGAGGAAGATAAAGTGCAACACATGAGACAAGATGTTCAGGAACAAGCTCAAGATGCAAGGAGAAGCTTCAAACAAAAGGAAGGGGTCATGATAGATCATCTATCCATCATCACATGGCGCCACTGCGTTTCAATGATGAAGGTAATATTTTAAGGTAAGTGATCATTCTCTACAAAATCTTTCCGTTGGTCTTGCCCTGCACTTAAATAAAAAAATCAAAATCAAAATGTTTGAGTTACAACTTTAAATGTTTAATCTAAAAAACTCAACATGCTTTGTTCTTTGAGTATCACTCTTTTAATCACTTAGTCTTGAACAACTCAACCCTCGTTGTCAAATTCATGCCCACTCTTCTGATTTCATCACCCATGTTTTAAGAATGAAACAATGCACAAAATACTAATCTTATCATATTAAATGTGCCTAAGGTTAGAGTAGAGTAAATGAAGTTTTGGTTCTATTGGTGTTTTCTCACCAGCAGAACTTATGCACTTGATCTCTGCCTTAGTTTTGCGAGTAGGACACACTGTACAAAGAATGGTCTCCCAAAGTTTCACGAATTCCAGAGGATGTTGCTAGCTTACAGTATTAATGCTTCACTTTAAAATGTTAGTTTGACATTTACCTCCTATTTTCTTGATACATATGTGATAAAATAATTATTGCACCATCATTGACTCACATACATAAATGGAAATTCAAAACTCTGTTGCTTTGTGCTTGAAAGAAATAAATCAAGACTCTAAAATAATTAAGGTGTAGTTTTTCACTAACCCTTAATCCATTCCACGAGCTTTGTTGTTTGTCTGAGTTTCAACAGAAGATAGGAATTCCACTATGATGCCGACGAAGTCTTCGTCCACTCAAGAGCCAATCATCAATGGTTATAGCTCAAGAGAAGTGATGAACATCTACGCTGTCAAGGATTCAAAGTAAATAATCATGCCAACACCCATTAAAGAATATGAAGAGCAGTGAACCAAAGGAGACAAGTCCACCAGCCACTTGAAGAAGAAAGAGAGTTCTACTGAAGTACAACTAAGGTCTTCACCACGAGGATCTGCTGACGCACCCAAGGAAGAATAAAGAGCGTGCAAGAAGTCTTGTTCGATAGACTATAAACATCGAATCCTCGCCGGAAGGTAACTCGGTAGTTATCCATATGTCTTTAGCAATAAATTAAGTACTGCATAATCATATCATTTTACTTCTAGTTGCATATTTACTTTTTAGCAAATTATATCTGCATTAAAAAAAGAAAATAAAAATATGAAAAACTTTAAGCCCCATGAGAACAGTTTAGTGGTGTGTTAAAACCCATAAATGTATTCTCTGTGGAGACATAAAAAATAATACATCTACATATTAATTTCTGCATTGCATTAGAAAAGGAAACAAAAATATTGCATTTGTTACACTACATCATAAACCTTGAAGCCCCATGTGAATAATTCTATGGTGTGTAAAAACCCACAGGAATGTTCACCGTGGTGGCATGAAAAATATAATAATAATAATATAATAATACTAAAAAGAAATATGCATACATTCATCCTGTTGCATTTTTCTTGCATCATAAAAATATATATATATATATATTAAAATATAAAAACATTGAGAAAGAGATGTTACTGAAATTCTAGACAACTAAGGCTTGAGTGGCCAACCGCTAATGCTTAATCTGTTCCACAAGTTTTGTTGTCTATTTGAGTTTCACAGGATCTGAAAGGCCAAGAAAAACTGACGAACAAGTGAATGCTCCATCCACTGTTGGAGCACTGTCTCAACAAACATCAACATCAATCAAAGCTCTAATAAAGGAAGGACATATCAACTGCCAGTCTGCTACATTACAAAGTGACTACGTCAACATTCAGTTTGGGGGAAGGCACCCCTATGTATCCACGTAAGTATCTTTATCCTCTTAAGTTTTTCATTTTATAAATAAATTCAAAACACTAAAAATATGTGAGCACATGAAGGCTCACCCTTAAAAATAAAAAAACAAAAATATGTGGGCACATGAAGGCTCACCATTAATTAAAAAAAAGAGAGACAAAAATATGTGGGCACATGAAGACTCACCATTAAATCTAAAAAGAGACACTATAGAGAACTGCTGAATTTCTGCTTAGTGGAAAGGAAGAACATAAATGATCTTAAGAGCTTTAGACAACAAGATAAAGGGAAAGAATATTTATCACTAACACTTAATCAAGTTCCACTAGTTGTGTTGTCTATTTTTAAGTTCAGCAGGAAATAAAGAAGAGAGGGACTTAAGCCACTGCTCATGGTCTACTCATCTTCTGGGGAAAAGATCACATCAAGATCCAGCTTGGGGCCCTCAGTTATCACGATAAGTATCCTACCACGACTATTTTTATTTACTATTAGTTCATTTTAGCTAGATCCAGGTCAATATATATAAAAACCCATAAAAAGATGAATAACTATTATAAAACCAAATAAATATAATATATAATGAATAAATGCCTAAGTTGATATGAACTTAATTTGCTCATGATGAAAATGATGAATAGTTGCTCTGCCGTAATCCCTCTTAAGTACCTACTGTTCAAACTTAAATTTTCTTGAGTTTTAGACAAAGTTGTTCTGAATAAACTCTGAACCTGAACCTTGTGGATAAAAGCTGCGAAGCACAAGAAGCAGCGACAACATACTCGGCTTGTGTAGTAGACTGGGCTACGTTGGACTATTTACGAGAAGACCACGAAACCAAAGAAGAGCCAAGAAACTGACACGTCCCAGAAGTAGACTTATGCTCAAGCCGACAGCTGGCAAAATCCGCATCGGAATAACCACAAAGCGAAAGGGTCGATGAAGAAGAGTACCAAAGTCCGAACTCAGGAGTGTATCGGAGGTACCTCATGATGTGCTTGACCGCTTGCTTGTGGGAAGTCCGAGGGGACGCCTGGAAACGAGCACACAGACACATAGAAAACTGTATATCCAGCCTCGTCGCCGTCAGGTACAGAAGCGAGCCGATCATGCTCTTGTACTCCTTCTGGTCAACCGGCTCTCCGTCCTGGTCCGCGTCCATCGCAGCAGTCATCGCCATGGGCGTCGTAAGAGGCTTGGCCTCGCCCATGTTGAACTTCTTCAGGATATCCTTCGTGTATTTGCCTTGATGCACGAACGTCCGATCTCGGGTTTGCTTGATTTGCAACCCGAGGAAGAAGGTCAACTCACCCATCATACTCATCTCAAACTCCCTGCTCATAGTATCTGCAAACTTGGCAACAAGTGCGTGAGAGGAGCCACCAAAGATGATATCATCCACGTAAATCTGGACTAAGAGGGTATCGTTGCCTTGCTTGAGGAGAAACAAAGTTCTATCGACCCGTCCCATTTTAAAACCCTTGGAGAGTAAAAAGGTTTTCAAACGATCATACCATGCTCTCAGGGCTTGTTTCAAACCATACAAAGCTTTTGAAAGTTTATAAACATGGTTTGGAAACTTGGGATCCTCAAAACCAGGGGGTTGCCTAACATAAACCTCTTCCTCTATATACCCATTCAAGAAGGCACTCTTGACATCCATCTGGTAAAGCTTAAAACCCTTCGAAGCAGCAAAGGCTAGAAGGATTCTAATGGCTTCTAAACGGGCTACAGGGGCAAAGGTTTCCTCATAGTCTATCCCCTCTTTCTGGCAGAAGCCCTGGGCTACTAGTCTAGCCTTGTTCCTCACTACCATCCCATCCTCACCCTCTTTGTATTTGAAAACCCATTTGGTACCTATAGGGTGGCATTCTGGTGGAGGTGGAACTAGGGTCTGAACTTGGTTTCGTTCAAAGTTTTCTAGCTCCTCATGCATGACATTGACCCAGTTAGGATCAGAAAGTGTGTGTCCAACATCTTTGGGCTCAAAAGAAGCAACAAATGCAGAATGAGCAAAGTGAGAGATTTCATATGCTCGCGACTGCGTGACTCGCTGGTCGATACCGCCGATCATCTGACGCGGAGGGTGAACTTGCTGAACGCTCCGGGGCGCTTGCCTCGCTGAAGTCGCCTCCCCCTCACCAAATGCTGTCGCTCCCTCAGTTGCAGCGGGTGCTCGCTGGAGAGGTGGCTCTAGAGGACCCCAAGAAGAAGACGTCGTGGGATCGGGTCCTTGAGCTGAAGTAGTCGTCGCAGGGTCGACGGGGGCAGCCAGTGGAGTTGGCTCGGGATCACCCCAGTCGGCATTCTCCTGCTCCTCCTCCACAAAGATGGTCTCTCCCAGCTCCTGTTCTCCTGCAACATCAAAAGCAGAAGAAACACAAGGCATAGTCTCGTCGAATGTGACCTCGCAGGTCTCCACTATCCAGTTAGTTTCAAGTTTAAGAACTCGATAAGCGCGCGAATGCGAAGCATAACCAAGAAACATGCCATCAACAGAGCGAGATTCAAATTTGTCCAAATTGCCTTGCTTTAGGATAAAACACTTACACCCAAACACCTGAAAATGAGACACCTTGGGTACTCGTCCAAAACGCAACTCATAAGATGTTTTCTTCATGAAAGCCCGAAGAAAGATGCGATTTGAAACATGGCAAGCAGTGTTTATCGCCTTGGCCCAAAAACGCCTAGGAGTCCTACGCTCATCGAGCATCGTCCTGGCCATCTCAACAAGGGTCCGGTTCTTGCGCTCAACAACACCGTTCTGCTGGGGGGCATGAGAAGAAAACTGATGCTCGATTCCATTAGAAGAACAGAAAGAAGCAAACTGAGAGTTATCAAACTCAGTACCATTATCACTACGAATAGCTCTAATAGTATCAGGGGGAAACTCAGTTTTCAACTTCAGAATCAAAAGGAAAAACTTCATCCTTACCCTCCATAAAGAACACCCAAGAGTACCTCGAAAAATCATCAACGATCACTAGAACGTACCACTTCCCACCCGCTGAGCAAACCCGAGCTGGACCAACTGTGTCCATGTGTAAAAGCTCGTCGGGTCGCTTTGTCATCACCTGATTAACAGGTGGGTGAGAAGCAGCAACCATCTTCCCGTGACGACAAGGATGGCAAACAAGGTCCTTCTGAAACTTAAGCTTAGGCAATCCTTGGATTAGGCCAAGTGAGCTAAGTCTTGCAAGCAAGTCAAAACTCAAGTGACCAAGCCTCCTATGCCACTTCCACAAATCAGAAGAAGGACCAGCCATCAAACATCTAGCAGAGCCGAAAGAACAAGAAAAATCGGCTCTGAAAACACGGCCAAAAGGGACGATCCAACAAATAAGATCTCCCCGAGGGTCTAAAACACGACTCAAACCCTTCTTAAAGCGCACTTCATAATCATCCTCAAGAAGTTGCGAAACAGAAAGCAAATTGTAATGCAAGTTAGAAACCAAAGCAACATCCTTGAGAACAAAGTTCTCATTGAGCCGAATAGCTCCATGAGAAACAACCTTACCTCTACTATTATCCCCGAAAGTGATGTACTCCTTGTGCATCATGGGGCTAAGGCTGGAGAACCAGTCCTTCTTTCCGGTCAAGTGGCACGAACATCCGGAATCCATAAGCCACATGTTCTCCAACCGAAGTTCCTGCATCAATAGAAGGGCAGGAAGTGAGCATATGGCACAACACTAGGGTTAGTATACTGAGAAGGATACCAGTGCTGTGTCATAGGCCCAGAAAAAGTGTTAGTAGAAACACCAAACTGTCCTCGTCCCATGGGTGAATAGCGATCACCACCAACCTGAAAGGCTGGTCTGCTATGGAACGAAAAACCTCCAAACTGACCTACTTGTCCCATCTGAGCAAAGCGATCACCACCATACTGAAAAGGTGGTCCGCTATGGGACTGAGCAGCAAAGCCACTTACACTCGGCTCACGATCGTATTGAGGACGACCGGAACCGCGATGGGCACGATCACCACCCCGTGGTCTAACTGCCTGGGGCCAAGCTACCTGAGGAGGTGCACCTCCAGGCCTAGCGCCCTACCTCTGAACTCCCCGACCTTGCACACCATGGAGAGGGTGGTGCCTGACCTAGTTGTTCAGCTCCAACTCCTTCCTAGCGTCTCTCTTCCTCCGAAAGCAAAACTCAGCTAGGTGACCCTCACGGTGATAGTACTCGCACTCGAACCTCACCACTCTCTTGGGTTGTTGGTTCCTATGGTTGCGAGGGTTGTTCACTCTGGCTTGCGGATACATGGGTGTATGCCGAGTCTCTGAGTGATGAGTGATTGTCAACTGGGATAATGCGCATGTTCTTTGGCTTGTGTTGTGCAGGTGTCGAGCACGAATAGAGTGATCAAAGGCAAGGTGAAGGTCAAGTAGAGACGTGCCGTGCCGATGGACCGAGAGTGGCGAAGGGCGGACGTGAGGCTTGGACTGAGGGACCGGTGGCCCGAGGATCAGCTGTGGTGGCTGGCAGCCTGGGACTGCGACGAGTGAAGACTTGCGGGCACGGTGTTGCTTGGGTCGTAGACCTGGGGACACGTGTCGGTGGACGGGCTGCACAGGCGGTGCATCCCCTCTATGGCTCAGTTTGGTGGTTGAGCCACAGAAAAACCACCGAGTGGACGGTTTCCAGGTTTGGGCCTCAAAACCTGGGCGCTGATGGTTTCCGAGTTTGGGCCACAAAACTCGGGCTGAGGACGGTTTCCAGGTTTGGGCCTCAAAACCTGGGTGCTGCAGGTTTCTGAGTTTGGGCCACAAAACTCAGGAGATGGACGGCTGGTTTCCCGGTTTGGGCCTCAAAACCGGGGGTTGGTCGTGAAGGCTGGTTTCCCAGTTTGGGCCACAAAACCAGGGGCGAAGTCCGAGAAAAGGACGAGCGGAGCGGTGGCGGCACGTGGCGGCAATCGGTGAGGTTGCGTCGAGGCAACGCTACCAGTTGTGCGGGCGTGGCCGTCGGATCACCAGTATCTTTGAGTTGGTCCAGAATAACCCTAGGGTTTAGCTGGTTCGCTCTGTAATTAGAGAGGGGTAGAGTAGGAATTAGAATTAGGATAAGTAGAGGGAGACACCCTCCTCCCATTCTATCTCAGTCATTTGCTATTTTTCCTTCTAGTTTTTCCTGCTCTCCCCATCCTCTGCTGTAGCGAACTGAGATCCACAGAGAAGAGAACAATACCTCTGTGCCCGTGAGATTTTGAGGAAGTGAGACCGTAATCTCACTATTGTAGCGTGTGGTAGCCACACGGTTGCAAATTCGTGGTTGTGATTCGTGTTTTGTTCGTGTTCTTCGCGGGTTGCTTTTCTCCACGTTTTTCCCGTTGATCGATCTCTTTACTCAGTGCATCTTTTGCACATCCGTTTGAACAGAGATGTTCTAGATCGTGAGACACTTCTTTCCACCGAAGGAATTCTCCTCTAACCTCACGAGCTAGTAGATCGGTCGATTTTCGTTTCGGATCAAGTTTTTCTCCCTTCCCCCGAATTTCTTCGATTCATCGATTTGGAGATAGGTTCGAGCCATGATCTCTTAGAGATAGCTCACTATCTTCCTTGTGACTCATCTCTCCAAGTTTGAACCCTAGAGGTTTCATTTTGGGAGAGTTTGTGTCGAATCGGTGGACGAACAGCTGATTTTCGGGGTGACCGGACTCTAGCGTCGGGCAGATCGGACGCTAGGGTTGAGAGTCCGGTCGTTGAACACACTCTGTGTTTTATTCGTGACTAGACCAGATGCTTTGTTCGTTACTGACCGGACGCACTAAACACACTGTTCATCCGCCTGTATTCTTGCGACCGGACGCTTGAGACTTGACCGGACGCACAGGGATAGTGAGTCCGGTCACAAACAGTAAGGGTCCAGAAGTGATTTTCTTTGACCGGACGCGTCCGGTGGTCTTTGACCGGACGCGTCCGGTGGTCTGTGACCGGACGCAGGCAGAGTCCGGTCGAGTCTGTCCTGCGCGTTTTCGTCCGCAGTTTGTTCATCCGACTTACAATTTGAGATCCGCTTGTTGCGTTGGATTCCTGACTTCGTGCTCTACAGAAATCAGGCTTCTCGCTTTACAAAATAGCCTGAATCCCCCTCGCGTTGCTCGGGGGAGGTTGAGGTTACCCAAAGTTCATCCTGTCACTAGTTGACCTGCGTGAACTTGGGCGAGGGAATTTTTGTGGTGTCCCGCTGTGTTCCTAGGGAACATCCACCCATTCTCTTGGGTCGTGGACATCACGCGCATCGGTTTTGCTCTTGGGGTTGATTTTCAGGACAGAGGTTTAAAGTTTCTGAAAAGAAATTTAAAGCTCCCATTCACCCCCCCTCTGGTCGCTTTCTGGTAGCACTTTCGGTCCTTCATGGCTGGCTGCTTGCCCTTCGGAAGGGGATCACTAGAGACGTCAGGAAGGGTGTCAAGTGTGTTCCTAAGATGGTTAGGTTTGGGAACCCACACTTGCTTGCGAGGTGGAGCATTGGGAGGTTCATCAAGGATGCCATCCTTGGTGATAGGCTTGGGAGGCTCAGGTGGGGTGATCTTGGTAAGCTTAGGGATAACAGATGGCTTCTCACTAGGGCTCACTCCACTAAACTCACCGATCTTGCCAAAGCTACTAGCGCCCTTCCCACCTGAAGCAAAGCCTACTCCCGAACAATCAGTTCCCCTCTTGAACTGACTGATCATCATGCCCAACTGCGGCTCACTGCATGACACCCAACTCAGGATGGACTGGAGGTATGTGTTTTCCTCCCCGGTTTGCATCCTGTCATGCCGACAGTTGGCAATCTCAAGCTCCAACCCCACGCATCGCTCACATGGAGCGGACAAGGTGCTAACTGAGCTGGCCTTCAAGGCTTCAGCAAGCTTGGCATTAACTCCTGCCAACTCAGTTCGCAAGCTAGGCCAAAGCTTGCACGCACCCAGCAAAGAAGACCTCGCCTTCACTTCCTCCAGCTCCTTCAGGGAGGCACACTCACGACACTCACCCACCAAGTCTAGCCTACTCTTCAGCTCATCATACACCTCGATCAAAGAGGCATACTTGGTTTGAAGGGTGGAGAAGTTTTCCATGTGTGTGGTGCACTCATCGCACTCCTCCTCATCAGTCACCCTCACTTCGGACTTAGCAAACTCAAGCTCCTTAAGCGCCTCTTTCATTTTGGCCTTAAACTCACCGCGCTCTTGGAGAACCTGCGTGAGTCTCTTCTCCAAAGCGAGGACTAACTCTGCAAAACTATCGCGCTCATCAGTGAGACGATTGACAATGGAAGAGTTTGATACCTCGGAGGCATTGTCGTCGTCGTCGTTGCTGTTGGCGTCATCGGCGTCCTTTGCCTGGCACTTGGAGTCCTCTTCGTCCAGGGCCAAGGTGCACAAGCCCTTGGAGGAGTTGCCGAAGAAGCAGAGTCCGTTGAAGCGATCTTCCGTCTTGTGCTCGGACCCGTCGTCGCTAGAGTCGCTGTCGGAGGACTTGTCGGTGTCGCCCTTGCCGGCGAAGAGCACACGCTGACCGACGTCGAAAGCCCTCTCCAAGCCCTCTCGGCTGAAACTGTCCTTGTTCTTCTTCTTCTCGGTCTTGTACTCTGGCTTACCCTTGCGCCTGAAGTTGCGAGTCTTGCCAGAAGATTTCTTGTTCTTGGGACAGTTCGCCATGAAGTGGTCTAGATCACCATACTTGTAGTAGCCCTCGCCTGCGCCACCACGCCGGCGATTCAGGCGGTTGTTCTGAAACCGCGAGAACCGGGTGATGACGAGGGCGAGCTCGTCGTCTCCAAACGCCTCCATCTGCTCCTCCGTGACTGTAAGCAAAGAAGACAAAGAAAACAGAGGAGGTGAAGCGTCAGCAGAGAAAGTCGATCCACCCATGCCTGAGACCAAAGCCATGGAATGTGAAGATGGGTTCTTCAGCTTGGCCTGAGTCAGGTGATCGATCTCGGTGGACTTGAGCTTGCTGAACAGCTCATCCATGGTGAGGGTGTCGTAAGCAGGAGACTCAATGATGGTCGACACCTTCGCCTCCCATACCCTCCGATCCAGGGCGTATAGCAACTTGAGAGCCCTCTCATGATCGTCATAGGGTAGGTTGGCCCGATTGGCACGCATCTTGTTCACAATCGTTTGAAAATGAGCGAACATGGCGTCAATCGTCTCTCCCTCCAACTGAACAAAGTTCTCGTACTCTCGCTTGTAGGTCTCGAAGAGTCTGGTCTTGACCTGAGCGGTCCCCTCGTGATAGCTCTGAAGCTTCACCCAGATCTCTCGTGCCGTCTCAAGCTCAGAGACACGCTTGAACTCAGGAAGGGAGATGCTAGCCAAAAGAGCATTACGAGCCTTGGAGTTGGCCTCGTGCTGGTCAATCTGGATCTGACCCACACGAGCCGCAAGGACTACGTACTCAGCATTCTCACATATCTCCCAGACAGAAGATCCGATGCTGTTGAGATAAGCACGCATCCGAATCTTCCAATAGGGATAGTTCATCCCATCGAAATAGGGAGCCTTGCCGTTCCCTCGATCCATGTCACCCTTAGGATCCAAAACCGATTAAGGTAGTGTAGATCCCTTAACCTACTCCGATACCAATTGAAGGACCAGATTGGCGACCAGAGGGGGGTGAATGGGAGCCTCAAATTCAACTTGTGAATAGAGTGGCCCTTGTCCCAGAAAATCACCCCAAAAGCAAAAGACTCGAGACGACCGGAGAGTTCACGACCTACAAGTAGGTGGATACCCTAGGAGATGTCCTAGTGGTACAGCGGAACCCCCGGAGAAACACCAAAGCCAACTGCCAAAGCCTCATAGCAAAACTGCACAAACAGCAGAATCGCGGACTGTCCGGGGTCAGGGTCCCGGGCTGTCCGCCGTTTAAGCCCGGACTGTCCGCGACTGAGAGCCAGACTGTCCGCCGGCCAAAACGCAGAAACCAAACTATGCTGTAAGTCTGCTGGACAGGTCCCGGACTGTCCGCGGGTTTGTACCGCGGGCTGTCCACCGTTCACTCGATAGTGAACAGTCAGGGGACTGCGCCTGACTGACCTGGCTGAGACCCGATCCCCGGACTGTCCGCCGCTGGGGGCGCGGACTGTCCACGGATGAACAGAGAGCAAAAAAACGCTCGGGACAAAAGGCAAAATCAATTGCAACTTCACCAAATCAAAAGGGACTTCGATCAAATTCCTCACAAGTGTTCCTCTATGTATTGGGGTGCTAATCCTAAGAAATCATCGCACCAAACCAAGCCAATCAATAAAAATCCGAGGATCACCGAAAAGGGGGAAAGAATGAAGAACGAACGCAAAATCAACCCGATCTATGGATTCGTGAGGTTAGGAGAGAATTCCTTTGGTAGAAAGAAGGGGCTCACGACCAAGAACAAATTGATTCAAGTGGAATCGAAAATCATCTCACGAAGAGGGAGAACGAGGCAAATCTCTGGGAGATGAAAAACCAAAACGTGAAGAACACAGAACACAAGACACGATTCGATTCAATTTCAGCCGAAATTCCTCCACACGAGGAGACAACAAGAATACGGTCTCGTTTCCTCAAAAGATCCAAATACACAGAGGTATGATTCTCGTCTCTGCGGATCGCTTGCAGCGAGGTATGATTAGAACCTAAGCGGGGGCTAGAGAGAGAGTGCTCAGGAACAAATGACTGCAAGGATAGAGAGAGAGGAGGGGTGCCTCTCTTATTTATAGCCTAGAACAATAATCCCCTTCTACTCCTAGATACAAGAGCGAAGCGGCCAACCCTAGGGGTATCCCAGTCCAACTCTGCTTGTTGACGATCCGACGGCCACGCGCCCATCTCATCCTTAGCTTCGCCTCGACGCAAGCCTCAGGATGCCGCCACGTGCCGCCCTTATCGACCGCCGCACCTACCTCGTGGATAGCTTCGCTGCCGCGCCAGCCTCTCCACGCCGCCACGCGTCGACCGTCCTTTTTGTGGACCTCCCCCCGGTTTTGAGGCCAAAACTGGGAAACCTGGGCCTTCCCCCGGTTTTGAGGCTAAAACCGGGAAACCTGTCCTTCTGCTGAGTTTTGTGGCCCAAACTCAGAAACCCGTGCGCCTAGGTTTTGAGGCCCAAACCTGGAAACCGTCCACGCCGAGTTTTGAGGCCCAAACTCGGAAACCGGCCACCCCGAGTTTTGTGGCCCAAACTCGAAAACCGTCGAGGGTAGTTTTTTGAGGCTCAACTACCAAACCCGTGCTGTAGACGGGATGTGGTTCGCACACCCTGAGTTCCAACACCGATGCCGGAGCATGTCCAGCCTCCACGCCGGGCACAGTGCATTCGCCATCCTTCTCGGCCTCCTGCCAAGTGTCACGACGCCATCACCTTCCTCCCGACTCGGCCGATACACCGCACATCCCCATGTCCTCTTGCTTGTCAATGCCATGTGCCAGCTACCACAGCTGGTCCTCAGGTCTCCTGGTCCATCGGTCCAAGCTCCACGTCCGCCCTTCACCGCTCCCGGTCCGTCGGCACGGCATGTCCCTACTTGACCTTCACCTCACCTTCGACCACTGCCCGAGCTCCGCACCTGCACATCAACACAGCCAAGAGACATGTTGCCCGTTGATCGATCACTCATCACTCAGGAAGGGAACCACAAGGGCACATATCAACCTTGTGTTCTCACAGTGCAATCTCATTTGATTCATTTTGGTTTCATGGATGATTACACGGTGTGGACTCATCACGGTGAGAGATTCGATCCGAGTGTCGGGGCGGCATCAGGAGTAAGCTCAGCGTCGACGACGACGGTGAACCAAGATCCTGGAGCGCACGTCTCATCAGCAACAGTAGCGCCTGCCTTCAGTGACAGTAGTGCTCGTGACCACATCGCTGTGGAGGATGTACTCCAGGATATGACAGATGATGGTGGTGGAGATGTTGTGGACGCTACGGTGCAGGACCATGCAGATCTGCAGCTGTTTTAGGATTTACTCAACCACATCGACGAAGACGGCGTCGTGTATGGCTCCCTGAAGTGGCTGGAAAATTTCAGAGAGATGAAGCAGGCGTCACTTGATCCTTTATATAAGGATGGCAAGGAATGTCCGAAGGATTGCACGGTGCTCCGTTTCAACCTCCACATGTTGATGATGAAGGCTCGACATGGGTTGTCAGACACTAGCTTTGATGAGCTGTTAGTTTACCTTGCTAAAACATTCCTGACGAGTAACAAGATTCCAACAAATACGTATCGGGCGAAGAAGCTTATCCAGCCAGTGGCGATAAAGCTTAGAAAGTTCGATGCCTGCCCTAACCACTGCATCCTCTATCGGGGCACAAAGTATGAGAATTTGATGAGTTGTCCGCACTGTGGCGCCAGTCGCTACAAGAGAAATGCTGGATGTCGCGTGGATGCAGACGACGATGAGGCCTTGCGAGGTGGTTAGAGGAAGAAGAAGAAGGGTGTCAAGAAGAGCAGTGTTGCAGCCAATCGCATCTCGTCTCATCAGCAGTACGAGGAAGAAGAGGGTTACAC
The DNA here is from genome assembly GCA_009763385.1 of Coix lacryma-jobi var. lacryma-jobi. Taxonomy (NCBI): domain Eukaryota; kingdom Viridiplantae; phylum Streptophyta; class Magnoliopsida; order Poales; family Poaceae; genus Coix; species Coix lacryma-jobi. The sequence continues at coordinate 100,536,088 of CM019826.1, read as the reverse complement.
GTTGAGGAGAAGTCCGACACTGTCAGTGTGGTACATGCCAGTGATCGACCGCCTCCGTGCGCTATTTGGGAACCCAGAGGACGTGAAGCTCATGTCCTGGCATGCATCAGTTGACCGCTTGAAGGACGATGGCATGCTGCGGCACCCCTCCGATGGCCAGTAGTGGAAGGATTTCGACAAGGCCTACCCGCAATTTAGCAAAGATCCCAGGAACATTCGGTTTGCACTGAGCACCGATGGGATGAATCCGTTCGGCGAGCTGAGCAGCTCCCACAGCACCTGGCCGGTCGTACTGACCATCTACAACCTACCTCCCCATCTGTGTCAGAGGCGCAGGTATCTTCTGTTGACCATGCTTATCTCAGGACCGAAGCAGCCCGTCAATGATATCGATGTTTTCCTTGAGCCGGTAATGGAGGAAATGAAGGAGCTATTTGATGTTGGGGTCGAGATGGTGGATGCGTCCCTCAAGGAGAAGTTCACCCTAAAAGCCATCATCTTTGTCACCATCACCGACTACCCCGACCTCTTCTCACTGTCGGGGCAGATCAAAGGGAAGACCGGCTGCGTAATGTGCATCGACGAGACATGCTACACTTACCTCAAGGGATCGAACAAGATGGTCTACATGAGGCACAAGCGGTTCCTTCCGATAAGGCACAAATATAGAAGAAGTGTCATGAATCAATTGTTCGATGATCAGGGCGAGCCACAGGGTGAACCACCGGCGCAGACTAGTTGGGGGCCAAAGGTGTATGAGATGGTGAAGGATATTGATCAGATCGAGTTTATGAAGAAGAAGAAGCCACCAGAGGAGGGGACAAAACAAACGAGGAAGCGAAAGCGAGACACGACGGAGGAAGCATCGCAGGTCCCCTCTGTTCCTTTCAAGAAGAGGTTGATTTTCTTCGAGTACCTGTCATATTGGAAGACACTGAAAACACCCCATGCCATCGACTGTATGCATCTCGAGAAGAACGTCTTTGATAGCACGACCGGTGTCCTGCTGGACATCCCGGGAAAGACGAAGGATGGTCTGAAGTCACGGACGGATCTTCTCAACCAGGGCATCAGGCAGGACCTTCACCCTAGGTCACCTCATAATTGTAAAGTCGATCTTCTAGGTGTGGCCTACAACCTAAGGCATGGCGAGAAGACTGCTATGCTCAAGCTTCTTAGGGGTATCAAGGTGCCGACCGGTTTCTCTTCCAACATCAAGAGCCTCGTCTCCTTGAAAGACCTCACATTGACCGGCTACAACGCACATGATTGCCACATCATGCTGACAGTGTTCCTTCCAATTGTGATAAGGGTTATCGGTCCAGAGTACGTGAAGATGGTGGTCACTCGGATATCATACTTCTTTAACCGCATCATGCAGAAGGTCATCGGTAAAGCTGACCTCCCTGCCCTGAAGGACTTCATCGCGGAGACCCTTTGCCAGCTTGAGATGTGCTTTCCCCCATCATATTTTGATATTATGGTACACCTGATGATGCACATGGTGGATCAGATCGAGCAACTAGGCTCCGTGTACCTACACGAGATGTGGACGTATGAGCGGTTCATGTCCACCCTCAACAGATATGTTCATAACCGTGCTACCCGGAGGGCTCTATGATCGAGGCGTACACAACCGAAGAGGCAGTGAACTGGTGTATGAGGTACATAAAAGATGGGAGGGCGATTGGGTTGCCTGTCCATCAGCATGAGGGCAGAACCGCGGGCATGGGGTGCACGAGCCATTACAACATCCTTCATCAGTTGGTGAGCATGGAGAAATATGTCGAGAGGCACATAGAAGAGATCCACGCCGCTAATGACGGACAACGCATAGAGGCATGGGTCCAGAATGAGCACAGGAACAGTTTCATAGATTGGCTCAAAGAGCAACACGTACCCCTAGAAAGATGCCCAGATGATGAAGATACGAAGACCGTGCAGAAGCTTATGCAAGGCCCGTCAAGCCAAATCACGACGTGGCAAGGGTACAATGTGAAGGGGTACAGGTTCCACATGAAAGAGAAGGACAAGAAGAGCACGACACAGAACTGCAGTGTTCGATATGAGGGCGTCGACGAGGCCACAAACACGAGGACGCAATACTATGGCCAGATCGAAGAAATATGGGAACTTGACTATGGCAAGGACGTATGCGTAACCGTCTTCCGGTGCCACTGGGTAAACCCCAAAGCGGTTGCGGTCGACAGTTTCGGGCTAACCACCGTGAACCTCAAAAGTATCGGGTACAAAGATGACCAATGGGTACTTGCAACCAATGTCGCGCAAGTGGCCTACTATATCTATCCGGAGGACCCAAAGAGGCATGTGGTCGTGTTAGGAAAGCAGCGGATTGTTGGAGCTGATGGGGTCCAAAGCCCAGAACAATACAACAACTATGCAGAGCTCCAACTTTTTACCGATTTTGCAAAGAAGATCAAGGCCATCGAGGACCGTTGCAACAAGAGCGGTATGAAGCCCTGGGCCCGTCCCGATGGTGAGAAGCGGTCCGTGAAAGCGCCCGCACCAAAATAAGATGTATATTCATATATATGCCACATGTTTTGTAATCAAGTAGTGGAAAGTTATGTAATAGTATTCGAGACAAGTTTTGTAATAGATTTTTGTTAATAAGTTAATATTATTAACTTATTAATAAGTTTTGTTACTAAGTTATGATTGTTGTTAATAAGTTTTGTTACTGACTTATTAATAACTTAATATTATTAATAACAAATTTTGTAACAGATTTTTGTTAATATTATTAATAACAAATTATGTCTAATAAATTCTGTAATGAATAACCACAGCGGGCATCTTAAGTTGCCCGCTGCGGTTATTCAGATTAACCGCAGTGGGCAACTTAAGGTGCCCGCTGCGGTTATTATTTACTACAGCGGGCACCTTAAGTTGCCCGCTGCGGTTAATCCCAGCCTATAAAAGACCCGCAGCGCCGAAGGGCAGTTTAGTCCTTCACGCATCGTCCTTTGAACCCCGAAGGGCTGTCGAATTTGACCTACGCCGCCGCCGTGTCGTCCATTGACGCCGCCGCCGTCCTCCTCCACCGCACCTGTCCTCCTCACCCTGTCCCCTCGTCCCCCTATCCTCCTCCCCTCCTCGCCCTACCGCTCCCCTCCTCGGCGGCGTCGACCTCAACCTCGGCCTCTCTAGTGGAGCCTGTGGAGGCGCTGGTGCCCCTATCCGCTGGTGGAGCCAGTGGAGCCGCCGATGCCCCTGTCTGCCGGCGTGGACCTCGATCTCGACCTCACCAGTGGAGCCGGTGCCCTAGTCTGCCGGTGGAGGCACTGCCCATGTCCACCGATGCCCTAGTCGACCTCGATCTCGATCAGTTTGAGTAATGTAAGGACCTGTGTGGCCTAGAGGGGGGGTGAATAGGCCTGTCAAAAATCATAGCTTAAAACCAAATTAGATATGCCCGGCACTACCGCCCTGTGCCCCCCGGCACTGCCGGCCTCAGCGCGGTACTGCCGCGCAGATGAAGACCAGAAGCTGCAATTCGAAATCTAACCACAATCTGCAGATTCTATATGAATAGGAATGTAACAAAAGGCTATATGAACCAGCAGAAACAACTACTCCAAGCCAAATATGAAAGATAGAGTAGATCGAGCCAAACCCTAGAATATATCACAAGCTCATGAACATAGAGAATGAAACTAAGCAAGCACGCGAGACAAGTGATTTATCCCGTGGTTCAGCTCGCCACCAAGGCTTGCCTACCTCCACGTTGTTGAGGTTGACCACTTAGGTCATGAGCTTTGCAACTCAACCTCGTTCTCAAGTCAAGGAACCAAATCCTTGAGGTGAGGGGTAATCTTACTAGCTGCACAAGTGATTACAAACCTCCCTAGGCCGCCACACAAGTTGGCAAGGCTCTAGGGCGACGCCTAGCCGGCTAGGGTTCCAAGAACCCAAGAGTAATAGAAGCAAATCCACCGGCTATGGCTCAAATCAAGTGCTCTAGGCAGTAGATCTCAGCTAGGGCTCCTCTTTGGTGAAGGTTTGAGCCTCTCAACCACTTGGAATCAATGGGAATAGAGATTTTGGTGGTTGGGAGCTTGGAGAGCCTTCAATAGAGAAGAGAGAGCTTGTCTGGAGGTAGGTGGAGAGTTCTGGTCGTCAATGACCGTTGGGAGGCAGAGGGGGTGAAGCAAATACCCCCTGCCATCCAACGGACAAATCAAGTCGCGGCAGTGCCGGCCTTAGCCCGGCAGTACCGCGGCCCGGCACTGCCGCGCCTAGAGCGGCACTGCCGCGCCCACCAAACAGACAGGAACAGATCTACAATGGGTGCAGCTGTCTTTGGTTGGAAATGTGGATGGTTTGAGTTGGTTTGAGCACATGTCATTCAGCCATATCAATGAATTTGCATTCCCCCTTAATAGTACGGCATTCCTAAACTCAAGTAATCAAAATAGAATATCTTTGAAGCACTTTGAGCTCGGAATCAATAAAATGTAGTGTGAGGGGTCCACCAACGCATACACACCATCCTTTCTTATCATAACCTGCTTATCAACTTCATAAATCTCGTTAGTCCTCTAATCATGTGGTCATTATCACCAAAACCCACAATTAGGGCTTGATTGCACTTACAATCTCCCCCTTTTTGGTGATTGGTGACAACACAATTAGAGCTTACAAGAGAAGGGCATAAAAACTGAGATTTTGAAGCTTAGGTGTGAAACCTCCCCCTAAATGTGTGAATGAGAGCGGAAATCTCAAATTGGCATTAAAGGCCAACATTCACATATTTGAAAGTGAGAAATAGGTTCAGTTTCACATCTAACAGCTTTGTGGGGTGCAACCAAACTGTGTCAATAATAATACGTGATGCGAATGACAGTTTAAGCACACACCAGAGAAGTTTACTGTCTTCTGCCAGAGCGGCACTGCCGCTCTGGGCGCGGCACTGCCGGGGCCCGGCACTGCCGGCCCTGGAGCGGCACTGCCGCTCAGGCAATAGACAGCAAACGCAGCGGACAGAAAACGTAACCACAAAGCATATAACAAAACTGATCTAAACAGGATAGCACAAGCTAAATAAGCAGGTAAAGATACATGTCCACATCCAAGCCTAAGAAGTAGTACCATAGAGTATTATTACATAACATAGAGTTTTGATTGTATCAAACTCTCTCACAACTCACAACTACAACTAAAGATGGGGACATGAAGCAGAAACAGTGGATGTACCCCCTTCACTTCACCTAATTCTCCCCCTTTGGCAACAAGTCACCAAAAGGAGAGAAAGAGAGACGAGAAGAGTGTCCAAGCACTCAATCATCATCCGAACTGATCTTGTCCCACGCAACTTCTTCTTCCTCTTCTTCCTCATCATCATCGTCGTCATCGGACTCTACCACGGCCTTCCCCTGACGGTGTGTGGAACTGGTGTAGCGGGTCGAGGTCGAGGCACGTGTAGAACGACGAGGTGGCACAGGCACGATCTCCTCCTGCTCCTCCTGATCATCATCATCATCAATATCATCTGAATCAAGGCTGGAGAGGTCGAAGCGAGGTGGAGAGCGGGGTGGAGGTAACGGCAAACGTCCCGCCCGCTCTCGCTCAGCGCGCTGCTCAACAAGTGCCTGGTGCGCTGTCTGGGCTGCGTAGGTGCAAGTAGAGAAGATGGCCTTGATCCATCTTGCTAGCTTGCTCTTCTTCTTCCTCTGATAGGAAGGACGGGAGCTCTCGGGTCTATCTGCTGCTGCTGCCCCTGCTGAACCTTTCTTCTTTTCAGCCCGGTACGGCTCATGCAACCCATCCTTAGGAAAAGAATGTCCGGAGACCATCTCTATCATGAACATGACGTAGGGTGCATAAAGAACCGCCTTCCTAGCATCCTCAGCAGCAACCTGTAGTTCGGTCCATATGAAGCTGGATATGGAAAAGGGATTAGCCTGAGGGGCCATCCTAGCCAACATGTTCCTGCCATATCCGTATAAGTTAGAGTGCGAGCCACTCTTTGGGTTGAGCGTCTGCCTGAAAAGGTTGTTGAGCATGTAGTAAAAAGGTTTTAGCCCCTTCACCAACCCATCAGCCTTGCTAGGGTCTTCATACATGTGGGCAATCTCACTATCTGTCAGGGTCCTTTCATCATGTAGATTGTCAAACTCTCTATCCTCGCTGCCCAGACCGAGGATCTTACTAAAGGTCTCATAAGTGACCTTGTAGTGACGACCCTCAGTCATCCAGTGCATCTCTTCCACCACATTATCAACGTACAGGGTGGCATGGAACTGGTGAACAATCTCTGTGTTCCAGTTGTGGCTGAATCCCATCAAGTCATACATGTTCCTTTGCTTGCACGCAGCCACTACCCTGTTGATATCACGGTCAGTCTTTGCTTCTAGGTGCTCCCAATCCACATACTTCATGTTCAGAATCTTGGACTTCTTGGCATTGTACAGGACTGAGCGGTAAAAGTCAGAATGAAACTCATTCCAGAACCTGTAGTCAATGCCCATATCCTTTGGAGCATTGTATGGATTATGCTGTCGCTGGGACTTGACCGAGCTGAACTGCTGATAGTAGGACACAGGCTGCCTTGCTCTTGTGTCCTGCGGTGGCCTCTCCTGGACATCCTCCTCATACGGCTGCACATGAGCCCTGCTGACTTCTGCCAAATGCTCAGGAGTGGCAGGGTAAAGGTCCTCCCTGATCTGACGACCCTGCATCTGGAGACGTGCCTCATCTCTGATCTGCTGTCTAGCTGACACATCTCCTTGGGAGCTAGCGCCACCACGACGGGCTGGCTGCTTGCTCCTCCCCCTGAGCGGATCCATCCTTCTCTTAGTCCTCCTTTCATCATCACCTCCGCCCGACATCTAAAACATGGAAACTGTGGATTAGAAGACTGCATAAGGATTGGTAGATTATAGCGGGATAATAGACGTTGATGGAAGCGGTGTTAATTGGATCAGTTCTCTGCACGGCGTCCGGCACTGCCGCTCTGGGAGCGGCACTGCCGGGGCCCGGCACTGCCGCGCATGGCGCGGCACTGCCGCGCAGGCAGACTGGAACTGAGCCAACCAACACCACATCGACCATCTCTACTACTCCTCTATCATCTACAAACCCTTCTACAACCTCTAAGAACAATATCCATGGCGCATTTTACAAAACGGGAAAAACTAGGGTTAGAGATTTTGAATCTTCACCTTGGAGGAAGGAGAAGAAGGACCTTGAGGAAGGGAGACCGAGGCTGCACCGGAGGGGAACTTGGAGCAGCAAGGAGCCCGGATAGGTCGCCGGTCGCCGGTCGCCGGTCGCCTTGAGGTCGCCCGAGAAAGAGGAGTGAAAGGGATAGGAGTTACGGTCGGGTGAAATGATGAGGGAGAGAGAGAGAGAGAGAGGGGGGGTCACGGGTGGAAGTAGAAAAGCTTTCCCAATGACCCCACTCGGTAACAAACTGATTCAGCCGAATCGGTAAGTCGCGGCACTACCGCGCCTGGCGCGGCACTGCCGGGGCCCAGCACTACCGTGCCTGGCCCGGCACTACCGGGCAGTTACCTACAGAGAGAGTTATTCTCTAAGATACTACAACTTATTCTTGGAGTGGACAGGTACTTCTTGCATGATATGACCAGCAGCAAGTAATCAATACAGAACAATGGTCACACCAAGCAAGTTTCTTACAAAGATTTTGAAACACAATATGAAAGTTTTGAAATTGTTTTACCTAGGTCAAACTAGTTGATCAATCAAGCATGCTAGGTTTCAAACTAAGTTACGAGAGTCAAGTATATTTAGTTCACTTCTTAAAGCACAAAACCTTGACTCATCTAGAGGCTTAGTGAAGATATCGGCTAGTTGTTTGTCGGTGCTCACATGTTTGATGGCGATATCTCCTTTGATTTCATGATCTCTCAAGAAGTGATGCCGGATGTCTATGTGTTTGGTTCTTGAATGACACACTGGGTTGTTTGCTAGCTTTATGGCGCTCTCATTGTCACACAAGAGTGGGATATGAGTAAATTGACATCCGAAATCACGAAGGGTTTGCCTCATCCAAAGTAGTTGCGCACAACATGCACCTGCTGCAACATACTCGGCCTCGGCTGTGGATAGGGCTACACAATTTTGCTTTTTAGAACTCCAAGACACTAAGGAGCGTCCAAGGAATTGACATGTCCCCGAAGTGCTTTTTCGATCTACCTTGCAACCGGCGTAATCGGAATCCGAATAGCCAAGTAGATCAAACTTGGAACCCTTAGGATACCACAAGCCAAGGTTTGGAGTGTGAACTAGATATCTCAAGATTCTCTTAACGGCCACTAAGTGACACTCTTTCGGGTTAGCTTGAAATCTAGCACACATGCACACACTAAGCATAATATCGGGCCTAGATGCGCATAAGTAAAGGAGGGAGCCAATCATGGAACGATATACCTTGATGTCCACGACTTTTCCTTCCTTATCAAGATCAAGATGTCCATTAGTTGGCATGGGTGTTTTGATAGGCTTAGCGTTCACCATGTCAAACTTCTTTAACATATCATGGGTGTACTTGGTTTGGCAAAGAAAAGTCCCTTCCTTCAATTGCTTGATTTGAAACCCAAGGAAGAACTTGAGCTCACCCATCATAGACATCTCAAATCTTTTAGTCATGATCCTACTAAACTCATCACAAAAGGATTTGTTAGTACTACCAAATATTATGTCATCGACATATATTTGGCACACAAAGATATCTCCATTGACTTTATGAGTGAAGAGAGTAGGATCGGCTTTGCCTATTTCAAAGCCTTGTTTGAGCAAGAATTCCTTAAGGCATTCATACCATGCTCTAGGTGCTTGCTTAAGCCCATAGAGCGCCTTTCGGAGTTTGAAGACGTGGTTGGGAAACGTGGGATCTTCAAAGCCCGGTGGTTGCTCGACATATACCAACTCTTGTATAGGGCCATTGAGGAATGCACTCTTCACATCCATTTGATATAGCTTGAATTCATGATGGGCTGCATAGGCTAGAAGAATCCGAATGGCTTCAAGTCTTGCAACCGGTGCATATGTTTCTTCAAAGTCCAGGCCCTCTACTTGTGTGAACCCTTGAGCTACCAATCTTGCCTTGTTCCTTGTCACCACACCTTCTTCATCTTGCTTGTTGCGAAAGACCCATTTGGTTCCAATGACATTGGTATTTGGTCTTTCCACAAGTGACCATACTTGATTGCGCTCGAAGTTGTTGTGCTCTTCTTGCATGGCCATCACCCAATCCGGATCATCCAGGGCTTCTTCTACCTTGAGAGGTTCCAAAGAGGAGACAAACGAGTAATATTGACAGAAATTTGCCAAATGAGAGCGTGTCGTTACCCCCTTTCGTAGACTCCCAAGAATATTATCAACGGGGTGATCTCGTTGAATAGTTTGCTTGAGTCTTGGATGATCGATGGGTTCTGGTTCATCTTCGGCTTCCTCTTCTTCATCTCGCTCGAAGATGGGTTGTAGGTTCACTCCATGAAGTGGAGTAGCTGCAGCTGCTCTGGGTGTGCCCGGCACTGCTTGGCTCCGCGCGGCACTGCCGGGGTCCGGCACTGCTGGGGACGAGCCCGGCACTGCCGGGGACTGTATCTGACCAGTCCCAGCAGAAGCTTCAGCTTGAGGACCATCCTGACCAGTAGCCTGCAGTTCCTGTGGTCTTATATCACCAATGGCTAGTTGCTTGATTGCTTCACAAGGAGGTTCCTCATCACCTACAACCACCTCATCAACTTGCTCTACTCGAGAGCCATTAGTTTCATCAAACGTCACGTCTATCGCTATTTCAACCTTGCCGGAGGCCTTGTTGAAAACACGATAGGCATGCTCGTTTGATCCATAACCGAGAAGAAAACCTTCATCAACCTTGGATGCGAACTTAGAGACTTTGGGTTTCTTGTTCAATATGAAACATTTGCACCCAAATACTCTAAAGTAAGACACCTTAGGCTTGTTACCGGTTAGCAGCTCATAGGAGGTCTTCTTTCTTCTCTTGTGGAGGTAGAGGCGGTTGATTGCATGGCACGCGGTGTTGACGGCTTCGGCCCAAAAGATGTCCGGCGTCTTGTACTCATCTAGCATCGTCCTTGCCATGTCAATGAGCGTTCTATTCTTCCTCTCCACCACACCATTTTGTTGAGGGGTGTAAGGCACTGAGAACTCATGCTTGATGCCCTCTTCATCAAGTAACTCTTCCACTTGGGTGTTTCGGAATTCGGTTCCATTATCACTACGAACCTTTTTGATGTTGAAACCGAATTCCCTTTGAGCTCTTCGTATGAACATCTTCACCTTCTCTTGCACTACACTCTTATCATGCAAAAAGAATACCCAAGTGAAACGAGAAAAGTCATCAACAATAACAAGACCATGTTTGTTACCGCCGATGCTAAGGTAGGCAACCGGTCCAAAGAGATCCATGTGAATCAATTCCAATGGATGAGTAGTAGTGTCATAGCTCTTTGGTGGGTGAGGTATGCCTACTTGCTTTCCGGCTTGGCAAGCTCCACATACTCTGTCTTTTTCAAAATAAACATTGGTTAGTCCTAGGATGTGGTTGTCCTTTTGAAGTTTGGCCAAATTCCTCATCCCAACATGAGCTAGTCGGCGGTGCCATAACCAACCCATGCTAGATTTTGCCACTAAACAAGTCTCAAGTTTGGCTTCACTTTTGTTGAAATCAACTAAGTAAAGCTTCCCTTTCAAACGACCTGTAAAGACAATAGAGGAGTCCTCCCTTCTAAAGACTTCCACACCCTCATCCGTAAAGAGACAATTGAAACCCATTCCACACAATTGCGAAACGGACAACAAATTGTAACTTAACGAATCAACATGTAAGACATTAGTAATTGAATGTTCAAGTGTGATAGCAACTTTACCAAGACCTAGCACATCCCCCTTGGAGTTATCACCAAATATGATGTTCTCACTTGCATTTGTAGTTGGGGAATATGATGAGAACATACTCCTTTCTCCGGTCATATGATTTGTACATCCGCTATCAAGCACCCAACTTGATCCACCGGAGGAGTAAGCCTGCAAAATAAGTTTAGTTCCTTGGTTTAGGTCCCCAATTGATATTGGGGCCTTGCATGTTAGTCACAAGTATCTTAGGAACCCAAATAAACTTGTCGGCTGCCCTCTTGTCATTACCAACATACTTTGCAACAACTTTACCACTGTTGTTGTGTCCTAAAAAGTAACAAGAGGACATGCTCATTCTTGGAGCTTCTATCTTGGGTTGATGCATGAACTTGTTCTTGGTTACCCAAATAGACTCCTTTGGTTTCTGAGACCCTTGCTTCTGATTTGGCATCTGCCTGGGCTGTGTGTGAGACTGAGCAGAAGGGGAACTGGTAGCCTTCCCTTTCTTGGGGCGCGGCACTGCCGGCCTGGGGGCGGCACTGCCGCCTTCTGGCGCGGCACTGCCGCGGTCTGTGCAGGCTGAACTGTACCAATGTGACCCTTCTTCTCAAACCTCACACACTCATAGCCATTCACCTTCTTCCTTCCATTGGTTTTGCCTCCCTTTACATGCCCCAACCCATCCTTTATGAAAGGACGTCTTCCGTTCTTGAACTTGGGCATGTTCTTGCTTTGGGTCTTCTCACTAGCACTTATAGTAGCCTTGACACAACCACTTGCAATAACACTTGTCAATCTTGCTATTTCTTTTCTCATGACCTCCATGTTTGCAAGGTTAGTGGAATAGACATTCAAATCAAGATTATAGCATTTTCCACAACCTTCACTAGTGGAGGGAATAGGAGTGACATTTGCCTTAGGGAGAGTTGAGTTGCTTTCCCAAAGAAGGTTATATTGCAGCTCAAGTTCCTTGTGCTTTACATCCAAGTCACAATACTTTTTCTTGAGTTCAACATGAGCCTTCTTTAGGGAAGCATGTTCATCTTGCTCTTTGGCCAAGGCCTCATGCAAGACATCCAACTCACTTCTCTCTAATGCAAGAGCTTCCTTGCAAGCAATATAGAGATCCTCTTGTTTGATAAGAGCATCCTCACTTATTGCTAGCTCGGCTTGTACACCCTCTAGTTCCTCCATTAGCTTAGTGATAAAGAGTTTGGTTTTCTTATCTAAGTTCTTTGTTATCATGTTTATCTCTTCATCACTAGAGCTATCATCACTAGAAGAGTCACTAAGTTCACTACTAGAGATGTCACTAAGTGGAAGAGAAGGTTTAGGAGTATGAGTCTTTTTCACCTTCTCTTTCTTGGCCATGAGACAAGTGTGGGAGTTGCCTTCATCATCATCGGACAAGTTGTTGAATAGCCTTGGTGAAGGAGATGACTTTTGGAATGCAATGGTTGCCATCTTCTCATCTTCTTCACTTGAGGTTTGTGCGGTTGAATCCCATTCATGTCCGATGTGAGCTTCTCCCATGTATCTCTTGTTGTGCTTCTTGTAAGTGGCTTTGTCATCTTTCTTGCCCTTGTTTTCTTTCTTCTCATTTGGGCAATGAGCAATGAAGTGCTCGGTGCTACCACAATTGTAGCAAGTTCTCTTTTTCTTGTTAGGAAACTTCATCTTTACAAATTTGTAACCTTCTTTCTTGAGCCCCTTGCGATATCTTCTCATGAATAGAGCTATATCATCAATCTTCTCAAACTCTTCACCATCACTCTCACTCTTGCAAGAGGATGATGTGCTGTCCTCAACCTCTATTTTCTTCTTTTGTTGCTTGGGCTTGCTTGTAGAGGCTTGCTTGCTTGAACTTGACTTGCTTGATGTTGCTTGTTTTGTTGGCTTGCTTGCCTTGAGTGCCACTTCCTTGATCTTCATCCCATCTAGCCTTGCTTGCAACTCTCCAAGCTTCCTTCTTTCATTAGCTTCCTCTCTTTGCATATCAAATGTGATAATCCTCCCAAGCACATCACTAGGTGTGAACTTCTCAAACTTCTTCTTGTCTCTAATCAATGTCACTACGGTCTCATTTCTTGGTGAATAAGCTTCCAACATAATCTTCACAACCTTGTGATCATTGATTTCATTTCCACCTAGCCCTCTAATCTTGCCAACAATGACCATCAACCTATCAAACATCTCTTGAGGACCTTCACCATCACAAATCACAAACCGGTTGAGCTTGGCCATCAACAAATCAATCTTGGATTGCCTTACTTTATCAACCCCTTCATGAGCAATATGCAATGTGTCCCAAATCTCCTTTGCAACCTCAACTCCCATGACCTTGTTGTACTCATCACCATCCAAGGCACTAAGTAGCACACTAGTGGCTTGGGCATTGAGATGAATGTTGCGGAACTCATCTTGAGTGGGGTTCTTTGGATCAACCGGTGCTTCAAGTCCATTGTGCACAATCTCCCAAATACCTGGATGGAGACCAATAAGATAGGTCTTCATAATGTGCTTCCACTTGGCAAAGTTGGTCCCGTCGAAACGAGGCAACTTGCCCGCGGGTACATTAATGAGAGGCCTAGAATCATGGTTAGACATAGAAGAATAAGTGTAGGATACGACTCCGTATGTCTTCTTGGTCTCCTCCTTCTTCTTCTTGTCATCCTTGAGATGATAGGAGATGTCATCATCACCATCTTCGGTGCTACTTGAGTCTTCACTCAAGTGCACACTCTTCTTAGCTTTGAGCTCTTCCTTCTTCTTCTTTTCTTCTCTTCTCTTGGCTCTTTCTTCTCTTCTAATCTTTCTTTCTTCTCTTCTTTGAGCCTTGTCTTCCTTTGCTTTGAGAGCTGCTGCATCTTCTTTTGCTTTGGCTCTAGCTTCTCTTCTCAACCTTCTTTCTTCCTTTCGTCTTGCGAGCTCTCCGGCCGACACAACCAATTGTGGAAGTGTCCTTCCGCTAGCTGTGGAGATACTCTCGCTGCTGCTAGTGGTGTGCACATCCGGATCTTCAAAGGGTTTGGGTTGCACAACACTAGCGTTACCCGTTCCTCCGTCAGTGGCCATACTCTCGCACGGTTAAGTGCTGCTGAGAGACCAGGCTCCGATACCACTTGTAAGGACCTGTGTGGCCTAGAGGGGGGGGGTGAATAGGCCTGTCAAAAATCACAGCTTAAAACCAAATTAGATATGCCCGGCACTACCGCCCTGTGCCCGGCACTGCCGCTCCCCGGCACTGCCGGCCTCAGCGCGGTACTGCCGCGCAGATGAAGACCACAATCTGCAATTCGAAATCTAACCACAATCTGCAGATTCTATATGAATAGGAATGTAACAAAAGGCTATATGAACCAGCAGAAACAACTACTCCAAGCCAAATATGAAAGATAGAGTAGATCGAGCCAAACCCTAGAATATATCACAAGCTCATGAACATAGAGAATGAAACTAAGCAAGCACGCGAGACAAGTGATTTATCCCGTGGTTCAGCTCGCCACCAAGGCTTGCCTACCTCCACGTTGTTGAGGTTGACCACTTAGGTCATGAGCTTTGCAACTCAACCTCGTTCTCAAGTCAAGGAACCAAATCCTTGAGGTGAGGGGTAATCTTACTAGCTGCACAAGTGATTACAAACCTCCCTAGGCCGCCACACAAGTTGGCAAGGCTCTAGGGTGACGCCTAGCCGGCTAGGGTTCCAAGAACCCAAGAGTAATAGAAGCAAATCCACCGGCTATGGCTCAAATCAAGTGCTCTAGGCAGTAGATCTCAGCTAGGGCTCCTCTTTGGTGAAGGTTTGAGCCTCTCAACCACTTGGAATCAATGGGAATAGAGATTTTGGTGGTTGGGAGCTTGGAGAGCCTTCAATAGAGAAGAGAGAGCTTGTCTGGAGGTAGGTGGAGAGTTCTGGTCGTCAATGACCGTTGGGAGGCAGAGGGGGTGAAGTAAATACCCCCTGCCATCCAACGGACAAATCAAGTCGCGGCAGTGCCGGCCTTAGCCCGGCAGTACCGCGGCCCGGCACTGCCGCGCCTAGAGCGGCACTGCCGCGCCCACCAAACAGACAGGAACAGATCTACAATGGGTGCAGCTGTCTTTGGTTGGAAATGTGGATGGTTTGAGTTGGTTTGAGCACATGTCATTCAGCCATATCAATGAATTTGCATTCCCCCTTAATAGTACGGCATTCCTAAACTCAAGTAATCAAAATAGAATATCTTTGAAGCACTTTGAGCTCGGAATCAATAAAATGTAGTGTGAGGGGTCCACCAACGCATACACACCATCCTTTCTTATCATAACCTGCTTATCAACTTCATAAATCTCGTTAGTCCTCTAATCATGTGGTCATTATCACCAAAACCCACAATTAGGGCTTGATTGCACTTACAAGTAACTTTCTCCGACAGGTGAGTAACTTGCTCCCTCGAACCTCCCCTTACCTCATCTCATGATCATTGACTAAATCATAACCAACAACTTTGCTATATGTTGAGCATATGTTAATCTGATCAGTTATATGTTGAGCATATGGTCAAGTTATATTCAGTCAAGCTATATGTTCAGTCAATTGCATGGTCAAGCTATATGTTCAGTGAAGTTAATCTGATCCTATGTTGAGCTATATGTTGAGCATATGTTTTAGTATATGTTTTAGTCAAGCTATATGTCATGCATTTTCAGTTATGTTTCAGTCCATGTTTCAGTTATGTTTCAGTCCATGTTCCAGTTATGTTTCAGTCCATGTTTCAGTCCATGTTTCGGTTATGTTTTAGTCCATGTTTCAGTTATGTTTCAGTCCATGTTTCAGTCCATGTTTCAGTTATGTTTCAGTCCATGTTTCAGTCCATGTTTCAGTCCATGTTTCAGTTATGTTTTAGTCCATGTTTTAGTCCATGTTTCAGTTATGTTTCAGTCCATGTTTTAGTCCATGTTTCAGTTATGTTTTAGTCCATATTTCAGTTATGTTTCAGTCCATGTTTCAGTCCATGTTTTAGTTATGTTTCAGTCCATGTTTCAGTTATGTTTCAGTCCATGTTTCAGTTATGTTTCAGTCCATGTTTCAGTTATGTTTTAGTCCATGTTTCAGTTATATTTCAGTTATGTCAAGCTATATGTTTCAGTTATTGATCAGTTATGTTTCTGAAACCATCAAGCTATATGTTTCATGGGACAATGCATGCATCACTACCTCTCTCAAATGGTTACCCAAAGTCCACATATAGAAGCAAGAAACTAATTTGACCACATTTTTTTTCTGCTCTCCCTAACTCCTCTCTCCCTGTACTACTACTCTCTGCTACTCCCTGATCTTTGCCTACTCCTCTCTCCCTGAAACATAACTGTTACATAACTGAAACATAACTTCAGTCCATAAAGATCTTTGCCTGATCTCTCCCTGTACTACTACTCTCCCTGTACTACTACTCTCTGCTACTCCCTGATCTTTGCCTACTCCTCTCTCCCCTACTCCAGTGTTCTATTTCCTGCCTATGATGCAATTTGATGCTTTTTTACACTATGCATTTGCCACTACCTATGATGTCGTGTTATGCTTTTCTATTTCCTGCCTATGATGCAATTTGATGCTTTTTTACACTATGCATTTGCCACCCTGTTATGCTTTTTTTTGTTTCTGCTCTCCCTAACTCCTCTCTCCCTGTACCACACATTTCAGTTATGTTTTTACACTATACTACTCCTCTACTTCCTACTACTCTCTATACCACTCCTTCTATACTACTCTCACCTCCTACTACTCTCTCCTCCTACTGCTCTCTCACCCTACTACTCTCTCCTCCTACGTTTCAATTATGTTTTTACACTATGCTACTCCTCTACTTCCTACCACTCTCTATACCACTCCTTCTATACTACTCTCACCTCCTACTACTCTCTCCTCCTACTCCTCTCTCACCCTACTACTCTCTCCTCCTACGTTTCAGTTATGTTTTTACACTATGCTACTCCTCTACTTCCTACTACTCTCTATACCACTCCTTCTATACTACTCTCACCTCCTACTACTCTCTCCTCCTACTACTCTCTCACCCTACTACTCTCTCCTCCTACGTTTCAGTTATGTTTTTACACTATGCTACTCCTCTACTTCCTACTACTCTCTATACCACTCCCTCTATACTACTCTCACCTCCTACTACTCTCCATCTACTACTCTGTCCTCCTATGGCATTTGCATTGATGTTTTTTTGGAACTTGTAAGCTGAGGTAGTGGCAAATGCGATGATGTGACCCCTTCGATCTATGCTGAGGCAACGGTGATGATGATCAATTGCCCCCTACTTTCTATGCTAAGTCAGCTGCTAGACTAGGATGGCTTGTATTTTACAAGTAACTAGTTTAGCAGTGACGTGTTGACTTAGGGGCAAATCTAAGCCAAAAACTTATACGTGTCATTTTTTATTCAAAAGCTTTGAATTGATCATATTATATACGTGTCTGTGTATATGTAGAACTGAAATGGCGGAAGGCAAAACAAACGAATGGAGGGACCCTACCCCTAGCTCCTTGTCAACCAGCTTGATGAGTGGGGCGTCCGTGACTCCACCGCCGAAGAAGCAGCGTACAGAGGTGGACAACGATCCGACATACGAACCGGGGGCGGACGAAGCACATAGTCACGACTTCGAGGTTTACACAACTCGCTGGCTTTCTAACATGTACAATGATGCATGCGAAAAACTAAAGGCAAGAGACTCTTGTCAAGAGCTGCCGATTGTGCCTCGTCAGCTCGAGTTCAGGGACAAAGATGCGGTCAGGGAGGAAGAAGCCCCCGCTCCCTCTACAGCAACCTCTTCGTCCAAATCTAAGGGCCTGAAGAGGGTGAGGGGACAACACGGGAGGCACCAGTTGGACAAAGCAAACGAGGTGCATGTCATCGATGCGGTGGGGCCAGAGGGAAACCCAATAGCTCCAGACACAGTCATTGGCAAGTTCAGCAATCAAGTGGCGTGTATAGCCAAGGAGAAGGTGGAGATCACTTGGCCCAACTGGCATGACGTCCCAAAAGATATAAAAAACAATGTATGGGGTGAGGTAACAAGGAGATTCAGATATCCGCCCTCAGCTGACATGGAGAAGTGCCAGGAGTGGGCTTTGCACGTGGCGTCGACTGTGCTTCGCAACTTCAGGTCCATGCTAACCAGAAATTACCTGAAGAAGGGGAAGTCACCACTACTGAAGTACAATATGGTCAAGGCACACATGTGGGACGCTTTCTACGAAATGAGAAAGACGCAAGAAGCAGAGGAAAAGAGCGCTAAGTTCAGTGAGCTCACGAAGAGGAACAAGAATCCTCACCACTTGGGCATGACTGGCTTTGCCGGTCAGAGGACCAAGTGGCAGCAAGAAGAACAAGCAAGACAGGCTGCCGGGGTTCCAGATCCGTATGAGGGCATCGACCCAAGGGCAAAGGACTACATGAGGGCCCACATTCCAAAGAGGCTGAAGCCCGGGGCGACCAAGTTTAACGAGCCCCACCTCGAGAACGTCGAGAAGACTTTGATGGAGAAAGCAAAGCTTAAGGACAACATCGTGGTCCGCCGGGGCCATGACTTGCTCACCGAGGTCCTGGGAACCCCCGAGCACCGCGACCGTATTCGTGGTGTCGGGTCGAAGATGAGCTGGAAATCGGTTGAGTCGTGGCAATCTGACGCGGCCACATACAAGTCCAAGCAGAGGTATAAAGATGAGCTATATAAGAAGGGCTTCAATGAAGGCATGGCTGAAATGATCAAAAGAACAATAAAGGAAGCCTTCACGAGCAACGACCTGGAGATGGTCGCGATGAGGTTGAAGATGTTTGATCACCATGGCCTGCCCAATCCTCAAGCAAAGGAAAAGAAAGCCTTACTGCCGATGAACGAGGATCGCCCAAGGGTCTCGAACGAGGACTTCCAGGAAAACCAGCACGTCCAACTCCTCATCCCGTTTGGAAGGTCCAAGAAGATGTGCGTGGCCGAGGGATGCATTCTTGCACCCCACGATATCCACGACTTCAACAAAGAACACATCCCTGAAGACTATGTGGTCGTGAGCCCGTTATGGCATGTTCTCGACCAGGAACATTTTGAATTGAACCATCCCAACCTACAACCGGCCAGGCACCTAGGGCAGTGTTGACACTGGTTATCTATCATAATTAAGGGATAAATAAATATGAAAAGGGCAAGAATTTGATCACCAACAAAGATTTAGGGTTTCAACTGACAATATTCCACGAGTTTTGGGGAACTATGATTCTGCAGGGACTAAACCAGGAAATCAGCTCTGATAGCTTCCCATAAAAGGAAACCGACGGGAGATAACGCCACCACCACGTCAGGATTATTCTAGAAGACTCCAGAGGACGCAAGAAGACACGAGGAGGTCGACCACCACGAGGGGATGACTGGTGGGACCGACCGGTCCCACCAGGAGACCGACCGGTCCCCCCTTGGGGCCTACGGACTCCTCCTTCTGGAACCTTCCTCCACCGACCTCTAGGATGCATCTCGGCCGTACCTTAAGTCAGTTTGATCCAAGGGCCACGGTTCATCGCCCAGGGCTATATAAACAGCCCCTAACCCCCCTCTCCAGATCATCAGGGTTTGATCATTAGACATCATCAATCAGAGCATCAGGCATTCATCAGAGAGGGAGATCAATCGGAAGCCCTAGAACTACTTCCACCTAGATTAGTAGATAGAATAGGATTAGAGGAGGCAAGCTTCGCTTGGATTCCTGATCTAGTCATGAGAAGGCTCGGTAAACCCAAGATCTTCTCTCTTGTATTAACATTATGGCTCTATTTCATAATTGCTCTTCTAGTTCATCATTGTTCTTCATTGTTTATATTCTAGTTCATCGTCTAGTTCATGTTCATCGTCTAGTTCATCTTCTGGTTCATAATCTTGTTCTAGTTCATGTTCTAGTTCGTACTTTAGTTCTTCTCGATGATCTAATTCACCTTATTGTTCATCTTCGTGTTCTAGATAGCAATACAATTGATATGATTAAGACATCAACTGTTATATTCTTAATTATATTGCTTATAGTCTGCTTTGATTATATATTTGGCATAGATAGTTCATTTTTATGTTTATACTCATGTTCGTATAGCGCTCATCTTAAAGTACAACGGGTGGGTGATAGATGCTGTGTAGGCGTGGTGCCTATACATTATTTATCTGCGAATGCATCCTATGTTCCGGATAGAGTGGTAGATCGCGGGTGTGACATTCCTGTTGAGTCCTTTGTATTCCACCTCCCGAATGTAGTGTTCAGCATGGCTCAGTTAACTCATGGTTTAGGGGTTACTCTGTTTGACACCTTTACTATGGAGTTGCCTCTTGATTATAAATATGATGTGACCTAGCCAATGATTGCCAAATATGTTTGCACTAATCAATGTATGCTATAACTTGTAATTAGAATAACTTAGGAATGTTTCTTATTAATACCTGTTCTAATCATCACTTGCTAGGCAGTACTGTTCTAGGTTTATCCTTGATTGATCTGATCTCTGTTATCATTTATCATTATCATTTACTCTGTAACCTAATCCCTGTTTGGAGTAATTAGTGTGTTATGAGTCTTATTATAAGTGTGTGATATAATGAATGTTGTTAAGTCCTTACAATACCATCATACCTTGAATTGATTAGTCTCTAGGCTAAATATAAATAACGATACCTGAGACTAGCTTGGGTGAAATGCTTCTACAACGGGTATGTTTATCTGTGCGCTTGCGGGTAAATATTTATCTTTAAATGCAGTGCCCTGATATAATTACATTGCTAGCTTCATGTTGGGGATGACAACTTGACGTTAAGTGAAGTTAGTAGTGTCTCGTACACTCTTTAGTGCCTTCACTAGTTTATTATTTTATGTGGCTCATTCTTAGAGTGATTCCATTAAGGAGTGTCAACAAGTATTTCTGGCGCCGTTGCCGGGGATAGATTAAAACTCTATTCTTGGTAGGGACGTTAACAAATACCAACAAGCATTTCTGGCGCCGTTGCCGGGGACCACATCAATTCAATTAGGGATGGTACCTAGGGTTTTTCATTAAAATCTTTATGAACACTGATAGGACATTGCATTAGCAGCATATTTTTAAACGGTAGCTAGAACATATCATTTTACTTACACACATGTGATAATGCACTGATTATTTACTTTTACTCAAACAGGCTTACCCTGGCTTTGTTTATCTTTTTATCTTATGCAGGGTGTGATGTATGACTGGTTTCCATCTTCCGAAAAACTACATTGAGGATCCCGAAGCTTTACTAAGGAAAACAAGACGCAAGCTTAAGAGACCCTCAGCACCACTTCCAGAAGTTAGCTAGATAAGAAGAAGCTTAACACTAGTGTTGGACACCATGGCCGACAAGACACTCCGCGAGTTTTCTGCACTAACCACTGCCAACATCAGGACTGGACCAACAGTCAATGTGAGAGACAACGGATTTGAGCTCAAGCCAGCTTTGATCAACATGGTGCAAACTAATCAGTTTTGCGGAAAGGCACATGAAGACGCAAGCGCTCATCTCCAACACTTTCTAGAGATTTGTAGCACTTTCACCATTAAGAGAGTCGAAAGGGACGCCATTCTACTTCGCTTGTTCCCATTTTCACTCTTGGGAAAAGCAAAACAATGGTTCTACGCCAACAAAGATAAAAACACCTCGTGGGCGATCTGTTCAACTGCCTTCCTAGCAAAGTTCTTTCCAGTGGGCAAGACGAATGCTCTCCGTGCCAAGATTTCAACTTTCCAGCAACAATACGATGAATCAATCCCAGAGGCTTGGGAACGTTTTCAAGACTACATATCAGAATGCCCTCACCACGGGATGGAGAATTGGCTACTCATGCAGACCTTCTACCACGAGCTCACTTCAAGTACCCATGAGAATGTGGATGCCACTGCTGGAGGATCATTCTTATCACTCACAATCAACAACGCAACTACACTCATAGAAAAGATGGCCTCTAACCAAGGATGGAACGACGAACGCTCTCAACCACGCAAGAGGGGAGGAATACATCAACTAAAAGTAGACATGCTGTCTGCCAAACTTGACCTACTCATGAAGAAGTTCGATGAACACACTCCCAAAAAAGAAGACGTCAAGCAAATCTACGAATCTCGCATGACATGTGAAGAGTGTGGAAGCACTGGTCATTTAGGGAGCAACTGCCCTGAGATTCAAGAGGATGCAAAGTACATCAACAACAACACCAACTATCGTCCTCAACAAACTCAAGGATGGAACCAGTAATCAAGGCCTAATTACTCAGGTAACTACTCAGGTAACTATCAAGGTAATACATTTAACCAACCACCTTTGAGAGAGATGATATCTAATCAAAACAAAATTATTGATAATATGTCTAAGAAGATAGCTTCCAATGATAAACTGCTTGAAAATATTAATACTAGAATGGATAGCTTTACTTCTGCCATAAAGAATCAACATAGCTTTAATAAGATGATAGAATCTCAGTTATCTCAGTTAGCAGCTTTAGTCACTATGGGTGAAAAAGGTAAGATTCCAGGAAGTCCAAAAGAGCTAGAAACTGCAAATCTTGTAGACATTTTTGATGCAGGACACCTCATACCTAGACCATCGAAGGAATGGATGGACGACTCCATTGCCCCGAAGAAAGGAGATCCATGAAGACCTATGATTCCAATTCATATTGGACCTCACAGTTTTGAAGAAGCAGTCTGCGACCTTGGAGCAAGCGTCAACATTATGCCAAGGGTAATATACGAACAAATACATGGTGCACCTCTGTTATATACAAGTATGTGTTTGCAGCTTGCAGACCAGACACTGTGGTACCCATTGGGAATTCTAGAAGATATCTGTATACGAGTGGGACGCTCGTATGTGTGTGTAGACTTTATGATCGTCGAAACAGGTGGAGATAACAGAGCACCCATTATTCTTGGACGCCCATTCCGAAGCTCAACAAAAGCCATCATCTACACGGACAGCGCCAAGATCTGTTTCACGATCACAGGCAATAAAGAAAGATTCAGCTTCAAGAGCCGTACACTCACCACTCGAGTCCACCCTCAGATGCCCCATGAAGACGCAAACACTGTATTATCAAAGAAGAAGAATAGGAACAGAAGAAGGAAGAACAAGACTACACAACCACATCAAGACACAGTATGGATGGTCAACTCTGTCCAAACAGAATACGACCACCTTCTTCCATCACCATACCTCGCTAAGAGAGATGACCTAGGTGTACCCACCATCGATTGCAAGATCGAAGGAAGTACATTCCACAAGATGTTCTGCAACATCGGTTCAAGTGTCAACATAATGTCTAAGGTAACATATGAACACTTATATAAAAATAGACCTATGTATCAGACATATGTGCAGCTGCAGCTGGCGGACCAAACTTATCGATCTCCGGAGGGAATAGTAAAGGACATGATGATCCAAATTAAAGACCACTATGTTCCCACCGACTTCATAGTACTAGACATGGGAAGAGAAGACGATATTCATATCATCCTAGGAAGACCCTTCCTCAACACCACTGGCGCCATCATCTACATGAGATCTGGAGAGATCCACTTTCAGTTCCCAAGAGAGAAGGTACGTTGTTACTTCAATAGTTATGCCACTAATGTACAAGGAAAGAAGAACCACTCAAGGAGGAGGCGCCACACATCCCAACACAACAAGAACCAACCAATCAAGGATGGATGGGCTGACTATGAAGGAGAAGTTACCAAAAGTGAAGATGTCCCATTAAAGGAAATAAAGGACGAGGAAATAAAGGAGACAAGCCCACCAGTCAGGCAATTGTGGAAAAAGAAAGAGAGTTCTACTGACGTGCAATCATCGAGGTCCTCCTCAGGATCTGCTGATACACCCAAGGAAGAATAAAGAGCATACAAGGAGTCTTGTTCGATAGACTATAAACGTCGAATCCTCGCCGAAAGGTAACTCGGTAGTTATCCATAATCATCAGCATTAAATTGCATAATTTCAGTATCATATTTACTTCTTAGCAATCTGCATTAGAAAACAAAATAAAAATATAGAAACTATAAGCCCCATGAGAGTAGTACACTTTCTGTGGAGGCATAAAAATAAAAATAGATATACATTTGTATATTTACTTCTGCATTGCATACATCCATAAAAATATATAAATCCAAAAAAAAGACACTATGTAACTCTGCTGAAACTCTGCTTAGTGGAAAGGAAGAACATAAATAATCTTAAGAGCTTTAAGACAACTAGACAAATGGAGAAATATTTATCACTAACGCTTAATCAAGTTCCACTAGTTGTGTTGTCTATCTTTGATTTCAGCAGGAAGAGAAGAAGAGAAGGACTCAAACCATTAACGGTTTACTCCTCTTCTGGAAAAAGACCACATCAAGATTCAGCTTGGGGGAAGGCACCCTCAGTTATCACGATAAGTATCACAACTTTTCATCTATTACTATTAGTTCGGTTTAGTTAGATCAGGTTAATAAATATAGAAACCCCTAAAAAGATGAATAACTATTACAAAACCAAATAAAGATATTATATAATAAATGTCTAGGTGGATATAAACTTAATTTTGCTCATGATGAAAATGATGAACAATTGCTCTGCCAAAATCTCTTTTAAGTACCTACTGTTCGAACTTAAATTTTCTTGAGTTTTAGACAAAGCTGTTCTGAATAAACTCTGAACCTGAAACCTGTGGATTGCAAATGCTTGATCTAAAGTCTATAAAATTGTGAGATATGATATAAAAAGGTTTGAGCTGCTGTTTATCTAATTCCTAGAGATACTAGAGTTCTGGAGATTTACACTTAATTAAAAACATATGATGAGATCCTGTATGACATAACAAGAATTCCTACCCAGAGCTATTAATATGATCTTAAGTTAAGGCTACTTGCTTTGTTCTAAGTTTTTAGTTATGGTTGAGAAATTTATCATGCTCTAGAGATCAAAAATGTTTTATTAAAAGATTCACTCTTCCGAAGTAGTATTGTGTTAGAGGCTTGGGCTATGCAAAAGTATAAAAGGAGGAAATAAAAAGGGACAAGTGTCCGACTACCTCAAAGAAAGAAAGAAAAAGAGTTATGATAAAAGTATGAGAAAAAAAGAATGATAGCCCATGGTCCCTCTAATTACAATATGCCAGCAAGAGATGACAAATTTCAAATGATCTAAGGTCTTGATCTATGAGTATGACATCTTTCTCCCTAAACTTTGAACTTTGACTTGGTAAGATATGTTTTTCACTTCTTAAAGCCCCAGATATATATCCATAGAAAGAAGGAAAATGCATCAGCGAGGAATCATAAAATATAAAAGAGCGATTTGAGAGTGTCATACAATGGAATCTCTGATTATTATTTTGAAAATATATAAAAACTCCAGAATGAAGGTTGATCAAAGAGTTAGAGATACAGTGCTTAACTTGATTGTTCTATCTTTCAATTGTTTAAGGACTCAGGTAAAGGCAAAAACTCCATAGTTAAAGGTAATATGAGAAAGTCAGAATAGTTAACTCTAATCCAAGGGAAGATTTTTTTTGAACATATGTACCTTTGAAGTGTGAAAGCATAGTAGCAATTCCTGATTCATCATGAATGTTTGCTAAGGGACTAGCAAAAGGTAAGCTTGGGGGAATTGTTGACACTGGTTATCTATCATAATTAAGGGATAAATAAATATGAAAAGGGCAAGAATTTGATCACCAACAAAGGTTTAGGGTTTCAACTGACAATATTCTAAGAGTTTTGGTGAACTATGAATCTGCAGGGACTAAACCAGGAAATCAGAACCGATAGCTTCCCATAGAAGGAAACCGATGGGAGATAACGCCACCACCACGTCAGGATTATTCTAGAAGACTCCAGAGGACGCAAGAAGACACCAGGAGGTCCACCACCATAAGGGGATGACTGGTGGGACCGACCGGTCCCACCAGGAGACCGACCGGTCCCCCCTTAGGGCCTACGGACTCCTCCTTCTGGAACCTTCCTCCACCGACCTCTAGGATGCATCTCGGCCGTACCTTAAGTCAGTTTGATCCAAGGGCCACGGTTCATCGCCCAGGGCTATATAAACAGCCCCTAACCCCCCTCTCCAGATCATCAGGGTTTGATCATTAGACATCATCAATCAGAGCATCAGGCATTCATCAGAGAGGGAGATCAATCGGAAGCCCTAGAACTACATCCACCTAGATTAGTAGATAGAATAGGATTAGAGGAGGCAAGCTTCACTTGGATTCCTGATCTAGTCACGAGAAGGCTCGGTAAACCCAAGATCTTCTCTCTTTTATTAACATTATGGCTCTATTTCATAATTGCTCATCTAGTTCATCATTGTTCTTCATTGTTTATGTTCTAGTTCATCGTCTAGTTCATGTTCATCGTCTAGTTCATCTTCTGGTTCATAATATTGTTCTAGTTCATGTTCTAGTTCATACTTTAGTTCTTCTCGATGATCTAATTCACCTTATTGTTCATCTTCGTGTTCTAGATAGCAATACAATTGATATGATTAAGACATCAACTGTTATATTCTTAATTATATTGCTTATAGTCTGCTTTGATTATATATTTGGCATAGATAGTTCATTTTTATGTTTATACTCATGTTCGTATAGCGCTCATCTTAAAGTACAACGGGTGGGTGATAGATGCTGTGTAGGCGTGGTGCCTATACATTATTTATCTGCGAATGCGTCCTATGTTCCGGATAGAGTGGTAGATCGCGGGTGTGACATTCCTGTTGAGTCCTTTGTATTCCACCTCCCGAATGTAGTGTTCAGCATGGCTCAGTTAACTCATGGTTTAGGGGTTACTCTGTTTGACACCTTTACTATGGAGTTGCCTCTTGATTATAAATATGATGTGACCTAGCCAATGATTGCCAAATATGTTTGCACTAATCAATGTATGCTATAACTTGTAATTAGAATAACTTAGGAATGTTTCTTATTAATACCTGTTCTAATCATCACTTGCTAGGCAGTACTGTTGTAGGTTTATCCTTGATTGATCTGATCTTTGTTATCATTTATCGATTATTATTTATCATTATCATTTACTCTGTAACCTGATCCCTGTTTGGAGTAATTAGTGTGTTATCAGTCTTATTATAAGTGTGTGCTATAATGAATGTTGTTAAGTCCTTACAATACCATCATACCTTGAATTGATTAGTCTCTAGGCTAAATATAAATAACGATACCTGAGACTAGCTTGGGTGAAATGCTTCTACAACGGGTATGTTTATCTGTGCGCTTGCGGGTAAATATTTATCTTTAAATGCAGTGCCCTAATATAATTATATTGCTAGCTTCATGTTGGGGATGACAACTTGACGTTAAGTGAAGTTAGTAGTGTCCCGTACACTCTTTAGTGCCTTCACTAGTTTATTATTTTATGTGGCTCATTCTTAGAGTGATTCCATTAAGGAGTGTCAACAAGTATTTCTGGCGCCGTTGCCGGGGATAGATTAAAACTCTATTCTTGGTAGGGACGTTAAGTAATACCAACAGGCAGGCACTTGGATTGGAAGTTCTATGGAACCGCGAGGACATCGAGATCATTGCTCGGACGCCAACTCCAACGCCGACACCAACATCACAACCATCAGCTGCCGAATCTTGTCCTCCGAAAGATCCAAATCACGACAACGATGATGACGAAGAAAAGGGCGGGGACAAGGGCAAGGGAAAGGACAAAGGAGAAGTCGGTAGCGAAGGCGGGGACAAGGAAAAGGTAGAAGGTGATGGCGGGGAAAAGGAAAAGGGCACTGATATGGGAACCATGTCTCCCCCGCCTCCAAATAGTCCGCCGATCGGCCCGGTCAATGAGGCAAGAAGCTTAGAGGCCGGTAAGGGCGACAACATGACAACGACAAGCCAGCCAAGCACGAACGAGCAACAGGGAGGCACGACGGGGGAGGCAACAGGGACGAAGACACCTCCCCCGTCAACCACAAGCCAATGTCCTCCCCCGCCCACCAAAAATCCAAGAACGTCCACCGACAAGCTCCCGTACATGCTCATGTTTGGAAGGTATGGTAACATTGAGCATAATACCACGTCCATAGTATATATGCTACTAACATCCCTATCCATCGTTTGCTAGGCCTGAAACTACCTGTCAACTATTTGATGAGGCCGAAGACTGCCCTGGCCACTATGTGTGCGGGAAGTTCATCATTCCCAAGGCCCAGCTCATCGACGAGGAAAAGTGGGATACAAGGAGGTTCCATCTATGGTACATGGAAGCTGTAAAAGCCGAGATGTCAAGTTTTAACGTCAAGATTCCCATGGAGTACTTCCACTTGCCCGCTGGTAACAAAATGCACCTACCCGTCGACTGTATAATGGCCAGAGTGTATAATGGCTGCCTATCACTTTGGGTAAGTCAAATACATGTACGTACACCTAAGTCTCTAGCATATCATGCCTTCTCGTTGTCATAAACTCTATTTTGTTGCAATGGTGTAGCCAGGGCCTCGTGGGTGGCCACTGGGTCGCTTTTATCATATACCCTCAAGATGGCAGGGCCTGTGTGTTTGACTCCTTGAGCGTACCAAACAAGCAAGGGTACAAGACATTCGAAGATTATCTGAAAAAGTAAGTCATACAACTTTTTCATCAGTTACGGTTACCATACGTTTTTAAATGGTGGCTAAAACTATTATATTTCGTACAACGCTTATAAGGAATACCAAAAGGTGCACGGATTCTAGGACCGAAGAACTCAAAAGTTCAAGGACAAGCATATGTACCACCTCAAAATCCGACGAGATTTCCCGGTAAGTATTTCAAAGGTTCAATTCATGTTTCATACATATATATGGGTTCTAATGCTTGTGTATCAATCGTGCAGTGCGCTAAACAGCCACTAGGATCGAAGACATTTGGCTTGTACACATGCGAGTTTCTAACGGAAAGCAAGGAGTACACCAATAGCTGGAAGAAGCTCAAGGAAGGTGTCAAGTATTGGGGAGAGCAGTAGAGCCGCAGGATGTGCTTTAAACAAGTCAAGGCGGACATATGCAAGTTTGTAATGGAGAAATGCATTCTCGAAGGAGAAACGTTCTTCGACAACGAATCTGAGCTGGCGTTGCTACCCCAATACGAGAAGCTCCGCAAATGGAACACAATGCTTCGTCCAACAGATTACGCTCATCAAGTTGAACTATGAATTGTAATTTGAATTTGAAATCAACTAAGTCAATGTGTATATGATGACAACAAACAACTAAGTGACTTTGTATGTTATGTCCAGATGGTTTATATGTGCATATATATATATCTCTGTTAGAAATCTGGAATTATTTGAAAACTGCAATTGATTTGAATTCATATCCTGCTGTTTCTGCTGGCTGCATTATTTATTTATTTGAATCCAAAATTAATAACCATGGCGGGCAACATAAGAAGCCCGCTACGGTTAAACGCAACTACCGCAGTGGTTAATAATTTACCGCAGCGGGCGATTTAGGTTGCCCGCTGCGGTAAATGCTATTAACCGCAGCGGGCTATTTATGTTGCCCGCTGCGGTTAAGGCTTTTACCACAGTGGGCAACAGCGTCCGCTGCGGTAATGGCCACGATTAACTGTGGCCTTAGCACCGCAGCAGACGTTGTTGCCCGTGGCGGTAAAGCTAAAACGCTCGCTGCGGTTATAGCTTTGTGCAGTAGTGCCGCATGATCATTGCGACTAGTGTTGATTGATTTGAACATTCTTCCATCTCCGGTCATATGTTGAGTGCACCCACTATCAAGCACCCAATGCCTTCCTCCCGCTTTATAATTTACCTACAAAGAGATCAATTCATTTTAGGTACCCAAATCCTTTTCGGTCCTCCAAGGTTCGTTACCATGCTCTTGGACACCCAAATTGCCTTCTTCTTTGGGCCAACCATTGGTGCACCAATATACTTAGCCTTCACACCATTAGTGCCCTTTGTAAGCATATAACAAGAATCAAGTCTAATGGATGAAACATGAGCATTGTTCTTATTCTTGTTCTTGTTAAAACAATTTTGCTCTATATGCCCAGATTGCTTGCAATTATGGCAAAACCGACCATTGCTCTTCACAAAACTAGTCTTGTGAGGAGCAAAAGCGGCCTTGCCCTTCTTGGGGGTATAACCAAGTCCCTCCTTGTTGAGTGGACATCTTTGGCTACCCAAGCACTTAAGCAAGCGGGCATCTCCACCATAGGCATTGCATAAAGCATGAGTGAGCTCATAGACCTTGTTCTTAAGGTTCTCATTTTCTACCACTAATGATGAATCACATGTAGTAGAAGTAGGCATTTTAGTTGAGCTAGATGATGATGATGCATTTGTGGGAGCAACAATAATTGGAGCATCAAATGATTCATCAAGAATATCACATGTAACTCCTACATTGCATGTCTCTACAACATCCTCAATCTTACTTTGATCAAGGAGGGAGCAGTGGGCTTCCTTAAGCCTAGTGTGAGCTTGGTAAAGTTTCTCATGGGCTTCCTCTAGCCTCTCATGAGTAGACTTGAGCTCATCAAAGGATTGCTCAAGAGCCTTGTTGGCCTTGCGCAATTCTTTGCACTACTTCCTCTTAGTCTCAATGTAAGAGTGAGCATCTTGTAGCATGCTCATGAGGTCCTCCTTTGAGTACTCCTCATCATCATCACTCTCACTTTCACTTTCACTCTCATCGGATGATACCTTAGTGGCCTTGGCCATGAAGCATGTCAATGGAGTGTTGAAGATAGAAGGCTTGCTTGAGATAGCAAGACTAGCCATAGCCTTCTTCTTGGTGGTCTTCCTCTCATCATCACTAGAATCATCATCATCGTTTGAGGAAGCATCACTATCCCATGTCACAACATAGGAACCACCCTTCTTCTTCTTCTTCTTCTTCTTCTTCTTCTTCTTCTTCTTCTTCTTCTTCTTCTTCTTCTTCTTCTTCTTCTTCTTCTTCTTCTCTTTCTTTTCTTTCTTCTCTTTCTTGTCCTTCTTCTTGCTCTTCTTGCGATCATCATCATCTTCATCACTAGAGTATGGACAATCCACGATGAAGTGATCCTTGCTCTTGCATCTATAGCACCTTTTAGTTGTGCTTTTGGTTGCATCTCTTCTCTTTCTTGCTCCATAGCCCTTCTTCTTCATGAACTTGCCAAACCTTTTCACAAAGAGAGCCATTTCTTCATCATCTATCTCACAATCACTTGAGCTTGCTTCATCATCACTTTCCTCCTTCTTTGCTTTGCCCTTGCTCTTGCTCTTGGAGGATGAAGCTTTGAATGCCACGATCTTCTTCTTCTTTTCTTCCTCTTGGGCTCCCCCATCCTGTTCCACATGGTATGTGTCTTGAGTGACCACATCACCTAGTACTTGGTTTGGGGTTACCGTATCCAATCCTTCGCTCACAAGGATAGTTACCAAGGTGTCAAACCTTGGTGGCAAGCATCTCAAGAACTTGTGAGAAAAGTCCTTGTCTGTCGATGAAATATGGTCGGCAGTCTACCGAGGGGTATGCCCAAGGTAGTAGATTAAGCGGTGGAGGTGTGCGAGATGTCTGCAAAGCGTAGACATAGGGACGAGAGACGGCGATTTAGACAGGATTGGGCCGGCAAGTCGCCGTAATACCCTACGTCCTGTGTTCTGGTGGCTGGTTTGTATTGCTGATTAAGCGATCAGATAGGATCTGAGTTGTCTCGAGCAGGGGTCCCTGCTAGGCCCAGGAGCAGGGTTACAACTTGCCGAATCCTAACAGATTACAATCGGTTCCTTTTGGCAAGGAATCCAGGTCTATCTATCTGGATCTTCCTTGTCGAACAAGTCATCGGCAGAGTCCTTGGCGGCTATGATAGCTTGGTCGCAGACCGCAAGGCCTCCTGGCTGGGCCGTATCTGCAGAGCAGCCCAAGTCATGCCGTGGGGGTATACAAGTGTAATATCCCCACAGCTAGTCCCCGAGCACTTTGCATCCGTTGTGCGGGGCATCGCGAAGTCTTCCGAGCAGATCGGGTCTGGCCGCATGTCTATGAAGGCGTCTTCCGACCAAGTCACCTGGTCACGGGTGCACCTGTAGTAGACTTCTGACCAGGTTGATTTGGTCGCGGATGTCGCGATCGTAGTTGTAGCCGAAGTGCATCCGCGTGAAGTATTCAGCGTCATCCTGCAAGAAGGATGCAAGGTGCTGCAAGAAAAAATTTGAAGATCTTTCATCAGGTGTAGTGTATCCACTTGGGACGCGGCTAGACTGTAGGAACCGATGACGTTCCAGTAGAAGTCCATGCTAGTCCACACCAAGCTGCGACGGAAAAGAAAAACAATACATTCACCGCGAGGTGAAGTGTATCCACTTAGTCCCCGAGCTTGGGAGTAGGTGCTGTAGGCATGTGGTGCCAAGCTTTCAAAACAAAACATAGTCATTTTACGAAAGAAAAATGACGTGTGTACATGTAGTCCCTGGGCCTGCTGTAAGAAGAAGCTTGGTTCTTGTAGCAGGGCCAAATAAAGTGCGTTAGATACTTAGGAACGAGGGGGAAGTCCCCGAGGGTGAAGTTGAAGATCTGTAGTGCCAGCCAGTAATTGTAGAGATTACTATTCCCCTGAAATAATTATCATAACTAGCAGATGTGATCAGTTCCCGTGCATTAGCACCACATTTACTAGCAAAGTGTAAATAAAATCGGAAAAATGATGAAGGCGAACGGGCAAGCCGTTTTGCAAACCGTCGGCCTAGCGGCCCATTAAGAAGAGCGCGATGGTCGTGCGCGCATGCAGTTGCCGCAGGCGACGTGGCTGTCGTGGGGGTGATGGGGACGGGCTCCCAGGAACCCTGGAGCTGAAGAGTCGGGCTGCGCTGTATAAAAAGGCGAGGTGGACGGCGGCGGGTCCCCACTTGGTCATTCGCTCATACCTCGTTACCTTCGTCCGCTTCGTTTCCTTCGTGCGTTCGAGTGAATCCGAGCGCAAAAATCTAGATCTGGAGCTGACGCTCGTAGCTATCGATGGCGGGCGGCGGGCGCACTCATAGAGCGACAAAGAAGGGAAGGAGGCGGCGAAGACGAAGGCCGACGACCGCATCGAGGTGCCGAGCTGGGCGGTGGCGCCGAAGTGTTTTTCGCCGGGAGAATCTGGAAGAGCTCGTCTTCTGTGGCTTGCTCCTGGATAGCGTGACCGGCGGTTGGAGAGAAGCCTACCTGGAGGACTTCCCGACGCCAAACACCACCGAGCTCGTTGTCTTCGAGGCGTTCTTCAGGTGCAGGTTCAGCGTCCCCATCCATCCCTTTCTCCATTCTGGAGTATTACCAGGTCGCGTTGTGCAACTTGACTCCGAATACAATGTTGCACATCATGGTCTTCATGCACTATTGCAAGGCGTATCTGGGAATCGAACCCCATTTCGACCTTTTCTTCCACTTCTTCTGGCTGAAGACCAACGGTACCGGGTCGTCGAACATCGTCAGGTCGGTGTACCTCCAGCTGCGGCACGGGATGGCGGACAAGTACATTGCGATGCCGCTGCCTTCGAAGGCGATGGAGTACAAGCCGAAGTGGTTCTACATCCATCAGGAGGTGCCAAGGCCGTCGTGTGACCCGACCTTCGTGCCGAAGGTGCTGCTGTCATGGTCAGAGCGTCCCGGTGCGGCGGCGATGGAGCAAGTGGAGGAGCTCCTGAAGCTGGTCGACAAGCGATGCGTCGACGGGGTGGCTGTGGCGTCAAATTTTATCAAGAGGCGTTGCTAGCCCTGCAAGGAGAGGGCGCACCCGGCGTATGAGTACGCCGGAGACGAGGACGATTGGACAAGGGAGGCGCCGGAGCCCCTGGAGGCGTTAGAGGTGTTCCTGCGGGTCGACTTTGACCTACAGAAGAGGAGGAAGCTAGAGTACCTGCGGAAGTCGTACTGCCTGGAGTACCCTCCGCCTGAGGTATGAACCGTTGCCCTGCATGTGTTTGACAGTATGCACGAGAGAAATGCAGACTATTATGAGACTTTAACGCAGGGTCATGGAGCGTTCGTGTCGCGACCCCCGTTGAAGGCGTGGCCGAAGGGCGTTGATCCACGGCGGGAAGACGTCGGCGACAGCGGTCGTAGTGCAAACGACGAGGCGGGGGTCGACGAGGAGGAGATCGAGACCAGCGGGGAGGAGGGGAGCCGAGTCCCCGAGCCCCGGTCGAGCAGGCGGTGGGCGCGCGATGACCCGAAGGGGAAGCGCCAGGCCACCCCTGCGAAGAAAAGGAAGGTGTCGATGGAGACCGGCGGCGCCTTCAGTATTGATGAAGAGGCGGCGAAGTGTCGCCGTATGGTCCTCGACTGGTCGGACGACGAGTCTGACAGTGAGGACGAAGTCTCGCTGAGTGCCCGTTTCGGGCAGGGTTCCTCGGCGGGGCGCGGTGGTGGAGCGGCGAGGTCGAAGCCGAAGCCGAAGGTGGCATGGACGCCAGAGCCGTGGCGGTCGAAGCGGGAGGCGGAGCCACGAGAGTCGTCTGGCGGGGCGGCGGGTGCGCCCAAGTCGCAGGAAGAGTCCGCTGGAAGTGGAGCGCGTCCTCGCTCTCATCGCTTCTCACGGGAGAAGAAGGTGTCGGGCCTGTAAGTATCCCCTGCTCATCTTGTAGCTTTTACTCTGGTCGGATTTTGAGCGTTGACGACGTGTCCGTGTCCATCGCAGGTCGGTGGACGCCGAGGAGGTGAACGACATCGAGGGTGAAGGTCGGAGGGAGAGGAGCCCGCCGGTAGACGCCGGAGCTGGCGGGTCGGCAAAGTCGGCCGCACCGGAGGCGGCTGGAGGGTTCGGGACGTCCACGGTCTCCGAGCCTTAGAAGGTAGAGCAGTCGGAGGCGTCCGAAGTCCCCGAGCCTCGAGAGGCAGAGCGGCCGGCATCCCCAATGCCTGGGTCGGGTTCTGGAGGTGGCGGAGCAGCGGGAGCGACTGCTGCGCCGGTAGCCGGATCCTTGGGCCGTCGTGCCTGGGGGGTGAAAAGGAAAGCGCCGGAGCTCTCCTCGCTACAAATTGAGGAGGTCGAGCGTCCAGAGGCGGACCCGGCCAAGCGCCCTGTTCGTCGTTTCCGCGTCGAGGGCGACATAGTCGTCGAGGTTGATGACGAGGCGGCGAGCGCAGCGACGGACTCCGTCATCGGGGATGCGTCGAAGTTACTAGAGAAGATCCAGGTGAGCGCGTTCACCTCTTCATGTTTACTTCTGAATGGCTCTTGTTTATCCTGGTCGTCGTTTGCCTGCAACACTTGTTGAAGGTTGGGGAGGAGCGTAAGCTTGCCCTTGACCGGATGGCGTCGATGGCCGAATAGAACGAGCGACTCCGGGCGGAGGTGAAGCGCGTCGAGGGCCAGTTTGCTGGCCTAGAGGCGCGGCGGGAGGATGCCCACGCGTGTTCTCGGCAGCAGGGGGAGGAGAATTTCCAGCTTTAGCTGCGGGCAGAGAAATTCGACGAGTTTGCCACGCGTGAGTTGTCGATGCCGTACTTTCTTTTGTTTAGTGCGCCATCTGGTTGGAGGCTTGAATCATGTAGGTGTCCTTGTAGAGGCGATGCAGGCGGGCGAGGAGAAGCGTCTCCTGGCCGAGGAGAAGGCGAAGTCCGACTCAGAGGTGCGAAAGTGGCAGGCCATGCACGCCGGTAAGTCTTCTCGGTGAAGCATGGTTGGAGGTGGTCGTCTTCTTACCCCTTTCTTTGGCGTTTGCACCTTACCGGGAAAACGTAAAAATACAATTTGCAGATCTGGAGCGGAGAATCGAAGGTTACCATGACCACTTCTGGTCGCTGGCGGAGGAGGTGGCCCCCTTGGTGCAGTGCATCGATGAGGAGCCTTTCTTCCCGGCGGAGAAGGAGCAGAGGATCGGCGACCATGTCGTGCAAAAGGCGCGTGGCTTGTGGGGGCGCTTCCAGGCGTACACCAAGGTGGCAGCGCAGAGTGTGGCGGCTCATGGCCTCGCTATTGTTCATTCACATTATCCGCGGATGGAAATGTCGAGGTTGGGCGCCGGCTTTGCGGCGAACACGTCGGAGGCGGAGATGGAGCGCGTGGAAGAAGAAGCCGAGCCTGCCGCTGAAGCCCTCTTCGGTGGTGTAGACTTATTTGGTGCCAGACACCAGTAGCTTGTATTTTAGGAGATAGTTTGTAAGAAGACTCTTGGGCGAACGAAATCAAAACTTGAAGCGAGTCGGCGTGTTTTGTTCGTTCCCCGAATTCCGCAGACCCAATAGTCGTGAGCCGTAGCGATGAACAGTTCGGCCTTGGGTTATCCCAGGATCCGTAGCGTAGAGCGCGGAGCTCGTTTGCGCGTAGGAGTCAAGGGCGTCACCCAAGGAACCTCTGCTGGCATCCCATAGCACAAAGGGCGGGCGCTCGTGCACGCGTAGGGAGGTATCACAGTCAGGGTTTCTCCGAGAGGCTCGATCGTGGCGTGACGTGGGCGAACGGAGACCGTTGTCGAGCGCATGGGAAGTGCAGATGCGAGGCACTGAGCATATAGCCTCTAAATTCTCAGCCCAAGTTAGCCTTTCCTTCGTAGGGCAGAGGGGGGACGCTCATGCACACGTAGAGAGGTCGGGACATCCCCTGAGAGAGCTTCTGGCCACCGTAGCGCAGAGGGCGGGCGCTCATGCACGCGTCCGATGGTGACAACATCCCCGGCTCTGAGTTTTCGTCGGCGTCAGTCAGGCTGCTTGGAGACCGAATGGAGAACGTGCGCATAAACGGCGCATACAGGCACTGGACCGTATAGCCTCTGGAGGTCTCAGCCCAAGCTTAGCCTTCCCTTCGTAGCGCAGAGGGCAGACACTCATGCACGCGTAGAGAGGTCGGGATGTCACTTGGGGGGAATACTGGCCGCCATAGCGCAGAGGGCGGGCGCTCATGCACGCGTCTAGCGGTTGCAGTATCCCCTGCTCTGAGACTCCTTTAGCGTCAGTCAGGCTATTTGGAGCGGTCGGTGAGCCGTCCGGAGACAGGTTGGAGAGGTCGGCGAGCCGTTCGGTGACGGGTTGGAGAAGTTGGCGAGCTGTCCAGGGACAGGTTGGAGAGGTCAGAGCATCGCCGAGTCTTTATTCATCATCGAAAGTGGGCGGTACAGGCCGCTTAAGCGTAGAACTTCCTAAGGTGCTCAATACTCCAGGAGTTAGGTACGTTGTTGCCTTCAAGGTCGGTGAGACGATAGGTGTCTGGTCAGGTGGCTTCCTTCACCATGTAGGGGCCATCCCAGTGTGAAGATAGTTTGTGCAGGCCGTCGGTCTTGAGTTTCCGCTTGAGCACAAGGTCACCGACAACGAAGGATCGGTCCTTGACATTGCGGTTGTAGTAGCGGCAAACTCCTTCGAGGTACTTGGCGGTGCGGAGGCAAGATGTCAGCCGTTCTTCTTCGAGGCGGTCGAGATCATCGCAGCGAGCCTTGTCGGAGGCCTCCTCGTCGTAGTTCTCGACGCGCGGGGAGCGGAAGATGACATCGGCGGGGATGACGGCTTCGTAGCCGAAGACAATGAAGTACGGTGAAACGCTGGTGTTACGGCTGGGTTGAGTCCGGAGACCCCAGAGTACGGAGGGGAGCTCGCGCATCCAGCGACCAGGGTGATTCTCGTCCTTCTGGTAGAGGCGCTTCTTTAGGGCGTCGAGGATCATGCCGTTGGCGCGCTCGGCCTGGCCGTTGGCTCGGGGATGGGCGACGGAGACGTACTTGACGAGGATGTCGCGCCCTTCGCAGAAATCCCAAAAGATGTTGCCTGTGAAGTTAGAGCCGAGGTCGGTGATGATGGAGTTCGGGAGATCGAAGCGATGAATTATTTCGTCGATGAAGGAGACGACGTTTTCGGCAGTCGCCTTGGTTATTGGTTTTGCTTCGATCCATTTGGAGAACTTGTTGACGGTGACGTAGATCCACTTGAAGCTTCCCAGAGCCGGTTGGAATGGGCCGATCATGTTGAGTCCCCAGCAGGCGAAAGGCCACGAAGCCGGTATTGCTTGGAGTTGCTGCGCGGGGACGTGGGTTTGCTTGGTAAAGAATTGGCATCCCTCGCAGGTGCTTACGAGCTTCTCGGCGTCGGCGACCACTGATGGCCAGTAAAATCCTGCACGGAAGGCCTTTCGTACCAACGTCTTTGCAGCCGCATGGTTTCCGCATTCGCCGGAATGGATGTTGGTTAGGATCTCGAGGCCGTCTTCCGTGGAGACACATTTTTGGAGCACTTCGTTTCTGGAGTTTTTGCGCATGAGCGCACCATCGACCAGGACGTTGTCGTTGACGCGGCGAACAAGGCGCTTGGCTTCGGTCTTGTCGGCGGGAACGAGGTTCTCGAAGAAATACTTGAGGAAGTCCTCCCGCCAGTCGGATGGTGTTGTGGGGATGACGCCAACCAGCTGTCCTGTCGGCGGGGGTGGAGTCGTGGAGTCTGTCGATGTAGTGGAGCTTGCGTGGTTGGCGATGGAAGGTTCGAGCAAGTCGTGTACGAATACGCCGATGGGGACCGGAGATCTTGATGATGCCAGCTTGGATAGCTCGTCGGCCGCCTGGTTCCGGTTGCGTGGGAGGTGTTGGTATTCAACGCCGAAAAATTTGTCTTCAAGCTTTCGGATGGCAGCGCAGTAGGCGTTCATCTTGTCGTTGGAGCAGTTCCAATCCTTGTTGAGCTGGTTGATGACGAGAGCGAAGTCACCGTACACCATGAGGCGCATGACGCCTAGCTCGCTGGCGATGCGGAGACCGTGGAAAGCGGCTTCGTATTCGGTGGCCTTGTTGGATGCTGGGAAAAGTAGCCGTAGAGCGTAGCACAGCTTTTCGCCGGAGGGAGACGTGAAGAGAAGACCAGCGCCGACACCATGCAAAGTGAGGGAGCCGTCGAAGAAGAGGGTCCAATGCTCTAGCGCTTCCGGCGGTACTGCAGTCTGGAGGTCCGTCCATTCTGCGATGAAGTCAGCTAGCGCCTGGGACTTTATGGTCTGGCGACCCTGGAAGGCAATGTCGTATGAGCCGAGCTCAATGGCCCACTTGATGGTACGTCCCGTAGCGTCCTTGTTGCGGAGGATGTCCCGGAGGGGGACTTCGGTGACTACGGTGACCCGTTCGGAGGTTTCGAAGCAGTGGTGCAGTTTGCGTGCGGTGATAAGGACCGCATAAAGGAGCTTCTGTACCTGGGGGTACCGTGTCTTGGAGTCATTCAACACTTCGCTGACGAAGTAGCAGGGTCGCTGGACGGGGTAGGAGTGGCCGACTCCCTCGCGTTCAACGACGATGACAGAGCTGATGACCCAGTTGGTAGCGGCGATGTAGAGCAGCAAAGGCTCATTCTCCTTAGGTGCGGCGAGCACATGAGGCTCGGTGAGGTACTTCTTCAGATCGGAGAAAGCGCGATCGACTTCATCGTCCCAGATGAACTTTTCACCAGCTTTGAGGAGCTTGAAGAAGGGTAGCCCCTTTTCGCCGAGCCTGGAGATTTAGCGGCTGAGGGACGCCATGCACTCGGTAAGCTTCTGGGTGTCCTTCACGTTGGAGGGAGCTCGTATGCGGAGGACGACCGAAGTCTTGTCGGTGTTTGGGCAGATGTCGTCGTGGCTGACGATGTTGCCGAGGAGGTTTCCAGACAATACGCTGAAGATGCACTTGTTGGGGTTGACCTTCCACTTGAACCTATTGAGGGCCTTAAAGGTTACCTCGAGATCAGTGACGAGCGTATCGGCGGTGCGAGTTTTGAAGATGACGTCATCCACGTAAGCTTCGACCTTCTCCGGGATGAGGTCCTTCAAGCAATCCTGGATCACGCGCTGGTACGTAGCTCCAGTGTTCTTCAGCCCGAACGACATGGTCATGTAGTAGTAGGCGCCGAAGGGTGTGATGAACGCCGTCTTGATTTGGTCCTCCACCTTCAAGGCAATTTGATGGTAACCGGAATAGCAATCGAGGAAGGAGAGAAGTTCGCACCCGGCTGTACAGTCGACGACCTCGTCGATGCGAGGGAGGAGGAAGGGGTCTTTAGGGCAATGCTTATTGAGGTCGGTGTAGTCAATGCACATACGCCATTCTTTATTCTTTTTTAGTACAAGGACCGGATTGGCCAACCAATCTGGGTGATACACCTCTTTGATGAAACCGACAGCTAGGAGCCGGGTGAGCTGTACCCTAATTGCCTCCTTTCTGTCTGGCGCGAAGCTATGAAGCTTTTGATGAACCGGCTTGGCAGTCGCGGAGACGTTAAAGGAGTGCTCGACGAACTTCCGTGGAACTCCGGGCATGTCCGCTGGCTTCCAGGCGAACACATCGACGTTGCTCCGTAGGAAGCTGACGAGCGCGTCTTCCTATTTGGGGTCGAGGTTGGTGCCGATGACGACAATCTTCTCTGGAGCTCCGTCCACCAGGGCCACCTGCTTTGTGTCCTTCGACTTCTTGTTGGAGCGCTGGTCGGAGGTCTCTGGGATCTCGAGATCGTCGGGGGGGAGCTTGGCGGCGTTGGTGATGTAGTCTTGGACGCCCTGGATCTGTTGGTGTGTTTCGGTGGAGTTGATGGTTTCTTGCTCACACTCGTACGCGATCTAGAGGTTTGCCTGGAGGCTGAGGACGCCTTTCTTCGTTGGAATCTTGAGCACAAGGTAGGTGTAATGTGGAACAGCCATGAGCTTGGAGAGTGCCGGGCGACCGAGGATGGCGTGGTAGGCGGTGTCAAGTCGGCGACGATGAAGGTGATGTACTCCTCGCGGAAGTGGTCGGGCGTGCCAAATTGCACTGGGAGGGTGATCTGCCCGACGGGCATGGAAGGCTTCCCTGGCAC
Organism: Coix lacryma-jobi var. lacryma-jobi; assembly: GCA_009763385.1. Classification (NCBI taxonomy): domain Eukaryota; kingdom Viridiplantae; phylum Streptophyta; class Magnoliopsida; order Poales; family Poaceae; genus Coix; species Coix lacryma-jobi. Next base: position 100,495,427 of record CM019826.1, on the reverse strand, counting down.
GATGCCCCAGAAAGGGAAATTCGCTGGGAATAGGTCCCGCTTGGAGTAGTCGAGCTCGCAGAAGGCCGATGCGAAGATGATGTTGAGAGCGCTCCCACAATCGACGAGGACCTTCCGGTAGCGGCAGCTGGAGATCACCGGGTCAATGACGAGGGGGAAACGCCCAGGGTACTTGTCGTCCGACCACTGGTCTTCCCTGCAGAAGGTGATGGGGCGTTCCGACGAGTCGAGGTAGCGGACGTTAGCGGGGTCATCGGTGATGGCCGCCACGGAGGCGATGTCGTGTAACAGAACTGACCTATTTATAAGAGCACAAGTGCGAAATTCTCCACCGAAGCAGTAAATTTGCCCACTTGAGCCCATATAAACCCGGTAGTCCGTGAAATCTCGAAGGATTTTAAACTTTTCCAACATCAACAACATAGGATCGTAATCGTTCAGCATCAACCATCACATGACAGAATATTACATAAGTTCATCGGAGTAGCAAACTTAGTTATTACAAACCGAGTTCCAAATTTAAGTAGCGGAAGTTCAACCTTAAAACATAGTTTTGAAATCACACACACATAGTCTGATACAGTGCCATTCAGTAGTCATCCTTGACAAAGCAAGAGGTACGAGTAGAACTGGTCATTGCCCTTGACCTAGTTATCTCCCAGAGCTGGGCAGAGACAGCTGATGCAATAACCATAAAAGACCTGGCCATCTACAACAACAAGGGAAACAAAGCCCTGAGTACGAGAAGGTACTCAACTAGACTTACCCGACTTAAACTAAAATAAGCGACACCAAGGAGTATGCAAGGCTAGTGTATAGTGGAGCTGGTATGAGATCACATTTTTGCGTAAAAGCATAAGTAATTAAAATAACTCATTCTCCTACTTACTAGCTGCAATTGAAATAGTAATTAACCTGTTTAACTAGGTTAGCTCCTGCACTACAATAATAATGGTAGTGATCCAACAATCACCATAAAGTAACAAACAGATCGAGTAACCATTGCCAAAAGTATAATGATAGCTGTCACGTGTTCCACAATTTCAGTATCAAGGTCGATCATAGTTCAAGTCAAGTGCTCACTGTCCAGGAGCGATGGCGATTATAATCGATTCCTAACCAGTTGGTGATTTTATTCCCCACACAAACCACACTCACCCATCGGTGAGCTACAGATAACCACAACACCGTTCCAGGAAGCCGCGGATTCGACTGCCACCAACATACCCGGGGGCAAGCCCGACTGCCAAGGAATTGGACTTAACCACCATCACCCGGGTCTTACTTTTCTCGCCCCCGCGTCCCAATACCCCCTTCGTGGCTTCGACAGATGCGTGGGGTTCGAAAAACTGGCCTGAAACAATGAGCGGCTTCGCGGTCGGAACGAGTTATCCTTCCAGCTAAATGTGGGGCATGCGTTCAACACGACAAGAAGGCCATCTTACAAGATACTGATTCCCATAAAACACGACTAGAAATACTGTAGCACAACGCTACAGGAATCTGCCGATCTCCATTTTCCACAACACTCAGTTATCTCACTTACTGGCAATATCCTGTTACTGGTCCAATAACCACCTATTACTCGCGGGTAACATGAAAGTCGCCCGACTTCTACCGGTCTAAGCAAGACTAAGCATAGACTCGAACCTATCTCTAATTAGGTACAAGGATGAGATATCAACCATAGCAAGATAAGGAATATAATGCATCAACGGTATCAAACAACTCCTATACTTAATGCAACAATCATAAATATTAGAGAGTTAATTGAAAATCATAGGTAGTTAGAAATGCTCCGGGGCTTGCCTTTCTCGAACGTGCTGGGCAGATGATTCGGGCACTGTTGACTCTTGCTAACGTCGTCACTAGGAGTAGGCTATGAATCTATCCCCGACAATGGCGCCAGAAAGGTTTGTTGGTACTTCTTGATGAAAGAAGTATAACTAACTATTCGTATGACTATTGGTAGGTTCCGCAAGCGCACAGAATAAGTCTATTGTAGCACTTCACCCGGGAGTAACCGAGTATCGTATTTATTTCCACAGGGAAGCTACTATGGAAGAACTAACACTAGGACCGCTATGAACAACTAGTTATTCTAGCAGGGTTGATCGAAATGTATGAATGGGGGTTGGTTTCTACTACTACTAAAAAGAATAGAAAGAAAGACTAACTACTACTAAACTAAATCGGTGGGGTCTGGCCGATGAACAGATTAATATTTTCCTACACACTTACGATCACAACTAACATAGCAATAAAGAGTTTATCTTGTTCTTTGAACCGTACACAACCTTTGGACTATTTACCTCAGACGTGCACAACGAGGTTTATGATTTAAGAACTAACCCAACTACGTGGTGGAATTCAAGGCTCCCAGGGCTGTCACCACCTGTTTGCTACCACAGCTATCCGGGGGGCTAGCCACAAACTCAAGGACAAGTGGAAATCGTTAGTTTATAAAAGGTTTTTGGTTGATTTTAGGCCCTTGTGTTGTGTTATATGACCTTGTTGATGCTAAGAATATGACACTTAGTGAGCGTCAACAAGCTCCCCCAAGCTTACCTCTTGCTTGTCCTCGAGCAAGCATGGACTTAAATAATCTTGGAAACTCTGTGTTTTTGTTGTGTGTATGCTCATATTATTTTCATCACCATGGAATTGGTAGCCTTCCCTGCACTCAAGATTAGAACAAAAGACCAACAAGAAAGAAGGTTTGTCTTTCCCTTGCCTATTTTGCTAATCAAGACATGTGGAGTTTTTGCAAGTTTTGTTCAAAAGAAAGCATGCTTAGTAACTTCTATGGCTCACTCGATCACTCATATTTTTATGTGGAAATGGAAGAATTATCCTCTCACTAAGACTTTATGTGGGGTTTAATGGGTAGGATAAAAGTGAGCATGTGCGGATACATGGGTGTATGCCGAGTCTCTGAGTGATGAGTGATTGTCAACTGGGATGATGCGCATGTTCTTTGGCTTGTGTTGTGCAGGTGTCGAGCATGGATGCAGTGATCAGAGGCAAGGTGAAGGTCAAGTAGAAACGTGTCGTGCCGATGGACCGAGAGTGGCGAAGGGCGGACGTGAGGCTTGGACTGAGGGACCGGTGGCCCGAGGATCAGCTGTGGTGGCTGACAGCCTGGGACAGCGACGAGCAAAGACTTGCGGTCATGTGTTGCCTAAGTCGTGGACATGGGGACATGTGTCGGTGGACGGGGTGCACGGGCAGTGCATCCCCTCTACAGCTTCGGTTTGGTGGTAGAGCTAGAGAAAAACCATTGGGTGGACGGTTTCCAGGTTTGGGCCTCAAAACCTGGGCATGGATGGTTTCCGAGTTTGGCCACAAAACTCGGGCTGAGGACGGTTTCCAGGTTTGGGCCTCAAAACCTGGGTGCTTCGGGTTTGCTGAGTTTGGGCCACAAAACTCAGGCGCTGGTGGGCTGGTTTCCCGGTTTGGGCCTCAAAACCGGGGGTTGGCTGTGAAGGCTGGTTTCCCGATTTGGGCCTCAAAACCGGGGGTTGGCTGTGAAGGCTGGTTTCCCGGTTTGGGCCTCAAAACCGGGGGCGGAGTCCGTGAAGAGGACGCAGAGCGGTGGCGGCACGTGGCGGCAATCGGGAGGTTGCGTCGAGGCAACGCTACGAGTTGTGCGGGCGTGGCCGTCGGATCACCACCTACCACGAGTTGGTCCAGAATAACCTTAGGGTTTAGCTGGTTCGCTCTGTAAGTAGATAGGGGTAGAGTGGGAATTAGGAATAGTTAGAATTAGGATAAGTAGAGGGAGACACCCACCTCCCCATCTATCTCAGTCATTTGCTCTTTGCACCTAGGGTTTCCTGCTCTCCCACATCCCTGCTGTTGCGAACCTGAGATCCACAGAGAAGAGAACAATACCTCTGTGCCCGTGAGATTTTTAGGAAGTGAGACCGTAATCTCACTATTGTAGCATGTGGTAGCCACACGGTTGCAAATTCGTGGTTGTGATTCGCATTTTGTTCGAGTTCTTCGCGGATTGCTTTTCTCCACGTTCTTCCCGTCGTCCGATCTCTTTGTTCGTTGCGACTCTTGCAATTCTGTTTGAACAGAGATGTTCTAGATCGTGAGGCACTTCTTTCCACCGAAGGAATTCTCCTCTAACCTCACGAGCTAGTAGATCGTTCAATTTTCGTTTCGGGTCAAGTTTTCTTTCTTCCCCCGATTTTCTTCGATCCATCGATTTGGAGATAGGTTCGAGCCATGATCTCTTAGAGATAGCTCACTATTCTCCTTGTGACTTCTCTCACCAAGTTTGATCCCTAGAGGATTTGTTTTGGGTGAGATCGAGTCGAAACGGTTAACGAACAGTGCAGTTTCGGGGTGACCGGACACTAGCTCGAGACGACCGGACGCTTGGGCAGTGCGTCCGGTGGTTGAACACTTGCACGTGTTCTTTCACTTGACCGGACGTTGAGTTTTGTGATTGACCGGACACGCAGGATCCACTGTTCACCTGTTTTGGCCCTAGTGACCGGACGCTTGTTACCTGACCGGACACTCAGGCTCAGTGAGTCCGGTCAGGAACAGTAAGCTCCCAAATCGTGTTTTGCCAGACCGGACGCGTCCGGTGTGTGGTGACCGGACGCAAGGTGAGTCCGGTCAGTGCAAGTTTTGTGCTGTTTCGTCTGCGGTTTGCTCGTTCGTTGTCAATTTTGGTTTCCGACTTTTGCGTTGGATTTCTAGAGTAGTAGAGTGTCTCGCTGTGCTTCGTGGAAGCATCCACCCTACATCTAGGGTCGAGGACACTTACAAGCTCTAGGGTTTGCTCTTGGGGTTGAGTTTCGGGACAGTGGCTACAAGTTTCTGAAAGGAATTTTGAAGCTCCCATTCAGCCCCCCTCTGGTCGCTTTCTGGTTGCACCTTCGGTCCTTCAATTGGTATCAGAGCAGGTTAAGGATCTTCCACCTTAGCTGGTTCCAGATCCACAGAAGGCGACATGGATCGCGGCGTGGGCAAACCGTCGTTCTTTGATGGGACGAACTATGCGTATTGGAAGATACGCATGTCGGCCTATCTTCAGAGCATGGGCTCTTCTGTTTGGGAGATTTGCAACAAGGTCTATTATGTTGTCTTGGCTGCTCGTGTCTCTCAGCTTCAGATTGATGAGCACGAAGCCAATAGCCGAGCACGTAACGCTCTTTTCTCTTGTTTGAGCATGTCCGAGTTTGATCGTGTTTCTCACCTCCCCATGGCTCGTGAGATTTGGGCGACCCTCATGCGTTTCCATGAGGGAACCACTCAAGTCAAATCCCGTCTCTACGAGTCGCACAAGCGGGAGTATGAGAACTTTCGACATATGCCTGGCGAGAGCATAGAGAGTTTATTCGCTCGCTTTCAGGTCATTGTCAACAAGATGAGAGCGAACAAGGAGCTGTTGCCTTTTGACGATCATGAGAGGGCTTTGAAGCTTTTGCACACTCTTGATCGGTCGGTGTGGGACTCAAAGGTCCAGGCGATCATCGAATCGTCTAACTATGAGACCCTCACTTGCGACGAGCTCTTTAGCAAGCTCAAGTCTAGTGAGATTGACGCCATGTCGAGGGCTTCTTATGAAAATCCTTCTGGCCCGACTATGGCTTTGGTTTCTGGCTCTTCTGCTAACCCCTCTGGAGGATTTGCACTCTCTTCACTCTTTTCTGTCACAGAGGACCAGCTGGAGTCTTTGGGGGATGACGAGTTGGCGATGCTCGCCAACCGGTTCTCGCGGTTCCACAATAACCGCATGAACCGTCGCCGCGGAGGAGGACGCTCCGGATGCTTTGAGTGCGGCGACCCCGACCACTTCATCGCAACTGTCCCAAGAAGAACAAGCATTCTGGGAAGGGCGATCATGGGCACAAGTACGACTCTGGCAAGCGCAAGGAGAAGTACGTCCCCGCGAGGCACAAGCGGAGGGGTGGCTTTGACAAGGAGTACATCAAGAAGAAGTACTTGGAGAAGGCCCAGGCTGAGCAGCGTGCGTTTTTCGCCACGCTCAGCGATGTCAACGGCTCGGATGACGACTCCGCTTGCTCAAGCGATGACGAGTCCGAGAAGAAGAAGAGGATTGAGGACAAGCTCAACGGCCTCTGCTTCTTCACCGACGACGACGGCCTCTGCACCATGGCCCTCGGCAAGGAGGTCGATGGCGAGTTGGTGGACACCCCTCGGGACGACGACGACGATACCTCCTAGGTATCTCTGACTCACGACGAGCTTTCTGCTGAGGTCGAGAAACTTACTACCGCGCTCCTTAGTCAGGATAAGTTGCTTAGACGTGCCGCTAGAGAGCGCAAGGAGTTTAGGCAGAAGTGGGAGGATACGGTGAAGGAACTTGAGTCTGTCAAGTCCACCGTGGTTGTTACCGATGAGGAGGAGTGTGAGATGTGCACCACGCACATGACTGACCTTCTCACTTTGAGAGGTAAGTAAGCTGCGTTGGTAGGAGAGGTGGATGAGCTCCGGGCTAGGCCCATGTTGTTAGGTGCGTGCAAGACTTGTCCTGTCTTGCAAACCGAGTTGGCAGAGAAGAATGCCAAGATTGAGTCTCTTGAGAATGCCAGCTCGGGTAGCACTTGTGTGTCTAGGTGTGTTTTGTGTGAGGGCCTGGAGATGGAGATAGCCAATGTGAAGCATGACAAGATGCAAACCGAGGAAGAAAACACATACCTTCGGACCATCTTGTCATGGGTGTCTTATGGTGAGCCACAGCTCGGGATGATGATCTCCCAATTCAAGCGAGCTGCTGGAGGTCCTGGTGTAGGCTTTGCTCTGGGCGTTGATGTTTCTGCTTTTGGGAAGATTGGAGAGTCGAGTGGTTTGAACCCAAGTGAGAAGCCCAACTCCACCACTATTCCCAAACTTACCAAGCTTCCATCCAAAGAACCTCTCAAGCCTAACACCAAGGATGGAGTGTTTGAGGAACCTCCAAGAGCTCCACCCAAGAACCAAGTGTGGCATCCCAAACCCAACCACCTAAAGAACAAGCTGGACACAATGCCACCCATCTAGGAGGAGCTTATGCCACAGAAGGGCAAAGTGATCCACACCCACCATCGTGAGTACCAACAACCCCCTTTGAGAGCGGTGAGGTACCATTGTGAGCATTGTGGGAGAGATGGACACTTGAGTGAGTTTTGCTTTCGACGCAAGAGAGAGGCGCGCCGTGCAAAGGAGATGAACAACACGGACATGTACCATCCTTTCCATGATGTACATGTGCCGAATGTTCAGAGGAGAGCTCCAAGGAGAGCTGCTAGGCCTAGAGGTCCAAAACCTCAAGTTCCTAGGCCTAGGCCGCGTAGAGAGCGTGCCCGGCGGGAGCCTACAATTGTAGGCTATGGACCCCGTGGCGGTGGCTTTGTTGTAGAGCGTTTTCCCCCACCGCGTTTTGAGTATCGCGATGGACGCTCCTCCCTCAGCGGACCACGTTTTCCTCAACGTGGTGATCGCTTCCCCCGTAGGCGTGCTAGGAATGGTTTTTCTACTAACCGTTCTTTTGAGCAGCCAGCCCAACACTGGTATTCATCCTACTTCACTAACCCCAGTGTTGGACCGTATGCTCACCCTATGTCTTTTTATTGATGTAGGTAAAACGATTGGAGAACGTTTGGTTGGTGGATTATGGTTGCTCGAGGCACATGACTGGAAACGCCAAGTGGTTCTCCAGTCTTAGTCCAGTCGCCGGAAAGGAATTTATCACCTTCAGCGACAATAGCAAAGGTAAGGTATTGTCTCGTGGGTCGGTGTGAGTTAATGAGCATTTTGTGTTGCGCGAAGTTGCTCTTGTTTCTAACTTGCATTTTAACCTTCTTTCTGTTTCGCAACTCTTTGACGACGACTATGAGATTCGTTTTAAACCGAATCTCAGTCGTATTTTGGATCCTCAGGGCAATCTTGTTTGTATGATTTCGCCCTTTGGAAAAGTCTTTCGTGCGAATTTCTCGGAGTCTTTTGGCATTTCTCGTTGTCTTGTGGCTGGACCTTCCTCCTCTGATCTTTGGAAGTGGCATAGAAGACTAGGACATTTGAGCTTCGACTTGCTTGCAAGACTTAGCTCACTTGGCCTAATCCGAGGATTTCCCAAGTTGTCGATGGAGAAGGATCTTGTTTGCCACTCTTGTAGACATGGGAAGATGGTTGCCGCTCCCCACCATCCAGTGACTCAGGTCATGACCAAGCGCCCTGGAGAGCTTTTGCACATGGACCTTGTTGGTCCGGCTCGGGTGAGCTCGGTTGGGGGGAAGTGGTATGTGCTTGTTGTTGTTGATGACTTTTCGAGATATTCGTGGGTCTTCTTTTTAGCTGAGAAGACTGAGACTTTCTCCTTTGCTCGCAATCTGATTTTGCGTCTTCAGAACGAGTTCCCTTTGAACTCGATGCGAGCTATTAGGAGTGATAATGGTTCCAAATTCAAGAATTCGGATTTTGAGAAGTTTTGTAACTCTTTGGGTTTGGAGCATCAGTTTTCTCCCCCCTACACACCGCCCCAAAATGGTGTTGTAGAGAGGAAAAATCGGACCCTTGTAGAGATGGCCAGGACGATGCTCGATGAGCATAGGACTCCTAGGCGATATTGGGCCGAAGCCATGAGCACTGCATGCTACATTTCAAATCGCATTTTTCTCCGAGCTTTCTTGAAAAAGACCTCTTATGAGTTGCGCTTTGGAAAACTGCCCAAGGTGAGTTATTTTCGAGTCTTTGGATGCCACTGTTTTATACTTAAGAAAGGCAACCTGGACAAATTTGAGTCTCGTTCTTCTGATGGTGTGTTTTTGGGTTATGGCACTCACACTCGAGCTTATCGTGTACTTAACCTTGACACTAACCGAGTCATGGAGACATCCGATGTCACCTTCGACGAGACCATGGTTTGTCCTTCTTCTCGTTTTGAGCATGCAGGTGATCATGAGGTTGGTGAGCCTCTTTTTGATGACGAGGATGAGGGTGCTGAAGGTATGGATGATCCAGCACCCCCTCCACCTGTTTTGCCGCAAGGAGCGGCTTCTACGACGACTCACGGCCCCGACACGTCTTCTTCCTAGGGGCTGTGGGATCCGCCACCCCGAGCGGTACCCTTTGTACCCGGGGAGGCACCAGCTGCTGTTGAGGGGGAGGCCACTTTGGCAAGGGAGGCGCCACGACACATTCAGCGCCAGCACCTGCCTCAGCAGATGATCGGCAGCATCGACGAATGCGTCACCCGGTCAAGGCAAATCTCTCACTTTGCTCATTCTGCATTTGTTGCTGATTTTGAACCCCGGGATGTTGGACACGCTTTGACGGATCCAGATTGGGTCATTGCCATGCATGAGGAGCTTGAGAACTTTGAGAGAAATCAGGTTTGGGTTCTAGTGTCTCCACCTTCTGAGTGTCATCCAATTGGGACAAAATGGGTTTTCAAAAACAAACAGGGAGAAGATGGCCATGTTGTGAGAAACAAGGCCAGACTCGTAGCCCAGGGTTATAGTCAGAAGGAGGGGATAGACTATGAGGAGACGTTTGCTCCTGTAGCACGTTTGGAGGCAATTAGGATACACTTGGCTTTTGCTGCATCCAAAGGTTTCAAACTTTTTCAAATGGATGTCAAGAGTGCCTTCTTAAACGACTACATAGAAGAGGAGGTGTATGTTAGACAACCTCCCGGTTTTGAAAATCCCAAGTTTCCAAACCATGTCTTTAAACTCCACAAAGCTTTGTATGGTTTGAAACAAGCCCCTAGAGCCTGGTATGATAGGTTGAAGACCTTTTTACTTGCTAAGGGTTTTAAAATGGGATGTGTGGATAAAACGCTCTTTCTCCTCAAGCAAGGCAAAGACACTCTCTTGGTCCAAATTTACGTGGATGATATCATTTTCGGTGGTTCTTCTCACGCCTTGGTTGCCAAGTTTACAGATACTATGAGCAGGGAATTTGAGATGAGCATGCTGGGCGAGTTGACGTTTTTCCTCGGATTGCAAATCAAGCATTCCTGGGAAGGGACGTTCGTGCACCAGGGCAAGTACACCCGGGACATTCTGAAGAAATTCGATATGGGTGAGGCCAAGCCTCTTCCAACACCCATGTCGACCACGACGGCCCTGGATGCGGACAAGGAGGGAGAAGCAGTGGACCAGAAGGAGTACCGGAGTATGATCGGGTCGCTGCTGTACCTGACGGCGACACGCCCGGACATTCAGTTCGCGGTATGTCTTTGCGCGCGATTTCAGTCTTCGCCGCGCACCTCTCACCGTCAGGCAGTCAAGCGCATTTTGAGGTACTTATGCTTCACTCCTGAGTTTGGGATTTGGTATTCTGCTTCCTCCACCCTTTCCCTTTGTGGTTATTCCGACGCCGATTTTGTTGGTTGTCGCATTGAGCGCAAGTCCACTTCTGGGACTTGCCAGTTTATTGGTTCTTCTCTTATTTCGTGGTCTTCTCGCAAGCAGTCTAGTGTCGCCCAGTCTACCACGGAGGCTGAGTATGTTGCTGCGGCTAGCTGCTGTTCCCAGTTACTCTGGATGATGGCCACTTTGCGTGATTTTGGTCTGAGCTTTTCTTGCGTTCCTTTGCTTTGTGACAGCATGAGTGCTATTAGCGTTGCTAAGAACCCCGTGCTTCACTCGAAGACCAAACACATTGATGTGCGCTTTCATTTTCTGCGAGACCACTATGAGAAGGGTGATATCGACCTTCGCCATGTCGATACTCATCATTAGTTGGCTGATATTTTCACCAAGCCTTTGGACCAATCAACCTTTAATCGGTTGAGAGGTGAGCTTGGTGTGTGTTTCCCCTTTTAGATGGGGGAAACATTTTGGTTGTTGTACGATAGACTGACTCTTTTTCGTTTGTCTTTGCTTTTCGTTTGCATTTCAGCATACACTATTACATTCTAAGCTTCATGTATATATTTTTGAGAATGTGACTATGCTCTATGTAGTATGCTCCGATGCTTATGATGATGCTTGTGGCTTATGCTCTTTCTGATCACTAGTACATGTTGTGAGCTGAGCTATTTTTGAATGGTGAACTTGCTTAACAAACTTAAAACTGAAAATGTTCACCATTGAGATATGCAACTAGCATGTGTAGGAAGTGTTGAGTTCACTCGTGCTTTTCATATATGCTAGGTTGCTATGTCTCTAGTTCTGAGTCTCTCACTTGCTTGGTTTGTTCATATCCTGTCAATAAAATTGAACCAAGTTTTAGTGAACTGAAAAGATCGAGATGGGACTGCTTGTCAACACATCACGGTATCGAGACTGTTTCTCATTGCACATTTGAGTTAAACTCGAGCCGTGTAGTGTATGACCGAAACCGACGCTTTAAGCTTCTGATTGCATTTTGCATAGGCTTCGCTCGGTTGAAAAGTTAGGCAATGACAAGCTTTCAACCTCTCTCAAACATCTGCTAAACTTCTGAACTTCTGTTATTTCACCGCTGCAACTCCGATTTAAAACTGAAATCACAAGTGTCTGCTTCATTCTATAGCATGATGTTTGAACTTTGCTAGGGGTAGTTCACCTAGTATACATGCTTAGCACTTGTTTGGATTCCTGTCTATACATGTGTAGTGCTATTTTGAAGGTGACTATCTTTTTGACTAAAAACTGCTCACTGTGCTTTCATGTTCATATTTCGTATATAGTGATCAGTCTGAGCCTTTGCTAGCATTTTGTGGATGATGTTGAGTCATTGGAGTTATACTGTGCTGAGCATCTTTACATTGTCTTGACTATATTCCTGAAGTTGCTAACTTGCATTTTGACTCATATGCATGTTCGAAGGGAGAGTTTTTCTCTTGTTGGCACTTTTATTTGGTGCATTTTCTGAGGGGGAGAACTTTTACTTGATAAGTGCATTTTCAACTAAGGGGGAGAAATTGCAAATCATATGCTTCCTCGAAGTTCAACTAAGGGGGAATGTTCCAATCTTGTGCCTTCCGAGTTGAATCAAGGGGGAGTTTTCCTGGTTGCGTGCATTTTTCGAGGGGGAGTTTGTTGCTTCGTGTTGGCCATAAGGCATTGGTATCGAGCTCTTTTGCTAGTTGTGTTGAGCTTCTGTGCCTCTATCTTGAGGGACTAGCATTTTGCTTCGATTTTTGAAGTTGGTTTTGGATAGAGGTGTTGAGCCTGTTCTACCTCTTCTTGAGGGCTAGCTTTGCTTTGCTTGGTTGCGTCGAGCCGTTGCCCATATCTTTGTGGACCAAGTTGTTTTGCTCCTTCCACTTGACCTTTTTCGGCTTTGCTATGCTTTTGGGTCATTTGGTCGAGTTCTCTCTTCTCCTTCTTTCTTCTTCTTCTATTTCTATTATGATTTGTGTTGGTAGTTGACAATGCACTCATCAAGGGGGAGATTGCGGATACACGGGTGTATGCCGAGTCTCTGAGTGATGAGTGATTGTCAACTGGGATGATGTGCATGTTCTTTGGCTTGTGTTGTGTAGGTGTCGAGCACGGATGCAGTGATCAGAGGCAAGGTGAAGTTCAAGTAGAAACGTGCCGTGTCGATGGACCGAGAGTGGTGAAGGGCGGACGTGAGGCTTGGACTGAGGGACAGGTGGCCCGAGGATCAGCTGTGGTGGCTGACACCCTGGGACAGCGACGAGCGAAGACTTGCGGTCATGTGTTGCCTAAGTCATGGACTTGGGGACACGTGTCGATGGACGGGGTGCACGGGCAGTGCATCCCCTCTACAACTTCGGTTTGGTGGTAGAGCCAGAGAAAAACCATTGGGTGGACGGTTTCCAGGTTTGGGCCTCAAAACCTGGGCGTGGATGGTTTTCGAGTTTGGCCACAAAACTCGGGCTGAGGACGGTTTCCAGGTTTGGGCCTCAAAACCTGGGTGCTTCGGGTTTGCTGAGTTTGGGCCACAAAACTTAGGCGCTGGTGGGCTGGTTTCCCGGTTTGGGCCTCAAAACCAGGGGTTAGCTGTGAAGGCTGGTTTCCCGGTTTGGGCCTCAAAACCGGGGGTTGGCTGTGAAGGCTGGTTTCCTGGTTTGGGCCTCAAAACCGAGGGCAGAGTCCGTGAAGAGGACGCAGAGCGGTGGCGGCATGTGGCGGCAATCGGGAGGTTGTGTCGAGGCAACGCTACGAGTTGTGCAGGCGTGGCCGTCGGATCACCACCTACCACGAGTTGGTCCAGAATAACCTTAGGGTTTAGCTGGTTCGCTCTGTAAGTAGTTAGGGGTAGAGTGGGAATTAGGAATAGTTAGAATTAGGATAAGTAGGGGGAGACACCCATCTCCCCATCTATCTCAGTCATTTGCTCTTTGCACCTTGGGTTTCCTGCTCTCCCACATCCCTGCTGTAGCGAACCTGAGATCCACAGAGAAGAGAACAATACCTCTGTGCCCATGAGATTTTGAGGAAGTGGGACCGTAATCTCACTATTGTAGCGTGTGGTAGCCACACGGTTGCAAATTCGTGGTTGTGATTCGCATTTTGTTCGAGTTCTTCGCGGATTGCTTTTCTCCACGTTCTTCCCGTCGTCCGATCTCTTTGTTCGTTGCGACACTTGCAATTCTGTTTGAACAGAGATGTTCTAGATCGTGATGCACATCTTTCCACCGAAGGAATTCTCCTCTAACCTCACGAGCTAGTAGATCGTTTGATTTTCGTTTCAGGTCAAGTTTTCTTCCTTCCCCCGATTTTCTTCGATTCATCAATTTGGAGATAGGTTCGAGCCATGATCCCTTAGAGATAGCTCACTATTCTCCTTGTGACTTCTCTCACCAAGTTTGATCCCTAGAGGATTTGTTTTGGGTGAGATTGAGTCAAAACGGTGAACGAACAGTGCAGTTTCGGGGTGACCGGACGCTAGCTCGAGACGACCGAACGCTAGGGCAGTGCGTCCGGTGGTTGAACACTTGCACGTGTTCTTTGACTTGACCAGACGCTGAGTTTTGTGATTGACCGGACGCGCAGGATCCACTGTTCACCTGTTTTGGCCCTAGTGACCGGACGCTTGTTACCTGACCGGACGCTCAGGCTCAGTGAGTCCAGTCAGGAACAGTAAGCTCCCAAATCGTGTTTTGCCAGACCGGACGCGTCCCGTGTGTGGTGACCGGACGCAAGGTGAGTCCGGTCAGTGCAAGTTTTGTGCTGTTTCGTCTGCGGTTTGCTCCTTCGTTGTCGGTATTGGTTTCCGACTTTTGCGTTGGATTTCTAGAGTAGTAGAGTGTCTCGCTGTGCTTCGTGGAAGCATCCACCCTACATCTAGGGTCGAGGACACTTACGAGCTCTAGGGTTTGCTCTTGGGGTTGAGTTTCTGGACAGTGGCTACAAGTTTCCGAAAGGAATTTTGAAGCTCCCATTCACCCCCCCCTCTGGTCGCTTTCTGGTTGCACCTTTGGTCCTTCAGCATGCAATGCTAGCATAATTTTGCTAAGTTAGACAAATGGAGCAAAGGAGCAACAAGTCATAGGCTCAGACCAGGAATGTGCAAGTGTGTGGTATTTATTGTGGCTAATACTTTCATGGCACTTCTTCTTTCTATCTCATTTGTGGGATCATGGCTATGAATGAGAGCATTTGCTCTTTTGGATATTCTCTTCCTTCTAGAGCACTTGCTGTTTTGAATTTTCTTTCTAGAGCACTTGCTCTTTTGAATATTCTTTTCTTTCTAGAGCACTTGCTCTTTTTTTTAACTACTATAGCCATGTCCCTGAGATTTCATTATGGAGCATGATATTTTGCCATGGAGTATTCCTAACAATGAATGGAAATAAAGGTATGTTGTGTGAGTATTCTCAGTGTATGAATAGCACTATATAGGTGGGTGCAAGTGAATTCCTTGGTCTAAAAATATGACAAGTTTCTCTACCATGACTATCAACAAAAGTCTAACTAGCTTAACACTAACATGCAGCAAGTGGAAGCTCCTACTCTAAGAGTAAAAATTATTTGGCTCTAGTAGGACTTTCTTTGGCACAGAAGCACTTAGAGCAAGTTTTTAAATTTTTCAAAATAATTACTCCACAAACTTGACTTGCTCAAGTCAAAGTAGAAACTTACTTCCCCTTTACTTAGTCTAATGCTCATGTCTCAAGTTTAGTTCTAGCATACATTCTCCCATGATAATTTTAATGCATGGCATACATTTTTATTTAGAAAGACTTATGGTGAGAGCGTTTCATTTATTACTATTTATTTATTATTAATATATATTTTTTTAACTGCAAATTAACTAAGATAAAACTCAAATTTAAATTACTGAAATAAAAATAAAACTGACGGTAATAAAGATGGTAGTGATACTTACCTCTTTGACGGGGGTCCTCCCCCAAGCTGGCTGTTCACGGTGGTTGTGGATGAATGTAGGCACCGATGAACCTTGATGTCCGGTGTTTTTCCGGTCGCGGTGTGAACTGGAATTTCTCCTCCTTTCCACTGATGTGGAGCTGAATTTCTCCAGCTCCTACATCAATGGTGGCTTTTGCAGTGTTCAGAAATGGTCGTCCCAAGATCAATGGCGTCCGGTGGTCGGGATTAATATCCAAAACCACAAAATCTACCGGGACAAAGAGATTCCGGATTTTCACCAGAATATTCTCTGCTATTCCCGCGGGATATCAGAGCGATTGATCGGCTAGCTGCAAACATATAGAAGTAGGGGACAAGGTATGATGATTTAATTTATCATATATTACCTTGGGCATGACGCTGACGCTTGCTCCCAGATCACAGAGTGCATGCTCGAAGTGCTGCTCTCCAATTGAACATGCAATCGTTGGGTTTCCTGGGTCCTTCTTCTTTTCTGGGAGTTGGTTTAAAATGACCGCACTACAATCTTTGGTCAATTTAACCACATCCCTACTTGGAATTGGTTTCTTCTTATTGAGCATGTCTCTCAAATATCTTGTATAAGTTGGAACCTGCATAGCGTCAATAAATGACACATGTATATATAATTTTTGAATTACCTCGATGAATTTCTTGAATTGGTCGTCTTTCGTCGGATTTCTGTTTCGATCTGGAAAAGGTAATACATGTGTATCATAGAATTCATGAGGAGCAGTTCGTACCTTGGATAAAGGTTCAGCTGGGGTCTCCTCTTCTTCGTCTTCTTCAACATTAACAATTTTTTTCTTTGCAACAGAATTACTACTAGGAACCAAATTAGGATGAGGGGGATCATGAGTGGATTTACCACCTCTCGTGGTTACAGCTTTTACCTCCTCATAGTATTTAATTTGAGATTTAATGTTATCTACTTTTTGCTCTAATCTCTTATTAAAATTAATTTGTTCCTTAAATGCTTCAGAAAAATCTTTTAGTTTAGCATAAATTCCTTCTAACATTTTATCATGTTCAATTAATTTCTTATTTATGCTATCATTAATTCTACCATGATTAGAAACTAATCTTCCAATAGGAGAATTAAATACGGAGGTTTGAGGCATACCTTTATTATTCCATTGTTGGATCATTGGAATTGGAGGTTCTCCGTAGCCACCATTATTAAGAAGGGATTTGGCATCCTCTTTCTTAATTTCTGCTTGACCTTCACTTGACGAAGCGGCTCTTTGCTTGGCGTAGTACTCCTTCGCAGCACGATCTCTCTTCTCATTTATTCTTTGCTCTAGCAATTTTACCAAAGTTTGCAGGGTAACAGGATCAGCTTGCTTAATTTCAGACATACCTCTAGCACGTTTTTCTGTCCATCCTTGATTTGCCACCATTGTCTCGATCAGTTTGGTTGCCTTCTCTACAGTGAGAGAGAGGTATGCACCTCTAGCGGCAGCATCAATGTGTTGTCGAGATTCTTGCTGGAGTCCATGGTAGAAGCTCTGGATCAAGTACCAGTCTTGCATACTTGCATAACATGGTGGGGACAATATTCAACATACTCTTGTAGTCTCTCCCAAGCTTCAGTGATTGTTTCTTCGTCTCCCTGTCCAAAGTTGGAAATCTTGCTACGGAAAAGAATAGTCCGACTAATCGGGCAGAACTTGTTGAGGAATTGATCCGCGCATCTCACCCACGTTAGCAGGTGTCCAGAGTTGAAGAGGAACCACTGCTTCGCTTTTTCCACTAATGAAAATGGAAAAAGATGAAGTCTGATGGCATCCTGCGAAACTCCCTGCACAGAAATTGTACTACATATCTCCAGAAAATTCCGGAGGTGAGCATTGGCATCCTCGGAAGGATTGCCATTAAATGCAATAGCTTGAGCCATACGTATTAAGTGAGGTTTGAGCTCAAAATCTACATTACTAGTAGAAGGTAAAACTGGAATGTGAGCAAGAGTAGGCATGGAATACTCACGGAGTGTTTTGGTCGACGTCGATGTTGATTGATCGTTGGAGCAGCTTGGTTCGTCAGTCACTTTTGACTGGGATTCTTGTCTCGACGAACTCCTCTCACGAAGCTCCAGGTTCTTCCTCGGAGGAGTGAGATTAGCTCTCGCTCTCCTAAGAATGGCCTCAGGATCTTCTTGATAGTCGCTTGGAAGATTGAATCCGGCCATGACTACTTGAACGATCACAAACAACGAACAATATATATACCCGCTAGAACTACGGGGGTTAATTCAATAGAAATCACAAAGAATTAATTCTAGCCAATTGCTTCCCCGGCAACGGCGCCAGAAATGCTTGTTGACTCTTGCTAACGTCGTCACTAGGAGTAGGCTATGAATCTATCCCCGGCAACGGCGCCAGAAAGGTTTGTTGGTACTTCTTGATGTAAGAAGTATAACTAACTATTCGTATGACTATTGGTAGGTTCCGCAAGCGCACAGAATAAGTCTATTGTAGCACTTCACCCGGGAGTAACCGAGTATCATATTTATTTCCACAGGGAAGCTACTATGGCAAAACTAACACTAGGACCGCTATGAACAACTAGTGATTCTAGTAGGGTTGATCGAAATGTATGAATGGGGGTTGGTTTCTACTACTACTAAAAAGAAAAGAAAGAAAGACTAACTACTACTAAACTAAATCGGTGGGGTCTGGCCGATGAACAGATTAATGTTTTCCTACACACTTACGATCACAACTAACTTAGCAATAAAGAGTTTATCTAGTTCTTCAAACCGTACACACCCTCTGGACTATTTACCTCAGACGTGCACAACGAGGTTTATGATTTAAGAACTAACCCAACTACGTGGTGGAATTCAAGGCTCTCAGGGCTGTCACCACCTGTTTGCTACCACAACTATCCGGGGGGCTAGCCAGAAACTATGGTATAACTAGTCTAAGCACCGCGCTTACACTAATATATACTACTCTAATCTTGCGTCCAAAACTAGAGCACTGATTACTCAGCGAAGAACCCAAACTAGATACAAACTAAATACTAAGTTATCTATGATCGAAAGCACTCAACAAGAACAATAAGTAAGGAACTTAAAGTAAATGCTGAAAGTAGAAGAACACTAAGATAAATGAAGAAAGACTTGGAATTATACCAGAGACTTGGAAGATCCTCTATTACAACTCCAGCTCTTCTCTTCTTCACTCTCGCTCTCACTCTAAGTCTCTCAACTAGAGTGTTCCTTCACCAGAGCTTCGCTTACAAGAGAGTGGGACTAATGAGGTGAGGTCTAAGTACAAATGAGCTCGGGGGGTCCTATTTATAGCCTAAGGGACCTAGGGGGTACTTATGGACCTAGGGTTAGGTCAGGGGGGTGAGTGTGGTGGCGGGCGCCAGCCTTAGGTGGCGGTCGCCACCCCCCTGGCCGTTGGATCCACCACCTTTGCTTCAACGACATCCAGGAGCTCCAGAGAGGCGGTTCCAAGGTCGGTTGCATGTCCAAATAACCGTCACATGGGCAATTGGGTCATGATCCATGTGACATCCCTTCTTGGCCCTTGGATGCAATGACCTAAGTGATCAATGGCTGCAAATGAGTGTGGCATGCCTCCCCTGGATCAGTGACGTGGCAGGGGAGGAGTTTGGGCCTCACTCCCCTAGCGGCCGCCAGTGATGGGTGGTGGGCGCCACCCCACCTTGGCCCAAAGTGAGCCCAGGTGAGTCTGCTCGCCTCCTGGTGGGTCCTCTTGGTCATTTTGCTCAAAAAAACCCTGTAATTTCCTACATTCAAATAAAACTCAAGGACAAGTGGAAATCGTTAGTTTATAAAAAGGTTTTTGGTTGATTTTAGGCCCTTGTGTTGTGTTATATGACCTTGTTGATGCTAAGAATATGACACTTAGTGAGCGTCAACAGTCACTCCGGGAGCTCCTCTACAGGTTCTTCCACGACAGCTCCTTGCTCCTGCTCCTGAGGCTGCTGCTCCTCGCTTTCCTCTGCTGCGGTTGGCTCCTCTACCAAACCTGTCATGATGCATACATGCAAATGAACGAGTGCCAACAGTGCATGGGAGAGATGCATTTTAATTGAATTCGACCGAATATTTGCATATCTCTTCTCAAGTAGAGTGTAACACTCTAAATAGAGTAGCTATGCTCTTCATGCCAAGTACAGCTAATATGAATGCACTGAAAAGACTATTTCACCCCTGCTGGTCCCACATAAAAGAGATGCACAATTTTAACTTAATTAAACAAATTAATCCATTAAAACAAGCCTATTACAACAACTCATAGTTAACATTTTTAGAAAAATCTACAAACATTACTGTAGGTTCATATATGAGAAATAAGCATGCTGTATAAATTTCATGCCATTTGGACTTAAGCATTGTTCTGTAAGAAAAAGACAAATAACAGGGTGAAAAGGCACTTTCAACTACACATCATTTTGAAAAGTGTCAAACAGCAGATTTCGCATTTTTATTCAGAACTTCTTAGCACAAGAGCAGTCTACAAAAATTATCAAGCCCATAACTCATATATTGGAATTACTATAAATCATACAAGAAAACAAAATTTAAACAATTTAAATGTTAACTTCAGATTTTTCCACAGTGAAACAGCATTTATCATTTTTCTGTGATTCTACAGCACTGAACAACTCTAACAAAACAAGAACCACATTTTTCTGAGCAATATACAATTTACTATGCATTAAACAAGATATCAGCCTAAACACAAATTAGTTATTACTGCACATAAAATTATTACAAACTAGACATTTTATATTTTTCATGCATAGAACTCATCAAAACAAACTTAACAAAATTTATCTCACATCCATTGGAGATCCCCGACGAGTATTCACTGTTGGTAGTTCTTAACTTCACTAAAGATAGAGCTAGGCAACTATCCCCGGTAACGGCCCAGAAATGCTTGTAGCAAGTCCAGTCACTATACCTAAAGGAGTGAAGCTAAAGCAGCTATCTACTAATGTCAAATAGGGTTGTCAATCCCGACACTAGTAGGAGCTAGCTAGAGAGATTGCAATCTACCTAGAGGAGATTCTGCAAGCACACAGAACTATCGTAGTAGCACTTCGCCTGGGAGTACCAGGTGTCGATTTATTTGATCCCAAGGGAAGGCTAGGGTGGTGTATGAGTCGAGTCAAGGAGGGGATGAGAGTCAAAGAATAAGAAAAAGGAAAAAGGAGAGAGGAGATGAAATGCTAGAAAGAATATATGGGTGGATAGGTAAGGATGAAATGACTGGTAAGGTAGGGTGGATGGATAGGTAGATAGGGGGAATAAGATAACTAAGGATAACTAATATAACTAACTAATAACTAATAACTACTCCTAGATAACTACGAAGCAAGATAGGCAAATGCCAAATAAGCAACCAAGCTAAGTATAGTTTTATTCCTATCTTATCAAGTACCGAGGCGTACTAGCCTTTACCACTGACTTAGGTTGAACGCTAGCACAACAAGACTTACTGTTAAACTAGGCCAACTACGTGGTGGAATTCAAGGAGCACAAGACTGTCACCACCTGCTTGCTACCACAGCTATCCGGGGGTCCAGCCGTATCTGAAGGTAAGTCTATAACTAAGCACCACGCTTAATTATATTCTAACTATCTCTACCCTAGCTTTGAATAGAGACACCCTAGCGGACGTCAGAGCAAATACTTGACTTAATAAGATAAACACTAAACTAACTAAGCAACCTATTGGCAAAGATCAAACACTAAGCACACTAGAGATTAACTACTATGGCTAAGTAATTGAACTGTAGGATAGCTAGGCACTCAAGCAATCAATCAAGTATACTACTCAATACTGGTAAGTAGAATAAAGTAATACTTGAAATGATGAACTAGAATATAGTAAAGTGCTTGAGTAACAAGAGCAAAACCTGAACTAGAGATGAAGGAAGACTCTTCCCAGCTCTAGGACCGATCACTCGCACGCTTCTACTCTTGAGCTAAGCCTTGAGCAGCGCTTCCGCGAGGACAATGAGGCAAGGATGCCTTGCTCTACTAGCTACCTACTTGCCTAAGCTTGGCTAAATCCTAAGCTATTAGCTCTCTAGCTCTAGCCTTGCTTTCCTTCCTTGCTTCCTTTCTTCCTTGCTTGAAATGAAGTGATGCCTCCAGGGGGGTATTTATAGCCTTGTGGAGAGAGGGGGGTACTTATAGGGGGGAGGCAGCCGACCTAGGGCTGAGTCAGGTGGCGGCCGCCACCCCTAACCGTCCGATTGAACCGCCATTCATCCGAGGGCATCCAAGGGGTCCTTCAAGGCGTTGGTTAGGTCGGTGGCTTAAACCCTAACCGCCTCTTGTCCAATCCAGGGCACGATCCGCGTCACTCGCCTCCCGAGCCGTCCGATTCAACCGACCTAGTGACCAAGGGCCAGGAATTGGCCTCGGGGAGGTCACACGGATCAGTGACGTGGCAGGGAGTGGATTTGGGCCAACTCAAGTGGCGGGCACCACCTAGGGGTGGCGGGCGCCACCCCCCTGAGGCCCAATTGGGCCCTGCTGAGTGGGCTTGGCCTTTGGTGGTTCGAATATCCAAATTTGGCTCAAATCCTGCATTCAAATAAAAATCTATGCACATGTGGAGTTCGGTTAGTTTGAAACCTATTTGATTACATTTCATGCCTTTTTGGTGAATTTTAGGGTAAAATGTTGATGCTAAAACCGGTGTTTAAGGACCATCAACAAGCTCCCCCAAGCTAACCTGTTGCTCGTCCTCGAGCAACAATGCGGTTTAAGCATTGAGCATGAAATAGATAGCAACTTAAGATGTATACAAGTGCATATTGTATAGTGAGAAATAACTTAGTATATATCATTAATCATAGCAATGTGGGGCTTATAGCTTTTCACTTCAAATATGCAAGAGTGAAATAAAGCAGTAGATAGGAAACTTTTATCTTGCTTAGGTTTGACGAGGATTCTGTCTGGAGGTTTTTTTAAGGTTTTCAAAAGATAAAAAACTTGCTTAAGTCCTCCAAGATTCACTCAATCACTCAATGGTGTTTAAATCCTCACTTAGGCCAAAATGTAGCCTCTCCTATTTCTAAAGAATGATATGTGGAGTTATAGGTAGGCTAAGAATCATGAGCAAATTGCATAATGTTTATTGCTAAGCTAGACACTCAGATCATAAGGAGCAGCAAATCATAAAAATTGATCAAGATGTGCATGTGTTGTTTATGTGGAAGTGTATAGAGAGATATTTCATAATCCTTCCTAGTTAATTTCTGGGGTCTAGAGCTAATGATAACTCTCTCTCTCTCTTTTTTTCGATACATAGTGAGTAGACAAAAATGTGTCCTCACATTTTCTTAGGACATAGTCCTCTCTTGACCTACTTTGCTCAAATTTTTTTTTCATATCTCTCTTTTTTAGCTCTAGATTTCCCTAGATTGTCTATAGGAAAGGATTTTAGAAACGAAAAGGAGGAAGAGAGAGAAATGCTTATTCCCAGTGTAGGAATAGCATAAGGCTAGCAATGGAACGTTTGGCAAGGTATTGCAAATCTCCAGTGTAGAGAATGAGCAATTTATTTGGTGGTTGCAAACTTCCAAAGTGGAGAGTAGGCAATTTATGGTGGGTGTGTGAATCTTGATCAAAAGATATGATAAGCTTCTCTACTAAGATCTATGAGGTCTAACAAAGCTCAACACAAACAAAGCTCTTTGTGGTTTTGACTAACAAATATTTGGCTAGTGGTGGGATGGGATAAAATCCAGGAGGAACTTTTAGCAAGGTTTTCATGATTTTTAAAAGAAATCCTCCAGATTAGATCCTAATTTCACCTTAGCAACTTTAAAGAATTACTCCATTTCCAACTAACTTTATTCACTAAGCATGATTTTGGTTAAAACATGTGCAACCCACAAAAGCTACAACTTAGATAAAACTAGTTATTCTAACTATAACAATAGCATTTAAATGACATATTTTATTTCTTATTCAGGTTTCAACATTTTTAAGCAGATTTTATCATTTTTACTCATGGGATAATTACTTAGGCAAGTATATAACATTCAAAAATTTTCAAAAGATATAGAATTTAAGAACCGAACATAAAGAGTAAGGTTGAAACATACCTTATTGGTGCGAGCATCTCCCCCAAGCTGGCTTCTTGCTTGGTGAAGGGTCTTCATCTTTCTCGGTCGGAGCTCTTGTTCTCATTTTATTAAAAGGGAAACTATCTAATGTTGTGAAAAATGGAAACTATCCTATTATAATATTTTATTATTCTAGCTAAGTTAACATATACTTATGCATATAACTAATGATAACTGATTTTTTTTATTTTTTTAGTTACATGCATGACATATGTTATTTATTTGAAAAAGGGAAATTTGAAGGGAAATTTAAAAAGTAAATCCATACCTTAGATCCATGGAATTTCATCCTTATTGGGTTGATCTTCTTCCTTGGGTGCTTCTTCTTTAAGTACTTCATCGGGTTCTTCTTCTTTTGGCACCTCTCCTTTGTCATGTGAATTACACAACTCAGGAGAAGGTGGTTCTTCCTCTCTGTTCCACCTTGTTCTTGGGCACCTCTTCTTGGTACGAACGGGTTTTGCTTCCTGCATGTTAGCGACATATGCGGGTCCACAGGAAAAGGAGAATATTTCCTTCCTCCCTCCTAATGTCATTTGCATTTTACCACTCCCCACATATATGCAAGCATCAACAGTGTTCAAGAAAGGTCTACCTAAGACTAGAGGCACATCTTTCCTATTTCCCATATCTAGTATTATGAAATCAGCAGGAACATATGATCCTCTAATATGAACAGGTAAATCAGTAACTATTCCTTCTACATAGCATGTTGATTGATCAGCTAGCACGACATAGGCAGATGTGGATGACATAGGTGGAAAGAACGAGTTTTCATAGAAATCCTTAGATAAAATGTTCACACACGATCCTAAATCACGCATGACATTTTTAAAGACTTCACCAAAGATTGAGCATCTAATTATGGGACTACCAGGATCACCCTTTTTAACAGTCATGGTTTGATCTTCATAATAGTTAAAATATTTTATTTCAACCATATTTGCAGTTTCCATGTTAGGTTTAGCCGGAATTTTGCCAATTTCAAAAGATGGTATGATAGCAGCAAGTTGAGCTAATTGGGTTTCTAACATCTTATTAAAGCTAAGTTTATTTTTCAGAGCAGATGAGAAATCTTCCAATTTAGCATTTATGTTCTCAAGCATTTTATCATTTGACATCAATTTCTTATTGTAAAATTCAGTAGTTCTACCTTGAGAGTAGACTAGATTCTTTAAGAACGAGAAATTATCAGTACTTTGGAAATTAGAGCGAGGGAATGAATTATTACCTTGAGAGTTGGAGTGCTGATTCCATCCTTGATTTTGCTGACGGAAACCGTTGTTGTTGTTGTTGTTGTTGATGAAGTTCAAATCTTCATGTAACTCGGGGCAGTGGTTCCCAGAATGTCCGATTTCTCCACAGACTTCATAAGTCATGTAGGATTCCAGAGATTGGACACTCTCTTGTTGGTTCATCTTCTCACAGTTGTCCAGCTTCTTTGCCAGCAGGTCCATCTTGGCCACGATCATGTCGGCCTCCTTAAGGGAATGCATACCTCGCTTACGGGGCTGCAGTCTCTCGTCATTCCATCCTTGGTTTGACACCATCTTCTCTATGAGAGCCTTAGCATCTGCAACATTCAGAGAAAAGAATACACCGCCGGCGGTGACATCCAAATGGCTTCTAGAGAGTGGGGTTAGGCCATGGTAGAAGTTCTGGATCAATAGCCAGTCCTCCATACCATGGTGTGGACAAGAAGTGATGTACTCTTGCATTCTCTCCCAAGCCTTGGGAATAGATTCCTCGACTTGTTGCGTAAAGCTGGAGATTTTGTTGCGAAGAGCGTTCGTCTTGCCCATCGGAAAGAATTTGGCGAGAAAAGCATTGGAACACTTGTCCCATGTGTCTATAGCATTGCGATTGGTATAGAACCATTGCTTCGCTTTTCCTAGGAGAGAAAAGGGAAAGAGACGAAGACGGATGGCTTCTTGGGTTATCCCCTTAATGGTGAAGGTGCCACAAATCTCCAAAAATTGTTGGAGGTGAGCATTGGCATCCTCATGAGCTTTGCCACAGAATAGGCTAGCTTGGACCATCGTGATCAGAGCCGGTTTCAACTCAAAATTGAGGTTGGCATCGATCACGTCTGGTCCTGTTGCTACATTGGCGGCAGAAGGAGCAGAAAACTCACGAATGGTCTTGTTGGCCATCGTGAAGGTAGAACGAGATAAGAAGGAAAGAAGTTGAAGAAGATGAAGGAAAAAGATAAGAAGGACTAAGGAAAGAAAGAATGGGTAAAGATGGGATTCGCTAAGCGGGAGCTTAAGCGAAGATAAATTCGACAAGGACTCGAAGGATACACCGATTGCCTTCCCCGGCAACGGCGCCAGAAATGCTTGTTGGTAGTTCTTAACTTCACTAAAGATAGAACTAGGCAACTATCCCCGGTAATGGCCCAAAAATGCTTGTTGACACTTGCTAACGTCGTTACTAGGAGTAGACTATGGAATCTATCCCTGGCAACGGCGCCAGAAATGCTTGTAGCAAGTCTAGTCACTATACCTAAAGGAGTGAAGCTAAAGCAGGTATCTACTAATGTCAAATGGGGTTGTCAATCCGGACACTAGTAGGAGCTAGCTAGAGAGATTGCAATCTACCTAGAGGAGATTCTGCAAGCGCACAGAACTATCGTAGTAGCACTTCGCCTAGGAGTACCAGGTGTCGATTTATTTGATCCCAAGGGAAGGCTAGGGTGGTGTATGAGTCGAGTCAAGGAGGGGATGAGAGTCGAAGAATAAGAAAAAGGAAAAAGGAGAGAGGAGATGAAAGGCTAGAAAGAATATATGGGTGGATAGGTAAGGATGAAATGAATGGTAAGGTAGGGTGGATGGATAGCTAGATAGGGGGAATAAGATAACTAAGGATAACTAATATAACTAACTAATAACTAATAACTACTCCTAGATAACTACGAAGCAAGATAGGCAAATGCCAAATAAGCAACCAAGCTAAGTATAGTTTTATTCCTATCTTATCAAGTACCGAGGCGTACTAGCCTTTACCACTGACTTAGGTTGAACGCTAGCACAATGAGCCTTACTGTTAAACTAGGCCAACTACATGGTGGAATTCAAGGCGCACAGGACTGTCACCACCTGCTTGCTACCACAGCTATCCGGGGGTCCAGGCGTATCTGAAGGTAAGTCTATAACTAAGCACCACGCTTAATTATATTCTAACTATCTCTACCCTAGCTTTGAATAGAGACACCCTTGCGGACGTCAGAGCAAATACTTGACTTAATAAGATAAACACTAAACTAACTAAGCAACCTATTAGCAAAGATCAAACACTAAGCACACTAGAGATTAACTACTATGGCTAAGTGAATTGAACTGTAGGATAGCTAGGCACTCAAGCAATCAATCAAGTATACTACTCAATACTGGTAAGTAGAATAAAGTAATACTTGAAATGATGAACTAGAATATAGTAAAGTGCTTGAGTAACAAGAGCAAAACCTGAACTGGAGATGAAGGAAGACTCTTCCCAGCTCCAGGACCGATCACTCGCACACTTCTACTCTTGAGCTAAGCCTTGAGCGGCGCTTCCGCGAGGGCAACGAGGCAAGGATGCCTTGCTCTACTAGCTACCTACTTGCCTAAGCTTGGCTAAATCCTAAGCTATTAGCTCTCTAGCTCTAGCCTTGCTTTCCTTCCTTGCTTCCTTTCTTCCTTGCTTGAAATGAAGTGATGCCTCCAGGGGGGTATTTATAGCCTTGTGGAGTGAGGGGGGTACTTATAGGGGTGAGGCAGCCAACCTAGGGCTGAGTCAGGTGGCGGCCGCCACCCCTAACCGTCCGATTGAACCGCCATTCATCCGAGGGCATCCAGGGGGTCCTCCAAGGCAGTGGTTAGGTCGGTGGCTCAAACCCTAACCGCCTCTTGTCCAATCCAGGGCACGATCCGCGTCACTCGCCTCCCGAGCCGTCCGATTCAACCGACCTAGTGACCAAGGGCCAGGAATTGGCCTTGGGAAGGTCACACGGATCGGTGACGTGGCAGGGAGTGGATTTGGGCCAACTGAAGTGGCGGGCGCCACCTAGGGGTGGCGGGCGCCACCCCCCTAAGGCCCAATTGGGTCCTGTTGAGTGGGCTTTGCCTTTGGTGGTTCGAATATCCAAATTTGGCTTAAATCCTGCATTCAAATAGAAATCTATGGACATGTGGAATTCGGTTAGTTTGAAACCTATTTAACTACATTTCATGCCTTTTTGGTGAATTTTAGGGTAAAATCTTGATGGTAAAATAGGTGTTTAAGGACCATCTAAGAAAATATATGATGAATGATTGACATTGATGAGGAAGGTTTGAGGTTTTTACCCGGTTGAGTCCATATCTAGCTATGCGCTTAATGTTTATGACTAACCGGTGGCGTTGAGTTGTGTGTGTTTACCGTGTTGGTGTCGTGTGCAACATGTGTCTCTTGGCTGTGTTGATGTGCAGGTGTGGAGCTCGGATACAGTGGTCGATGGCGAGGTGAAGGTCAAGTAGAGACGTGCCGTGCCGACGGACCGGGAGTGGTGAAGGATGGGCGTGCCGTGCGGCGGACGTGCCATGCCGATGTACCCAGAGCGGTGAAGGGCGGACGTGAGGCTTGGACCGATGGACCGAGAGGCCAGAGGACCAGCTGTGGTAGCTGGCATGTGGCATCGGCGAGCGAGAGCACATGGGGATGTGCGATGCATCGGCCGAGTCGGGAGGAAGACGATGGCGTCGTGGCACTTGGCGGGAGGTCGGACACGGGCTTGCGTGCGGCGTAAGTGCCGTTGGCCGAGTCAAGAAGGATGGCGAAGGCGTTGTGCTCGGCGTGGAGGCTGGACATAAATCGGCATCGGTGCCGGTGGTCGGGGTGTGCGAACCACATCCCATCTATGGTGCGGGTTCGGTAGCTGAGCCTCAAAAAGCTACCCTCGACGGTTTCTAGGTTTGGGCCTCAAAACCTGGGCTGGCCGGTTTCTGAGTTTGGGCCTCAAAACTCGGGGTGGACGGTTTCCAGGTTTGGGCCTCAAAACCTGGGCTGGCAGGTTTCCCGATTTGGGCCTCACAACCGGGGGAAGGTCCAAAAGGACGGTCGACGCGTGGCGGCACCGAGAGGCTTGCGTTGTGGCGAAGCTATCGGTGAGAAGGCGCGGCGGTCGATGGCGACGGCACGTGGCGGCATCCTGAAGCTTGCGTCGAGGCGAAGCGAAGGATGAGAAGGCGTGTGGCCGTCGGATGAAAACTGCTAGGGTTGGACAGTTTTACCCTTGGGGGGTATTTGGGTTAGTACTTCATGTTAGGGCGTTTGTGTCATTTGGACATGCGCCTATATATAGATGAAGGGGCTGTGTTGGACAGGAATGCTTGGACGTTGTCACTCTCATTTTGTTTAGGTGAGAGGAGGCTAGGGTTAGGGAGAGACTGGCTCTTGTTCTTGAGCTTTTCGCCATCCAAGCTTTGTGTTGCTTGGAGTGGCTTGTAACCCGACACCGAGAGCTTAATCAATCATCCATTCCGCTGAATCCAAGGATCAAATTCATGCTTTAATTTGTCTTGCGATTTTGTTCTTCGCGTTTGCACGTTTTCCCCTCTTTCGATCTTCACGAGAATTCTTGTTTCGAGGGATGATTCGCAAATCCGTTTGAACCATCTTGTGTAGCTTCGTGAGAGTCTTCTTTCTACCAAAGGAATTTCTCTTATACCTCACGAACTCACAGATCGGTCGGATTTAGTTTTGGGATCGAGTTCTTGCCCGTTCTTCACCGTTTTCTTCGATTCACCGATTTAGAGTTAGGTTCAAGCCATGATCTCTTAGGAGTATCTCACTAACATCCTTGTGACCCCTCACACGAAATTTGAGCCCTAGTGCTTTTGATTTGAGGGAGATTGGGTCGATCCGGTGGACGAACAAAGGACTGACCGGGGGGACCGGACGCTGCCTCATAGCGACCGGACGCACTGAGTCAGAGTCCGGTCGTTGAACACACGCGCAGTCCAGTTCACGCGTGGTGACCGGACGCTAGGCTGGACACGACCGGATGCACCCCGTGCTGAGTCCGGTCAGTTCCAGAGTGTGTTTTGCGTGACCGGACGCTCAGGAATCTCGTGACCGGACACGCTGCTCGCACTGTTCATTGCGTTGCTTGTGACCGGACGCTGCACTGTGTATTGACCGGACGCTCTAAGCCCTTGAGTCCGGTCCAACACAGAGAAGACCCAGAACGGGTTTATGTTGACCGGACACGTCCGGTCGATCCTGATCGGACGCTCCAGTGAGTCCGGTCAGTGCAGACCGCGCGTTTTTGTCCGTATCTTTTGCGTTCGAGCTCCGTTTTGAGATCCGCTTTTTGCGTTAGATTCTCGACTTCGTGCTCTACAGAAATCGGGCTTCACGCTTTGCGAAAAAGCCTGAATCCCCCGCCAAAGTCCATCCTGTCACTAGTTGACTCGCGTGGTTTTGGGTGAGAGAGCTTTTGTGGTGTCCCGCTATGTTCCTAGGGAACATCCACCCATTCTCTTGGGTCGTGGACATCACGTGTGTCGGCTTTGCTCTTGGGGTTGATTTTCTGGGACAAAGGTCTAAACATTTCGAAAGAAATTTTTAAGCTCTCATTCACCCCCCTCTGGTCGCCTTGCTTTAGCATTTTCGGTCCTTCAATTGGTATCGGAGCCAGTTAAGGATCTCTCTACCTTAACTGGTTCCGGATCCGCGAAGGCGACCTTTGGAGAGTGGTTGTGTTTTCGACTTTGCTTGTCGAGGTGGTGAGCTTGTGTTTTGGCCAAAACTAACGGTGCTTGTGCAAATGGCACCAAGTTCTTCTTCCAGTGTGTCTTTGTCCTTAGGTTTGAGTCTTGGACATGTGATTGAGGATGACATTGCCGGAAGAAGAAGGAGTGCGGCTCTTGAGGTGGAACGCGAGGTGGATGCTTTGCTGGGCTTCCTAGGAGATGATGAGCATTCAACGGAGGATCGTATACGCAAACTTGGCAAGGCCAAGAAAGGTATTCTTACTGCTTGTCTTGGGATCTTATCCCAACAATTTGAAGCTTGTTGTGATGATAACCTGAGATATGATGAGCTTTGTGATACCTTGCATAGAAAGATCAAGAAATTGAAATGCTCCATCACTAGGTTAAAATGTGGCCTTTTTCATTGGAAGTCTAGTGCATCTTTACCTTGCACCTCTTGTAGTGACATGGTTAGGAAGAATGATGAGCTATGGTTTTCCCTTGCTAGCTTAAAATCTGAAAATGAAATGTTGAAATCAAATGCTTCCATACCATGTCTTGTATGCTTTGACTTGCGCAAGGATCTTGTTTATGCTAAATCGGAAATAGCCTTGCTTAGGTCAAAAGCTTCTTTACCATGTGTTTCTTGTGAGTCTTTACATGCTGAAATTAATAAACTAAAATTGACTCACACCACATGTGTAGATGAACTTGAGCATGCTAGCGCTGAAATTATTGAGATAAATGTTAGGTCTTGTAGCTTGTGCTCTTTGAATAAAAATGCTTGTCATACTTCTTGTGCTATTCATGATTCTTTGCTTGATGTGAATGGTGATGTTTCTTCCACCGATTTCATTTGCACATCATGCATTGATTTGGAAAAAGAAGTTTTGGCTTTGAAGGTTTCGCGCGATGATATGAGCGCTAAGTTGGTTGAGCACAATGATATGAGTGCCAACCTTGAAAAAGAAATTGAACTCTTGCATACCACATATGCCGAGTGCATTAGAGAGGAGATGGAAAATCTGAAAAATGCTCCTTGTGGTACTTGTGATCGCCTCATGTTTGAGAATGAGGTTTTAGCTAAAAGATGCAAGAGTCTTTGTGCTAAGTCTTTTGAGTCACGCATTTCTTGCAACTCCGATGTTGATATTTCTAAATTTGCATCTTTGCAACCGGAGTTGAGTTCTTGTGCCGCGCGTGAGTCTTTTGACGATAGCACTTGTGTCAAGGTTTCGTATAGCTCTTTCATAGCTACTCCTAACCTTGTTGTTTCTTCGAGTGATGTCCAAGGGACTTCTCTTGACAAGGGTGCTTCTCATATTTTTGGGGCTCGTGCTCCCAATCCGATTTTCCATTGCACCTTTTGCAAGAAGGATGGACATTCATTCGATTTTTGCTTTCGCCATGTCAAGCACGAGCGGCGTATTCGAGCTAAGGCTTTAAGGAAGACACGTAGCCTTTCCCATGGCACGTGTGCTCCTAGTGTTGGCACAAAGTTGAACGTGGATGCATCTTGCTCTAAGTCCCAAGGGACTTCTCACTTGTCGGAGAATGGTGTTCCTTCCGATAGGCCTTTGTACTATTGCTCTTTTTGTGAGAAAGATGGGCATCAAGAAAGCTTTTGCTATCGGCGTGCCAAACGCTTGCGCCAAGCTCGCTCTTCTAGGAAGATGGTGGTTCATAGCCCTTCTCATGGCATGAACGCTTGTGCTCCTAGTAAGAAGCCCCTCTTTGTTGATGGGTTTTATGACTCCTTTTCTAGTGAGTTAGGTCTTGATCGTGGACATGCCTCTAGTGCTTCTTCTCCTGGTCCACGTCATGCTTCTCATGGTGCTTCAATTGGTTCTTCTACAAAAACCTTGGAAGATGTTTGCCTCTTTTCCCGTGGTACGACTCGTTCTTCTCCTCGAGTTGTCCTTTTGAGGAATGCTTCCAAGGGTGTTTCAAAATTGCATTTGAACCAACATTTGCATCATGCTAACCCACAAGATAAGTTGAGTTTTGTGACCAAGTCTTGGGTTCCCAAGTACATGCTTGCTAACCCTTTGGGATCCAAGACTCGGGTTACTTTGTCCTCTTGTGTGTAGATATGAGGACGCGGGGTGGAGAACATGTGCTGAATGGAACTTGGTCTTTTAGATGTGATCAAGTTTTTGATGGTTCTCTGCATCCCGCTTAGATTTGCCTCTGAAGAGGCTTTTATAGCTTGGTGAGCTTTCTCATACTCTCATACCTTGTACATCCATATTTTATGTCTTGTGGTATGAGATGGACTTTCATGTGCTCACTTGTATAGTTCTTACATGTACATTTTCTTTTGTATCATGTTTTGCTTTAGTCTAGCATGTGTTATCTTGTATATCATGTCATGCTAGCTTTGTGTATAGTTTTGGCGGCTATTCCACTTTTCATGCTAGTTGGTGATCCTTATGAACATTATGCCATGCTTTATCATATTTCTTCATGAGCTTTACTTGTAGAGGTATGATGTTCATTAGGTGTCACTTTTCAGGAGCTAGTTTTAGTTAGCTACATGTACCCTATTGATATGATTAGTTTGAGCACAAGTCTTTTCCTCAATTTTATCATGTTACATGCTTTTGGATCTATTGCTTTCATTATCTTGCATTGTAGCATGTGTTGAGGTTTAGGCTGTGTTTGGGTTGATCATGTTTTTAGGTTGCATTTTGCTCCATAGTGCTTTATCCTGTTGCATGGTAGTTTTGACTAGTTTGAGTTCAGTTCTCCTTGCCGTATCATTCATAGGTAGATCTCCTTTTGTTGAGAGTTCACCTTATGCTTATTATGTGACTAACCGTTTTCGTGGAGACCTTGAGGTCACACTGGACGAGACAACGCCTTGTGTTTCTTCTGCCTTTGAGTGTGCAGGAGAACAGGAGCCTGGAGAGAGCATTTTGGCTCATGTACCTGATCCCACTTCTGCCACGACTTGGGGTTCCGTTCGAGCAGCTCTCCAGTGAGCACTAGCAGCACCTATGGGAGCAACAGCATCAGGTGAGGGGGAGACGACTTCGGCGAGGCAGGCGCCCCGGAGACTTCAGCTGATTCAGGCGTCCCCTCGGGTATCACACAAGCAGGCGGTCAAGCGCATCATGAGGTACCTCTGACACACTTCTGAGTTCGGATTTTGGTACTCCTTTTCTTCGACCTCTTTCTGCTGTGTGGTCTTTTCGATGTGGATTCTGCTGGCTGTTCGTTTGAGCGTTTGTTGGCTCTTCTCTTATGAGTCTGGTGCGTGTTTCCCTTTTAGTTGGGGAAGCATTTTGCTTGTTGTATCTTAGTTGGACTTCTCCGATACCCTTTTTGTTTTGGGTTTTCCTTTTTAGGCTAGTTTTGTTTGGTCTTTGATAGACTAGCTTTTGCATGCATTTTATCATGTATTTTAGTGCATTTTAGAGCTTCATGTTCAGAGCAATGTGAATGAGACTATGCTCTTTTTGGTATGCCCTGTTTATTCATGATGGTGCTTGTAGCTTAGGCTCTTTTTGATCACTTGATACATGTTATGAGCTAAGCTATTTTGTGCAAATGGTGAACTTGATTAATCAACTATGAGACCTTTAATTTGTTCATCATTGAGATTGGCAACTAGCATGGGTAGGATGTGTTGAGATCACTTGTGCTATGTTTTGTATGCTAGGTTGCTATGTCTCTTGCACTGAGTCATTCACTTGCTTGGATTGTTCATAGTTATCTTGTGCTTAAAATTCTATCCAAGTATTATTGAATTGAAAACATTGAGATGGGATTGCATGTGTCAACACATCACGGTATCAAGACTGCTTCTCATTGCACAATTGAGTTAAACTTGAGCCGGGTAGTGTAAGACCGAAACCGGTGCTTTAAGCTTCCGATTGCTTTTCTTGCATAGGCTTAGCCCCGTTGAAAAGTTAGGCAATGACCATGCTTTCAACCTCTCCCAATCACATGCTTTTAATTTGAACTTGTGTTAATACCGCTGCAAATTCCGATAAAAGTTTGAAAATAACACAAGTTTATGCTTCATTCTATTGCATGTTGATTGAACTTTGCTAGGGGTAGTTCACCTTTTATACTTGAGTTAGCACTTGCTCGATTTCCTGTGTACTCATGCTAAGTGCTATTTTAGTGGTGAACTCCTTTTCAAATGGCTTAAAACTGCTCATATGCTTAATTGTTCATATTTTGTATTCATTTGATCAGTTTGAGCCTTTGCTAGCATTTGTTTTGGTTGCTACACTTTCAGGGCAGCACCCTTTTGAGTATCTTTTCATTTTGATTGTATACACTTGAAGCTGTTGCATTGTGCATATCATGATTTTTTAGCTTAGTGTTCATATCCCCAACTCCGATACACTTTGTGGTCACTTTCAGTGCTTTTCTTTGCCCCCATATGCTTTTGGTTGATGACTTGTCTTGTGTTTGTGTCAACTTTGTGAGAAATATTAAAACCCCTCAGCATGTTCCCTTTTGTCAAAGGGGAGAAGCTATTTGCAAGGGGGGGCTTGTGTGTTGACACAAAGGGGAGAGTCATGCATTTTGGGGAGAGCTTTGAACTAGGGGGAGTTTAGCTCTTTTATGTCCTTCTTCAATTGGTATAGCTCTTTTATGTGTTTCATTTTGTATCCATCTTTTGATATGGAGTGTAATTGGTGTCATGAGCTTTGTTGCATAGCTTTTGTGTATAGGCTTGCTTTCAGGGGGAGTTGTTTTGTTTTGCAACTTCTCCGCATGCTCCATTTGACTTTGAGCTTCTTTTTACGCTTTCTCAGTTAGTATCGAGCTTGCTAGTCGTGTTGGGCTGCTTTTGCCTCTCTTTTGAGAGACTAGCAAATTTTGCTTGGTATTTTCGATTGGTATGGAGCCTTCAGCTAGTTGTGTCGAGCCGTTTTGCCTCTGTTTTGAGGAACTAGCTGTTTTCACCAATTTTTGGCTGTTTGTGATTGGTATCGAATTTTCTGCTAGTTGTGTTGAGCCTTTGTGCCTCTATCTTGAGGGACTAGCAGTTTTGCATTCTTATGCGTTGATTCAACCTCAATTGTTATCAAGCCTTGAGCTAGTGGTGTTGAGCCCTTTTTCTTCCTTTTCTTGAGGGCTAGCTCATTTTTGACTTGGTTGCGTCGAGCCATTGCCCATGTCTTTGGGAACCAAGTCTTTTGCTCTATGTGATCGAGTTTTGCTCTTTGTTGAGTTGTTGCTCCGATCCTTTGCTTCGTTGCGTTGAGCCGTTGCCCATGTCTTTGGGGACCAAGTTTTCGGTTTTGGTATCTCAAACCATCTCTTGTGCCTAGTTTTTGTCAATTCAATCATCAAGGGGGAGAAATTTTGACCCAAGTGAACCCAAGTGGATAAGTACCTTGGTTTCTTTTGTGATGATTGTTTGACAATTTATTTGAGATTGGTTTTCGAGTACCTTTTGGGATTTCATGAAACTCTTGTTTTATCTTGACTCTTCGGTTGTGTGGAGGTTTTGCCCGCTTTTCCCATTTCTTTCAGGACCGAGAGCTTTTATTTGGAGTTTTCATGACCCTTCCTCATCTCAAGTGGCCTTGTGTTTGCTTTTTATTGGCTTTTGGGCACTTGAATGAGGTTTGCCTTCGAACCCTTCCGTTTTGGTTTTATTGTTAGTCAATGCATTCATCAAGGGGGAGATTGAGAACATATATGACGAATGATTGACATTGATGAGGAAGGTTTGAGGTTTTTACCCGGTTGAGTCCATATCTAGCTATGCGCTTAATGTTTATGACTAACCGGTGGCGTTGAGTTGTGTGTGTTTACCGTGTTAGTGTGCGTGTGCAACATGTGTCTCTTGGCTTTGTTGATGTGCAGGTGTGGAGCTCGGATACAGTGGTCGATGGCGAGGTGAAGGTCAAGTAGAGACGTGCCGTGCCGACGGACCGGGAGTGGTGAAGGATGGGCATGCCGTTGTTGACACTTACTAACGTCGCTACCAAGAGTAGAGATAAACTCTATCCCTGGCAATGGCGCGAGAAATGCTTGTTGGTATAAATTAACGCACACTCTACTTTATACGCAAGCGCACAGATATAATATACCGATGTAGCACTTCACCGGAGTAACCCAGTTTTAATATCGAACCCAAAGGAACGAATAGTGTTAAGTCTTAAAGTCTATCCCCTGAGTAGCTAACAAGGACAGAGAATCTAGAAGTATAGAGGGGATCAATAAGGCTGTCTAATTCCAATTTAAGAGTTATATGCATGGTTTTAAATAGCGTGCTAAAGCTAAAGTGTTTAGCGTTTTATAAACTGTAATTAGCGGACTTTAGCGGCAGAATTGTGCATGAACGCAAATAGCGGCACAATTTTTTTCAAGCTATTTCAGGCTATAGCGGCACAAATAGCGGGCTATTTAATTCCATGGTTATATGTTTATATTATTCTTAGAGGGGAAGTTGCCATAAAAGGTCACAAACAGAGTATGAGTCTTTTATGCAAATGTATAATCCTATCGAGCCTACACACGGGTAAGTGGACTATAGATGAATCAACAAGGCTATAAGAGTCACCCTTGCGAACAACCACTACTACCGTCGTTATAGGAGGCATTTATGATGAGTTATCAAGTCTAAGCACCACGCTTACACTATCCAACTACTTTAGCTCTAGAGCAACTTAGAATTAAAGTACTCAAAAGAGAGTCACAAACCTTAAGAATAATAAGAACAATGGCTCAAACTTAAATATAGACGTTGATTACCGAAACAATCGCTGAAGCAAGTTGATGATGAACTTGAATCCGCAGGTAGAAGATGAAGAAGTTGATCCGACAAGCCGGAGCTCCTTCTTGATCTCTTCCTCTCTCTCTCTCTTCTAGTTCTAGTATAAGACTAGGTTCTAAACCTAACTAGAGGGGTAACTAGTCTTCTACTTGATAGCTGGCTCTTGATTACAACTAGATGAACTAGATCTAATTCTAGATGAACTAGAAGAGATTCATCTAGAGGGACCTCTACTTCTAATTGAAACCCTAGTTTCTGATGTGGAGATGAATAATGAAGATGGAGATGCCTGCAGAGGGGGGTCTGGGGCTGCTTATATATCCTTGAGGGATCAATCGCGGCTGTTAGATCAAACCGACTTCACGTAGGGCTGAGATGGATCCTCAAAGGCGGTGGAGGTAGCTTGCAGAAGACGGAAGCCAGCGAGCCTGGGGGGAGACCGGTCGATCTCCTGGTGGGACCGGTCGGTCCCACCTGTCTTCCTCTCGTGGTGGTCGACCTCCTGATGTCTTCTGGTGTCCTCTGGAGTCTTCTCAAAGCTTCCTGACGTGGCAGTTGCATTATCTCCCGTCTGTTTCCTTCAAGGGGAAGCAATCAGCGCTGGTTTCCTAGTTTAGTCCCTGCAGAATCATAATTCACCAAAACTCGTGGAATATTGTCAATTAAAACCCTAAACCTTTGTTGGTGATTGAATTCATGCCCTTTTTATATTTATTTATTCTTTAATTTTGATAGATAACCAGTGTCAACAATTCCCCCAAGCTTACCTTTTGCTAGTCCCTTAGCAAAACCAAAACTTAACAATGGATCAGGAGTTGCTATAATATCTTCACTTCCAACAAGTACACCTGCTGTTAAACAAAAATTCTCCGAAACATATCATGTTATTCTTCATGGGGCTTATTACTTTTACCTTAGATCTTAAGTAATTGAGAGATTGAACGATCAAATCAAGCACTATGTCTCTAGTTCTTTCACTTCACCTTTATCCCGGAGTTTTAATTAATTTTCAAAAGCATTAATACATATGTTGTCAAATTAAACAATGGATCCAAAGAGAAAGTCAACCAGCCATTGAATTAAGAAGTGCATGTGTATGGAAAAATGAAGTCGGATGCTCTTTTAAATATATTCACTCTCTTCTGTCTATCAGAGACATATGGCTATCAGGCTAATTCTACTGTCGGGCATATGCCCATTTTTTTTGACATATTTTTTTTCTTTTTCTTCGAGGTTCCGGACACTTGTCCCTTTTTATTTCCTCAGGATCTATCTTTTTGAGGTTTCAGACACTTGTCCCTTTTTATTTCCCCGGATCTCTCTCTTTTTTTTTCTTTTCTCTTTTTTTAATAGCCATATGCTTCCAACAAACTTCTGAGAGGGTAGCAACAGATAATTATGAGCATTTGTGCGGAAGACGGATGAAATGTGAAAGTGATCTCAATTCAATGTCATGATAAACTACTCACAGGGTCACAAAGCTTAATTTAACTCAATGCAATTATTAATCATGTTTATATTTAGAAATCTCCGGAACTTTAGTGTTGTTTAGAACAAGATAATAGCAGCTCATATCATCACATGTCATATCCCAATTACCTGGACCTTAGATTAAGTATTTGCCAACCATGCATTTAATTTTATTTTAAGACATCATTATTAATAAGGAGAACTCATGCTTTGAAGGCTAGGTACTTGGAAGAAATTAGATAGAGCAACTATTCATCATTTCCATGTAAAAGATTAGAGAGAGGGTTCTTCTTTGTTCATCAACTTCTTAAAACAAACTAGACACACTATTTTATTTATTTAATCTAACACACATTAAGATAAAAGCTAAAAATAATAGTAGTAATAAAGACATACCTGAATCATTAAGATAACAGGGGTGCGTCTCCCCCAAGCTGGTTCTCTTAATAGCGTTGAGCCTTCATGTGCCCATATATTTTTGTCTTTTTTTAATTAATGGTGAGCCTTCATGTGCTCACATTTTTTTGTTCTTCTCTCTTTTTTTTAATTAATGGTGAGCCTTCATGTGTTCACATATTTTTGTTCTTTTCTTAATTTGAATTTGTTTATAAAAACTTCAGATAATAAAGATACTTACGTGGATACATGGGGATGCCTTCCCCCAAGCTGAATGTTGATGTAGTCATTCGATCTTGCAATGTAGCAGACTAGTAGTGGATATGTCCTTCCTCGATTAGAGCTTTGATTGATGATGATGTTTGTTGAAACAGTGCTCCAATATTGGATGGAACATTCACTTGCTTGTTAGCTTTTCTTGGCCTTTCAGACAGTGCTCCAATGGTGGATGGAACATTCACTTGCTTGTTAGCTTTTCTTGGCCTTTCAAATCCTGTGGAACTCAAATAGACAACAAA
This sequence comes from Coix lacryma-jobi var. lacryma-jobi, assembly GCA_009763385.1. Lineage (NCBI taxonomy): Eukaryota > Viridiplantae > Streptophyta > Magnoliopsida > Poales > Poaceae > Coix > Coix lacryma-jobi. The sequence goes on along the minus strand of CM019826.1, from coordinate 100,456,177 downwards.
ACTTGTGGAACATATTAAGCATTAGCGGTTGGCCACTCAAGCCTTAGCTGTCTAGAATTTCAGTAAGATCTCTTTCTCAATATTTTTGTATTTTAATATCTTTATAATGCAAGAGAAAAATGCAACAGGATGAATGTGTGCATATATTTTTTTATGCCACCATGGTGAATATACTTGTGGGTTTTACACACCATAGAATTATTCACATCGGGCTTTATGGTTTATGATGTAGTGTAACAAATGCAATATTTTTCTTTTCTTTTCTAATGCAATGCAGAAAAAATAAAAATGTTTGTGAATTAAATGTGATGATGCAATAAATGACTAAGAATTAAATATGAGATATATGCAGAAAAGTAAATATGAGGATAACTACCGGTTTTTACCTTTTGGCGAAGGTTCAGATATTTAGGTCCGACGAACCGGACCTTCCCTTGGTTCAGACCTCCCAAGGTATGTCAGACGTTTGGAAAGTTGTTATTGATTGTACCTCTTAGGTGCAGACATTTTCTCCCACACTTTCTTGGTCTGGGTCTTCACTTCCTGTGGTTCACTGTCTTGAGGTTTCTCTCCTTTCTTTTCTGGGACAGTGTCGATAGCTTCTTCTTCGTGATTGGCCTCTCTATTCTTGATAGTTTGTCTTCTTTGGTTTTGAGAGCGGCGTCTTTCACTTCTATTCTTCTTGGGTGCTTCATTGGGCATGTAGTTGATGAAGTTGCATCGTGCCTTTTCTCCAGGAAAGTGAAAATGGATTTCCTCTTGTAGATGATTGCACTTGTAGCGCAGAGGAATGGTCTTCCTAGGATGAGGTGGACATCATTGTCTTCTCCCATGTCGAGGATCAAGAAGTCCGTGGGGACTTTATGACCTCTAATTCCGACTACGATGTCTTCCATCATTCCTTCTTGTTTATGCCTCTTGATATGGTGTCACTCATGTCATTCGTCCAACAATTTGAAGCGAAGCGTTAATTGTGGACGCTGGCAGCATCTTGCTCAGTGTGCATGTTCTTGTAGATCTAGGACCTTCATTCTATAGAATTTGGGAGTGACTTCTCCATGTTGTGCTCAAGAGTGTGTCGTGCTCATAAAGACAAGGTAGAGATCAAGTGGATGGCTCTGTTGGTGGAAAAACACCAACAAAACCAAAAGTTTTGTTTATTCCTCTCTAACCTTAGGCACTTTGCACAAGATAAATGTGTTCTATTCAATCTTAATATGAGTGATAGGATCAGAGGATGAGCATGAAAGTAGCATCGTAAAATATTTAACAGATCAAATTACTTAACCCAAGGAAGGATAATCTATGCATAAAGTGTCGATCTTTTCATGATTGAGATATATCATCTTCCAAAGGTTAGATGCACAACATTTTAGCTCATTTAGTTAAGACAATGAGATTCAAGAGAGTAAAGCTAAGATTAAAGGACTAAACATGTTAAGTTGATTAGGTTGGATCAAGTGAGGTTCAACTTAAACATGTTTTGTTCATACTAGAATCAAGAAGAAGCTTTTAAAGTGATGGTCACTTACCTTGAAATGTTACTTTGTCATTGAAGAGTGATGTGTTGAACCACCTTGTGGAAGCTCCTCTTGCCTAGCTGGTTGTTGTTTATGAATGGCTTGTCTTCTCTTGTTTGTCTCACAGTGTGATTGAGAGGAGGAAGATCACAGTGGAATCATCTTTAGAAGTATTGACCTTCCTTCAGTGAAGGCGCATTGTTCCTCGAGTATGCTGACTAGGATCCTCTCTCTTCTCTTGTATTAATTCTGTACTATGAGGATGTAGGGACAGTTCCGCATTCTTCTCTTGTCAACCTTTCTTGTTTTCCTTTAATCATTGGGTTGACAAGAGACTTGAAAGTAGAGCTGCTACTCGAGTGCCTTTATGATAGTCCTTTGTCTTGTAATGTCACAACTGAGACTTGTCTTCTCAACAGTGTCTAGATGATGGAGATCTTATCGACTGTTCTTCTTGATTTGCTGGCTCAGGTACTATCTCTCTATCTTCTAACTCTTGTGGTGCAGTGGCTTCATTCTTCATGATGCCCTCCTCAATTCTTGGCAGTTGGTTCTCCCTTCGACGTCTTCTCTTGGTTCTCTTTGGCTGCTCATAAGTGATGTAGATGTTGAAGATGCAGCGAAAGATCCAAAAGTTGACTTCTCTAGGTCCGACAAAGATGATATTGATGGTGTTCAAGAACGATCTTCCAAGAATGAGTGGTGGATCATATTCTTCTTCTGGACTGGGACAACATCTAGTGGTTTGTATTGATCAAAGTGGTGAGTAGGAGATCAATATGTTTGAAGTAGGGTTTCTCCTTCCTCCCTTTGATTGTGAAATACATCTAGACAACGGAATTATCTCTCCCAGGCTGGCTTGTGATGTAGATGGACTCCCAACAATATGTTCATGTGTTTGACTTGTAGATCTTGCTATTGTTGTAGTGGTACCATCTTGTCTCCCATGCTAGCTCTTGATTAGAAAAGAGGATAACTTCTCACTTCTTGTCTTGATGTCTTGGGCAATGATGGTTGCAGGCATAAGTTGTCTCATATGAGGTAAGTTGCATCCTATTTGTCATCAGCGCCCAAGCAAGACTCAAAGCGAGGCTATTGCCAGCACCATTCATGATTTGAGACTAGGTTTGTGTGTCTATGGTTTGAGCTTTGGATCTTCAATGTTTAGACCAAACCATGGATGAACAAAATTTCTCTCATGCATAATGTTAGTGGACATATACCCGAAGGATTGCAAGAATTTAAAACATGGGTTGTTATCCATAACTTATGTATTTTGCATCTATGCTAATAAAAAGATGTTTTTTTGGATTGTTTTAACATAGACTAGTATTTTATGTGTTGGCTGCACTTTAACATGATCCAAGGCAAAAGATAACTTGCAGTAGAAGACAAAAAAAAATAAAATTTGATACTTATAGTTCTTTCATCTATGATGAACGAGCTGAGTCTTCATTGTGCAAGAGTTGTCGAAGTTCATTGTACGCCTTGCTTCATCTCTAGTGTGAGTTCATCTCCGAACTTTCCCAAATTGATATTGAAAGTTTCCCCGCAGGGGTTAGTCCAACAAAATATCCAATATCTACTATAGCATACTATCAGTTCAGAAATCAACCTAGACACCACGTCTAATTTGATCTAGGAAGGCATTTTAACCTAAGCACCATACTTAATTTAAAAGCCTTTAGAGGTAAAATCAGCACACCTTTTAGCTCAAGAATCAAACCAGACACCATGTCTTACTTTAATTCATGAAAACAGTTAAACTAAGTTCCATGCCTAATTTAAAAGGTGTATGATAATACTTCAAAACCAAAGAATATACTATAGCAAATAAAGATAACATGAAAGCATTGTAGAGATTTATTCAGATGGTGATGAAAGAGTATGATTAGTATATGAGCATATCCTAAAGGTAGGGACAACCAACATAGCAACATGGCAAGAAATATTCTTAGAAAGTTTATTCCCCAAGCTTGGATTTTGCACAAATCAAGATTGGATGAATGTAATTTAATGTTGCATGATGATTGATGAGACATACCTTTTTTTTGTTGTTCCTTCATTCTTTTCCGCTCTAGACCTGGAAAGGTTAGTGACAAGAATACCCGAAGGAATATTTTCATAATTATATTTCTATTACAAGGACAGTGCAGCAGAAAGGTAGGCATAGCTCATAACCAGGTATTATGATGGGGTATAAGGATTCTACTTATTATAGCTTGCTCATGGAGTAGTGATAGATAAGAGTGGAATTCAAAAACAACATTCATAAGAATGAAAACAAAAATAATGAAAAGACTGGGACAAAAGGAAAAGATAAAAGTATGATTACAAGGTTAGACTAAGACTTAAGATGATCTACTGTTCCCCGGCAACGGCGCCAGAAATGCTTGTTGACACTTACTAACGTCGCTACCAAGAGTAGAGATAAACTCTATCCCCGGCAACGGCGCAAGAAATGCTTGTTGGTATAAATTAACGCACACTCTACTTTATCCGCAAGCGCACAAATATAATCTACCGATGTAGCACTTCACCGGAGTAACCTAGTTTTAATATCGAACCCAAAGGAACGGATAGTGTTAAGTCTTCAAGTCTATCCCCTGACTAGCTAACAAGGACGAAGAATCTAGAAGTATAGAGGGGATCACTAAGGCTGTCTAATTCCAATTTAAGAGTTATATGTTTATATTATTCTTAGTGGGGAAGTTGCCATAAAAGGTCACAAACAGAGTATGAGTCTTTTATGCAAATGTATAATCCTTCCGAGCCTACACATGGGTAAGTGGACTATAGAAGAATCAACAAGGCTATAAGAGTCACCCTTGCGAACAACCACTACTACCGGCGTTATAGGAGGCATTTATGATGAGTTATCAAGTCTAAGCACCACGCTTACACTATCCAACTACTTTAACTCTAGAGCAACTGCGGATACATGGGTGTATGCCGAGTCTCTGTGTGATGAGTGATTGTCAACAGAGATGATGCGCATGTTCTTTGGCTTGTGTTGTGCAGGTGTCGAGCACGGAGACAGTGATCGATGGCGGGTGAAGGTCAAGTTGCGACGTGCTGTGCCGACGGACCGGGCGCGATGAAGGATGGGCGTGCCGTGCGGCGGACGTGCCATGCCGATGTATCGGACGGTGAAGGGCGGACGTGGACTTGGACTGATGGACTGGAGGCCGGAGGATCAGCTGTGGTGGCTGGCAGCCTGCGACAGCGACAAGCGGAGAAGTGCGATCATGTCGGTGGAAGGGGTGCACAGGCGGTGCATCCCCTCTACGACGCCGGTTTGTTGGTAGAGCCCGGGAAAAACCAACGGTGGACGGTTTCCAGGTTTGGGCCTCAAAACCTGGGTGCTGGGTTTCCAGGTTGAGCCACAAAACCTGGGCGCGACGGTTTCCAGGTTGAGCCTCAAAACCTGGGCGTGGGCCGGTTTCCGAGTTTGGGCCTCAAAACTCGGGCGCTGCGGGTTTCCGAGTTTGGGCCACAAAACTCGGGCTGGAGGCTGGTTTCCCGGTTTGGGCCTCAAAACCGGGGGCTGATGGAAAAGGCTGGTTTCCCGGTTTGGGCCACAAAACTGGGGGTGCAGAGTGGTGGCGGCACGTGGCGGCGATCTGAAGGTTGCGTGGAGGCGACGCGGAAGACCGTGCGGGCGTGGCCGTCGGATCTACCTACCACCAGCGGGTGGACTAGAATAGCCTTAGGGTTAGGACTGGTCCGCTCTGTAAATACAGTAGTGAGGGGTAGAGTAGGAAACAGGCGTAGGCTAGGTTAGTATAAGTAGTCTAGGGGAGACACCCTCCTCCCTATCTCAATTTCAGCTATCTCAATCTCAGTTTGTGCTTTCATTTGTTAGGGTTTCCACTCTCCCATCCCCTGCTTTAGCTAGTTGAGATCCGCAGAGAGACTCCACTCTGTGTACTGTTGATTCGAGGAAGTGAGGCCGTATCCTCACCTTGGATCCCATCTCTTGGTGTCAATTCGCGTTTTGATTTCATGTTCATCATGTTCTTCGCGGATTGCTTTGTGCCTTGAGTTTTCCCGTCGCTTGATCTTTGAGCTCGGTTCATCTTTTGCGATTCCGTTTGAACTGAGTTGTTCTAGATCGTGAGGCACTTCTTTCCACCGAAGGAATCATCCTCTAACCTCACGGTCTAGGAGATCGATCGATTTTTCGTTTCGGGTCACTTTTCTTCCCTTTCCCGAAATTCTTCGATTCACCGATTTGGAGTTAGGTTCGAGCCATGATCTCTTAGAGATAGCTCACTAACCTCCTTGTGACTTCACTCACCAAGTTTGATCCCTAGAGGATGCGTTTTGGGTGAGTTTGAGTCGGATCGGTGGAAGAACAGAGGGGCTGCGGGGTGACCGGACGCTGGTCGCGAAGCGATCGGACGCTGACCAGTGCGTTCGGTCGTTGAGCGCTGCGTGCAGAGTCTCTGTGCTTGACCGGACGCACGCGACCGGACGCTCTGCATTTTTGACCGGACTCGCCGGAGTTACTGTTCCTGTGTTTTGTCTCTTGTGACCGGACGCTCAGTAAACGACCGGACGCTTGAGCATCGTGCGTCCGGTCCAACTCAGAGAGCTCCCAGAGCCGAATTCTGACGACCGGACGCGTCCGGTCCCTGCTGACCGGACGCTGGACAGAGTCCGGTCGTAGCAGTTTCGCGCCGTTTCGTCCGCGGTTCGTTCGTTCTTGATCGGATTTGATTTCCGTCTTTTGCGTTGGCTTTCTAGGGTTGTCTAGTGTCCCGCTGTGCTTCGTGGAAGCATCCACCCTACATCTAGGGTCATGGACATTAGCAAGCTCTAGGGTTCGCTCTTGGGGTTGAGTTTGGGACAATGGCATCTAGTTTCCGAAAGGAAATTTTGAAGCTCCCATTCACCCCCCCTCTGGTCGCTTTCGGGTAGCTTCTCGGTCCTTCAATTGGTATCGGAGCGGGTTAAGGATCTTCCACCTTAGCCGGTTCCAGATCCACCGAAGGCGACATGGATCGCGGCGTGGGCAAACCGCCGTTTTTCGATGGGACGAACTTTGCGTATTGGAAGATACGCATGTCAGCCTATCTGCAGAGTTTGAGTTCTTCTATCTGGGATATTTGCAACTCTGCCGATTACGTTGTCTTGGCTGCCCGTGCGACTCAGATCCAGATCGATGAGCACGAGGCCAATAGCCGAGCCCGTAATGCGCTCTTTTCGTGTTTGAGCGCTGGGGAGTTTGATCGTGTCTCTCATCTTGCTACGGCTCGGGAGATTTGGGCTACCCTCATTCGCTTTCATGAGGGCACCTCTCAAGTCAAAACCCGACTCTACGAGTCGTACAAGAGGGAGTATGAGAACTTCCGACATCAGCCTGGCGAGAGCATAGAGAGTTTATTCGCTCGCTTTCAGGTGATTGTCAACAGGATGCGGGCTAACAGAGAGCAGTTGCCTTTTGACGATCATGAGCGTGCTTTGAAGCTTTTGCACACTCTTGACCGTTCGGTGTGGGACTCCAAGGTTCAGGCAATCATCGAATCGCCGAACTATGAGACCCTCACCTGCGACGAGCTCTTCAGTAAGCTCAAGTCCAGTGAGATCGATGCTATGGCGAGGGCTTCTTTTGAAAATCCTTCTCGCCCGTCCATGGCTTTGGTTTCCGGCTCTTCCTCTATCCCCTCAGCTGGTTTTGCGCTTTCTTCTCTCTTTTCTGTGACAGAGGACCAGTTGGAGTCTTTGGGAGACGATGAGTTGGCTTTGCTTGCCAACCGGTTCTCGCGGTTCCACAACAACCGCATGAACCGTCGTCGAGGAGGAGGACGCACGGGATGCTACGAGTGCGGCGACCCCGACCACTTCATCGCCGACTGCCCCAAGAAGAAGAACAAGCACTCGGGCAAGGGCGAACATGGGCGCAAGCGCGACTCCAAGTACAAGGAGAAGCACGTCCCCCCAAGGCACAAGAAACGGGGCGGCTTCGACAAAGAGTACATCAAGAAGAAGTACTTGGAGAAGCAGCAAGCTGAGCAGCGCGCGTTCTTCGCCACGCTCAGCGACGTCGACGGCTCGGATGACGACTCCGCCAGCTCGAGCGATGACGAGTCCGAGAAGAAGAAGAGGATCGAGGACAAGCTGAACGGCCTCTGCTTCTTCGCCGACGACGACGGCTTCTGCACCATGGCGCTCGGAGATGAGGTCGACGGCGAGCCGGAGCATACCCCTCGGAACGACGACGACGACGACACCTCCCAGGTATCTCTCACCTACGACGAGCTTTCCTCCGAGGTTGAGAAGTTGACTGCTGCCCTCCTTAGCCAAGATAAGTTGCTTAGGCGTGCCGCTAGAGAGCGCAAGGAGTTTAGGCAGAAGTGGGAGGACACGGTGAAGGAGCTTGAGTTCGCTCGGTCCACCGTGGTAGTGTCGGAGGAGGCGGAGTGCGAGTCGTGCACCGCGCACATGACTGACCTTCTCACTCTGAGAGGTAAGTATGCTGCGTTGGTAGATGAGGTGGATGAGCTCCGTGCTAGGCCACAGCTGTTGGGTGCGTGCAAGACTTGTCCTGTCTTGCAATCCGAGTTGGCAGAGAAGAATGCCAAGCTTGAGTCCTTAGAGAAGGCCAGCTCGGATAGCACTTGTGTTACGAGGTGTGCTTTGTGTGAGGGCCTGGAGATGGAGATTGCCAATGTGAAGCATGGCAAGATGCAAACCGAGGAAGAAAACACATACCTTCGGTCCATCTTGTCATGGGTCTCCAGTAGTGAGCCGCAGCTCGGGATGATGATCTCCCAATTCAAGCGAGCTGTTGGGGCCCCTGGTGTAGGTTTTGCTCAGAGTGTTGATCTCTCAGCTTTTGGGAAGATTGGAGAGTCTAGTGGTCTGAAACCATGTGAGAAGCCAAATTCCACCACTACTCCCAAACTTGCCAAGCTTCCACTCAAAGAGCCAGCCAAGCCTATCACCAAAGATGGTGTGGTTGAGGAACCCCCGAGAGCTCCACCCAAGAACCCAGTTTGGGCACCCAAGCCAAACCACCTCAGAAACAAGCTTGATGCTATGCCACCCATCAGAGAGGAGTGTTTGCCTCGGAAGGGCAAAGTGAACCACACCCACAGCTCTGGTCACCAACAACCCCCTTTGCGTGCGGTGAGGTACCAGTGTGATTTTTGTGGGAGAGATGGTCACTTGATCGAGTTCTGCTTTAGGCGCAAGAGAGAGGCGCGCAGGGCTCGGGAGATGGAGAACCCGGACATGTACCATCCAGCTCATGGTGGACATGTGCCGAAGGCTCAGGGGAGAGCTGTTAGGTCCGGACGTCAAGGTCCCCGGCCTAGGCAAGAGATGAGAGCCCCTAGGAGGGAGACTAGGCCTAGAGGTCCAGTACCTCAGTTTGTTAGGCCTAGGCAGGAGAGAGCTCCGAGGAGAGACGCTAGAGCAGTTGAGCCCCAGGCTCCTAGGCGTAGACCTCGTAGAGAGCGTGCCCGACGGGGTCCTGCTTTTGCAGGTAACGGACCCCGTGGCGGAGGCTTAGTTGAGCGCTTTCCCCCACCGCGTTTTGAGTACCGCGGTGAGCGCTTCTTCCCTAGCGGACCACGTTTTCCTCAGCGTGGTGATCGCTTCCCTCGTAGACGTGCTAGGAATGGTTTTTACACTAACCCTTCTTTTGAGCAGCCGGCCCAACACTGGTTTTCCCCTTACTTCACTAACCCCAGTGTTGGACCGTATGCTCACCCTATGTCTTTTTATTGATGTAGGTGAGACGGTTGGAGGACATTTGGTTGGTGGATTCTGGTTGCTCGAGGCACATGACCGGAAATGCCAAGTGGTTCTCCAGCCTTAGCCCGGTCGCCGGAAAGGAGTACATAACCTTCGGCGACAATAGTAAAGGTAAGGTATTATCTCGTGGAACTGTGCGGGTTAATGAGCACTTTGTGTTGCGCGATGTTGCTCTTGTTTCTAACCTGCATTTTAACTTGCTTTCTGTTTCGCAACTTTTTGATGATGACTACGAGATTCGTTTTAAACCGAACCTTAGTCGCATCCTAGATCCTCAGGGCGATCTTGTATGTCTGATTTCGCCCTTTGGGAAAGTTTTTCGTGCGAATTTTTCGGAGTCGTTTGGTTCTTCTCGCTGTCTTTTGGCTAGTCCTTCTTCCTCTGATCTTTGGAAGTGGCATAGGAGGCTTGGTCATTTAAGCTTCGACTTGCTTGCAAGACTTAGCTCACTTGGCCTAATCCGAGGATTGCCCAAGCTTTCGATGGAGAAGGATCTAGTTTGCCATTCTTGCAGACATGGGAAGATGGTTGCCGCTCCCCACCATCCAGTGACTAAGGTCATGATCTCGCACCCCGGAGAGCTTTTACACATGGACCTTGTTGGTCCGGCTCGGGTGAGCTCGGTTGGTGGCAAGTGGTATGTTTTGGTTGTTGTTGACGACTTTTCGAGATATTCGTGGGTCTTCTTTTTGTCTGAGAAGACTGAGACTTTCTCCTTCGCTCGCAATCTGATTTTGCGTCTTCAGAACGAGTTCCCTTTGAACTCGATGCGAGCTATTAGAAGTGATAATGGTTCCGAGTTTAAGAATTCGGATTTTGAGATGTTTTGTAACCACCTTGGTTTGGAGCATCAGTTTTCTTCCCCCTATACACCACCCCAAAATGGTGTTGTAGAGAGGAAGAATCGGACCCTTGTTGAGATGGCCAGGACGATGCTTGATGAGCATAGGACTCCTAGGCGCTTTTGGGCCGAAGCTATGAACACTGCATGCTACATTTCGAATCGCATTTTTCTGAGAGCGTTTTTGAAGAAGACCTCTTATGAGTTGCGTTTTGGTCGACAGCCCAAGGTGAGTTATTTTCGAGTTTTTGGTTGCCATTGTTTTATATTGAAGAAAGGCAACCTGGACAAGTTTGAGTCTCGTTCATCTGACGGTGTGTTTTTGGGTTATGGCACTCACACTCGAGCTTATCGTGTACTTAACCTTGACACTAACCGAGTCATGGAGACATCAGATGTCACCTTCGACGAAACTCTTGTTTCTCCTTCTTCTCGTTTTGAGCGTGCAGGTGATCATGAGGTTGGAGAGCCTCTTTTTGATGATGAAGAAGAAGGTGCTGAAGGTATAGATGATCCAGCACCCCCTCCACCTGCCGTGCCGCAAAGAGCGGCCTCGACGACGACTCACGGCCCCGACACTTCTTCTTCCTGGGGGCCGTGGGATCCTCCACCTCGCGCGGTACCCTTTGTACCCGGGGTGGAACCAGCTGCTGTTGAGGGGGAGGTCACTTCTTCCCGGGAGGCGCCACGACACATCCAGCGCCAGCACCCTCCTCAGCAGATGATCGGCGACATCAACGAGCGAGTTACTCGCTCCAGGTCACAGCACATCTCGCACTTTGCTCATTCTGCTTTTGTTGCGTCTTTTGAGCCCCGAGATGTTGGACACGCATTGACGGATCCGGATTGGGTCAATGCCATGCATGAGGAGCTAGAGAACTTTGAGCGAAATCGGGTTTGGGTTCTAGTGCCACCACCTCCTGACTGTAAACCTATTGGGACAAAATGGGTATTTAAAAACAAGCAAGGAGAGGAGGGCCACATTGTGAGAAACAAGGCCCGGCTTGTAGCGAAGGGTTATAGTCAGAAGGAGGGGATAGATTATGAGGAGACCTTCGCTCCTGTAGCTCGTTTGGAGGCTATTAGGATACTCTTGGCTTATGCTGCATCCATGGGTTTCAAACTTTTTCAAATGGATGTCAAGAGTGCCTTCTTAAACGGCTACATTGAGGAGGAGGTCTATGTCCAGCAACCCCCCGGTTTTGAAAATCCCAAGTTTCCAAACCATATCTTTAAACTCCACAAAGCTTTGTATGGTTTGAAACAAGCCCCTAGAGCCTGGTATGAGAGATTAAAAACTTTTTTGCTAGCTAAGGGTTTTAAAATGGGATGTGTTGATAAAACGCTCTTTCTCCTCAAGCAAGGCAAAGATACTCTCTTGGTCCAAATTTACGTGGATGATATCATTTTCGGTGGTTCTTCTCACGCTTTGGTTGCCAAGTTTGCAGATACTATGAGCAGGGAGTTCGAGATGAGCATGATGGGCGAGCTGACTTTCTTTCTCGGGTTGCAAATTAAGCAATCCCGAGAGGGGACGTTTGTGCACCAGGGCAAGTACACGAGGGACTTGCTGAAGCGGTTCGACATGGGTGAGGCCAAGCCTCTTCCGACGCCCATGTCGACAACGACTGCCCTGGATGCCGACACGGATGGAGAAGCAGTGGACCAGAAGGAGTACCGCAGCATGATTGGATCGCTGCTCTACCTGACGGCGACACGGCCGGACATTCAGTTCGCCGTGTGCTTGTGCGCGCGCTTTCAGGCTTCGCCACGCACTTCTCACCGTCAGGCGGTGAAGCGCATCTTCAGGTACCTTCGTTTCACGCCCGAGCTCGGGATTTGGTATTCTGCTTCCTCCACTCTCTCGCTTTGCGGTTATTCCGATGCCGATTTTGCTGGTTGTCGCATTGAGCGCAAGTCCACTTCTGGGACTTGCCAGTTTATTGGGTCTTCTCTTGTATCGTGGTCTTCTCGCAAGCAGTCTAGTGTCGCTCAGTCTACCACGGAGGCTGAATATGTTGCTGCGGCTAGCTGCTGTTCCCAGTTACTCTGGATGATGGCCACTTTGCGTGATTTTGGTTTGAGCTTTACTCGAGTGCCTTTGCTTTGTGACAGCACGAGTGCCATTAGCGTTGCTAAGAACCCCGTGCTTCACTCGAAAACCAAACACATTGATGTGCGCTTTCATTTCTTGCGAGACCACCAGGAGAAGGGTGATATCGACCTTCGCCATGTCGATACTCATCACCAATTGGCTGATATTTTCACCAAGCCTTTAGACGAATCAACCTTTAATAGGTTGAGGGGTGAGCTTGGTGTGTGTTTCCCCTTTTAGATGGGGGCAGCATTTTGAGATGTACAGACTGACTCTTTTATTTTGAGGCTCTTTTCTTTTGAGTTTCTTGAGTCTTTCCAATTGTTCTTTCTTTCAGTTTTGTGTCGGGCATACGCATTTACATTCTGAGCTTCATGTCTATATTCACTAGAATGTAATTATGCTCTTGTTAGTATTGCTCCGATACTTATGATGATGCTTGTAGCTTATGCTCTTTCTGATCACTGTTACATATTATGAGCGAGCTATTTTTGGAATGGTGAATTATGCCTAATATAAATAAATCTGAAAATGTTCACCATTGGGATATGCAACTAGCATGTGTAGGGTGTGTTGAGTCCATTCCTGCTTTTCATATATGCTAGGTTGCTATGTCTCTAGTTCTGAGTCATTCACTTGCTTGGTTGTTCATAACTTGCTTAAAATCTGAACCAAGTATTGTTGAATTGAAAAGATCGAGATGGGATTGCTTGTCAACACCTCATGGTATTGAGACTGTTTCTCATTGCACTTTGAGTTAAACTTGAGCCATGTAGTGTATGACCGAAACCGTTGCTTTAAGCTTCTGATTGCTTCGGCATAGGCTTCGCACGGTTGAAAAGTTAGGCGATGACAAGCTTTCAACCTCTCGCAATCACATGCTAAAAATGAACTTGTGAATTCTTTTACCGCTGCAACTCCGACATGAATTTGAAATCACAAGTATATGCTTCATTCCTATGCATGATGATTGAACTTTGCTAGGGGTAGTTCACCTTGTATATATGCTTAGCACTTGTTTGGATTCCTTCTATACATGTCTAGTGCTATTTTGATGGTGACTATCCTTTTTGGCTTAAAACTGCTCACATGCTCATTTGCTTCATATTTCGTATAAGTGATCAGTTTGAGCCTTTGCTATTTGAGTGCTTAATTGAGATGTTGGAGCTATACTGATTAGAGCATCTTTGCACTCTTTTGACTATATACTTGAAGCTCCTAACTTGCATTTTGACTTCATATGCATTTTGGAAGGAGATCTTGTGTTCAGGGGGAGTTTGTGTGCAGGGAGTTGCTTCCCCGATACCTTTTGGCCTTGATAAGTGCATTTTCAACTACGGGGAGAAATTTATGCAAATCATATGCTCCTGTGTTGATCAACTAAGGGGAGAATCATCTGTCCTAGTTGCTTGCATTTGTCGAGGGGGAGTTTGCTAGTTGTGTTGAGCCGTTGCCTCTGTCTTGAGGGACTAGCAAACGTTCCTAGTTTTTCATGAGCTTTCATAAGCTTTTTCATTTGACTTTCAATTGGTATAGTCTGGTGTGCTTTCCCATTTTGTTTGGGTTGATTTCCAATTGGTTCAGAGTGATTTTCTTGCTAGTTGTGTTGAGCCTCTGTGCCTCTATCTTGAGGGACTAGCATTTTGCTTCTGTTGTCCTCCGATCTTCAATTGGTATCTGCTAGCGGTGTTGAGCCTGTTCTACCTCTTCTTGAGGGCTAGCTTTGTTTTGCTTGGTTGCGTCGAGCCGTTGCCCATGTCTTTGGGGACCAAGTTTTCGCTTCATCCACTTGACCTTCTTTGGCTTTTGTTAGGCTTTTGGGTCATTTGGTTGGGTTTTCTCTTCCCGCTCCTTCCTACCTCCTTCTTCTTATTTATGATTTGTTGTGGAGTTGACAATGCACTCATCAAGGGGGAGATTGCGGATACATGGGTGTATGCCGAGTCTCTGTGTGATGAGTGATTGTCAACAGAGATGATGCGCATGTTCTTTGGCTTGTGTTGTGCAGGTGTCGAGCACGGAGACAGTGATCGATGGCGGGTGAAGGTCAAGTTGCGACGTGCTGTGCCGACGGACCGGGCGCGATGAAGGATGGGCGTGCCGTGCGGCGGACGTGCCATGCCGATGTATCGGACGGTGAAGGGCGGACGTGGACTTGGACTGATGGACTGGAGGCCGGAGGATCAGCTGTGGTGGCTGGCAGCCTGCGACAGCGACAAGCGGAGAAGTGCGATCATGTCGGTGGAAGGGGTGCACAGGCGGTGCATCCCCTCTACGACGCCGGTTTGTTGGTAGAGCCCGGGAAAAACCAACGGTGGACGGTTTCCAGGTTTGGGCCTCAAAACCTGGGTGCTGGGTTTCCAGGTTGAGCCACAAAACCTGGGCGCGACGGTTTCCAGGTTGAGCCTCAAAACCTGGGCGTGGGCCGGTTTCCGAGTTTGGGCCTCAAAACTCGGGCGCTGCGGGTTTCCGAGTTTGGGCCACAAAACTCGGGCTGGAGGCTGGTTTCCCGGTTTGGGCCTCAAAACCGGGGGCTGATGGAAAAGGCTGGTTTCCCGGTTTGGGCCACAAAACCGGGGGTGCAGAGTGGTGGCGGCACGTGGCGGCGATCTGAAGGTTGCGTGGAGGCGACGCGGAAGACCGTGCGGGCGTGGCCGTCGGATCTACCTACCACCAGCGGGTGGACTAGAATAGCCTTAGGGTTAGGACTGGTCCGCTCTGTAAATACAGTAGTGAGGGGTAGAGTAGGAAACAGGCGTAGGCTAGGTTAGTATAAGTAGTCTAGGGGAGACACCCTCCTCCCTATCTCAATTTCAGCTATCTCAATCTCAGTTTGTGCTTTCATTTGTTAGGGTTTCCACTCTCCCATCCCCTGCTTTAGCTAGTTGAGATCCGCAGAGAGACTCCACTCTGTGTACTGTTGATTCGAGGAAGTGAGGCCGTATCCTCACCTTGGATCCCATCTCTTGGTGTCAATTCGCGTTTTGATTTCATGTTCATCATGTTCTTCGCGGATTGCTTTGTGCCTTGAGTTTTCCCGTCGCTTGATCTTTGAGCTCGGTTCATCTTTTGCGATTCCGTTTGAACTGAGTTGTTCTAGATCGTGAGGCACTTCTTTCCACCGAAGGAATCATCCTCTAACCTCACGGTCTAGGAGATCGATCGATTTTTCGTTTCGGGTCACTTTTCTTCCCTTTCCCGAAATTCTTCGATTCACCGATTTGGAGTTAGGTTCGAGCCATGATCTCTTAGAGATAGCTCACTAACCTCCTTGTGACTTCACTCACCAAGTTTGATCCCTAGAGGATGCGTTTTGGGTGAGTTTGAGTCGGATCGGTGGAAGAACAGAGGGGCTGCGGGGTGACCGGACGCTGGTCGCGAAGCGATCGGACGCTGACCAGTGCGTCCGGTCGTTGAGCGCTGCGTGCAGAGTCTCTGTGCTTGACCGGACGCACGCGACCGGACGCTCTGCATTTTTGACCGGACTCGCCGGAGTTACTGTTCCTGTGTTTTGTCTCTTGTGACCGGACGCTCAGTAAACGACCGGACGCTTGAGCATCGTGCGTCCGGTCCAACTCAGAGAGCTCCCAGAGCCGAATTCTGACGACCGGACGCGTCCGGTCCCTGCTGACCGGACGCTGGACAGAGTCCGGTCGTAGCAGTTTCGCGCCGTTTCGTCCGCGGTTCGTTCGTTCTTGATCGGATTTGATTTCCGTCTTTTGCGTTGGCTTTCTAGGTTTGTCTAGTGTCCCGCTGTGCTTCGTGGAAGCATCCACCCTACATCTAGGGTCGTGGACATTAGCAAGCTCTAGGGTTCGCTCTTGGGGTTGAGTTTGGGACAGTGGCATCTAGTTTCCGAAAGGAAATTTTGAAGCTCCCATTCACCCCCCCTCTGGTCGCTTTCGGGTAGCTTCTCGGTCCTTCAGCAACTTAGAATTAAAGTACTCAAAAGAGAGTCACAAACCTTAAGAATAATAAGAACAATGACTCAAACTTAAATATAGACGTTGATTACCGAAACAATCGCTGAAGCAAGTTGATGATGAACTTGAATCCGCAGGTACAAGATGAAGAAGTTGATCCGATAGGTCGGAGCTCCTTCTTGATCTCTTCCTCTCTCTCTCTTCTAGTTCTAGTATAAGACTAGGTTCTAAACCTAACTAGAGGGGTAACTAGTCTTCTACTTGATAGCTGGCTCTTGATTACAACTAGATGAACTAGATCTAATTCTAGATGAACTAGAAGAGATTCATCTAGAGGGACCTCTACTTCTAATTGAAACCCTAGTTTTTGATGTGGAGATGAATAATGAAGATGGAGATGCCTGGAGAGGGGGTTCTGGGGCTGCTTATATAGCCCTGAGGGATCAACTGCGGCCGTTAGATCAAACTAACTTCACGTAGGGCTGAGATGGATCCCTAAGGGCGGTGGAGGTAGCTTGCAGAAGACGGAAGCCAGCGTGCCCGGGGGGAGACCGGTCGGTCTCTTGGTGGGACCGGTCGGTCCCACCTGTCATCCTCTCGTGGTGGTCGACCTCCTGGTGTCTTCTGGTGTCCTCTGGAGTCTTCTAGAAACTTCCTGACATGGCGGTTGCGTTATCTCCCGTCGGTTTCCTTCTAGGGGAAGCAATCAGCGCTGGTTTCCTGGTTTAGTCCCTGCAAAATCATATTTCACAAAAACTCGTGGAATATTGTCAATTAAAACCCTAAACCTTTGTTGGTGATTGAATTCATGCTTTTTATATTTATTTATCCTTTAATTTTGATAGATAACCAGTGTCAACAGCCGTGCGGCGGACGTGCCATGCCGATGTACCTAGAGCGGTGAAGGGCGGACGTGAGGCTTGGACCGACGGACCGAGAGGCCAGAGGACCAGCTGTGGTAGCTGGCATGTGGCATCGGCGAGCGAGAGCACATGGGGATGTGCGATGCATCGGCCGAGTCGGGAGGAAGACGATGGCGTCGTGGAACTTGGCAGGAGGTCGGACACGGGCTTGCGTGCGGCGCAAGTGTCGTCGGCCGAGTCAAGAAGGATGGCAAAGGCGTTGTGCTCGGCGTGGAGGCTGGATATGCATCGGCATCGGTGCCGGTGGTCGGGGTGTGCGAACCACATCCCATCTATGGTGCGGGTTCGGTAGCTGAGCCTCAAAAAGCTACCCTCGACGGTTTCCAGGTTTGGGCCTCAAAACCTGGGCTGGCCAGTTTCCGAGTTTGGGCCTCAAAACTCGGGGTGGACGGTTTCCAGGTTTGGGCCTCAAAACCTGGGTTGGAAGGTTTCCCGGTTTGGGCCTCAAAACCGGGGGAAGGTCCAAAAGGACTGTCGACGCGTGGCGGCACCGAGAGGCTTGCGTTGCGGGGAAGCTATCGGTGAGAAGGCGCGGCGGTCGATGGTGACGGCACGTGGCGGCATTCTGGAGCTTGCGTCGAGGCGAAGCGAAGGATGAGAAGGCGCGTGGCCGTCAGATGAAAACTGCTAGGGTTGGACAGTTTTACCCCTGGGGGGTATTTGGGTTAGTACTTCATGTTAGGGCGTTTGTGTCATTTGGACGTGCGCCTATATATAGATGAAGGGGCTGTGTTGGACAGGAATGCTTGGACGGTGTCACTCTCATTTTGTTTAGGTGAGAGGAGGCTAGGGTTAGGGAGAGACTGGCTCTTGTTCTTGAGCTTTTCGCCATCCGAGCTTTGTGTTGCTTGGAGTGGCTTGTAACTCGACACCGAGAGCTTAATCAATCATCCATTCCGCTGAATCCAAGGATCAAATCCGTGCTTTAATTTGTCTTGCGATTTTGTTCTTTGCGTTTGCACGTTTTCCCCTCTTTTGATCTTCACGAGAATTCTTGTTTCGAGGGAAGATAAGCAAATCCGTTTGAACCATCTTGTGTAGCTTCATGAGAGTCTTCTTTCTACCGAAGGAATTTCTCTAATACCTCACGAACTCACAGATCGGTCGGATTTAGTTTTGGGATCGAGTTCTTGCCCGTTCTTCACCGTTTTCTTCGATTTACCGATTTGGAGTTAGGTTCGAGCCATGATCTCTTAGGAGTAGCTCACTAACATCCTTGTGACCCCTCACATGAAATTTGAGCCCTAGTGCTTTTGATTTGAGGGAGATCGGGTCGATCCGGTGGACGAACAGAGGACTGATCGGGGTGACCGGACGCTGCCTCATAGCGACCGGACGCACCGAGTCAGAGTCCGGTCGTTGAACACACGCGCAGTCCAGTTCGCGCGTTGTGACTGGACGCTGGGCTGGACACGACCGGACGCACCCCGTCCTGAGTCCGGTCAGTTCCAGAGTGTGTTTTGCGTGACCGGACGCTCAGGAATCTCGTGACCAGACGCGCTGCTCGCACTGTTCATCGCGTTGCTTGTGACCGGACGCTGCACTGTGTATTGACCGGACGCTCTAAGCCCTTGAGTCCGGTCCAACACAGAGAAGACCCAGAACGGGTTTCTGTTGACCGGACGCATCCGGTCGATCCTGATCGGACGCTCCAGTGAGTCCGGTCAGTGCAGACCGCGCGTTTTTGTCCGTATCTTTTGCGTTCGAGCTCCGTTTCGAGATCCGCTTTTTGCGTTGGATTCCCGACTTCGTGCTCTACAGAAATCGGGCTTCACGCTTTGCGAAAAAGCCTGAATCCCCCACCAAAGTCCATCTTGTCACTAGTTGACTCGCGTGGTTTTGGGTGAGAGAGCTTTTGTGGTGTCCCGCTGTGTTCCTAGGGAACATCCACCCATTCTCTTGGGTCGTGGACATCACGTGTGTCGGCTTTGCTCTTGGGGTTGATTTTCTGGGACAAAGGTCTAAACATTTCGAAAGAAATTTTTAAGCTCCCATTCACCCCCCCTCTGGTCGCCTTGCTTTAGCATTTTCGGTCCTTGACCATCAACATTCACCATCTGCACAGCCAATCAATAATCGATGAGTGATGCCATATATACAGATCAAAATGCGTAATAACTGCAGTACTGTATTTGAACATGGTTCATACAATAAGGCACATACACAAGTCATTCCACATAAATAACATCACAAACGGATTATATGAAAAGCGCTTAATACTCGCATGGATATGCACGGATAAAACACAATGAAGGTCTGATACTTAAAATGGTTCCAACGGTAGCAACGAGGTTCTTAAAACTTACAACACACATACTTGTTCGATACATCACGATCACAACGATAAACAACGAGACCTAATCTCTAGTCGCTCTCAGCATCGGACACGTGACTCTCGGCATCGTCGACTCCACCATCTTCTTCTTCTTCTTCAGCTTGGTTGGCGAAGATCATTCCACCATCTTTAGCCCCACCGTCAGCAAGGACGATGCCCATCTCCACCTCCATCTCGGCTGCACCTGGAGGATGGTACGAATGAAGCTGGTTGTGGAGGCGATGCACTTCTTCATGAAGGTTGTTGTTGTATGCTTCCGTCGCCGCCAGCTGCTGCTCCAGGGTCATGATGCGAGCCCTCAAGTCAAACTCTTCTTCCCATGCCTGGCTCCGCTGCTAAAGAAGCTTCACCATCTGGTTTTTTGCACTCTGGTTAGCGTGTTTGGCACGCCCCAGGTGCTCCTACATCCTGATGATCTCCTGAGCTGCAACCACATTCCGCCGAACTGTCTGATCCTTCTCTATAGTCATCTGCTTCAGCTCCTCTTGCATCTTCTACATCTCTTCATCAAACTCCTGCTGAGCTTGTCTCTTTTCATTCCTAGCATGATGACAAGACTCAGTCATACTGCACAAACTTGCTGCATGACCGCATATCCCTTCATCACTGCATACATAGCACTCATTGCTGGTCCATCACATGCCTGAAGCTCACTGGGCTGCCCTCTAAAGCTTCCTTCTTGGTCTGCACCCAAACATATCTGAACGGATCAGCTCTTGGAAACACCCCTGCAAGAGCCCGACTAAGGTCTTCTAGAAACCGCTCCATGATGTCTCTGAGGATAAGGAACGCTGCTGACTGCGCACCTTCCCAGGGGTTCCTTCCCTTGCTCTCAAACATCCAACCGGACCACACAGAACCTTCTTCCCTGGGCTTCACCACAGCTGTCACATACACCAAAGTGGTGTCTCCCAAAGGCTCCCTCGACCAAAAGTAGCGAGGCCCTCTACCATCTGGGTAACCCACAGAACGTAGAACCCTCCAAAGCAACGTCGGTGTCCCAAACACATCCAG
Organism: Coix lacryma-jobi var. lacryma-jobi; assembly: GCA_009763385.1. Classification (NCBI taxonomy): domain Eukaryota; kingdom Viridiplantae; phylum Streptophyta; class Magnoliopsida; order Poales; family Poaceae; genus Coix; species Coix lacryma-jobi. The sequence continues at coordinate 100,435,762 of CM019826.1, read as the reverse complement.
AAACTTGTCCTTGCACCGCTCGGACCTGGGTGCTAACTGGTGCCTGGGAACCTTGCCACCTGTCGACTTACGCGCAGTCTCCTTGGTACGTCCCATCTGTAGGAAGTTCATCATTTTAGCATAAGCATAGGTTTCAAATCCGAGAGATATTCCAATCATTAGGGAGGAAGTAATGCAAAAGGAAAGAAAGCAAGCATGCCATGATGTATATGTATGAAATGTTCCGTACGTCCTTTCCACTACATACGAACTATGCGGTGGCGTACTACGGAACTCTCTTATGCTAACTATTCCGTTCTAACGATACATGGTTAGTGTACCTGCATAAGATCCATTTCAGCCCTGCCCACAGTATGAAAATCATGCATTGCTGAAATTTAAATCTAGATACATGGTTAGTATACACGTAAGCAGTATATGCACCCGTCAAACAGTATTACTCCCATTATCAAGTACCTTCACCTGCACCCGTGGGCTAACGTGTACAGGTTCCAGTACCAACTAACTCTTCCCTAGATCGACGGTTGTTCGATCATGCTCTCACAACTCACCTTACCTTGGCGTAGAGGCAAACTGATCCATGCATTACTATTCCGAAGAATAGCACCCATACAATTTCACCCTTGCCGTATGGACGACAGAATAAACGAAAATCAAAGTATGATTTTCACCCTTGCCGTATGGACGACAGAATAAACGAAAATCAAAGTATGATGGAAGAGCCTTCCCAAGTTAGTACTTAAATAAGCCACCTGAGATCCTATGGGCATAAAGGATATGACCACTGGCACACTCTAATTTTTGCAAGGCACGCTTTACACCAATTTTGTGAACTTTACCAAATAATTTTTATACCCAAATTCTTTTTTTTCTTCTAAAATTTAGTCATGTGAACAGTATCTGCTGAATTATGCTCTGATACCAGCTGTAACAGAATCGACCAATTTATAAGAGCACAAGTGCGAAATTCTCCGCCGAAGCAGTAAATTTGCCCACTTGAGCCCATATAAACCTGGTAGTCCGTGAAATCTCGAAGGATTTCAAACTTTTCCAACATCAACAACATAGGATCGTAATCGTTCAGCATCAACCATCACATGACAGAATATTACATATGTTCATCGGAGTAGCAAGCTTAGTTATTACAAACCGAGTTCCAAATTTAAGTAGCGAAAGTTCAACCTTAAAACATAGTTTTGAAATCACACACACATAGTCTGATACAGTGCCATTCAGTAGTCATCCTTGACAAAGCAAGAGGTACGAGTAGAACTGGTCATTGCCCTTGACCTAGTTATCTCCAAGAGCTGGGCAGAGACAGCTGATGCAATAACCATAAAAGGCCTGGCCATCTGCAACAACAAGGGAAACAAAGCCCTGATTACGAGAAGGTACTCAGCTAGACTTACCCGACTTAAACTAAAATAAGCGACACCAAGGAGTATGCAAGGCTAGTGTATAGTGGAGCTGGTATGAGATCACATTTTTGCGTAAAAGCATAAGTAATTAAAATAACTCATTCTCCTACTTACTGGCTGCAATTGAAATAGTAATTAACCTGTTTAACTAGGTTAGCTCCTGCACTACAACGATCATGGTAGTGATCCAACAATCACCATAAAGTAACAAACAGACCGAGTAACCATTGCCAAAAGTATAATGATAGCTGTCACGTGTTCCACAATTTCAGTATCAAGGTCGATCAGAGTTCAAGTCAAGTGCTCACTATCCAGGAGTGATAGCGATTATAATCGATTCCTAACCAACTAGTGATTTTATTCCCCACACAAACCACACTCACCCGTCGGTGAGCTACAGATAACCACAACACTGTTCCAGGAAGCCGCGGATTCGACTGCCACCAACATACCCGGGGGCAAGCCCGACTGCCAAGGAGTTGGACTTAACCACCATCACCCGGGTCTTACTTTTCGCGCCCCTGCGTCCCAATACCCCCTTCGTGGCTTTGGCAGATGCGTGGGGTTCAAAAAACTGGTCTGTAACAATGAGCGGCTTCGCGGTCGGAACGAGTTATCCTTCTAGCTAAATATGGGGCATGCGTTCAACATGACAAGAAGGTCATGTTACAAGATACTGATTCCCATAAAACATGGCTAGAAATACTGTAGCACAACGCTACAAGAATCTGCCGATCTCCATTTTTCACAACACTCAGTTATCTCACTTACTGGCAATATCCTGTTACTGGTCCAATAACCACCTATTACTCGCGGGTAACATGAAAGTCGCCCGACTTCTACCGGTCTAAGCAAGACTAAGCATAGACTCGAACCTATCTCTAATTAGGTACAAGGATGAGATATCAACGATAGCAAGATAAGGAATATAATGCATCAACGATATCAAACAACTCCTATACTTAATGCAATAATCATAAATATTAGAGAGTTAATTGAAAACCATAGGTAGTTAGAAATGCTCCGGGGCTTGCCTTTCTCGAACGTGCTAGGCAGATGATTCGGGCACTCCAGGAGCTCCTCTTCAGGTTCTTCCCCGGCAGCTCCTTGCTCCTGCTCCTGAGGCTGCTGCTCCTCACTTTCCTCTGCTGCGGTTGGCTCCTCTACCAAACCTGTCATGATGCATACAAGCAAATGAACGAGTGCCAACAGTGCATGGGAGAGATGCATTTTAATTGAATTCGACCGAATATGTGCATATATCTTCTCAAGTAGAGTGTAACACTCTATTTAGAGAGTAGCTATGCTCTTCATGCCAAGTACAGCTAATATAAATGCACTGAAAAGACTATTTCACCCCTACTGGTCCCACATAAAAGAGATGCACAATTTTAACTTAATTAAACAAATTAATCCATTAAAACAAGCCTATAACAGCAACTCATAGTTAACATTTTTAGAAAAATCTACAAAAAGGACTGTAGGTTTACATTTGAGAAATAAGCATGCTGTATAAATTTCATGCCATTTGGACTTAAGCATTCTTCTATATGAAAAAGACAAATAACAGGGTGAAAAGGCACTTTGAACTACACATCATTTTGAAAAATGTCAAACAGCAGATTTCGCATTTTTATTCAGAATTTCTTAGCACAAGAGCAGTCTACAAAAATTATCAAGCCCATATCTCATATATTGGAATTACTATAAATCATACAAGAAAACAACATTTAAACAATTTAAATGTTAACTTCAGATTTTTCCATAGTCAAACAGCATTTATCATTTTTCTATGATTCTACAACACTGAACAACTCTAACAAAACAAAAACCATATTTTTCTGAGCAATATACAATTTACTATGCATTAAACAACATATCAGCCTAAACACAAATTAATTATTACTGCACATAAAATTATTACAAATTGGACATTTTATATTTTTTATGCATAGAACTCAACAAAACAAACTTAACAAAATTTATCTCACATCCATTGGATTAATAGAGCTCAAGTTATGAATTAAACAAGCAATAAAAACATTTCTGCAAAACATTTAAACAAAAACTAGAACCCTAACTGCTACACGTACACCATACTAATGCACCCTAGTGGCTGACCGTTGGGCCCCGGGGTCAACCTGGACCCACCGGTCATCCACACCGAAGCAGGGGAGACGTTGACCGCGGCGAAGCTCGCCGTCGGCGAACGCTGCAGCGAAACCATCACCCTCACCCGACTCCTCTCCTTCTCCCGCGTCGATAGGTACCACTCTCTAACCTAGCACTGCAACGGATCGAGCTCGCCGTCGCAAATGGCGGCCACGATGGCGCGGACTCGCCACGTCGGTCGTCTCCGACCACGACGAGCCAAACTAACACACTAATCGCACTCCCCTGACTCACATAACCCTAACGTGAAGCAAAGATCGAAGGATTCGCCGTCGACACGGCCGGAACACGAACATGCCATCGTCGGCGCGCATGGCGGGCGGCAGACGGCAGCGTACCGAGGCGCTCAAACCCTAATCGGCTAAACCGACTCCACTACCTTCATCCTGGACCTTCACTGACTCACGAACGCTAGCTAGGATGGATGGATAGGCTCGGGAGGTGGGTTGGCCACGGCGGACCGAGCTTGCCGGCCATGGCAGCCATGGCGGGGGCTCGTCCCGCGGCTTAACTAAGGCTTACCACGAAGCACTGGCTAAGGCAAACGATGGAGGAGGTCGAAGCGAGGCTGGCGGTGCGGTTTGCGGGGCAAAGGCAGGGCGAACGGCGGCGACACGCGGCTTTTCCCCTTTCTTCCGCTCGGTCGCCGGCGAGAGCGAACAGAGCGAGGCAAAGAGGGAGGAGGCGCGTCTGGGCTGGGGTGTGCGTGCTCGGGCTTCTCAACTCGCCACGCCGCACGCGATTCCTGGTTTGGCCGGCCACGGCACGCCACGCGGCGTTCACCTTCTGCACGCGGTCGGCCATGACGCCGGCCGATTCAAACTGAATCGGCTGATTCAGTTAGCTAATGGCCGACGGACAGGCCATTTTCAAACGCGATTAACTCCTTAATTACTCGATGAAACGTTAAACCAACTGTTTCTATGGCTAGAGCTACATACCGTCTACAACTTTGATTAAAAGATTAAACACTGGTTTGGCTTGGATTAGGCTCGGGAAGCTGTTAAACATGGCCAGGCCGAACTGAAATCCGGTTTTAGGACTTAGGAAAATTTCCATGTCCAAAACCCATCCAATTCTACCTTGTGGGCCCTAAAACACCTTGTTAAAGCCATTTTCATGAGTTGGCCCTAAAACAACTTTTGTTCTACACTAAAATCTACACACTTTTGCTTAAGGGCACTCAGCCATGCAAAGCTTCTATCAAGGAGGTTTTAGTTAGTCAAACAAAAGGACTCTTTAGGCTCCCTAGGGTTGACTAGGGTTTAGCAACCTGATTAGCCAAAATGGCCAGCATAAACATGGCCTCATTTTGACTCCTCAACAAAGTTAGATTGTTAGGGAAACCAAACCACTCCAAGACAAGCCCAATAACAACACATTATTTTAGGTTTATATGCATACCAACACATGAAATGACATTCTATGTGAGAAAGAAAGCAACATTTGAATGCTCCATGCCCATGAGATGATTAGGCATGATGAGATGATGAGGTTATGCTAGCTTAACACCAGAGGTGTTATAGCCCTTCCCCCCTTAATGAAATCTCGTCCTGAGATTTACTGAACATTGTTCATGATAAACTGGATAAACCTTCTGGAGGTAGTCTTCGGTTTCCCAGGTTGCATCTCCATCGTCATGATGACTCCACAACACCTTGTATACCTTTACTATGCGATTGCGAGTTACTCTTTCCTTGCTGTCCAACACTTGTACCGGTTGCTCTTGATAGGTTAGGTCAGAGGTAAGCTTTAACTCTTGTGGTTCTATTCTTTCTTCGGGTACACGTAGTCATTTCTTCAACTGTGAAACATGGAAAACTAGAAAGATCAAACTCATAGCTTTGGGCAACTTAAGTTGGTAGGATACTTCTCCTTTTCTCTTTAGGATACGATATGGCCCTACATATCTTGGTGCTAACTTTCTCTTTATGCCGAACCTTTGCACTCCCCTCATCGGGGTTACCTGAAGATAAACATGATCCCCCTTCTCAAACTCTAACGGTCTTCTTCTTTTGTCTGCATAACTTTTCTGTCGAGATTGGGCTGCTTGTATGTGTTGATGGATAGTTGGAACCTTTTTCTCAGCTTCGTCAATGAAGACAATACCAAAATATCTCTTTTCCCTTGGCTCGACCCAGTTTAACAGAGTCACACACTTACGTCCATATAAAGCTTCAAACAGTGTCATCTTGATGCTCTCTTGATAACTGTTATTGTACGAGAATTCTACCAACGGTAGCCATGATTCCCACGATCCTTTGGAGGATAACACACAAGCTCTGAGCATATCTTCAAGCACTTGGTTTACTCTTTCTGTCTGCCCTACAGTCTGAGGATGATAAGCGGTACTGTGAACCAACTTCATTCCCAAACCTTTATGCAACTGCTGCCAAAAGTGTGCGGTGAACTGCGGTCCACGATCCGAAACGATTGTCTTTGGTATCCCATGAAGACGCACTATCTCTCTGATGTATATATTCGCATACCGAGGCGGCCGATACCCGGTCTTGACTGGAATGAAGTGAGCTGACTTTGTCAGACGATCCACTATTACCCAAATGGAATCATTTCCTTTTTCCGTAGTGGGTAACCCGGTTATAAAATCCATACGGATACCTTCCCACTTCCAAGCAGGCACGGATAACGGTTGTAACAACCCTGCAGGTTTCATATGAACTGCCTTAACTCTGCAACACGTGTCACACCTTGGAACATATGCTGCTATCTCTTTCTTCATCTTTGTCCACCAAAAACGAGGTTTTAGATCATGATACATCTTACTACTCCCTAGGTGAAGAGATAACTTGGATAAGTGAGCTTCGTCCAGAATCTTATCCTTAAGATCTTTGTTCTTCGGCACCACGAGACGATCACCAAACCATAACACTCCCTGTTCATCCACCTGAAAGAGGTTAAGGGATCCTCCAGCATTCTTCTCTTGATATGAGAAATCCACTTGTCCGACTTTTGAGCTTCAACTATCTGGCTTTCAAGCGAACAACTGAGCTGAATGTTGAACAAAACTTCTGGGTGTATCAGATTGAACATCTCTTCAAACAACGGTTGCACCACAACACAGTGCGACTTACGGCTCAAAGCATCCGCAACCACATTGGCTTTTCCAGGATGATAGTGAACTTGCAAGTTATAATCCTTTATCACCTCTAACCATCTTCGCTGTCTCATGTTTAACTCAGGTTGTGTGAAGATATACTTAAGACTCTTATGATCCGTGTATATATTGCACATATTTCCCAGCAAGTAGTGTCTCCATATCTTCAGAGCATGTACTACTGCCGCCAACTCCAAATCGTGAGTAGGGTAGTTGTTCTCATGTTTCCTTAACTGCCTTGAGGCATATGCTATCACCCGTCCTTCTTGCATTAGCACACAACCTAATCCAATATTGGAGGCGTCACAAAACACATCAAAAGGTTTCTCTATATTCGGTTGAGCCAAAACTGGAGCAGTGGTTAATAGTTCCCGTAGGATTCGGAAAGCTGCTTCACACTCCTCTGTCCAGACAAACTTCACATCCTTCTGCAACAAAGAGGTCATCAGTTTTGCGATCTTGGAGAATTCCGGAATGAAACGATGGTAGTAACCAGCCAAACCTAGAAAACTTCTGACTTCTGTAACCGATGTTGGAGCCTTCCAATCCATTACCTCTTGTACTTTCCCTGGATCCACTGAGATCCCATCTTCTGATAACACATGACCGAGAAAGTAAACTTTCTTCAACCAAAACTCACACTTACTGAACTTAGCATATAACTTATGTTCTCGAAGCCTTGTCAAAACTATCTTCAATTGATTCGCATGGTCTTCTTCGTTCTCTGAATATACCAAGATGTCATCCAAAAAGACTACCACAAAGTGATCCAACTCAGGCATAAACACGGAATTCATTAGGTACATGAAGTATGCAGGAGCATTTGTCAATCCAAAAGACATGACAAGATACTCATACAACCCGTACCTAGTAGAAAAAGCCGTTTTGGGTATATCCTTTGGCCTGATCTTGATCTGATGATAACCTGATCTCAAGTCCAACTTAGAGAACACTCTGGCCCTTGTTAATTGATCAAAGAGAATATCAATCCGGGGTAGAGGATACTTATTCTTGATCGTCACTGCATTCAAAGGCCTATAGTCCACACACATACGCAAGGCTTTGTCTTTCTTCTTTTTTACAAAAAGAGCTGGGCATCCCCACTCAGACGAACTAGGTTGAATCAAACCCTTGTCCAAAAGATCCTTTAGCTGAATCTTTAACTCTGCTAACTCATTGGGAGGCATACGGTACAGTCTTCTGGATATAGGTGCCGTTCCTGGTACCAGTTCTATTGCAAACTCCACATCCCTATCCGTAGGTAGACCAGGTAACTCATCCGGAAACACATCAGGAAACTCACAAACGACAGGGATTTCCTGAAGAAATGCCACTTGAACTGCACTGAACAACTCTAACAAAACAAGAACCACATTTTTCTGAGCAATATACAATTTACTATGCATTAAATAAGATATCAGCCTAAACACAAATTAATTATTACTGCACATAAAATTATTACAAACTGGACATTTTATATTTTTCATGCATAGGACTCATCAAAACAAACTTAACAAAATTTATCTCACATCCATTGGATTAACAGAGCTCAAGTTATGAATTAAACAAGCAATAAAAACATTTCTGCAAAACATTTAAACAAAAACCAGAACCCTAACTGCTACACGTACACCATACTACTACACCCCAGTGGCTGACGGTTGGGCCCCAGGGTCAACCTGGACCCACCGGTCATCCACACCGAAGCAGGGGAGACGTTGACCGCGGCGAAGCTCGTCGTCGGCGAACGCTCCGGCGAAACCGTCACCCTCACCCGACTCCTCTCCTTCTCCCGCGTCGATAGGTACCACTCTCTAACCTAGCACTGCAACGGATCGAGCTCGCCGTCGCAAATGGCGGCCACGGCGGCGCAGACTTGCCACGCCGGCCGTCTCCGACCACGACGAGCCAAACTAACCCACTAATCGCACTCCCCTGACTCACATAACCCTAGCGCGAAGCAAAGATCGAAGGATTCGCCGTCGACCCGGCCGGAACATGGACATGCCATCGCCGGCGTGCATGGCGGGCGGCGGACGACAGCGTACCGAGGCGCTCAAACCATAATCGGCTAAACCGACTCCACTACCTTCATCCTGGACCTTCACTGACTCACGAACGCTAGCTAGGATGGATGGATAGGTTCGGGAGGTGGGTTGGCCACGGTGGACCGAGCTTGGCGGCCATGGCGGGGGCTCGTCCCGCGGCTTAACTAAGGCTTACCACGAAGCACTGGCTAAGGCAAACGATGGAGGAGGTTGAAGCGAGGCTGACGGTGCGGTTTGCGGGGCAAAGGCACGGCGAACGGCGGCGGCACGTGACTTTTCCCCTTTCTTCCGCTCGGTCGCCGGCGAGAGAAAACAGAGAGAGGCAAAGAGGGAGGAGGCGCGTCTAGGCTGGGGTGTGTGTGCTCGGTCTTCTCAACTCGCCACGCCGCGCGCGATTCCTGGTTTGGCCGGCCACGGCACGCCACGCGGCGTTCACCTTCTGCGCACGGTCGGCTACGACGCCGGCCGATTCAAACTGAATTGGCTGATTTAGTTAGCTAATGGCCGACTGATAGGCCATTTTCAAACGCGATTAACTCCTTAATTACTCGATGAAACGTTAAACCAACTGTTTCTGTGGCTAGAGCTACATACCGTCTACAACTTTGATTAAAAGATTAAACACTGGTTTGGCTTGGATTAGGCTCGGGAAGCTGTTAAACATGGTCAGGCCAAACTGAAATCTGGTTTTAGGACATAGGAAAATTTCCAAGTCCAAAACCCATCCAATTCTGCCTTGTGGGCCCTAAAACACCTTGTTAAACCCATTTTCATGAGTTGGCCCTAAAACAACTTTTGTTCTACTCTAAAATCTACACACTTTTGCTTAAGGGCACTCAGCCATGCAAAGCTTCTATCAAGGAGGTTTTAGTTAGTCAAACAAAAGGACTCTTTAGGCTCCCTAGGGTTGACTAGGGTTTAGCAACCTGATTAGCCAAAATGGCCAGCATAAACATGGCCTCATTTTGACTCCTCAACAAAGTTAGATTGTTAGGAAAACCAAACCACTCCAAGACAAGGCAAACAACAACACATTATTGTAGGTTTATATGCATACCAACACATGAAATGACATTCTATGTGAGAAAGAAAGCAACATATGAATGCTCCATGCCCATGAGATGATTATGCATGATGAGATGATGATGTTATGCTAGCTTAACACCAGAGGTGTTACATGTCACATCGTACTTGGCGCCGCTTCTGCTCGGTCTCGATGACGACGTTGCCGCCGAAGATGGAAAGTGTCCTCGCCGGTGCTCTAAAAGTCGGTTCATGGGCATCGGCGTCCTTGTCCTTGTCGTTGTCGTTTCGTGGCCGCTTCTCGTCGCTTCCGCGTACGTTACGGGCGATGATGTCGCACTCGCGCATGGAGTGTCTAGAGTTCTTGTGAAGAGGACAAGGGCCGCTAAGGAGGTTTTCGTATTCATTTTCATAGGTACGCTTTGGCCGAGTGTTGGTGTTGGTGATGTAGCGACAGTCGCGCCGACGGTGATCCGTCCTTTGACGGGAAGATTCCGGGCGATCATGACGGCGGTCCCGGTCGTCGCGGCGGTCACATTGTCCGGAACGGTGGTCGCGTCCTTCATTGCGCCGTTCATCGCGACGGTCATCATCACGACGGCGCTCCTGGGATCGTGATTGGCGACGCGGGCGTTCGTGGTGGCGGTGGGCGTCGTCGGCGTCAACGTAGGAGTTGGCGATCGTCATCAGTTCGGTGACCGTGGCTACCTTCTTTCAGATGATCTTGTCACGGAGCTCCTTTTGGCGCAGGTCATTGGAGAACGTGGAGATGGCTTCCGCGTCGGTGATCTCCGGAATCGTCAGGCGCATGTTGGAGAAACGGCGAATGTAGCTTCGAAGGCTTTCGTTTTACTATTGGTGGACGTTTTGGAGGTCGTAGCGTGTTCCTAGTTGGACGCAGGTAGCGCTGTAAGTCTTGACAGAGACTTCCTTCAACTGCTCCCTGGTGTCGATGGAGTTCTCAGCGAGCTTGTGGAGCTAACTATTGGCTGAAGATGACAGCATGACGGTGAGGTACTTAGCCATCATGTCATATCCTCCTCCGGCTGCTTGGATGGCGATCTCGTACGTTGTTAGCCACTGCTCCGGGTTGGCCTTCCCATCGTACTTGTCCACCGTGTTGACCTTGAAGCCCTGAGGCCATCGGACGGCTCGGAGCCAGGAGGTGAAAGGGCGTGGCCCTATCGAGGCATCGAGAGCCGGAGCTTGATCGCGGGCGTGGTTGCCTTTGGAGACTTCCTGGTCACGACGCGGTGGAGATTGCCTCCTGCGAGAGGGATGCGGACTTGGCGATGTCCTGCTGTATGACGATACGAAGGGAGAATGATGGCGCCCTTTCTCGTTGCACAACACCGCGACAGCCTTGGCGTGGGCGACAACTTTCCGTAGCTCCGGGGTGACGGGAAGCTTGGATAGTTTGTTGACGATGACGGCGAGGTTAGCACTTGGAGTTGGGTAGACAGGCTGACCGTCAACCATGTCGAACTCGTACATCAGGTCGCGACCACCGGCGTTGTCCCGAACTTGATGTTCTTGGTCGCGTCGTTCGTTGTCACTGCGCTCTCAGTCACGGCGCTCGCAGTCATGTCGTTCGTCATCATGTCGGCGCTGGCGATCGATGTTGCGCTGTTCCCGGTTGGCGCGTTCGGCGTCCGCTTCGTTTGGAGGTGGAGGGCTATCGGCGGAGATGTTGAAGATTACGCCACCACGATATGGCGGGAAGTCGACGTCGGAGTTGGTGGAGACGATAGTCGTAGAAGGCGTGGAGACGGAGCCATTCGTCGTGGTAGATCCAGACGCCGAAGTTGTAGAGACGGTGTCACCAGAGATCTCATGGAGAACCACCATGCCGACGAGTGGAGCTGGAGTCGCTTGGTCACGCGCACTGGTCGGAGCCAAAGGACTGGAGTTGGTCGGAGAGTCGTCGCTGCGCTTGGTGCTGGTGCGTAGAAGACGCGTCGCGGAGACCGCAGGGCATGGAGTTTGCTGACGAAGTGTGACGACAAGCAGGAAGTAGATTCGATCTGGAGCGGTGAGTGGGTTGAGCGCTGGAGACTCCAGATGGTGTACCTGAAAATTGTTGGAGACGAGGACGACCGGAGAGTTGCAGGCGATCTACCTCGATGGCGTCGATGCATTCCGCGATTCCTTGGTTGGCCCGATCGATGGCTTCGATTAGGTTGTCGCAGGGGACGATCCTCGGTGGGCGACGTGCCACTGAAAGGATCTAATCAGCCTAGAGGGGGTGAATAGGTGATTTTTGATAATCTGAAACTTCACAAACTAGAATTCGTAGTTAGATAACAACCGGTGTTGCCGATTTGTTTGGGTAGGTACTACCGTGTGTAACACACCGGTACTACCGATACAAACAAACGACACTACCGGTATCCTAAAGGAGACTATAAATCCAATATATGTGAGCTATGAATGTAATACAAGAATATGCCCCACTTCCCTAAATATAATAGATAGCGAATCTAGCCTTACCAAGCCTTGGTTGCTTTCCACGGTGTGGATCGAGCCTTCTCAACCTAACAAAGAGATAGGGAGAGGAAGAACATGAAGAACACAAGTAATATGCAAAGTAGAGATAATCCACAAGCACACGGGACATAGCGATTTATCCCGAGGTTCGGCCAATCCACTAAGGAGTGCCTACGTTCTCGTTGTTGAGGTGACCACAAAGGTCGGAATCTCTTTGACCTCCTTGCCTCACTCAAGCTACCACAAAGGCTACTAGGGTTTCTCTACTAGAAATCACAGGGGAAATACAAACACTTCGGGGAGCCCTCACAAATGAATCAACACGGGCTACCATGAAGAACACCTAACCGGCTAGGGTTCAAAGAACCCAAGAGTAATAGACACAAACAAAACCGGCTAGATGGAAACCAAGTGCTCAAGTCATAGATTGAAGCTTCCCACTCTCTAATCTCACTTCCCTAGCTCAAATCTTGCAAAGGGATGAATCTAAGAGCAAAGGGGGAGAGAGAGGGGAGGATTCAATGCTTGGAGAGTATTTGTCTGAAGTTAGGTCGCAATAAGTGAGTGGAGTGAGTGGGTAACGGTCAAAAGAGAAGAGGAGAGCTATTTATAGTCTCACAGTCCCGAGGCTGGTCGGTAGTACCGACCACCATGGTCGGTAGTACCGACCAGTCAAAAACTGTTGCACAGATCTGACTATGACCTAGATCCAGCTACTGACCTCAGGTCGGTACCACCGAGGGTCGGTAGTACCAGCCTTATGGCGGTACTACCGCCAGGCAAAAATGGCCGCGAACAGAGAGCTCCACAGAAAGTGACTTGATCCCTCTGTTACTACCGACCAGGGTCGGTACCACCGAGGGTCGGTAGTACCGACAATATGGCGGTACTACCGCCAAGTCAAAAACGAGCCAACACAGGGAGCCCTGCAAACTTGCCTAACTACCGGCTTGGGTCGGTACCACCGAGAGTCGGTAGTACTGACAATATGGCGGTACTACCGCCAAGCCTATTTGAGCGCGAACAGAGAGGTATGCAAAAACGACTTTCCTATTTGAAGGACCGAGAAGCTACCCGAAAGCGACCAGAGGGGGGGTGAATGGGAGCTTCAAAAATTTCCTTTCGGAAACTAGATGCCACTGTCCCAAGATCAACCCCAAAAGCGAAACCTAGAGCTTGCTAATGTCCACGACCCTAGATGTAGGGTGGATGCTTCCTAGAAGCACAGCGGGACACTAGACAACCCTAGAAAGCCAACCCAAAAGACGGAACTCAAATCCGATCAAGAACGAACGAACCGCGAACGAAGACGCGCGAAACTGCAGCGACCGGACTCTGGCCTGCGTCCGGTCAGCAGGGACCGGACGCGTCCGGTCGTCAGAAAACAGCTCTGGGAGCTCTCTGTTCGCGACCGGACGCACGGAGCTCAAGCGTCCGGTCGTTCACTGAGCGTCCGGTCAGATGAGACAATGACACGGGAACAGTGCAAGCGTAGCGTCCGGTCGAAATGCAAACAGAGCGTCCGGTCGAGAGCGTCCGGTCAGTACGCAGAAAAGCTTGGCGCCGTGCTCAACGACCGGACTCTGAAAGCGTGCGTCCGGTCAGCCCGACAGAGCGTCCGGTCACCCCGCGACTGCACTGAAACTCCGGCGATTCAACCCGATCTCCTCCGAATCAAGTGCTCTAGGCTTGGGATTCGATCTGAGGAGTCACAAGGAGGTTAGTGAGCTATCTCTAAGAGATCATGGCTCGAACCTAACTCCAAATCGGTGAATCGAAGGAATTCGGGGGAAAGAAGAAAAAGAGACCCGAAACTAAAACTTGATCGATCTCCTAGACCGTGAGGTTAGAGATGATTTCTTTCGGTGGAAAGAAGTGCCTCACGATCTAGAGCAACTCAGTTCAAACGGAATCGTGAAAGATGAACCGAGCACAAAGATCAAGCGACGGGAAAACTCAAGGCACAAAGCAATCCGCGAAGAACATGATGAACATGAAATCAAAACGCGAATTGACACCAAGAGATGGGATCCAAGGTGAGGATACGGCCTCACTTCCTCGAATCAACAGTACACAGAGTGGAGTCTCTCTGCGGATCTCAACTAGCTAAAGCAGGGGTGTAGGAGAGTGGAAACCCTAGGAAATGAAAGCTCTAACTGAGATTAAGATAGGGAGGAGGGTGTCTCCCCTAGACTACTTATACTAACCTAGCCTAAGTCTATTTCCTACTCTACCCCTCTCTACTCTAATTTACAGAGCGGACCAGCCTAACCCTAAGGCTATTCTAGTCCACCCGCTGGTGGTAGGTAGATCCGACGGCCACGCCCGCACGGTCTTCCGCGTCGCCTCCACGCAACCTTCAGATCGCCGCCACGTGCCGCCACCACTCTGCACCCCCGGTTTTGCGGCCCAAACCGGGAAACCAGCCTTTTCCATCAGCCCCCGGTTTTGAGGCCCAAACCGGGAAACCAGCCTCCAGCCCGAGTTTTGTGGCCCAAACTCGGAAACCCTCAGCGCCCGAGTTTTGAGGCCCAAACTCGGAAACCGGCCCACTCCCAGGTTTTGAGGCTCAACCTGGAAACCCAGCACCCAGGTTTTGAGGCCCAAACCTGGAAACCGTCCACCGTTGGTTTTTCCCGGGCTCTACCAACAAACCGGCGTCGTAGAAGGGATGCACCGCCTGTGCACCCCTTCCACCGACATGATCGCACTTCTCCGCTTGTCGCTGTCGCAGGCTGCCAGCCACCACAGCTGATCCTCCGGCCTCCAGTCCATCAGTCCAAGTCCACGTCCGCCCTTCACCGTCCGATACATCGGCATGGCACGTCCGCCGCACGGCACGCCCATCCTTCATCGCGCCCGGTCCGTCGGCACGACACGTCGCAACTTGACCTTCACCCGCCATCGACCACTGTCTCCGTGCTCGACACCTGCACAACACAAGCCAAAGAACATGCGCATCATCTCCGTTGACAATCACTCATCACACAGAGACTCGGCATACACCCATGTATCCGCAATCTCCCCCTTGATGAGTGCATTGTCAACTCCACAACAAATCATGATAAGAAGAAGGAGGTAGGAAGGAGTGGGAAGAGAAAACCCAACCAAATGACCCAAAAGCCTATCAAAAGCCAAAGAAGGTCAAGTGGATGAAGCGAAAAACTTGGTCCCCAAAGACATGGGCAACGGCTCGACGCAACCAAGCAAAGTAAAGCTAGCCCTCAAGAAGAGGTAGAACAGGCTCAACACCGCTAGCAGATACCAATTGAAGATCGGAGGACAACAGAAGCAAAATGCTAGTCCCTCAAGAAAGAGGCACAGAGGCTCAACACAACTAGCAAGAAAATCACTCCGAACCAATTGGAAATCAACCCAAACCAAATGGGAAAGCACACCAGACGATACCAATTGAAAGCCAAATGAAAAGGCTTATGAAAGCTCATGAAAAGCTAGGAACGTTTGCTAGTCCCTCAAGACAGAGGCAACGGCTCAACACAACTAGCAAACTCCCCCTCGACAAATGCAAGCAACTAGGACAAATGATTCTCCCCTTAGTTGATCAACACAGGAGCATATGATTTGCATAAATTTCTCCCCCTAGTTGAAAATGCACTTATCAAGGTCAAAAGGTATCGGAAAATCAACTCCCTTCACATAAACTCCCCCTGAACACAAGATCTCCTTCAGAATGCATATGAAGTCAAAATGCAAGTTAGGAGCTTCAAGTATATAGTCAAAAGAGTGCAAAGATGCTCTAATCAGTATAGCTCCAACATCTCAATTAAGCACTCAAATAGCAAAGGCTCAAACTGATCACTTGTACGAAATATGAAGCGTATGAGCATGTGAGCAATTTTAAGCCAAAAGGATAGTCACCATCAAAATAGCACTAGACATGTATAGAAGGAATCCAAACAAGTGCTAAGCATATATACAAGGTGAACTACCCCTAGCAAAGTTCAATCATCATGCATAGTAATGAAGCATATCCTTGTGATTTCAAATTCATATCGGAGTTGCAGCGGTAAAAGAATTCACAAGTTCATTTTTGGCATGTGATTGCGAGAGGTTGAAAGCTTGTCATTGCCTAACTTTTCAACCGTGCGAAGCCTATGCCGAAGCAATCAGAAGCTTAAAGCAACGGTTTCGGTCATACACTACATGGCTCAAGTTTAACTCAAAGTGCAATGAGAAACAGTCTCAATACCATGAGGTGTTGACAAGCAATCCCATCTCGATCTTTTCAATTCAACAATACTTGGTTCAGATTTTAAGCAAGTTATGAACAACCAAGCAAGTGAATGACTCAGAACTAGAGACATAGCAACCTAGCATATATGAAAAGCAGGAATGGACTCAACACACCCTACACATGCTAGTTGCATATCTCAATGGTGAACATTTTCAGATTTATATACATTAGGCATAATTCACCATTCCAAAAATAGCTCGCTCATAACATGTAACAGTGATCAGAAGGAGCATAAGCTACAAGCATCATCATAAGTATCGGAGCAATACTAACAAGAGCATAATTACATTCTAGTGAATATAGACATGAAGCTCAGAATGTAAATGCGTATGCCCGACACAAAACTGAAAGAAAGAAGATACCAATTTGAAGGACTCAAGAAACTCAAAAGAAAAGAGCCTCAAAATAAAAGAGTCAGTCTGTACATCTCAAAATGCTTCCCCCATCTAAAAGGGGAAACACACACCAAGCTCACCCCTCAACCTATTAAAGGTTGATTCGTCTAAAGGCTTGGTGAAAATATCAGCCAATTGGTGATGAGTATCGACATGGCGAAGGTCGATATCACCCTTCTCCTGGTGGTCTCTCAAGAAATGAAAGCGCACATCAATGTGTTTGGTTTTCGAGTGAAGCACGGGGTTCTTAGCAACGCTAATGGCACTCGTGCTGTCACAAAGCAAAGGAACTCGAGTAAAGCTCAAACCAAAGTCACGCAAAGTGGCCATCATCCAGAGTAACTGGGAACAGCAGCTAGCCGCAGCAACATACTCAGCCTCCGTAGTAGACTGGGCGACACTAGACTGCTTGCGAGAAGACCACGACACAAGAGAAGACCCAATAAACTGGCAAGTCCCAGAAGTGGACTTGCGCTCAATGCGACAACCAGCAAAATCGGCATCGGAATAACCGCAAAGCGAGAGAGTGGAGGAAGCAGAATACCAAATCCCGAACTCAGGCGTGAAACGAAGGTACCTGAATATGCGCTTCACCGCCTGACGGTGAGAAGTGCGTGGCGAAGCCTGAAAGCGCGCGCACAAGCACACGGCGAACTGAATGTCCGGCCGTGTCGCCGTCAGGTAGAGCAGCGATCCAATCATGCTGCGGTACTCCTTCTGGTCCACTGCTTCTCCATCCGTGTCGGCATCCAGGGCAGTCGTCATCGACATGGGCGTCGGAAGAGGCTTGGCCTCACCCATGTCGAACCGCTTCAGCAAGTCCCTCGTGTACTTGCCCTGGTGCACAAACGTCCCTTCTCGGGATTGCTTAATTTGCAACCCGAGAAAGAAGGTCAGCTCGCCCATCATGCTCATCTCGAACTCCCTGCTCATAGTATCTGCAAACTTGGCAACCAAAACGTGAGAAGAACCACCGAAAATGATATCATCCACGTAAATTTGGACCAAGAGAGTATCTTTGCCTTGCTTGAGGAGAAAGAGCGTTTTATCAACACATCCCATTTTAAAACCCTTAGCTAGCAAAAAGGTTTTTAATCTCTCATACCAGGCTCTAGGGGCTTGTTTCAAACCATACAGAGCTTTGTGGAGTTTAAAGACATGGTTTGGAAACTTGGGATTTTCAAAACCGGGGGGTTGCTGGACATAGACCTCCTCCTCAATGTAGCCGTTTAAGAAGGCACTCTTGACATCCATTTGAAAAAGTTTGAAACCCATGGATGCAGCATAAGCCAAGAGTATCCTAATAGCCTCCAAACGAGCTACAGGAGCGAAGGTCTCCTCATAATCTATCCCCTCCTTCTGACTATAACCCTTCGCTACAAGCCGGGCCTTGTTTCTCACAATGTGGCCCTCCTCTCCTTGCTTGTTTTTAAAAACCCATTTTGTCCCAATAGGTTTACAGTCAGGAGGTGGTGGCACTAGAACCCAAACCCGATTTCGCTCAAAGTTCTCTAGCTCCTCATGCATGGCATTGACCCAGTCCGGATCCGTCAATGCGTGTCCAACATCTCGGGGTTCAAAAGACGCAACAAAAGCAGAATGAGCAAAGTGCGAGATGTGCTGTGACCTGGAGCGAGTAACTCGCTCGTCGATGTCGCCGATCATCTGTTCAGGGGGGTGCTGGCGCTGGATATGTCGTGGCGCCTCCCGGGAAGAAGTGACCTCCCCCTCAACAGCAGCTGGTTCCACCCCGGGTACAAAAGGTACCGCGCGAGGTGGAGGATCCCACGGCCCCCAGGAAGAAGAAGTGTCGGGGCCGTGAATCGTCGTCGAGGCCGCCCTTTGCGGCACGGCAGGTGGAGGGGGTGCTGGATTATCTATACCTTCAGCACCCTCGTCCTCATCATCAAAAAGAGGCTCTCCAACCTCATGATCACCTGCACGCTCAAAACGAGAAGAGGGACAAACAAGAGTCTCGTCGAAGGAGACATCTGATGTCTCCATGACTCGGTTAGTGTCAAGGTTAAGTACACGATAAGCTCGAGTGTGAGTGCCATAACCCAAAAACACACCGTCAGAAGAACGAGACTCAAACTTGTCCAGGTTGCCTTTCTTCAATATAAAACAGTGGCAACCAAAGACTCTAAAATAACTCACCTTGGGCTGGCGACCAAAACGCAACTCATAAGAGGTCTTCTTCAAAAACGCTCTCAGAAAAATGCGATTCGAAATGTAGCATGCAGTGTTCATAGCTTCGGCCCAAAAACGCCTAGGAGTCCTATGCTCATCAAGCATCGTCCTGGCCATCTCAACAAGGGTCCGATTCTTCCTCTCTACAACACCATTTTGAGGTGGTGTATAGGGGGAAGAAACCTGATGCTCCAAACCAAGGTGGTTACAAAACTTCTCAAAATCCGAATTTTTAAACTCGGAACCATTATCACTCCGAATAGCTCGCATCGAGTTCAAAGGGAACTCGTTCTGAAGACGCAAAATCAGATTGCGAGCAAATGAGAAAGTCTCGGTCTTCTCAGCTAAAAAGAAGACCCACGAATATCTCGAAAAGTCGTCAACAACAACCAAAACATACCACTTGCCACCAACCGAGCTCACCCGAGCCGGACCAACAAGGTCCATGTGTAAAAGCTCTCCGGGGTGCGAGGTCATGACCTTAGTCACCGGATGGTGGGGAGCAGCAACCATCTTCCCATGTCTGCAAGAATGGCAAACTAGATCCTTCTCCATCGAAAGCTTGGGCAATCCTCGGATTAGGCCAAGTGAGCTAAGTCTTGCAAGCAAGTCGAAGCTTAAGTGACCGAGCCTCCTATGCCACTTCCAAAGATCGGAAGAAGAAGGACTAGCCAAAAGACAGCGAGAAGAACCAAACGATTCCGAGAAATTCGCACAAAAGACTTTCCCAAAGGGCGAAATCAGACATACAAGATCGCCCTGAGGATCTAAGATGCGACTAAGGTTCGGTTTAAAACGAATCTCATAGTCATCATCAAAAAGTTGCGAAACAGAAAGAAGGTTAAAATGCAGGTTAGAAACAAGAGCAACATCGCGCAACACAAAGTGCTCATTAACCCGCACCGATCCGCGAGACAACACCTTACCTTTACTATTGTCGCCGAAGGTTATGTACTCCTTTCCGGCGACTGGGCTAAGGCTGGAGAACCACTTGGTGTTTCCGGTCATGTGCCTCGAACAACCGGAATCCACCAACCAAACGTCCTCCAACCGTCTTACCTACATCAAAAGAAAGACATAGGGTGAGCATACGGTCCAACACTGGGGTTAGTGAAATAAGGGGAAAACCAGTGTTGGGCCGGCTGCTCAAAAGAAGGGTTAGTAAAAAAACCATTCCTAGCATGTCTACGAGGGAAGCGATCACCACGCTGAGGAAAACGTGGTCCGCTGGGGAAGAAGCGCTCACCGCGGTACTCAAACTGCGGTGGGGGAAAGCGCTCAACAAAGCCTCCGCCACGGGGTCCGTTACCTGCAAAAGCAGGACCCCGTCGGGCACGCTCTCTACGAGGTTTACGCCTAGGAGCCTGGGGCTCAACTGCTCTAGCGTCTCTCCTCGGAGCTCTCTCCTGCCTAGGCCTAACAAACTGAGGTGCTGGACCTCTAGGCCTAGTCTCCCTCCTCGGGGCTCTCATCTCCTGCCTAGGCCTGGGATCCTGTCGTCCGGACCTAGCAGCTCTCCTCTGGGCCTTCGGTACATGTCCACCATGAGCTGGATGGTACATGTCCGGGTTCTCCGTCTCCCGAGCCCTGCGCGCCTCTCTCTTGCGCCTAAAGCAGAACTCGCTCAAGTGGCCATCTCTCCCACAAAAATCACACTGGTACCTCACCGCACGCACAGGGGGTTGTTGGTGACCAGGGCTGTGGGTGTGGCTCACCTTGCCTTTGCCCTTCGGTGGCAGCTCCTCACGGATGGGTGGCATAGCATCAAGCTTGTTTCTGAGGTGGTTTGGCTTGGGTGCCCAAACTGGGTTCTTGGGAGGAGCTCTCGGGGGTTCCTCAACCACACCATCTTTGGTGATAGGCTTGGCTGGCTCTTTGAGTGGAAGCTTGGCAAGTTTGGGAGTAGTGGTGGAGTTGGGCTTCTCACATGGGTTCAGACCACTAGACTCTCCAATCTTCCCAAAAGCTGAGAGATCAACACTCTGAGCAAAACCTACACCAGGGGCACCAACAGCTCGCTTGAATTGGGAGATCATCATCCCGAGCTGCGGCTCACTACTGGAGACCCATGACAAGATGGACCGAAGGTATGTGTTTTCTTCCTCGGTTTGCATCTTGCCATGCTTCACATTGGCAATCTCCATCTTCAGGCCCTCACACAAAGCACACCTCATGACACAAGTGCTATCTGAGCTGGCCTTCTCTAAAGACTCAAGCTTGGCATTCTTCTCTGCCAACTCAGATTGCAAGACAGGACAAGTCTTGCACGCACCCAACAGCTGCGGCCTAGCTCGGAGCTCATCCACCTCATCTACCAGCGCAGCATGCTTACTCCTCAGAGTGAGAAGATCCGTCATGTGCGCGGCGCAACTCTCGCACTCCAACTCCTCCGACACAACCACGGTGGACCGAGCGACCTCAAGCTCCTTCACCGTGTCCTCCCACTTCTGCCTAAACTCCTTGCGCTCTCTAGCGGCACGCCTAAGCAACTTATCTTGGCTAAGGAGGGCAGCAGTCAACTTCTCAACCTCGGAGGAAAGCTCGTCGTAGGTGAGAGATACCTGGGAGGTGTCGTCGTCGTCGTCGTTCCGAGGGGTACGCTCCGGCTCGCCGTCGACCTCATCGCCCAGCGCCATGGTGCAGAAGCCGTCGTCGTCGGCGAAGAAGCAGAGGCCGTTCAGCTTGTCCTCGATCCTCTTCTTCTTCTCGGACTCGTCATCACTCGAGCTGGCGGAGTCGTCATCCGAGCCGTCGACGTCGCTGAGCGTGGCGAAGAATGCACGCTGCTCAGCTTGCTGCTTCTCCAAGTACTTCTTCTTGATGTACTCTTTGTCGAAGCCGCCCCGCTTCTTGTGCCTTGGGGGAACGTGCTTCTCCTTGTACTTGGAGTCGCGCCTGTGGCCGTGATCGCCCTTCCCCAGATGCTTGTTCTTCTTCTTGGGGCAGTCGGCGATGAAGTGGTCGGGGTCGCCGCATTCGTAGCATCCGGCGCGTCCTCCTCCACGACGGCGGTTCACGCGGTTGTTGTGGAACCGCGAAAACCGGTTGGCAAGCAAAGCCAACTCGTCGTCTCCCAAAGACTCCAGCTGGTCCTCTGTCACAGAAAAGAGAGAAGAAAGCGCAAAGCCAGCTGAGGGGTTAGAGGAAGAGCCGGAAACCAAAGCCATGGACGGGCGAGAAGGATTTTCAAAAGAAGCCCTCGCCATAGCATCAATCTCACTGGACTTGAGCTTACTGAAGAGCTCGTCGCAGGTGAGGGTCTCATAGTTCGGCGATTCGATGATTGCCTGAACCTTGGAGTCCCACACCGAACGGTCAAGAGTGTGCAAAAGCTTCAAAGCACGCTCATGATCGTCAAATGGCAACTGCTCTCTGTTAGCCCTCATCCTGTTGACAATCACCTGAAAGCGAGCGAATAAACTTTCTATGCTCTCGCCAGGCTGATGTCGAAAGTTCTCATACTCTCTCTTGAACGACTCGTAGAGTCGGGTTTTGACTTGAGAGGTGCCCTCATGAAAACGCATGAGGGTGTCCCAGATCTCCCGAGCCGTAGAGAGGTGAGAAACGCGATCAAACTCACCCACGCTCAAACAGGAGAACAAAGCGTTACGCGCCCGGCTATTGGCTTCGTGCTCATCGATCTGAAACTGAGAGACACGAGCAGCCAGGACAACGTAGTTGGCGTTGTTGCAAATCTCCCAAACAGAAGAGCCCATGCTCTGGAGATAGGCCGACATGCGTATCTTCCAATACGCATAGTTCGTCCCATCGAAAAACGGCGGTTTGCCCACGCCGCGATCCATGTCGCCTTCGGTGGATCTGGAACCGGCTAAGGTGGAAGATCCTTAACCTGCTCCGATACCAATTGAAGGACCGAGAAGCTACCCGAAAGCGACCAGAGGGGGGGTGAATGGGAGCTTCAAAAATTTCCTTTCGGAAACTAGATGCCACTGTCCCAAGATCAACCCCAAAAGCGAAACCTAGAGCTTGCTAATGTCCACGACCCTAGATGTAGGGTGGATGCTTCCTAGAAGCACAGCGGGACACTAGACAACCCTAGAAAGCCAACCCAAAAGACGGAACTCAAATCCGATCAAGAACGAACGAACCGCGAACGAAGACGCGCGAAACTGCAGCGACCGGACTCTGGCCTGCGTCCGGTCAGCAGGGACCGGACGCGTCCGGTCGTCAGAAAACAGCTCTGGGAGCTCTCTGTTCGCGACCGGACGCACGGAGCTCAAGCGTCCGGTCGTTCACTGAGCGTCCGGTCAGATGAGACAATGACACGGGAACAGTGCAAGCGTAGCGTCCGGTCGAAATGCAAACAGAGCGTCCGGTCGAGAGCGTCCGGTCAGTACGCAGAAAAGCTTGGCGCCGTGCTCAACGACCGGACTCTGAAAGCGTGCGTCCGGTCAGCCCGACAGAGCGTCCGGTCACCCCGCGACTGCACTGAAACTCCGGCGATTCAACCCGATCTCCTCCGAATCAAGTGCTCTAGGCTTGGGATTCGATCTGAGGAGTCACAAGGAGGTTAGTGAGCTATCTCTAAGAGATCATGGCTCGAACCTAACTCCAAATCGGTGAATCGAAGGAATTCGGGGGAAAGAAGAAAAAGAGACCCGAAACTAAAACTTGATCGATCTCCTAGACCGTGAGGTTAGAGATGATTTCTTTCGGTGGAAAGAAGTGCCTCACGATCTAGAGCAACTCAGTTCAAACGGAATCGTGAAAGATGAACCGAGCACAAAGATCAAGCGACGGGAAAACTCAAGGCACAAAGCAATCCGCGAAGAACATGATGAACATGAAATCAAAACGCGAATTGACACCAAGAGATGGGATCCAAGGTGAGGATACGGCCTCACTTCCTCGAATCAACAGTACACAGAGTGGAGTCTCTCTGCGGATCTCAACTAGCTAAAGCAGGGGTGTAGGAGAGTGGAAACCCTAGGAAATGAAAGCTCTAACTGAGATTAAGATAGGGAGGAGGGTGTCTCCCCTAGACTACTTATACTAACCTAGCCTAAGTCTATTTCCTACTCTACCCCTCTCTACTCTAATTTACAGAGCGGACCAGCCTAACCCTAAGGCTATTCTAGTCCACCCGCTGGTGGTAGGTAGATCCGACGGCCACGCCCGCACGGTCTTCCGCGTCGCCTCCACGCAACCTTCAGATCGCCGCCACGTGCCGCCACCACTCTGCACCCCCGGTTTTGCGGCCCAAACCGGGAAACCAGCCTTTTCCATCAGCCCCCGGTTTTGAGGCCCAAACCGGGAAACCAGCCTCCAGCCCGAGTTTTGTGGCCCAAACTCGGAAACCCTCAGCGCCCGAGTTTTGAGGCCCAAACTCGGAAACCGGCCCACTCCCAGGTTTTGAGGCTCAACCTGGAAACCCAGCACCCAGGTTTTGAGGCCCAAACCTGGAAACCGTCCACCGTTGGTTTTTCCCGGGCTCTACCAACAAACCGGCGTCGTAGAAGGGATGCACCGCCTGTGCACCCCTTCCACCGACATGATCGCACTTCTCCGCTTGTCGCTGTCGCAGGCTGCCAGCCACCACAGCTGATCCTCCGGCCTCCAGTCCATCAGTCCAAGTCCACGTCCGCCCTTCACCGTCCGATACATCGGCATGGCACGTCCGCCGCACGGCACGCCCATCCTTCATCGCGCCCGGTCCGTCGGCACGACACGTCGCAACTTGACCTTCACCCGCCATCGACCACTGTCTCCGTGCTCGACACCTGCACAACACAAGCCAAAGAACATGCGCATCATCTCCGTTGACAATCACTCATCACACAGAGACTCGGCATACACCCATGTATCCGCACTATTGACCAGGGTCGGTACCACCGAGGGTCGGTAGTACCGACGTTGTGGTGGTAATACCGCCAAGTCATTTTCGAGCTTACACAGAGAGGTTGCAAAAACTGACTTGCTACCGACCAGGGTCGCTACCACCGAGGGTCGGTAGTACCGACCTTATGGCGGTACTACCGCCAAGTCATTTTTGAGCCTACACAGAGAGGGTGTTAGAATGCTCTGGGTTCTCGGTACTACCGACCTTATGGCG
Organism: Coix lacryma-jobi var. lacryma-jobi; assembly: GCA_009763385.1. NCBI lineage: Eukaryota > Viridiplantae > Streptophyta > Magnoliopsida > Poales > Poaceae > Coix > Coix lacryma-jobi. Next base: position 100,410,586 of record CM019826.1, on the reverse strand, counting down.
GTACTACCGACAGTTCAAAAAGAACTCTACATAGAGAGCATTGCGCGCTGCAGCCCTGGTCGGTACTACCGACCCCCATGGTCGGTACTACCGACTTCACAGAAAAACCACTATGTGTTCGTGATCGTGCAGTGTCTCTCAAGCAAACTTTAGTTAGTCGATTTGAGCACTTTTCTCCACATCTAGCCAACCTAATTTGTGACCCTCTTGATAGTCCGGCTTACCTATAACTCAAGTTTGAAATCAAACTTTCAAACCACCACTTGAGCTAGGTATCTTTTTGTCCAAATGTATCCAACGTGCTTTGTTCATGAGATTTCAACATTTCAAATCTTTCTAGGACTAACACCTGCATATATGCTTTTATAAATCCGTTACTTCCTAATTTGATTGTCATTAATTAGCGGCGAATGCACTTTCAAACTCCCCCTTTTTGGTAATTGATTACAACCAACTTTAGCTTACAAAAATGATAGAAAGAATTGAGGCTTTTGAATTCCAAAATTTAGTGCAAGCTACCCCTTAGTGTATGCTTTGGATATGAATTACAAACCTTGACTTAAAGCAAGATTGCATACACAAGAATAAGAGCTCCCCCTAAATTTTGCAATCCGTGGGGTGCCTAAGTGTGTGTGACAACATCATATAACAGTTTGTGATGCATAGACAGGATGACATGGTGATCCACATATCAATGTAATAAGAGAAAATGAATGGCTTTGGAAGAAAGAAAAGGACTCAAATCACATAGCCATATCGAAAACAACAATCACCAACCATGACATGATCAGAAATAGAGAGGAAGAACCAAACATGAATAATTATTAAGCTCAAATGTTTCACATCCTCAACACATCACAAATAAACAAGTAGCATAACCACACTTAGTTCTCATAGTTTAAACTCTCTCAAAGACTACTATTACATCATGATAAAAGTCTAACACTCCCCCTTTGGTATCAAATGCCAAAAAGGGTAGGCCATGATATGCATAAAAAAAACTAATAGTAGCCACCTGAAGAACCATCATATTCACCAAAGAGAGATGAGTACGCGCTGGCGCCAACATCACCACCTGGGAATGACGACGAAGGAGCGGTAGAGGGATCCAGCGGAGGAGAAGGGGCGTGGAAGCCACCACTCCCAGCTGGATCGGCATCGGGGGCAGCAAAGCCCATGTAGGAGCCACCACTACCACCCTGGTACGAAGTGGATCCACCACCATGTGATGGACCCTCACTGTAGTCAGGATAGAAGGGGGGAGGCTGATACGAAGGCGGAGGATGTAGAGGCTGATACAAGGCGGAGCTGAAGATCCTGACCTCATCATCACCTCCATGCTGCTGCTGCTGCTCACCACCGTCATCATCATCATGATCATCATCACGTCCATGCTGGGCATCGTACTCGGTGAAGGGATCCGGGAAGGACCAAAGAGGAGACCGAGGAGGGAGACCAAGATGCTCACGCACCTCTCGCTGATGTCGCTTGTCACGCTCAGCCTTGTAACAGAACCAGGAAAAGAACTTGCTGAGAGCGTAACGAACACCTCCACCACCTCGACTCCTGCGCCTCTCACGACGCGGAGGAGAAGAGGCAGCAGGAGGCACTCCCTAATGAGCCTGCTCCTGGTCATGAGCCTCGCCAGGGGCATCCGCTGCTGCTGGAGCATCATCACTTTCGACATCTCTGTCCTTGCCCGTGGAGGAGAACTGACGGACACTATATTCCTTCACACCCCGGTCATACTCAAAAGTAGCCCCAACCACATGCTCAATGATATGCATCAAGTACGGAGCATATGGAAGGTACTTGTGAGGGTCATTGTAAGTATCTGATATCTTTTGCCACATAAAATGGGAAATACTGAATTGCCCATCTGGCATAGCAAACCGGATAAGGACCTTTGGAGCATCATTCCTTAAATTGGTGTTGTCTTCGCTCTTTGGGTCCAAGGTAAGCCTCATCAAGTTGTTCAAAACAAAGTAGGAGGACTTCAGGGACTACCGACCCTTATGGCGGTACTACCGACCGTTCACTTCCAGAACAAACAGAGAGCTATCCTAGGAGAACTTTGTGTGGTATACTACACACACTCCAATTATGTCCAGATTTCATACAAGCAGTACATAACTATGGACACAAGTGAAGCATGCAAAATAGATTTTGAAATCACACACAATATTTGTCAAAACTTTTGTCTACAGACTCTAGGTGAAAACATAAGACATCAAGCCACGTTACGAGAATCAATGATATTTAGTTCACTCCTCAAAGCACAAAATCTTGACTCATCTAGAGGCTTTGTGAAGATATCGACTAATTGTTTTTCGGTGCTCACATGGCGTATGGAGATATCTCCTTTGGCTTCGTGGTCTCTTAAGAAATGGTGTCGGATGTCAATGTGTTTTGTGCGAGAATGGTTTACGGGATTGTTTGCTAGCTTGATAGCACTCTCATTGTCACACAAAAGTGGAATCTTGTTTTCCTCACATCCGAAATCTTTTAGTGTTTGCTTCATCCAAAGTAGTTGAGCACAACAAGCGCCGACCGCCACATACTCGGCTTCGGCGGTGGATAGGGCAACACTATTTTGTTTCTTGGAACTCCATGAAACCAAAGACCTTCCAATAAATTGGCAACACCCGGTAGTGCTCTTTCGATCTACTTTGCAACCGGCATAGTCCGAATCAGAATAGCCAAGTAGATCAAAAGTGGAGCCCTTGGGATACCACAAGCCAAGATTAGGAGTGTGCACTAAGTATCGAAAGGTTCTCTTAACGGCCATAATATGACATTCTTTCGGATTAGCTTGAAATCTTGCACACATGCACACACTAAGCATAATATCAGGCCTAGATGCACAAAGGTACAGCAATGAACCGATCATAGAGCGATATACCTTTTGGTCCACTGACTTACCATCCTCATTTAGATCAAGATGTCCATTGGTAGGCATGGGTGTGACACCCCAATTTTAAGAACAAAATTGGAGCACAATATATGTATGCCAGGATCAATTTTCATACATATATCCACATCATAGTAAATATCAAAACAATGCTTTATTAATAAATCGAACATTATTACAAAAATGACCCTCGGGTCTGAAAGAAAAGTATAGACTCTCAGTCTAACTCTAATGTAGACTCTGATGTAGACTTCGCGGAAACTGGACACCATCTCCACAGGAAGGTCGACCGGGGGCTGCGTCATCCTAGTACATGTCGTCGTCTGGGTCGTATCCACCATCTTCTCGGTACTCCTGCTCCGCGTCGTAGACTCCAGCGTCTGGGTGGGGTAGCAGGGGGTTCAAAGAGGAAGGGTGAGTACACCGAAATGTACTCCGCAAGTGTAGGAAATAAATGCTTATGAGGCTAAAAACAAAGGTACGCTGACTCTGTTTGACTCAAGCGCCTAAAGCAACACATCCTATTAAATCCTATTTCCTATGCACCTATTTACTAGGTTATAACCTCAGTCTCCAACAGAAAAGTAACAACACTCGGAGTCGCACCGAGCAAACCATACTCGGAGTCACACCGAGCAACCAACACTTGGAGTCCACCAAGCAACCACACTTGGAGTCACACCAAGCACAACCCACACCTGAAGTCCATCAGGCAAACCACACCTGAAGTCCATCAGATGACCCGAACCAGGCCGTTACAAGGAGTCCTATGTGTATTAGTTCCATACGTCACGACATAGAGAGCTACCTTCCGTAATAACACCAGGTCTGCGCCCGAGCCTGGGAATCACTCTCGTACCAAGCAGTAACCCGCGTAGAAGAAGCCTCTGTACCCATGTCATATGGGACTAATGACCACATAAGGCTTCTCTAACGAACCAGAACAAAACCACCAACTAATCCCGAAGAAGTCCAAGCCGCTCGTGACCGTGAGCACGACTGATATATCAGTTTTACACTCTGCAGAGGTTGCACATCGTTACCCATGAGTCGTGCATTACCCGTCACGCTAAACACCGCCGAGGTGCATAGCGGGTTGCACTGCAAGGCCTTTACAAAGCCCCTCCAAGTCTGTGTTACACGTACTCTAAGGTTTCTCCCCTGTCCATAAGTCAACGACCCCAAGGGACCCCTCTTGAGCCACTATACAACCCCCGTGTAGCATAACTTGGAGGAAACTAATTAATTAGCCAGGTCCAGCCCATCCAGATCTCATGGCTGCGCTGTTAAGCCGGGTTATAGGCTTCGAGAACCGGGTCCTAGGGATCCAGGCAGGATAATCTAGCACAAGCCCAGAACCAAAAACCAAAACCAGCTGCCGAGTCCACGGCACAAAACCACCAATACGGTCCATCCTGCCGGATTTACCTACTCACCATACTACAACATTACCAGTCCATGTTCCATAGATCATTAATCAGAATTAATTATTTAATCACCAACCCAAGACAGCAAGGCTAATCATGACTTCTACCCAATCCATCCCAAACCAGGTGTCAAGGAAAATATAATCAAGTGCTAGTAAACCATATCATGGGATTCAATTTAAGACTGCATGCAACTACTGGATCTAACTACTCTAACTCAAAATAAAATAAATACTGGAGCAAGATGTTCAAGGACACTTGCCTTTATGGGAAAACGCGGTATAACTCAAACTCGTGGTCTTCGGAATCCATCGGTGACTTTTCTTCCATCGCGGCAAACTTCGGCGCGCAAACATACAAGCAAACATATACAAATAAATAAAAACAGTACACCAAACATTATGAAAACATACTAAAAAGGTTACTAATGCGTAGGGCTTATTTCTACGATCGCGTGAGCGCGAAAACCGCTGAAAACGGTGCTACGGTTTGAAAGTTATGGACTTTTGAAGTTTAGGGGCAATTTGGTAAATAAACATGATTTTATTTTTAAATGCTTTCCAAAATCAGTGACTAAAAAAGAAGTTCATTTGGGTTACAAAATCATTTTATTTAATCTGAAATATTTTATTTGCAAAGGTGACATTTTTAGATTTATTTTTATGAGTAAAACACATTTAAGACATTAATGGAAAGGGTTTATAAAAACATTAATTGTTTTAACAAAATAAAACTATTTTATGTTGTGAACCAAAATAGATTAACGATATAATTAATTTATTTACTAGCATCATTAACCATTTATGGCATTAAGAAAGCAGTAAAACCATTTTTAAAACAAAAGAACTAAACCTCCTCTCTGTTAGGGTCCGAAACAAGATTATGCATAGATGACAGGGGTTAGCTCATAAGATTTCATAGACACAGTGAACAGTAAATGGAATAGGAAAAAGCGCAGGGGGTAGATCGCAAAACTGCGCCGACCGGTCTTTACCTTGCCGACGTGGACGCTGACCGCCACGTGGCGCTCAAGGATTGGCAGATTATGATGATGTGGCGAAGTGGTTGACTGAGTTGACCATCAGTCAACATCGCATCTGGATCGTCCATCTCGGATCGGATGGTGCCTGGGCACTCTCCTTCCTCCTCTATTCTGTTGGTGCAGGTGAGGGCGCACCTCCCGGTGGGGCTCGCCGGCGCCGGCCGAGACGGCGCCTCCGGCGGTCGGGGTGGATAGCGATCGGTGATTCGGGATGGTGATGGGGACACGGCGCAGTCGTCCGCGAAGCTCTCGGCAAGGAGGAGGCCGTGCAAAGGGAGGCCGAGGAGGTTCGGTGGCGGCGATGCGGTGAACTCCGGAGGGGTTGTGAGGGCACCGCCACGGGCACAGATCGAAGCCGGAAACAGGTTTCACGGCCTCGTTGTGACACCGCGAAACGAAGGGTGGAGAAAGGAGGGTTTAGGTGGCTTGTTCAGGGAGATCAGTGAGCTCGAGCCGAGGTCGGCCATGGCGGCCGTGGTGGTGTTAGGGGAGGCGCCAGAGAGGGAGGGGACTCGAGGAGGGGTGAAACGGCTGCGGCATGCTCTTGCGGTGCGAATGGATGCGGTGGGGAGTCGATTGAGGGCATGTGCGGTGAGATGGGGGGCTCGGCTGTACCACCCATAGCGGCGGCGGCGGTAGGAGGCGCTAGGGCAAGGTGCTAGGGTGAGGGAGGGCAGAGCGACTGCGGCACGTGGAGGTTCAGGGATGGCTTAATAGGGTTAGGGCTAGGGCAGGGAGAAGACCTCGGTGCACGCAGGCGGTGGCGGCGCTGTCTTCCGGTTCCTGCGGACAGAGGTTGGGGATGACTCCTGACATGTGGGTCCCACCTGTCAGTGGGAAGTGGGCGCCGATGCGTGGGTCCCACGTGTCAGCGACCGAAGAGGGAGGAGAGGCGGTGGGAGTGGGAGAGCTGGCGCGGGCCGCGCTACTGCTGGGCCGGCCTGTTGGCATGGGCCGCAGAGGAAGGGGGGTGGGCTAGCACGGGGTGAGGGGTGGTGAGGCCGGACGGCGCCTGCGGGCTGAGGGAGAGGGGTTGGGCTGGAGGTGGGCAGGCCGGCTGGACCAAGGGAGAGAGAGAGAGCCAGTTTTCTTTTTTTTCTTCTTTTCTTTTGCAAATTCATTTGAAATTCAAACTCAAAACCTTTTGAAACCGAGCAGCTTTTGTAAAAGTTTTGAAATATTTTTCTAGGTTTTGCAAACAAAACTTTGAGTTTATTTTCATAAAGTTTTATAAACCTTTATGTATTTTCTAAAATAGAGCAAAATCGATTCGCTATTAACCGAGTTTAATAAATTCTTTTTCACCCAAATAAAATTATGCAATGGCATGAATGCAACAAAACATTAATCAAATTTTTCTCTACCTAAGATTTTGACATTTACTAATTAAATTCTAATTTATTTTAATTATTTTAAAACTCGAGGTGTTACAATGGGGGTCTTGATGGGTTTGGCCTTGTCCATCTCAAACATCTTTAGCATGTCTCTTGTATACTTGGTTTGACTGATGAACGTGCCATCCTTGAGTTGCTTGATTTGAAATCCAAGGAAATACTTCAACTCACCCATCATGGACATCTCAAACCTTTTGGTCATGATCCTACTAAACTCCTCACAAAAAGTCACATTAGTACTACCAAATATTATGTCATCGACATATATTTGGCACATAAAAATATCATTATTGACTTTGCGAGTAAATAAAGTAGCATCGGCCTTCCCTATCTCAAAACCCTTTTTGAGTAGGAACTCCTTAAGGCAATCATACCAAGCTCTAGGGGCTTGCTTGAGCCCATAGAGCGCCTTGTCGAGCTTGTAGACGTGGTTGGGGAATTTTGGATCCTCAAAACCCGGTGGTTGCTCCACGTACACCAATTTGGAGAGGGGGCCGTTGAGGAATGCACTTTTCACGTCCATTTGGTACAACTTAAAATCATGGTGAGTAGCAAAGGCAAGTAATATGCGAATTGACTCAAGCCTAGCTACAGGTGCATAGGTTTCCCCAAAGTCCAAACCTTCGATTTGGGTAAAACCTTGAGCCACAAACCAAGCTTTGTTCCTTGTAACCACGCCATGCTCGTCTTGCTTGTTGCGGAATACCCACTTGGTTCCTATCACGTTTTGCTTGGGTCTTTCCATTAATGACCATACTTCATTGCGAGTGAAGTTGTTCAACTCTTCTTGCATGGCCATCACCCAATCCGGATCATCAAGTGCATCGTCCACCCTAAGAGGTTCCAAAGAGGAGACAAACAAGTAATGTTCACAAAAATTTGATAAGCGTGAGCGTGTCGTTACCCCACGTCGTATGCTCCCTAGTATGTTGTCAACGGGATGATCCCGTTGAATCGTATGGTGCACTTTAGGATGTGGCATGAGTGATCTCCTTTGAATGGGTCCATCCTCATCATCTTCACCATATGTGTGGATGTCGTCATTTGCATGTTGGTCATCATGTTGAGCTTGAGCTTGATCATCAAGTTGATGTTACATTTGAACATCATTTGCACCTCCATCTATCGGAGTTGCGGAAGCTTCATCACGTGCATTTGAATGCACATGATGGACATTTGAATCTTGTGGAGAGTGCAATGGATCATCATCATCATCTTGAATCTCAATAGGCCTCACATCACCGGTTGCAAGCTTCTTGATTGCTTCAGATGGGGACATGTCATTACCTACAAGCTCATCATTGACTTGCTCCTTTTGGGAGCCATCGGATTCATCAAAAGTCATGTCTACTATTAACTCAATAGTGCCGGTGGCATTATTGAATACGCGGTAGCCGTGTTCGTTAGTACCATAACCAAGTAGAAAGCCTTCGTGTACCTTAGGTGCAAACTTTGAACTTTTGGCCCTCTTGTTAAGTATTAAACACTTGTAGCCAAAAACTCAAAAGTAATGCACCTTCGGTTTGTTACCGGTTAGAAGCTCATATGGTGTCTTGTCCCTTAGCTTGTGGAGGTAGAGGCGGTTGATGGCATGACACGCGGTGTTCATCGCCTCTGCCCAAAAACCATGGGACGTCTTGTACTCATCCAACATAGATCTTGCGGCTTCAACTAGAGTTCGGTTCTTCCTTTCCACAACCCCATTTTGCTGTGGGGTATATGGAACTAAGAACTCATGCTTGATTCCTTCATCATCAAGAAACTCTTCTGTGTTGGTATTCCTAAACTCGGTCCCATTGTCGCTTCTTACTTTCTTGATCCTGAGCTCAAACTCATTTTGAGCCCTTCTAGCAAACTTCTTGAAGATGCCTTGGGTCTCACTTTTATCTGCTAAAAAGAACACCCAAGTGAAACGAGAAAAGTCATCAACAATAACGAAACCATATTTTTTACCGCCGATGCTTTGGTAAGCAACGGGTCCGATGAGGTCCATATGTAGTAGCTCCAATGGCCTTGTGGTTGACACGACATTCTTCATTGGATGCTTTGCTCCAACTTGCTTTCCGGCTTGGCACGCACTGCAAATCCTATCTTTCAGAAATGAGACATTGGTTAGTCCAAGGATGTGCCCTTCCCTTGGAAGTTGGTCCAAGTTCCTCATCCCAATATGAGCTAGTCGGTGATGCCAAAGCCAACCCATGCTAGATTTTGCCATTAGACATGTTGTAGGTTCTACCTTACTATTTGAGAAAATCAACTAGGTAAAGTTTTCCCTTCAACACACCTTTAAATGCAATAGAGGAATCCCTTCTTCTAGATACGGTCACACCCTTATCCGTAAAGAGACAATCGTAACCCATTTCACAAAGTTGAGAAACAGATAACAAATTGTAACTCAACGAATGCACAAGTAATACATTAGATATGGAGTTGTCCGTTGAGATAGCAATTTTACCCAAACCAAGCACTTCTCCTTTTCCATTGTCACCAAACACAATGTTGTTGCATGAGTCACGGCTTGGTTGAAAGGAGGTGAACATTTCTTTTGCCCCGGTCATATGATTGGTGCATCCACTATCCAACACCCAACTTGATCCACCGGAGGCATATTCCTACAAGACAAGATTATGTTCTTGATTTAGGTACCTAAGTGAGATTGGGTCCTAGGGGGTTAGTCACATAAACTTTTGGCACCCAAACGTTTCTCATTATCTCCCTCTTCTTGAGGGCACAAACATACTTGACAACTATCTTGCCGTTCTCTCCCCAACAACACAAATAATCACATGTATAGCTTCTTGATATAGGACTTTGTTGCTTGGGGACCTCCACTTGCTTCTCCTTGTTGACCTTACCATTTGCAAGTGTGGCATTTGGATTTGCAACCTTGTTGGACTTGTTCATGAGGTCAAAGAGAGGAACCCCGACCCTTTGTTAAAGTTAACGAAGGGTACCCCCTTGACCATCTTTCTTCCATTGGCCTTGCCACCATACCTATTGTACCCAATCCCATCTTTGATGGATGGGTGTCTTGCGGTCTTGAGGATGTCTTTTGGTTATTCCATCTTACACTTGCAACCATTCCTCAAAATCATGTTCAACCGTTGGATCTCTTTGCTCTTCTTCTCTAACTCAACAATGTTAGTTGCACAAGTATTTATATCAACTTTATAACATCTATTGCAACCATTACTTGTTGAAGCATTAGAGTTGTCAGAATCCTTAGGAGTAGTTGAAGAAGTACTACTCCAAAGAGTGTTGTAGCTTAGTTCAAGAGTTTAATATTTATCTAGAAAGCTTGAGAGGCTTTCTTGAACCAAGCTAACCTTACTCTTTAGATTAGCAATTGAGTCATTGCTTGTGGAACACTCCTTAGCCAACTTCTTGTTAGAGTCATTAGCTAAAGATAGTTCCACGGTCAATTTCTCAACCTTCAACTTCTCCTTGGCAAGAGAGGCTTCCAATGCAAGGTTCTTTTCTCTATCTTGAGAGATCAAGTCCCCTTGCAAAACAAGACTCTCATTCCGACTTTCCAATTTACTAAGCAATTTTAATATCTTTTGTCCACCTTTCTTACCAAACTTTCTTATGATGCTTAGTTCAAATTCATCCATGTCATCATCGCTATATTCATCACTAGAACAAGTAGGAGAGTGAGGTGATACCTGTCGACGAAATATGGTCGATAGTCTACCGAGGGGTATGCCCAAGGTAGTAGATTGAGCGGCGGAGGCGTGCGAGACGTCTGCAAAGCGTAGACATAGGGATGTGAGACGGCGATTTAGACAGGTTCGGGCCGACAAGTCGCCGTAATACCCTACATCCTGTGTTCTGGTGCCTGATTTGTATTGCTGATTGGATGATCCGATGGGATTTGGGTTGATGTGTGTTGTTTCGAGAAGGGGTCCCTGCTCACCTTATATAGCCGGGGAGCAGGGTTACAACTTGCCGAATCCTAACATATTACAATCGGTTCCTTTTGGCAAGGAATCCGGGTCTATCTATCTGGATCTTCCTTGTCGAGCAAGTCATCAAGAGAGTCCTTGGCGGCTGCGACAGCCTGGTCGCGGGCCGCAAGGCCTTCTGGTTGGGTCGTATCTGCATAGGAGCCCAAGTCGTGCCATGGGGGTATACGGGAGTAATATCCCCACAGCTAGTCTCCAAGCACTTTGCATCCGCTGAGCGGGGCGTCGTGAAGAACTCCGAGCAGGTCAGGTCTAGTCGTACGTCGATGATGGCGTCTTCCGACCAGGTCGCCTGGTCGTGGATGCACTTGTGGTAGACTTCCGACCAGGTTAAGCTGGTCGCGAACATGGCAGCCAGAGCTGTAGCCGAAGTGCAGCTGTGTGGAGTATTTTGAGTTGTCCTGCAAAAAAGGATGCAAGGTGCTGCAAGAAAAAATTTGAAGATCTTTCATATGGTGAAGTGTATCCACGTAGGACATAGCTAGACACCGAGAGCTGAAGACGCTTCGGCAGAAGTCCAAGCTAGTCCACATCGAGCTGCAAAGGAAGAAAGAAACAATACATTCACTGCAAGGTGAAGTGTATCCACTTAGTCCCGAGCTTGGGAGTAGGTGCTGTAGGCACGCGGTGCCAAGCTTGTAAGATTTCTGCAACAAAACAGAGTCATTTTATGAAAGAAAAATGACGTGTGTACACGTAGTCCCCGGGCCTGCTGTAAGAAGCAGCATGGTTCTTGTAGCAGGGCCAAAGAAAAATTATGTCAGTTTAAATACGAGGGGAAAGTCCCCGAGGGTGGAGTTGAAGATCTACAGTCCCCGAGAGTGACTGTAGCGCCATCCGATAATTGCAAAGTTTACTATTTCCCTGAAATGCATATTAGAACTGGCATGTGTGGTCAGTCCCCGTGCATTAGTATCACTTTTACTGGCGCAAAGTAATCAAAATTGAAGAAATAACGAAAACGAACGGACGGGCCGTTTTTGCAAACCGTTGGCCCAGCGGCCCATTAAGGCAGATGCGTTTGCGAGTGCGCGCGTGCGGCTTCCGCAGGTGACGTGGCGATCATGGGGTTAACGGGCACGAGCTCCTAGGAACCGTGGAGCCGAAGGGTCGGGTCGCACCATATAAAAAGGGCAGCGAGCGGCGACGGTTCCTCACTTGCTCAATTGCGCTTGCCTCGACACCCTCGTCTGCTTCCTTCTCGCACACGAGTGGACCTAGGCAAAAAATTACTGTAGCCCTAGATCTAGATCCAAATCCTCACCTTGTCGCTGTCGATGGTGGGTGGAAAACGCACTCGCGGAGCGGCGACCAAGGCAAAGAAGGCAACAAAGATGGCGTCTGACGACCGCGTCGAGATTCCAGTCTGGGCGCGCGGGTGGATGCAGAGTGTTCTCCGCCGGGAGAATCTGGAGGAGCTTGTCTTCACCGGCCTGCTCCTGGACAGCGTCACCGGCAGTTGGAGGGATGCCTATCTAGAGGAGTTCCCGACACCAAATACCGCCGAGCTCGTCGTCTTCGAGGTGTTCTTCAGGTGCGGATTTGGCATCCCGGTCCACCCCTTTCTCCATGGGCTGTTGGAGTACTACCAGATCGCGTTGTGCATCCTGATGCCGAACACAATGTTGCACATCGCGGTCTTCATCCACTACTGTGAGGCGTTTTTGGGCATCGAGCCCCATTTCGATCTCTTCCGCCACTTCTTTTGGCTGAAGATCAATGGCACTGGGTCGTCGAACATCGTCGGGTCGGTGTATCTCCAGCTGCGGGACGGAATGGCGGACATGTATATCGTGATGCCACTGCCTTCAAAGGTGATGGAGTACAAGCCGAAGTGGTTCTACATCCATCAGGATGCGCCGAGGCCACCGTGCGACCCGGCCTTCGAGCCGAAGGTGCTGCCGTTGTGGTCGGAGCATCCAGGCACGGCGGCGATGGAGCAGGTGGAGGAGCTTCTGAAGCTGGTCGACAGGCGATGCGTCGACGGGGTGGCAGTGGCGATGAGCTTCATCAATCGGCGCTGCCAGCCCTGCAAGGAGAGGGCACACCCGGCATACGAGTACGCCGGGGACAAAGATGACGGTACGCGGGAGGCGCCGGAGCCCCTGCAACCACAGGAAGTGTTCCTACGGGTTGAGGCGCTGTTCGACCTGCAGAAGAGGAAGAAACTAGAGTATTTGCGGAGGTCATACTCTGGAGTATCCTCCGCCAAAGGTAAGTATCTTTGCCCCGCATGTGTTCGTTAAAATGCATGAGTGAATGTTGAATGTCATGAGATTGTGACACAGGGTCGTGAAGTGTTCGTGTCACAAGCCCCATCGAAGGCATGGCCGAAAGGTGTTGATCCATCGCGGGAGGACGTGAGCGACAGCGGTCGCAACGCGGCAGGGGTCGACGAAGAGGAGATCGAGACCAGCGGGGGGAGGGGAGCCGAGTCCCCGAGCCCCGGTCGAGCAGGCGGCGTGCACGTGAAGACCCAAAAGGGAAACTCCAGGCCGCCCCTGCGAAGAAGAAGAAAAAGGTGTCACTGGAGACTGGCGACGCCTTTAGTATTGATGAGGAGGCGGCAAAGAGTCATCGCGTGGTCTTCGACTGGTCGGACGATGAGTCTGACAGTGACGATGAAGTCCCGTTGAGTGCCCGCTTCGGGCAAGGGTCCTCGGCGGGGCACGGAGGCAGGGCGGCGAAGGCGAGGCCGAAGCCGAAGGTGACGCAGACGCCAGGGTGGGCACCGAGGGCCCAGGAGTCATCTAGTGGGGCGGCCGTACGCCCAAGCCGCAGGAGGGGTCCGTGAGAGGTAGCGTGCGTCCGCGCTCTCGTCGGTTCTCTCAGGAGAGGAAGGTGTCGGGCCTGTAAGTATCCCCAGCTCATCATATAATTCTTACTCTGGTCGGATTTGGGCGTTTACGACATGTTCATGCCCTTTGCAGGTCGGCGGATGCCGAAGAGGTGCCGGGCACCGAGGGCAATGGTCAGAGGGAGTCGAGGCCTCCCGTAGAAGCTGACGCCAGCGGATCGGCGAAGTCGGCGATGCCGGAGGAGGCGTCGAGGGCGGCGGAGGACGTCGAGGCATCCACAGTCCCCGAGCCTCGGGAGGCAGAGTGGCCGGAGGCAACTGAAGTCCCCGAGCCTGGAGAAGCGGAGCGGCGGGGGTCCCCAACCTCTGGGGCCATCTCTGGGGGCGGCGGAGCGGCGGGAGGTGCCGCGCTGCCGGCTGGTTCCTTGGGTCGTCGTGCCCAAGGGACGAAGAGGAAGGCGGCGGCGCCTGCCTCACCGGAGATCGAGGAGGTCGTGCGTTCTGAAGCGTCCCCGAGCCGGCGTCATGTCCGTCGTTTTCGTGTCGAGGGCGACGTAGTCGTCGAGGTTGACGACGAGGCGGCGAGCGCGGCGACTGACGCCGTCGTGGGTGATGCGTCGAAGTTGCTGGAGAGGATCCCGATGAGTACGTTCACCTCTTCATGTTGACTTCTGGATGGCTTTTGTTCATGCTGGTCGTCGTTTCCCTGCAGTACCTGTTGAGGGTCAGGGAGGAGCGTAAGCTCGCCATTGACCGGATGGCGCCGATGGCCGAAGAGAACGAGCGGCTCCGGGCGGAGGTGAAGCGCGCCGAGGGCCAGTTTTCTGGCGCGGCTGGAGGATGCCCATGCACGTTCTCGGGAGCTTGAGGAGGTCATCCAGTAGCAGGGGCAGGAGAACTTCCAACTTCTGCTGCGAGCGGAGAAGGCCAACGAGTTTGCTGCGCGTGAGTTGTCGATGCCGTACGCCCTTTGTTTAGCGCACCAGCTGGTCGGAGGCTTGAATCATGCCGGCATTTTTTGCAGAGGCGATGCAGGTGGGCGAGGAGAAGAATCTCCTGGCCGAAGAGAAGGCGAAGTCCGACGAGGAGTTGCGGAAGTGGCAGGCCATGCACGCCGGTAAGTCTTCTCGGTCAAGCGAGGTCGGAGGTGGTCGTCGTCTTACCCTTTGCTTTGGCGTTTGCAGTTTACCGAGAAAACGTAAAAATGCAATTTGCAGATCTGCAGTGACGTCTCGATGGTTACCATGAACGCTTCTGGTCGCTGGCGGAGGAGGTGGCCCCGTTGGTGCAGTGCATCGATGAGGAGCCTTTCTTCCCTGCGGAGAAGGAGCGGCGGATCGGAGACCATGTCGTCCAGAAGGCGCGTGGCCTGTGGGGGCGCTTCCAGGCGTACACCAAGGCGGTGGCGCAGAGTGTGGCAACTCATGGCCTCGCCATTCTTCGCTCGCATTATCCTCGGATGGAGATGTTGAGGCTGGGCGCTGGCTTTGCAGCAAGCACATCAGAAGCCGAGATGGAGTGCCTGGAGGAAGAGGCCGAGCCTGCAGCTGAAGCCCTTGTCGAAGGTGTAGATTTGTTTGGTGCTGGGCACCAGTAGTTTGTGTATTAGGAGATAGTCTGTAAATAGACTCTTGGGTGAACAGAATCAAAACTTGAAACGAGTCGGCGTGTTTTGTTCGTTCCCCGAATGTCGCAGACCCGATTGTCGTGAGCCGTAGCGATGAACTGTTCGGCCTTGGGTTATCCCAAGATCCATAGCGTAGAGCGTGGAGCTCGTTTGCACGTAGGAGTTGAGGGTATCGCCCAAGGAACCTCTGTTGGCATCCCATAGCGCAGAGGGCAGGTGCTCGTGCACGCGTAGGGAGGTACCATGGTCAGGGTCTTTTCCGAGATGCTCGATCGTGGCGTGACATGGGCGAATGGAGACCGTTGTCGAGCGCGTGGGTGGCGCGAATGCGAGGCACTGAGCATATATCCTCAGAATTCTCAGCCCAAGTTAGCCTTTCCTTCGTAGCGCAGAGAGCGGACGCTCATGCACGCGTAGAGAGGTCGGGACGTCCCTTGGGAGAGCTGTTGGCCATCGTAGCATAGAGGGCGGACGCTCATGCACGCGTCCGACGGTGACAACAGCCCCGGCTCTGAGTTTTCGTCGGCGTTAGTCAGGCTGCTTGTAGACCGAATGGAGAACATGCGCATAACCGGCGCGTACATGCACTGGAACGTAAAGCCTCCGGAGGTCTCAACCCAAGCTTAGCCTTTCCTTCGTAGCGCAGAGGGCGGACGCTCATGCATGCGTATAGAGGTCGGGACGTCACTTGAGGGGACTACTGGCCGCCATAGCACAGAGGGCGGGCGCTCATGCACGCGTTCGACAGTGATAGTAGCCCCTGCTCTAAGACCCCTTTAGCATCAGCCAGGCTGTTTGGCGAACTTGGCGAGTCATCCAGAGACGAGTTGGAGATATCGGCGAGCCATCCGGAGACGGATTGGAGAGGTCGGCCAGCCGTCCGGAGAGGGGTTGGAGATATCGACGAGCCGTCCGGAGACGGATTGGAGATATCGGCGAGCCGTCTAGAGACGGGTTGGAGCGATCGGCGAGCCGTCCGGAGACGGGTTGGAGCGGTCGGCGAGCCGTCCGGAGACGGGTTGGAGGAGACGTTGCTTGATCTTTATTCATCATCGTAGGTGGGCAGTACGGGCCACTTAAGCGTAGAACTTCCTCAGGTGTTCGATGCTCCAAGAGTTAGGTACGTCGATGCCCTCGAGGTCGGCGAGACGATAGGCGCCTGGTCGGGTGACCTCCTTCACCATGTAGGGGCCATCCCAATGTGAAGATAGTTTGTGCAGGCTGTCGGTCTTGAGTTTCCGCTTGAGGACAAGGTCGCCGATGACGAAGGATCGATCTTTGACGTTGCGGTTGTAGTAGCGGCGAACACCTTCGAGGTACTTGGCGGTGTGGAGGCAAGACGCCAGCCGTTCTTCTTCGAGGCGGTCGAGGTCATCGCGGCGAGCCTGGTCGGAGGCTTCTTCATTGCAATTTTCTACGCGCGGGGAGCGGAAGACGACGTCTGCGGGGATGACTGCTTCGGAGCCGAAGACCATGAAGTATGGCGAAACGTTGGTGTTGGGGCTGGGTTGAGTCCGGAGACCCCAGAGTACGGAAGGGAGTTCGCGCCTCCAGCGACCAGGGTGCTTTTCATCCTTCTGGTAAAGGCGCTTATTCAGGGCGTCAAGGATCATGCCGTTGGCGCGTTCGGCCTGGCCATTGGCTCGAGGATGGGCGACGGAGACATACTTAACGAGGACGCCGTGCCCTTCATAGAAATCCCAAAAGACGTTGCCGGTGAAGTTGGAGCCGAGGTCGGTGATGATGGAGTTCGGGAGACCGAAGCGATGAATTATTTCGTCGATGAAGGAGACAGCGTTCTCGGCGGTCGCCTTGGTGATTGGCTTTGCTTCGATCCACTTGGAGAATTTGTCGACGGCGATGTAGATCCACTTGAAGCTGCCCGGAGCTGGTCGAAAAGGGCCGATCATGTCGAGTCCCCAGTAGGCGAAGGGCCACGAGCCCGGTATTGCTTGAAGCTCCTGCGCGGGAACGTGGGTTTGTTTGGCGAAGAATTGGCACCCTTCGCAGGTGCGGATAAGTTGTTCGGCGTCGGCGGCCGCTGATGGCCAAAAGAATTCTGCACGGAAAGCCTTGCGTACCAACGTCTTTGCAGCTACGTGGTTCCCACATTCTCCAGCATGGATGTCGAGGAGGATCTCGAGGCCGTCTTCCCGCGAGATGCATTTTTGGAGCACTTCGTGTCTGGAGTTCTTGCGCATTAGCGTACCGTCGACCAGAATATAATTGTTGACGCGGCGAACGAGGCGCTCAGCTTCTGCCTTGTCGGCAGGGACAAGGTTCTCGGAGAAATTCTTGATGAAGTCCTCGCGCCAATCGGATGGCGTTGTTGGTATGGCGGCAACCAGTTGTTCTGTCGGCGGAGGTGGAGTCGTGGCGTCCGTTGATGAGGTGGAGCTTGGGCGATCGGCGATGGAAGGTTCAAGCATGTCGTGTACAAATACACCGATGGGGACCGAAGATCTTGATGACGCCAACTTGGAGAGCTCGTCTGCCGCCTGGTTCCGGTCGCGCGGTAGATGATGGTATTCGATACCGAAGAATTTGCCTTCAAGCTTCCGGATGGCGGTGCAGTAGGCGTTCATCTTGTCGTGGGAGCAATTCCAGTCCTTGTTGAGCTGGTTGATGACGAGGGCGGAGTTGCCGTAGACCAAGAGGCGCTTGACGCCTAGCTCGCTGGCGATGCGGAGACCGTGGAGGGCGGCTTCATATTCGACGGTGTTGTTGGATACTGGGAAGAGCAGCCGTATGTTGATGGTGCTTAAACACCTGTTTTACCATCAACATGTTAACCTAAAATTCACCAAAAAGGAATGAAATGTAGTCAAATAGGTTTTGAACTAACCGAATTCCACATGTCCATAGATTTTGATTTGAATGCAGGATTTGGACCAAATTTGGAGCATGAACCCACCAGGGGCCGAGACCACTCAGCAGGGCCCATTTGGGCCCTAGTGGGGTGGCGCCCGCCACCCCTAGGTGGCGCCCGCCACAAGGAGAGGCCCAAACCTCCCCCCTGCCACATCACTGATCCGTGTGACCACCCCAGGGCCAAATCTTGGCCCTTGGTCACTAGGTCAGTGGCATCGGAGGGCTCAGGAGGGGAGTGGCGTGGATCATGACCGAATGATGGTTATCTAGACATGCAACCGCCATGGAGGAGTCCCTGGAGACCGTAGGATCAATGACGGTGCATCCAACGGCCAGGGGGGTGGCGGCCGCCACCTAGGGCTGGCGCCCGCCACTAGGGTTTGCCCTAGGTCGGCTGGCTGCCCCCTATAAGTACCCCCCTCACTCCACAAGGCTATAAATACCCCCCTGGAGGCACCACTTCAACACACACACACAAGAAGCAAGAAGCAAAAGAGGCAAGAAGCCAGAAAGCAAGTGAGAGCTAGGTTAGAAGCTCAGAGAGCTTAGGCAAGTAGGTTAGCTAGTAGAGAGAGCATAGCTCTAGTGCCCTCGCTGCAGCGCGGCTCTTAGTTTAGCACAGCTCGGCCCTGACCAGTGGTATAGTAGCGTAGAGCTTGCTAAGAGAGAAGCGGGTGCGAGTGACTGGCATCGGAGGTCGGTTGATTTCCCGGCGTCTCTGGTCTGGTTTGCTCTCTTATATCTCAGGTACACTTATCATTATTCCAATATTACTTTAGTATTACTTTCAGTATTACTTTATCAAGTGCCTTGAGTGTGACCTAGCTATCCTACAGTTCAATTCACTTAGCCATTGTTGACACCTGGGGTGGCACGCAGAAGAAACCGCAAGCGCACAGCTGTCAGTTGTAGCTTTTCACCTCAGAGTATTTCGGGGTATCGAATCCATGAGGAACGCGAAGTGATTTTGAGAAAAACTAGGGGGGTAAGGATATATAGGATAGATGAAGGGAACAGGCACTATCTACTGGGGTAGATCCTAGTTCTATTAGACTTCTAGTGATTTAAGTTCTTCACTAGTGTATTGTGGGCGTACTAGCCTTTACCACTGACTTAGGTTGAACGCTAGCACAACGAGCCCTACTGTTAAACTAGACCAACTACGTGGTGGAATTCAAGGCGCACAGGGTTGTCACCACCTGCTTGCTACCACAGCTATCCGGGGGCCTAGCCGTATTCACTGGCAATATATAGCCTAAGTACCACACTTAATCTATATACTACTACTACTAGCCCTGTACTAGAACTAGAGCACTTGAAACTAATATCAAGCAATGAAACAAACACACAAGTACTGAAAGTAAATACTTGAAGATAAAATAAGATACTAAGTTACCAAAGTTGAAGCGCAGAGCAGAGTGAAGGGGGGGGTACTTATAGAGTGAGGGGGAGGTCGGTTTGGGTTTAGGGGGTGGCGCCCGCCACCAAACCTTGGCGCCCGCCACCTCTCAGCCGTCCGTTGCAACCGCCATTCATCCAACGGTCTTCATTTGCTCTCCTAGGTCAGTTTGAGGGCCGGTTAGGGTTCAGACACGTGTCCAAAGCCCACTATCCAGGTGATACTCTTCTTAGCCCTTGGATCAAACCGCCTTAGTGTGCAATGGCTAGGATTTGAGCTTGAGGTGACTCCCACGGATCGATGACGTGGCTTGGGCCACTTTTGGCACGAGTGACCTGACGGCCGCCAGTAATAGGTGGCGGCCGCCACCCTACTCAGGCCCAAATGGGCCAGAGTGGCTTGGCCTTTCTCCTGGTGCTCTTGTTTGGCCCAAATTCCATTATTTCCTGCATTAAGATAAGAAACTATGCACATGTGGAAATAGGTTAGTTATAAACCAAATCTTCTACTTTTTATGTGAAGGACCGAGAAAGCACTAGCAAGGCGACCAGAGGGGGGGGTGAATGGGAGCTCAAAAATTTCTCTCGAAACTTTGGCCAAATGTCCCAAAATCAACCCCCAAGAGCTATGACCGAAACCGTGATGCCCACGACCCTTGGAAGAGGGTGGATGATCTCTAGGATCACAGCGAGGCACCACAAGACGATTGCGAACCAAACGGCAAAAGCACTCGAACAAGTTTGACCCTCAAAAACCAAGTCTCGAACGTAGATAGACGGCTACGTCGAGAAATCTCCAAATACCGATGCTAACAAGTAGCAAAGATACCTAGAGAGGTTCCTTGGTCAACTACAAGGCCAAACGAGAAGTCCGAAAACCAAGCGAGGAAGCTGGGAGAGCAAACGCACACAACCGGAAGCTTCAGCCAAATTCCGGACTGTCCGGACCTAGAGTCCCGGACTGTCCGCCCAAGGCCGGACTGTCCGCGGTTCACTGGCGGACTGTCCGCCGGCAGAAAACGCAAAACAACAGTGCTGCTGCAAGTCCTCTGGACGTTCCCGGACTGTCCGCGACCTACACCTGCGGACTGTCCGCCGGTCAAGAAAAAGCCAAATAGCGGAAGAATAGGGCCACTGGTCCGGCTCGTCCCCGACGCGCGGACTGTCCGCGACTGGGACGGCGGACTGTCCGCCAACTCCCAGTGAGGGCAATTTTGGTCGCCCTTTACCCAAATCTTCTCCAAATCCATTCAATCCAAAATCCCACATTCCCAAACTTGGAGAGGATGATCACGGAGTAGTTAGGAGACTATCCCCAAGAAATCATCCGCTCAAATCAACTCCAACACCGGGAAATCAAGAGGGGAGGAGGAAGAACGAAAAAGCGCCACGAAAACGAAATCAACCCGATCTACTTGTTCGTAAGGAGTTAGATAAATTCCTTCGGAGGAAATGATCTCCTTTTAAATACAAACAAGTTGATTCAAACGGATTTCGCAAAGACGCAGTAGGGAGAGAGATCGAGTGACGGGAAAATCGTGGAGAAACGAAGAACGCGAAGAACACGAACCAAAACGCAAATCAACACATCGATCTGCAACCGTGTGGCTAGCACATGCTACAACAGTGAGGTTATGGCCTCACTTCCTCAAAGTCTCCAGTACACAGAGGTATGGTTCTCTGCGGATCTCAGCTAGCTACAGCAGGGGATTAGGAGAGCAGGAAACCCTAAGTGCAAAGAGCAAATGAACTGAGATGGTTGGGGAGGAGGGTGTCTCCCCCTACTTAACCTATTCCTAATTCCTACTCAATTCCTATTCTACCCCTCTCTACTTACAGAGCGAACCAGCTAAACCCTAAGGTTATTCTGGACCAACTCGGTGGTAGGTAGATCCGACGGCCACGCCCGCACAACTCGTAGCGTTGCCTCGACGCATCCTCCCGATTGCCGCCACGTGCCGCCACCGCTTTGCGTCCTTTTCCTGGACGTCGCACCCCCGGTTTTGAGGCCCAAACCGGGAAACCAGCCTTCACAACCAACCCCCAGTTTTGAGGCCCAAACCGGGAAACCAGCCCACCAGCATCTGAGTTTTGAGGCCCAAACTCAGCAAACCCGCGGCGCCCAGGTTTTGAGGCCCAAACCTGGAAACCGTCCTCAGCCCGAGTTTTGTGGCCAAACTCGGAAACCATCCGCGCCCAGGTTTTGAGGCCCAAACCTGGAAACCGTCCACCCGATGGTTTTTCTCAAGCTCTACAACCAAACCGATGTCGTAGAGGGGATGCACCACCCGTGCACCCCGTCCACCGACACGTGTCCCCAAGTCCATGACTCAGGCAACACATGACCGCAAGTCTTCGCTCGTCGCTGTCCCAGGCTGCCAGCCACCACAGCTGATCCTCGGGCCACCGGTCTCTCAGTCCAAGCCTCACATCCGCCCTTCGCCACTCTCGGTCCATCGGCACGGCACGTCTCTACTTGACCTTCACCTTGCCTCTGATCACTGCATCCGTGCTCGACACCTGCACAACACAAGCCAAAGAACATGCGCATCGTCCCAGTTGACAATCACTCATCACTCAGAGACCCGGCATACACCCATGTATCCGCATTATGTTGTTTTACCTTGGTTTTGGGTGAAATGTTGATGGTGAAATGATGCTTTAAGCACCATCAACAAGCTCCCCCACACTAACCTCTTGGTCGTCCCGAGCAAGCATGGACTTTAAGAAATGAAACAATTTTATTGAACTAAGCATTCACACAAGATGTTCAACTACCTATACTCATGTTAGTAACCTTTCCAAGTGGCTAATAAATCATACCTATGGCGGTTGAGAGATAGAATAGCTTGCAAGCAAGAGAAACACACTTTCCTCTTTTACATACCTTGGGGTTTCAGGATATTTTGAAAATGAAAATCATGGTTCATTGAATCTCTCTTTAAATCTCAAGGCACTCATGGTGTATATCCTCACTTTGTGGCAAAAGAAAATGCCAGAGTCTATCCTATGGTTTATGTGGAGTTTATAGGGAAAGGAAGGAATGTAAGACACTTCTATCTCTCTTTTATTGCTAAGTCAAGTTTAGGATCATGGGAGAGTATAGTCATGCACTAGCCAAGGTATAAGGTGGACTAACTCAACTCCTTTGTTCTTTTTGAAACTCTTCTCTTACCAAGGATCATGGCTATATGCATCTCTTTTTTTTTGAATACTTGGACACTTGTCCTTTTGAGAGCATTTGTTCTTTTTTTTTTGAATACTTGGACACTTGTCATTTTGAGAGCATTTTCTCTTTTTTTTTAGATACTATATAGCCATGTCCTTTGAAGGAATGAGAAAATTTATATAATTCTTTTAGAACAAAATTTTGGAGGAGAACTACATCAGTATACTCTCAGTGTGAGAGTTCTCTCAAAAAGGCATGGTTTGCCTTGGCTTTTAGAGCATGACTAAACTCTTCTACCTAGATCAACTATTCTTGACATAGCTCAAAGATTGATTTAGAAGGCTTTATGGGCTGTTCTCCTATACTCTAATATTTTGGCTCTGGTAGGTGGATAGGAAAGAAAGATCATGAACCATGGTAATTTTGGTTTTCAAAATAAAAAAAACTCCCAAGGTTGTAGTAGAGTACTAATGCAATTTCAATTACTACTTCTATATCTTATCAAACAACAACCTAGGTTGACTTCCCTATCAAAATGAGTAGGCTACTACACATGAATAAAAGGTAGAATAACATGTCGTGTAAACACTCAATTCAAAAGAAATTGTTTCAGCATTTTTTTATTTCCTAGCTGCATTTTTAGTTCAAACCGAGACATCCAGTGATCCCAATTGTACAGAATTTAAAACATAGGTTTAGGAGTTCACCGGGTGTGTTTCGGTGCAGAATGGCCTGGCGGTCGCCAGTAATAAGTGGCGGCCGCCATGGGCCTTGGCCCATGCGGCTTGCAAACAGCGTGATAGTTACCTGGCTAAGTTCAGGTTACATCTTTGAACATTTTGTCACGTTTTACAGAGGTGTTTAGAGAGGGGATTTCTCCCACACTAGGAGTTTTGGTACTTTTTATTTGAACAAACTTGATGAAGGAAACAAAAGGAGGGTGTCATTTTATTCATTATATAAAAATTTCCTAAACAAAAGTTCTAAATTGAAAATTAAACAATCTGAAATTTAAATCAAGCAAAACTAAACTTAAACTAAATCAAACTAAAAATCTAACTAGACATCCTAATCTAATCTAATCTAATGGAGGGGCCTCGTAGAGATCCTCGAAGCCCGTCTCTTTGAAGAGACGCTTGATCTTCGAGGTGCAGCCCTTGCGGAGGATGGTGAACCGATCCTCCATGTCCATTCGCCAGAGGGCTATCTCTGCGACTTGATCCTCCAGGGCGCTCTTCTTCACCTCAGCGGCGAGTTTTCCGAGGGTTAACCCCTCCTCACCACCGCTGTGCTCCATCTCGCCGGGGACTCCTACCGGCGATGGGTTGAGACGGTGGCGCACGGATGGCTCAGAGAGCGACCCATTGGAGTCATGAGTGCTCATCTCGCGCTCATGCAGCCTCTTCTCATAATGCCCATCGGGCATTCTCACGCCAAACACCTCTAGTTTAGCCCTCTTAGGATTGGGGCTATAGCTCCGGGTGCGGCTATCCAAGCCAAAGCTGACCCGAGATTTCACCCTTGATGGAGTGGGTGTTTCATCACCCCTGGCCTTGACAACCGGAGACTTCCTCAGGGTGATCTCCCCTGTGGTCGGCCTAGTGGGCGTCCTCAATTTCTTCACGGGTGGCGCCACTAGAGGAGGATGAAGACGGAGCGGAGACGAGGCCAGGGTGCGTTTCACCCCTGGCGGCCGCCCAGCAGGGGTGGCGCCCGCCACTGGAGTGGTGGCTGGTGCCTTCCCTGCGCCCTCCGGTGGTGTCCCCTTGACATAAGTGTCGTCTGGCAGCACCATTGCTAAAGGAGGCACGTCAAGTACCTCCATGTCGTCGTCGATCAAAGATCGGATGATGGCTTTGGTGGAGGACGAGATGGATCCTTGAGGGTTATAGGACTCGGATTTCCGTGGAGACAACATGGTTTTGGAGGAGGCGTGGCTGGACTTCGTGAGTCGATGGAGGGATAAGAAGGAGTTCTTCTTTTAAGAAGGGGGAGAAGTGGAGGGATAAGCTTTAGATGAACTAACACGTCCTCATCTCCTCCTTCTTTCACTCTCCCGAGCTCGGGATTAGTTGCCACGTGGAGGGGGGCCTCTAAACTGCCACCTAGTGTGGCGGGCGCCAAGGTTTGGTGGCGGCCGCCAGTTGGGAGTGGCGGCCGCCACTCCTCCTTCGACGGGCATCGAGCGGGAGAAGGTAAGCCTCCTAAAATTTAAAGTCCCGAGGTCGAAATGGCTTGGTTGGGCCTAAAGAGGCCTTTCTCGTGGTTTTTGGATGGACTAGGTGCAAGAAAAGGACAAGGGGTAAATTGGGTCCATCCATTAATTGTCATGGGCTTGAGCTACTTCAAAGTTAATTATATCAATTTCATTTAGCTCATTTTTATCAAAGTCATAGAATATTTTTAATCTTTGTCCATTGACTTTGAAGATTTGCCCATCGTCACTTTCTAATGTGACGGCTCCATGGGAAGAGGTTGCAACAACCTTGAAGGGTCCTTCCCATTTGCTTCGAAGCTTACCATGTCCGAAATGTCAAACACGGGAGTTAAAGAGTAAAACTTTCTCTCCTACTTCGAACTCTTTCTTTTTGATCCGTTTATCGTGCCATCTCTTAGTCTTCTCTTTATAGAGCTTGGCACTATGATAGGCTTTCTCTCGCCATTCTTCTAGTTCGGAAATTTGCATCTTCCTATTTTGGCCAGCTTGGTCAAGGTCCATGTTCCATTTCTTAATGGCCCAATGAGCTTTGAACTCAAGCTCAACAGGAAGATGACAAGTTTTTCCATAAACTAGTTGGTATGGGGACATTCCAATCGGGGTCTTATAGGCGGTCTGATAGGCCCACAGAGCTTCGGGTAACTTATGTTTTTATCCCTTTCCCATTTCTTCTACCGTCTTTTGCAAGATAGTCTTTATTTGTTTATTGGACGTTTCAGCCTGTCCACTTGTTTGGGGGTGGTATGCAGTGGCTGCACTATGTTGGACTCCTTGACTAGCTAAGAAATGTCGGAAGCTCTTATCTATGAAATGATGGCCTCCGTCACTAATGACTAGTCTAGGAACTCCAAAACGAGGAAAGATGTTTTCTTGGAACATTTTCTTCGAATGTTTAGCATCTGCCGCTCGACAGGGTATGGCTTCTACCCATTTCGAGACATAATCCACAACCACAAGAATGTACTCGGCGTCATAGGATTTAGGAAAGGGGCCCATGAAGTCTATACCCCAAACATCAAACAGCTCAACTTGGAGATTGTTCACGAGAGGCATAGCATCTCGGGCATTAATGTTACCATGCTTTTGGCAACGAGGACAACGTCTAACATAATTCTTTGTGTCCTCGTACATTGATGGCCAATAAAAACCACTTTGCCGTATTTTAGCTTGTGTCCGAAAAGCTCCATAGTGTCCTCCATATTCGGCGGAGTGACATCTATCTATGCTTTTTGTTGCTTCTTCTATGGGGACACATTTTCTCAAGAGTCCATCTGCACAGACCTTATAGAGATATGGTTCATCCCATATGTGCGTTCTGCTTTGATATAGCAGTTTCTTTTTATTCTCCCCCGGCGCGACATAGCCGGTGACTATAAAATTCACGATGTTTGCATACCAAGGGTTGGTATATGTGACTTTTAAAAGGGTATCATCGCGAAGAAAGTCATTTATTGGGAGATTGTTCGAATTATTGACTTGTAGTCTAGACAAGTGATCAGCTACTGAATTCTCTACTCCTTTCTTGTCTCTTATTTCTAGGTCAAATTCTTGAAGGAGAAGGATCCAGCGGATCAACCTTGGTTTAGCATCTTTCTTAGTGAAGAGATATTTCAGAGCAGAGTGATCGGTATAAACAATCACCTTAGCTCCCACTAAGTAAGATCTAAACTTGTCTATGGCAAAGACTACAGCCAAAAGTTCCTTTTCTGTGGTTGCATAGTTTAGCTGGGGGCCAGTCAGGGTCTTACTAGCATAAGAAATAGCATAATGCTTCTTATCTTTAGTTTGACCAAGGACGGCCCCCACAGCATAATCACTAGCATCACACATGATTTCGAACGGCAAATTCCAATCTGGGGGTTGGATGATTGGTGCCGAAGTTAGAGCCTTTTTCAAAATATTGAAAGCTTGTAGACAATCCTCGTCAAATTTGAACGGGACGTCTTTTGCTAACAGGCTCGTTAAGGGTCTACCGACCTGTGAGAAATCCTTAATAAACCTTCTATAAAAGCCGGCATGGCCCAAGAAGCTTCGGATTTCTCTCACATTAGTGGGTGGTGGAAATTGTTCAATTATATTGATTTTGGCTTTATCCACTTCTATCCCACGTTCTGAAATTCGATGGCCTAGGACAATTCCTTCCCGCACCATGAAGTGACACTTTTCCCAGTTAAGAACTAAGTCCTTCTCTTCACAGTGTTGGAGGACTTTGTCTAAATTGGCTAGGCAATCGTCAAAGGTTTTCCCATAGACCGAAAAGTCGTCCGTGAATACCTCCATGATTTGTTCAATCATGTCAGAAAAGATGGACATCATACATCGTTGGAAAGATGCCGGCGCATTGCAAAGTCCAAAGGACATGCGTCTATAGGCATAAGTTCCATACGGACATGTGAAAGTGGTCTTACTTTGGTCATCTGGATGGATTGGGATTTGGTGATAACCAGAATATCCATCCAGGAAGCAAAAGAAGGAATGGTTTGCCAATCTCTCCAGCATCTCATCTATAAAAGGAAGTGGGAAATGATCTTTCTTTGTGGCTTTATTCAGCTTCCTATAGTCTATACACATCCTCCATCCAGTGACAGTACGTTGAGGGATTAACTCATTTTTCTCATTTTTAACGACCGTCATACCTCCTTTCTTGGGAACTACTTGCACGGGACTTACCCATTCACTATAAGGAACTGGATAAATAATTCTTGCGTGCAAGAGTTTCAGAATTGATTAAAAATGCTGAAGGAGCACTGGATCGGGTATGGCTAAATCGGGTCCTGAATTGATTAAACCAATAAAACGGTCCCAAGCCTCCCCTAATGTCTCCTTATCATTTTGTCTAAAGGTCAACACTTCTACTCGTAGTCGTACCACTCGGTGGACAGGGAAATACGTCAAGATAAACTTGGTCCGTAAAGTTCCCCAGTCTCCTCTAGCACTTCCCACAGTTCGAGCATGCCATGTTTTAGCTGCTCCCGTCAAAGTGAACGGAAACAGCTTCCACTTGACAGTGTCAGGTGAAATGCCCGAAATGTTCAAGCATGCACAAACTTGCTCAAACTCACGTAGATGTATGTAGGGATTTTCTGATCCCGTAAACATGCTCTCCTGAACTTTGTTAATAAAGTCAGGACACAATTCGTAACTATCGGCATATATAGGTTGTGATGATAAATGTGGCTCTAATCGCGAACTCTTAGGAGCTGCGAATTGGAAGATAGATTGATTCTCCATGCGGAGAGGGTAAAGATGATCCTAACTCTAGTCTCAAAAATCAGCTACCGTTCCCCGGCAACGGCGCCAGAAAAGCTTGTTGACACCTGGGGTGGCACGCAGAAGAAACCGCAAGCGCACGGCTGTCAGTTGTAGCTTTTCACCTCAGAGTATTCCGGGGTATCAAATCCACGAGGAACGCGAAGTGATTTTGAGAAAAACTAGGGGGGTAAGGAAATCTAGGATAGATGAAGGGAACAGGCACTATCTACTGGGGTAGATCCTAGTTCTATGAGACTTCTAGTGATTTAAGTTCTTTACTAGTGTATTGTGGGCGTACTAGCCTTTACCACTGACTTAGGTTGAACGCTAGCACAACGAGCCCTACTGTTAAACTAGACCAACTACGTGGTGGAATTCAAGGCGCACAGGGCTGTCACCACCTGCTTGCTACCACACCTATCCGAGGGCCTAGCCGTATTCACTGGCAATATATAGCCTAAGTACCACACTTAATCTATATACTACTACTACTAGCCCTGTACTAGAACTAGAGCACTTGAAACTAATATCAAGCAATGAAACAAACACACAAGTACTGAAAGTAAATACTTGAATATAAAATAAGATACTAAGTTACCAAAGTTGAAGCGCAGAGCAGATTGAAGCAGAGGTCTCCGACAACTCCGGAACTCTCCAGACTTCTACTCTTCTCCTCTCCAGCTCCTCTTCTAGTGAGGCACTCACACTCTCTCTAATCTCTCTATCATAGCAAGTGTGCTACTCTAACCAAATGGTGAGGAATGATGTGAGGCTCTCCGAATGAGAGCTCAAAGGGCCTATTTATAGTGCTAGGAAGCTAGGGGGGTACTTATAGAGTGAGGGGGAGGTCGGTTAGGGTTTAGGGGGTGGCGCCCGCCACCAAACCCTGGCGCCCGCCACCTCTCAGCCGTCCGTTGCAACCACCATTCATCCAACGGTCTTCATTTGCTCTCCTAGGTCAGTTTGAGGGCTGGTTAGGGTTCAGACACGTGTCCAAAGCCCACTATCCAGGTGATACTCTTCTTAGCCCTTGGATCAAACCGCCTTAGTGTGCAATGGCCAGGATTTGAGCTTGAGTTGACTCCCATGGATCGATGACGTGGCTTGGGCCACTTTTGGCACGAGTGACCTGGGGGCCGCCAGTAATAGGTGGCGGCCGCCACCCTACTCAGGCCCAAATGGGCCAGAGTGGCTTGGCCTTTCTCCTGGTGCTCTTGTTTGGCCCAAATTCGATTATTTCCTGCATTAAGATAAGAAACTATGCACATGTGGAAATAGGTTAGTTATAAACCAAATCTTCTACTTTTTATGTTGTTTTACCTTGGTTTTGGGTGAAATGTTGATGGTGAAATGATGCTTTAAGCACCGTCAATAGCCATAGTAGTTAATCTCTAGTGAGCTTAGTGTTTGATCTTTGCCAATAGGTTGCTTAGTTAGTTTAGTGTTTATCTTATTAAGTCAAGTATTTGCTTTGACGTCCGCAAGGGTGTCTCTATTCAAAGCTAGGGTAGAGATAGTTAGAATATAATTAAGCGTGGTGCTTAGTTATAGACTTACCTTCAGATACGGCTGGACCCCCGGATAGCTGTGGTAGCAAGCAGGTGGTGACAGCCCTGTGCGCCTTGAATTCCACCACGTAGTTGGCCCAGTTTAATAGTAAGGCTCGTTGTGCTAGCGTTCAACCTAAGTCTTGGTAAAGGCTAGTACGCCTCGATACTTGATAAGATAGGAATAAAACTATACTTAACTTGGTTGCTTAATTGACATTTGCCTATCTTGCTTCGTAGTTATCTTGCTTCGTAGTTATCTAGGAGTAGTTAGTAGTTACTAGTTAGTTATATTAGTTATCCTATTCCCCTTATCTATCTATCCATCCACCTTACCTTACCATCCATTTCATCCTTACCTATCCACCCATATATTCTTTCTAGCCTTTCATCTCCTCTCTTCTCCTCTCTCATTTTCCTTTTTCTTATTCTTTGACTCTCACCCCTCCTTGACTCGAGTCATACACCACCCTAGCCTTCCTTTGGGATCAAATAAATCGACACCTGGTACTCCCAGGGAAGTGCTACTACGATAGTTCTATGCGCTTGCAGAATCTCCTCCTGGTAGATTGCATTCTCGCTAGTTAGCTCCTACTAGTGTCGGGACTGACAACCCCGCTTGGCATTAGTAGATAGCTACTTTAGCTACCCTATCCTAGGTGTAGTTAAGAACTACCAACAAGCATTTCTGGCGTCGTTGCCGGGGAAGGCAATCGGTGTATCGGTTGAGTCCGTGTTGAATTTATCTTCGCTTAAGCTCCCGCTTAGCTAATCCCATCTTACCCCATTCTTTCTTTCCTTAGTCCTTCTTATCTTTTTCCTTCATCTTCTTCAGCTTCTTTCTTTCTTATCTCGTTCTATCTTCACGATGGCCAATAAGACCATTCGTGAGTTTTCTGCTCCTTCTGCCGCCAATGTAGCGACAAGACCAGACGTGATCGATGCCACCCTCAATTTTGAGTTGAAACCGGCTCTGATCATGATGGTCCAAGCTAGCCCGTTCTGTGGCAATGCTCATGAGGATGCCAATGTTCACCTCCAACAATTTTTGGAGATTTGGGGCACCTTCACCATTAAGGGGATAACCCAAGAAGCCATCCGTCTTCGTCTCTTTCCCTTTTCTCTTCTAGGAAAAGCGAAGCAATGGTTCTATACCAGTCGCAACATTGTAGACACATGGGACAAATGTTCCAATGCTTTTCTCGGCCAAATTCTTTCCGATGGGCAAGACGAATGCTCTTCGCAACAAAATCTCCAGCTTTACGCAGCAAGCCGAGAAATCTATTTCCGAGGCTTGGGAGAGAATGCAAGTGTACGTCACTTCTTGTCCACACCATGGTATGGAGGACTGGCTATTGATCCAGAGCTTCTACCATGGCCCAACCCCACTCTCTAGAAGCCATTTGGATGCCGCCGCCGGCGGTGCATTCTTTTCTCTGAATGTTGCAGATGCTAAGGCTCTCATAGAGAAGATGGTGTCGAACCAAGGATGGAATGATGAGAGACTGCAGCCCCGTAAGCGAGGTATGCATTCCCTTAAGGAGGCCGACATGATCGTGGCCAAGATGGACCTGCTGGCAAAGAAGCTGGACAGCTGTGAGAAGATGAACCAACAAGAGAGTGTCCAATCTCTGGAATCCTACATGACTTGTGAAGTCTATGGAGAAACCGGACATTCTGGGAACCACTGCCCCTAGTTACATGAAGATTTGAACTTCATCAACAAAATCAACAACAATAACGGTTTCCGTCAACAGAATCAAGGATGGAATCAGCCTGCAAATTCTCAAGGTAACAATTTATTCCCCCGCTCTAACTTTCAGAATTCTGATAATTTCTCATTCTTGAAAAATTTAGTTTACTCACAAGGTAGAACTACTGATTTCTTGAATAAGAGATTAATGTCAAATGATAAAACCCTTGAGAATATAAATGCTAAATTGGAAGATATCTCATCTGCTCTGAAAAATCAATTAAGTTTTAATAAGATGTTAGAAACCCAATTAGCTCAACTTGCTGCTATCATACCATCTTTTGAAACTGGCAAAATTCCTGCTAAACCTGACATGGAAACTGCAAATATGGTTGAAA
This sequence comes from Coix lacryma-jobi var. lacryma-jobi, assembly GCA_009763385.1. NCBI lineage: Eukaryota > Viridiplantae > Streptophyta > Magnoliopsida > Poales > Poaceae > Coix > Coix lacryma-jobi. The sequence continues at coordinate 100,378,877 of CM019826.1, read as the reverse complement.
TATAATATTTTAACTATTATGAAGATCAAACCATGACTGTTAAAAAGGGTGATCCTGGTAGTCCCATAATTAGATGCTCAATCTTTGGTGAAGTCTTTAAAAATGCCATGTGTGATTTAGGGTCGAGTGTGAACATTCTATATAAAGATTTTTATGAAAACTCGTTCTTTCCACCCATGTCATCCACATCTGCCTATGTTGTGCTAGCTGATCAATCCACTTGCTATATAGAAGGGATAGTAACTGATTTACCTGTTCAAATTAGAGGCTTCTATGTTCCTGCTGATTTCATGATTTTAGATATGGGAAATAGAAAAGATGTGCCTCTAACCTTAGGTAGACCTTTCTTGAACATTGTTGATGCTTGCATATATGTGGGGAATGGTAAAATGCAAATGACATTAGGAGGGAGGTAGGAAATATTCTCTTTTTCCCGTGGTCCCGCATATGCCGCTAACATGCAGGAAGCAAAACCCATTTGAACCAAGAAGAGGCGCCCAAGAACAAGGTGGAACAGTAAGGAAGAACCACCTCCTCCTGAGTTGTGTAATTCACATGACAAAGGAGAGGTGCCAAAAGAAGAAGAACCCGATGAAGTACTTAAGGAAGAAGCACCCATGAAAGAAGATCCACCTGATAAAGGATGAGATTCCATGGATCTAAGGTATGGATTTACTTTTTAAATTTCCCTTCAAATTTCCCTTTTTCAAATAAATGACATATGTCATGCATGTAACTAAAAAAAATCAGTTATCATTAGTTATATGCATAAGTATATGTTAACTTAGCTAGAACAATAAAATATCATAGGATAGTTTCCCTTTTTTCACAACATTAGATAGTTTCCCTTTTAATAAAATGAGAACAAGAGCTCCGACCGAGAAAGATGAAGACCCTTCGCCAAGCAAGAAGCCAGCTTGGGGGAGATCCTCGCGCCAATAAGGTATGTTTCAACCTTACTCTTTACGTTCGGTTCTTAAATTCTATATCTATTGAATGTTATATGCTTGCCAAAGTAATTATCCCATGAATAAAAATGATAAATTTTGCTTAAACAAGTTGAAACCTGAATAAGATTTGAAATATGTCATGCAAATGCTATTGTTATGGTTTTTATGACTGGTCTTATCTAAGTTATAGCTTTTGTGGGTTGCACATGCTTTAACTAAAATCATGCTTAGTGAATAAAGTTAGTAAGAAATGGAGTAATTCTTTTAACTTGGTAAGGTGAAATTAGGACCTAATTTGGAGGATTTCTTTTTAAAAAAAATCATGAAAACCTTGCTAAAAGTTCCTCCTGGATTTTATCCCATCCCACCACTAGCCAAATATTTGTTAGTCAAAACCACAAAGAGCTTTGTCTGTGTTGAGCTTTGTTAGACCTCATAGATCTTAGTAGAGAAGCTTATCATATCTTTTGATCAAGATTCACACACCCACCATAAATTGCCTACTCTCCACTTTGGAAGTTTGCAACCACCAAATAAATTGCTCATTCTCTACACTGGAGATATGCAATACCTTGCCAAACATCCCATTGCTAGCCTTATGCTATTCCTACACTGGGAATAAGTATTTCTCTCTCTTCCCCCTTTTCATTTCTAAAATCCTTTCCTATAGATAATCTGGGGAAATCTAGAGCTAAAAAAAAGAGAGATATATATAAAAAAAGTGAGCAAAGTAGCTCAAGAGCGGACTATGTCCTAAGAAAATGTGAGGACACATTTTTGTCTACTCACTATGTATCGAAAAAAAAGAGAGACAGAGAGAGTTATCATTAGCTCTAGACCCCAGAAATTAACTAGGAAGGATTATGAAATATCTCTCTATACACTTCCACATAACCACACATGCACACCTTGATCAATTTTTATGATTTGCTGCTCCTTATGATCTGAGTGTCTAGCTTAGCAATAAACATTAGGCAATTTGCTCATGATTCTTAGCCTACCTATAACTCCACATATCATTCTTTAGAAATAGGAGAGGCTACATTTTGGCCTAAGTGAGGATTTAAACACCATTGAGTGATTGAGTGAATCTTGGAGGACTTAAGCAAGTTTTTAGCTTTTGAAAACCTTAAAAAACCTCCAGACAGAATCCTAGTCAAACCTAAGCAAGATAAAAGTTTCCTATCTACTGCTTTATTTCACTCTTGCATGTTTGAAGTGAAAAGCTATAAGCCCCACATTGCTATGATTAATGATATACTAAGTTATTTCTCACTATACAATATGCACTTGTATACATCTTAAGTTGCTATCTATTTCATGCTCAATGCTTAAACCGCATTGTTGCTCGAGGACGAGCAACAGGTTAGCTTGGGGGAGCTTGTTGATGGTCCTTAAACACCTGTTTTACCATCAACATGTTACCCTAAACTTCACCAAAAAGGCATGAAATGTAGTCAAATAGGTTTCAAACTAACCGAATTCCACATGTCCATAGATTTTGATTTGAATGCAGGATTTGGACCAAATTTGGAGCATGAACCCACCAGGGGCCGAGACCACTCAGCAGGGCCCATTTGGGCCCTAGTGGGGTGGCGCCCGCCACCCCTAGGTGGCGCCCGCCACAAGGAGAGGCCCAAACCTCTCCCCTGCCACGCCACTTATCCGTGTGACCACCCCAGGGCCAAATCTTGGCCCTTGGTCACTAGGTCAGTGGCATCAGAGGGCTCAGGAGGGGAGTGGCGTGGATCATGACCGAATGACGGTTATCTAGACATGCAACCGCCTTGGAGGAGTCCCTGGAGACCGTAGGATCAATGACGGTGCATCCAACGGCCAGGGGGGTGGCGGCCGCCACCTAGGGCTGGCGCCCGCCACTAGGGTTTGCCCTAGGTCAGCTGGCTGCCCCCTATAAGTACCCCCTCACTCCACAAGGCTATAAATACCCCCCTGGAGGCATCACTTCAACACACACACAAGAAGCAAGAAGCAAAAGAGGCAAGAAGCAAGAAAGCAAGTGAGAGCTAGGTTAGAAGCTCAGAGAGCTTAGGCAAGTAGGTTAGCTAGTAGAGAGAGCATAGCTCTTGTGCCCTCACTGCAGCGCGGCTCTTAGTTTAGCACAGCTCAGCCCTGACCAGTGGTATAGTAGCGTAGAGCTTGCTAAGAGAGAAGTGGGTGCGAGTGACTGGCATCGGAGGTCGGTTGATTTCCCGGCGTCTCTGGTCTGGTTTGCTCTCTTATATCTCAAGTACACTTATCATTAATCCAATATTACTTTAGTATTACTTTCAGTATTACTTTCAGTATTACTTTATCAAGTGCCTTGAGGGTGACCTAGCTATCCTACAGTTCAATTCACTTAGCCATAGTAGTTAATCTCTAGTGAGCTTAGTGTTTGATCTTTGCCAATAGGTTGCTTAGTTAGTTTAGTGTTTATCTTATTAAGTCAACTATTTGCTCTGATGTCCGCAAGGGTGTCTCTATTCAAAGCTAGGGTAGAGATAGTTAGAATATAATTAAGCGTGGTGCTTAGTTATAGACTTACCTTCAGATACGGCTGGACCCCCAGATAGCTGTGGTAGCAAGCAGGTGGTGACAGCCCTGTGCGCCTTGAATTCCACCACGTAGTTGGCCCAGTTTAACAGTAAGGCTCGTTGTGCTAGCGTTCAACCTAAGTCAGTGGTAAAGGCTAGTACGCCTCGATACTTGATAAGATAGGAATAAAACTATACTTATCTTGGTTGCTTAATTGACATTTGCCTATCTTGCTTCGTAGTTATCTTGCTTCGTAGTTATCTAGGAGTAGTTAGTAGTTACTAGTTAGTTATATTAGTTATCCTATTCCCCTTATCTATCTATCCATCCACCTTACCTTACCATCCATTTCATCCTTACCTATCCACCCATATATTCTTTCTAGCCTTTCATCTCCTCTCTTCTCCTCTCTCATTTTCCTTTTTCTTATTCTTTGACTCTCACCCCTCCTTGACTCGAGTCATACACCACCCTAGCCTTCCTTTGGGATCAAATAAATCGACACCTGGTACTCCCAGGGAAGTGCTACTATGATAGTTCTATGCGCTTGCAGAATCTCCTCCTGGTAGATTGCATTCTCGCTAGTTAGCTCCTACTAGTGTCGGGACTGACAACCCCGCTTGGCATTAGTAGATAGCTACTTTAGCTACCCTATCCTAGGTGTAGTTAAGAACTACCAACACCGTAGAGCGTAGCGGAGCTTTTCGCCAGAGGGAGACGTGAAGAGGAGACCAGCACCGGCGCCATGCAAGGTGAGGGAGCCGTCGAAGAAGAGGGTCCAGTGTTCTGGCGCTTCCGGTGGTACTGGAGTTTGAAGGTCTGTCCATTCAGCGACGAAGTTGACGAGTCCTTGAGACTTGATGGTTTGGCGACCCTGGAAGACGATGTCATAGGAGCCGAGCTCAATGGCCCACTTGATGATGCATCCTGTAGCATCCTTGTTGCGGAGGATATCCCCGAGGGGGAACTCTATGACGACGGTGACGCTCTCGGAGCTTGGGAAGTAGTGGCGTAGCTTGTGTGCGGTGATAAGGACCGCGTAGAGGAGTTTTTGTACCTGGGGGTACCGAGTTTTGGAGTCGTTCAATATCTCGCTAACAAAGTAACAGGGTCGCTGGACGGGGTAGGAGTGGCCAGCTTCCTCACGTTTGACGACGATGACGGAGCTGACGACCTGATTTGTGGCGGCGATGTAGAGCAGCATGGGCTCCTTCTCCTTAGGTGCGGCGAGCACAGGAGGCTGGGTGAGGTACTTCTTCAGGTTGGAGAAGGCGCGATCGGCTTCAGCGTCCCAGACGAATTTTTCGCCAGCCTTGAGGAGCTTGAAGAAGGGAAGCACCTTTTCGCCGAGTCTGGAGATGAAACGACTGAGGAACGCCATGCACCCGGTGAGCTTCTGTATGTCCTTCACATTGGAGGGAGCTCGCATGCGGAGGATGACCGAAGTCTTGTCGGGGTTTGGACAAATGCCGTCGCGGCTGACGATGTTGCCGAGGAGGTTTCCAGTCGTCACGCCGAAGATGGACTTGTTAGGATTGAGCTTCCACTTGAACCTGTTGAGGGCCTTAAAGGTTGCCTCGAGGTCGGAGACGAGCGTGTTGACGGAACGAGTCTTGACGACGACGTCATCCACGTAAGCTTCGACCTTCTCCGGGATGAGGTCCTTCAAGCAATCCTGGATTGCACGCTGGTACGTGGCTCCGGCGTTCTTCAGCCCAAACGACATGGTCATGTAGCAGTAGGCGCCGAAAGGCGTGATGAACGCCGTCTTGATTTGGTCTTCCACCTTCAAAGCAATTTAATGGTAACCAGAATAGCAATCGAGGAAGGACAGAAGTTCGCACCCGGCGGTGGAGTCGACGACCTCGTCGATCCGAGGGAGGAGGAAGGGGTCTTTAGGGCAATGCTTATTGAGGTTGGTGTAGTCAACGCACATATGCCATTCTTTATTCTTTTTGAGTACGAGGACTGGATTGGCCAGCCAATCTGGGTGATACACCTCTTTGATGAAACCGGCAGCTAGGAGCCAGGTGAGCTCTACCCTAATTGCCTCCTTCCTATCTGGCGTGAAGCGATAGAGCTTTTGACGAACCGGCTTGGCGGTTGGAGAGACGTTCAGGGAGCGCTCAACGAATTTCCGTGGAACTCTAGGCATGTCCACTGGTTTCCAGGCAAACACATCAACGTTGCTCCGTAGGAAGCTGACGAGCGCGTCTTCCTATTTGAGGTCGAGGTTGGTGCCGATGATGGCAGTCTTCTCCGGAGCTCCATCCACCAGGGCCACCTGCTTCATGTCCTTCAACTTCTTGCTGGAGCGCTAGTCGGAGGTCTCCGAGATCTCGAGATCATCGGGGCGGAGCTTGGCGGCGTTGGCGATGCAGTCCTGAGCGCCCTGGATCTATTGGTGTGTCTCGGCGGAGTTGATTGTCTCCTGCTCGCACTCGTACGCCACCTGGAGATTTGCCCGGACGCTGAGGACGCCTTTCTTCGTTGGCATCTTGAGCACGAGGTTGGCATGATGTGGAACAACCATGAGCTTGGAGAGCGCCGTGCGGATACATGGTTGTATGCCGAGTCTCGAGTGATGAGTGATTGTCAACGGGTGTGATGCGCATGTTCTTTGGCTTGTGTTGTGCAGGTGTTGAGCACGGATGCAGTGATCGAAGGCAAGGTGAAGGTCAAGTAGAGACGTGCCGTGCTGACGGACCGGGAGCGGTGAAGGGTGGACGTGGGGCTTGGACTGAGGGACCGGTGGCCTGAGGATCAGCTGTGGTGGCTGACAGCCTGAGACAGCGACGAGCGGAGACTTGCGGGGCACAGTGTTGCTCGGGTTGAGGACCTGGGGACATGTGTCGGTGGACGGGGTGCACGGGTGGTGCATCCCCTCTACAGCGTCGCTTTGATGGTTGAGCCACGGAAAAACCATCGGGTGGACGGTTTCCAGGTTTGGGCCTCAAAACCTGGGTGCTGCGGGTTTGCAGAGTCTGGGCCACAAAACTCGGGCTGAGGACGGTTTCCAGGTTTGGGCCTCAAAACCTGGGCGCTGGCGAGTTTCTGAGTTTGGGCCACAAAACTCAGGCGATGGACGACTGGTTTCCCGGTTTGGGCCTCAAAACCGGGGGTTGGTCGTGAAGGCTGGTTTCCCGGTTTGGGCCTTAAAACCGAGGGCGGAGTCCATGAAAAGGACAAGCAGAGCGGTGGCGGCACGGGGCTGCAATCGGTGAGGTTGCGTTGAGGCAACGCTACCAGTTGTGCGAGCGTGGCCGTCGGATCATCACCTACCACGAGTTGGTCCAGAATAACCCTTGGGTTTAGCTGGTTCGCTCTGTAATTAGTTAGGGGTAGAGTGGGAACTAGAATTAGGATAAGTAGAGGGAGACACCCACCTCCATCCTATCTCAGTCATTTGCTCTTTGCCTTCTAGGTTTTCCTGCTCTCCCCATCCCCTGTTGTAGCAATTGAGATCCGCAGAGAACCATACCTCTGTGTACTTGAGATTTTGAGGAAGTGAGACCGTAATCTCACTGTTGTAGCGTGTGGTAGCCACACGGCTGCAGATCGATGTCTTGATTCGCGTTTTGACTTTGTTCTTTGTGTTCTTCGTTTCTCCGCGATTTTCCCGTCACTCAATCTCCCTCTCTACTGCGTATTTTTGAAATTCACTTGAATCAACTTGTTCTTTATAGTGAGGAGATCATTTCCACCGAAGGAATTCATCTAACTCCTCATGAACAAGTAGATCGGGTCGATTCAATTTTCATTGCGCTTTTTCGGTTCATACACCTTCCCATTCGATTTCCCGTTGATTGAGTTGATTTGAGCGGATGATTTTTTGGGGATAGTCTCCTAACTACCTCATGATCATCCTCTCCAAGTTTGGGAACAAGGGATTTTGATTTGAATCAATTTTAGGAAGATTTGGGGAGAAGGCGACTGAAATCGCCCTCTCTGCAAGGTCGCGGACAGTCTGCCACCTGAACGGCGGACAGTCTGGGCGTCGGGGGCAGGCCAGATCAGTGGCTGTGTTCTTCTGCTGGTTTGCTGATTTTTGACCGGCGGACAGTCCGCCGTTGGGACTCGCGGACAGTCCGGGAGTCGAGCAGAAGTGTTCCGCAACCTTGCTGTTTTGGGAATTTTGCCGGCGGACAGTCCGCCCCCTGCTCGCGGACAGTCCGGCAGTACCGCGGACTGTCTGGGAACTCGCAGACTTGTGCCTTTCAGTCCCTCGTTTGGCACTATAGTTAACCAAGGAACCTCTCTAGGTATCTTTGCTACTTGTTAGCATAGGTATTTGGATATTTCTCGACGTAGCCTTCCATCTACGTTCGAGGGTTGGTTTTTAGGGTTGAACTTGAGCCAAAGCTTTTGGTGTTTGGTTCGCTCTTGCTTTGTGGTGCCTCGCTGTGATCCTAGGGATCATCCACCCTCTTCCAAGGGTCGTGGGCATCACATCTCGGTCGTAGCTTTTTGGGGGTTGATTTCTGGGACAAAGGCCGAAGTTTTGAGAGATATTTTTTAGGCTCCCATTCACCCCCCTCTGGTCGCCTTGCTTTTGCATTCTCGGTCCTTCAATTGGTATCGGAGCGGGTTAAGGATCTTCCACCTTAGCCGGTTCCAGATCCACCGAAGGCGACATGGATCGCGGCGTGGGCAAACCGCCGTTTTTTGATGGGACAAACTATGCGTATTGGAAGATACGCATGTCGGCCTATCTTCAGAGCATGGGTGCTTCTGTCTGGGAGATTTGCAACAAGGATGATTACATGGTTTTGGCTGCTCGTGTTACTCAGCTGCAGATCGATGAGCACGATGCCAATAGCCGAGCCCGTAATGCTCTTTTCTCCTGTTTGAGTGTTTCTGAGTTTGAACGCGTTTCTCATCTCCCCATGGCTCGTGAGATTTGGGCGACCCTCATGCGCTTTCATGAGGAAACCTCTCAAGTCAAATCCCGTCTCTACGAGTCGCACAAGCGGGAGTATGAGAACTTTCGACATATGCCTGGCGAGAGCATAGAGAGTTTATTCGCTCGCTTTCAGGTGATTGTCAACAGGATGAGGGCTAACAAGGAGCTGTTGCCTTTCGACGATCATGAGAGAGCTTTGAAGCTTTTGCATACTCTCGATCGGTCGGTGTGGGACTCAAAGGTCCAGGCGATCATCGAATCGTCTAACTATGAGACCCTCACGTGCGACGAGCTCTTCAGTAAGCTCAAGTCTAGTGAGATTGACGCCATGACGAGGGCTTCTTTTGAAAATCCTTCTGGCCCGTCTATGGCTTTTCTTTCTGGCTCTTCTGCTAACCCCTCTGGAGGTTTTGCTTTGTCTTCTCTTCTTTCTGTCACAGAGGAGCAGTTGGAGTTCATGGGAGACGACGAGTTGGCTTTGCTCGCCAACTGGTTCTCATGGTTTCACAACAACCGCATGAACCGACGTCGTGGAGGAGGACGCGCTGGGTGTTTCAAGTGTGGTGATCCGGACCACTTCATCGCCAACTGCCCAAAGAAGAACAAGCAAGTGGCGGGCAAGGGCGATCGTGGCCACAAGTACGACTTCGGCTGGCACAAGGAGAAGCACGTTCCTCCCAAGCACAAGAGGAAGGGCTGCTTCAACAAGGAGTACATCAAGAAGAAGTACATGGAGAGAGCCCAGGCCGAGCAGCGTGCTTTCTTCGCCATGCTCAGCGACGTCGACGACTCGGATGGCGACTCCGCTGCTTCAAGCGACGACGAGTCCGAGAAGAAGAAGAGGATCGAGGACAAGCTGAACGGCCTCTGCTTCTTCGCCGACAGTGAGGGCTTTTGCACCATGGCCCTCAGTAAGGAGGTCGACAACCAGCTGGAGGAGATCCCTCAGAATGAAGATGACGACGACACCTCCCAGGTATCTCAGATTCCTGAGGAACTCTCCGCTGAAGTTGAAAAGCTTACTGCCGCTTTGCTTAGCCAGGATAAGTTGCTTAGGCGCGCAGCTAGAGAGCGTAAGGAGTTTAGGCAGAAGTGGGAGGATACGGTGAAGGAGCTTGACTTTGCCAAGTCCACCGTGGTCGTTTCTGAGGAGGGTGAGTGTGAGATGTGCACCACGCACATGACTGACCTTCTCACTTTGAGAGGTAAGTATGTTGCATTGGTAGGAGAGGTGGATGAGCTTAAGGCTAGATCCTCGTTGTTGGGTGCGTGCAAGTCATGTGCTGGCTTGCAAACCGAGTTGGCAGAGAAGAATGCCAAGATTGTGTCTCTTGAAGAGGCCAACTCGGGTAGCACTTGTGTGGCTAGGTGCATTCTGTGTGAGGGCTTGGAGATGGAGATCGCGAACGTGAAGCATGACAAGATGCAAACCGAGGAAGAAAACACATACCTTCGGACCATCTTGTCATGGGTGTCTAGTGGAGAGCCACAGCTTGGGATGATGATCTCCCAGTTCAAGCGTGCTGCTGGAGGTCCCGGTGTAGGCTTTGCTCAGGGTGTTGATGTTTCATCTTTTGGGAAGATTGGAGAGTCGAGTGGTCTTAACCCATGTGAGAAGCCCAACTCCACCACTACTCCCAAGCTTACTAAGATTCCACCCAAAGAGCCTCTCAAGCCCAACACCAAGGATGGGGTCTTTGTTGAACCTCCGAGAGCTCCACCAAAGAAACAATCATGGGCTCCAAAACCAAAGCACCTCAAGAACAAGTTGGACACCATGCCACCCATCCAAGAGGAGCTTATGCCATAGAAGGGCAAAGCGATCCACACCCACTACCGTGAGTACCAACAACCCCCTATGAGAGCGGTGAGGTACCATTGTGAGCATTGTGGGAGAGATGGACACTTGAGTGAGTTTTGCTTTCGGCGCAAGAGAGAGGCGCGCCGTGCAAAGGAGATGAACAACACATACATGTACCATCCTTTCCTTGATGTACATGTGTCGAATGTTCAGAGGCGTGCTACTAGGCCTAGAGGTCCAATGCCTCAAGTTCCTAGGCCTAGGCCGTGAGGAAGTCATGCCCGGCGGGAGCCTGCATTTGTGGGCTATGGACCCCGTGGCGGTGGCTTAGTAGTTGAGCGTTTTCCTCCACCGCGTTTTGACTATCGCGGTGAGCGCTCTTTCCCTAGCGGACCACGTTTTCCTCAGCGTGGTGATCGCTTTCCCCGTAGGCGTGGTAGGAATGGTTTTTCTGCTAACCGTTCTTTTGAGAAGCCGGCCCAACACTGGTATTCTCCCTACTTCACTAACCCCAGTGTTGGACCGTATGTTCACCCTATGTCTTTTTATTGATGTAGGTAAAACGATTGGAGAACGTTTGGTTGGTGGATTCCGGGTGTTCGAGGCACATGACCGGAAACGCCAAGTGGTTCTCCAGTCTTAGTCCGGTCGCCGGAAAGGAGTTTATCACCTTCGACGACAATAGCAAAGGTAAACTGTTGTCTCGTGGGTCAGTGCGAGTTAATGAGCACTTTGTGTTGCGCGATGTTGCTCTTGTTTCTAACTTGCATTTTAACCTTCTTTCTGTTTCACAACTTTTTGATGATGACTATGAGATTCGTTTTAAACCGAATCTCAGTCGCATTTTGGATCCTCAGGGCAATCTTGTATGTATGATTTCGCCCTTTGGAAAAGTCTTTCGTGCGAATTTCTCGGAGTCGTTTCGAATTTCTCGTTGTCTTTTGGCTGGACCTTCCTCCTCTGATCTTTGGAAGTGGCATAAGAGACTAGGACATTTGAGCTTTGACTTGCTTGCAAGGCTTAGTCCACTTGGCCTAATCCGAGGATTGCCGAAGTTGTCCGTGGAGAAGGATCTTGTTTGCCATTCTTGTAGACATGGGAAGATGGTTGCCGCTCCCCACCTTCCAGTGACTTAGGTCATGACCAAGTGCCGTGGAGAGCTTTTACACATGGACCTTGTTGGTCCGGCTCGGGTGAGCTTGGTTGGAGGGAAGTGGTATGTGCTTGTTGTTGTTGACGATTTTTCGAGATATTCGTGGGTCTTCTTTTTAGCTGAGAAGACCGAGACTTTCTCCTTTGCTCGCAATCTGATTTTGCGTCTTCAGAACGAGTTCCCTTTGAACTCGATGCGAGCTATTAGGAGTGATAATGGTTCTGAATTCCAGAATTCAGATTTTGAGAAGTTTTGTAACTCTTTGGGCTTAGAGCATCAGTTTTCTTCCCCCTACACACCGCCAAAGAATGGTGTTGTAGAGAGGAAAAATCGGACCCTTGTTGAGATGGCCAGGACGATGCTCGATGAGCATAGGACTCCTAGGCGATATTGGGCCGAAGCTATGAGCACTGCATGCTATATTTCCAATCGCATTTTTCTTCGAGCTTTCTTGAAGAAGACTTCTTATGAGTTGCGTTTTGGAAAACTGCCCAAGGTGAGTTATTTTAGAGTCTTTGGTTGCCACTGTTTCATTCATAAGAAAGGCAACCTGGACAAATTTGAGTCTGGCTCTTCTGACGGTGTATTTTTCGGTTATGGCACTCATACTCATGCATATCGTGTACTTAACCTTGATACTAACCGAGTAATGGAGACATCAGATGTCACCTTCGACGAGACCATGGTTTGTCCTTCTTCTCGTTTTGAGCGGGCAGGTGATCATGAGGTTGGCGAACCTCTTTTTGATGATGAGGATGAGGATGCTGAAGGGATGGATGACTGTTGGCAGTTCTTATCGACATATTTATCCCACCAACATAGTCCACATAAAAGGAGAAAAGCATGTATTTTACTCATATATACATTTATTGCTAACCAAGTTCCACATGTAGTGCAAAGTTATGTTTTGCAGATCATAAACATGCATACAGGTGGATAACAACCAAAAAGGCGCAATCCAACACGCCGAAATGCGCAAAATGAACAAGGACACAAAAAGCCCATATAGAAGTGCAGCAAATTTCAGCCGGGAACAAACTCAGGAGCCCAAAAGGAGCAGCCCAGGCTTTTGCCTGGGCTTGTTGGGCCCAGCCAGGGGGCGGCCGCCCCCTGGGTCGGCCGCCCCCCTGGAGACGCCACGTGGCCACCGCCTTTGCAGAGGTGGTGCAATCAATGCCCCTAAGGCGGTTTCGGGAGAATTTTGCAGCAAGCCCCCTCCTAAACTGACCTAAAGCACCTATATAAGGAGAGGGGGAGGGGAGGCCAAAGTAGAACACAATCACCTCTTGAGATACACATTTGGGCACTACCACTTCTTAGTTTTTCCTTGTTCTTGTGCTAGAGAGAGAGCTAGGCAAAGCTATCAAGGAGGGCTTGGCTCCTTGGAGAGATATTGGGTATGAATAAGATAGATCTGATCTCCAAAGCACTGTCTTCATTCTTTCGATACAGTTCTTCATATGAACTAGAGTATAGTTCTTGTTCTAGTATTTTGGTATATGACTTAGATCTTAGGTCCTATATCATGTTGCTAGTATATGAACTTATGAATAGTTCTTGTGGAATTAGTATAATATACATTCTAGTGTATAGTTCTTATAATATATTGCTACCCTAGGGTTAGTAGTGTATTATATGAATTAGAGCTAAGTGTGTATTGTATTATTCTCACATAGAACATTAGTCTAATTGCTTCATGCTTGTTATATGATTAGAAATGAGCTTATGTCAAGGGTGGCGGTTTATCATGCTCTTCTGAGTAGGCTCAGGCTTCTTACCTGTCGATCCGTAGGGTCGGGGACCCGGGGGAGTCTGAGTGGGTTCTGCGCATGCAAGCATGGTGCTTGGATGTAGAGGCCGGGTAATTGCATGGTCTTAGTCCACGGTAGTGGGGATGGCGGCAGGTGGTGACAGCCCTGTCCGTCCTTGGCATTCCCCCACGTTCGGCTAGGGTGTAGGAGTCTAAATTGTTACGAGAGGTTGCTGGCAGACCAGTACTCGCGTAATCTCCCGAACCATATGAAGCATGAGATTAGTTCTATGTCATATGATTGCATGATTAACTTGTTCTGTGTATGACCTGTATCCAGACCATGCCTGCTCTATTAGGTTATTCAATTATTCTTTTATTCATTTATTCTTTTAGTCTCTTTTTACTCTTTGCCCTCTTGCCATGCTCAAGATTGTGTTTCTCCACTATTCAAATCATCACTGTTTATCACCTGTTATGACAATTGATCCATTATTGCTATCATGGTATTTGGTACTATGTTTATCCTAGAACTTGATACATACAAAGCCTTCCTCGAGCGAACCAATAAATCACGATACTCGGTATATCTCTGGGTGAAATGCTACACGATAATTCCGTGCGCTTGCGGACCTAAACTCCAAACCTACGAACTATCGTAAAGATGCATGCTTAACACTGTTGCTGGAAACGCGCCATTCTAAGCAACTTGTTAAGAGACATCGTACAAACACTTCTAGCGCCGTTGCTGGGAATAGATCTTCGGGTCCATTTCTATGCCAATATCCGGCGCCGTTGCCATGGATGGATTGCAAAGTCTATTCTTAGTGACGACGTTAGTAAGTGTCAACGTGCATTTCTAGCGCTGTTGCCGGGGATGGGTCGTAAGGTCCATTCTTAGTAATAACGTTAAGAAATGCCAACAAGCATTTCTGGCGCTGTTGCCGGGGAAGGCTAATGTAAAAAGTTCTAGATAAACATAAACCAATATCTGATATGCAAAATGAGTCATTGTTATGCAGGTTAACTATGCCTGTTTTCCTCCTGTTGTGGATGAAACAGGAATAGTGTATGTCTGGTTTCTCTCTGCCGGAAAACTTCATTAACGATCCCGAGGCACTCCTAAGGGCTAAGCGGATTCGTTCCGTTTCGTCTTCTACTACTCCACCGACAGAGCAACCAGTCGGTTCTGCACCAACCCCAACTGAGGTCATGGCTGAGAAGACACTCCGCGAGTTCTCCGTGCCCGCTGTCACCAACGTGGCTACCGGCCCCGCTGTGGACACGGCCGGAAAGAACTTCGAACTCCGTACATGCCTGATCACCATGGTGCAGGCAAGCCCATTCTGCGGTTTGCCTAGCGAGGATGCGAATGCGCATCTGCAACACTTCCTGGAGCTGTGCGACACTATCGTCATCAAGGACATCACCCCAGATGTCATTCGGCTCCGTCTTTTCCCTTTCTCCCTAGTGGGGAAAGCGAAAAGGTGGTTCTACCAGGACAAGGAAGCTGTCAACACATGGGCGAAATGCTCAGCTGCATTCCTCGCTAAATTCTTTCCCATAAGCAAAACCAATGCTTTGCGGGGAAGAATCTCCAATTTCAAGCAAGATGCCACTGAATCAATCCTTGACGCGTGGGAAAGGCTCCAGGAGTACATCCTGAGCTGCCCCCACCATGGCATGGAAAATTGGATGGTGCTCCAAAACTTCTACAACGGGCTCACGCCCATGTCGAAGGGGCACCTAGATGCAGCCGCTTGTGGAGCATTCTTATCGCTCACCACCGCCGGGGCTAAGGCCCTGATCGAGAAGATGGTTGAACACCAAGGCTGGAGTGACGAGAGAACTCAACCACAAGCACCAGCCAAAACACCAAAAGGCATGCATACCGTGAAGGAGACGGATATGGTTGCCGCAAAAATAGACCTCCTTATAAAACACTTAGCCGAGACAAACCAAGAAAACCAAACAAATACGGTGAAAGCCATAGATTCACACATGACGTGTGAAGTCTGTGTTGATGTTGGCCATTCGGGGACCGACTGCCCCGAAACCCGTGAAGACGCCGCCTACATCAACAACGGGTTCCGCCAACAAGGAGGCACCAACCAAAACAATGGTTGGAATAACCAGTCACGGCCACCATTCCAAGGTAATTCGAACTCCAATTCGAATCAACCTTCATTAAGAGACTTAGTTCTTGGACAAGTTAAAATTAATGAAAATTTGACTAAAAAGTTGCTGTCCAATGATAAAATGTTTGAAAATATAAATACAAAAATAGAAAACTTATCTTCTTCTGTACAAAATCAAATGAGCTTCAATAAGATGATCGAAACTCAAATAGCTCAAATAGTTGCTGCTCTTCCTGCTGAATATAAAAAGAATAATTCTGAAAATGTGAAAGCGGTGACCACGAGGGGTGGTAAGACCACTCGGAATCCACCAAACCCTAACCATGATGCAGGGAAGAACAAAGAGCAACAAGAGAAGAATAAGAAAACACAAAAAGAAACCGAACCGGAGGTTGAGGAAATGGCACCAAAAGACCCGTTGGGGTATACGGACACCACATACCTGCCATTTCCCACCAGAAACAGAAAGCAAGCTGTGGATGAACAATTCACACGCTTTGTCGAGATGATAGAAAAGATACATGTGAACGTTCCTTTAATGGACGTTTTGCATGTGCCTTCCTACGCCAAGTACATCAAGGATATCATCAACAACAAGCGGCCACTACCATCTGCAGAAACAATAAAGCTGACGGAAGAGTGTAGCGCAGCTATACTCAACCGTCTCCCAGAGAAGAAGAAGGATCCTGGGTGTCCCACGATCACATGCTCAATCGGAACTCAGCGATTTGATCATGCGCTATGTGATTTAGGGGCAGCGTAAGTGTGATGCCCAAGGTCATCTTTGACCAACTCAACTACACTCAATTAAAGCCAACCACGATGACGCTCCAACTGGCCGACTCGTCGGTCAGACATCCAGCAGGAATCGCTGAGGACATTCCAGTCTAGATCAGAGGATTATTCGTTCCTGTGGATTTTGTGGTGTTAGAAATGGAACTTACCAAGGAGTAACCATTAATCCTTGGGAGACCATTTCTAAGCACTGCAGGGGCACAAATTGATGTTAAGGCAGGGAAGATCAGCCTAAATATCAACGGAAAAGAGGAAAAGTTTGAGTTCAGGCCAAGGCATCAAGAGCAATGTTCAATGATCCGTGTCAAGTATGGGCCGAACAAGGATATTAGAGAGATACAAATACAGCCTCAAATCATCTATAGCATCTCTAAATATGTAAAAAGACCCTCACAAAAGCCGGAGCCAAAGAAAAAGGCGGCTCCAAAAGAAAAGAAGCCGGAGCAAAAGAAAAAGGCAGCTTCAAAAGAGAATGATGAACAAAATAAAGCTGTTAAGCAAACCAAAGGGAAAGCTCCGATAGAAAATACCCTTCCACAAAAGAATAAAGTATGGAAGGAAGTTCAAAAGGGTACCACACCGCCAAAGACAAATCAAATGACGTGGAGACCCAAGAAGGACCAGCCATCTTCGTCTACTTCTCCCAGACAAGGAGGCCCATCAACAAGCACAAAGTGAAGGGAGAAAAGGTCTTGCTCACCAGACCTAAAAAGGTAAGCCAAAAAAAAAATAGGCCAAGAGCTAGCTTGGGGGAGGACCCCCACTTTCGAGGTATGTTGCATTGCATATTTAATTCCATGCACCCTTTTTTTTCCATTAGCATGTTTACTTAATGCAATCTTCATCTTTAGATTTAAAAAAAACCCAAAAATATGAATTCCACTCTTATATGTGGTGTAAGATATGTGTTTCTTTCTTGTTGAAATGATGAATAGTTGCTCTGTCTTATAATTCACCTGTGCCTAGTTTATAACTTAGTTTCTACTAAGATTTGAGTTTATTGGTAAATTGCTCACTTAAGAACTTGAAACTTGTGGGATGCACATGCTTACTCAAGTCCAAGGTTATTGCTAGTCATGATCTGGTATTAGCAGAGAATTGCTATGACATTGTTCTAAGAAAGACCGACATCCGGAGAATTTGTTTAAAAACTTAAAATTCAAAAGTTCCTCGATGATGATATATCCTACCAGAGCCATATGATGAAAAACTTTTCAAACCATATACTCATATGCTACTTGTATTTGTATTGAGCTTATTCAAATAATTGTGACCTATGTGTAGACCTCTTTCATGCATTCAAGATCAAGATTCACGTACACCCACCAAATAAAGCTAACTCTTGCATTAAGAGTTACGCAAGACATGCCATGCATCCACCACAAAAGTAAATGCTCCACCGTTGATCATGATCTTTCTCTCCCAAAAATCTTGAAAAGAATTATGGGCTATCTAAAAAAAATGAGAGAGTAAAAAAAATGGACAAGTGTCCAAATGAAAACAATGGGTACTCCGATGCCCGCCTCTCTCTAAAAAAATGAATGAGAGAGTAAAAAAAAATGGACAAGTGTCCAAATGAAAACAATGGGTACTCCGATACCCGCCTCTCTCGATGAATAAAGATAGCCCATAGTTCCCAATTTTCCAAAGGGAGAAAGACATGAGAAAAGGAGTATTCAAAAAGAAAATATTCCACACACTTGCACTTCTTGATCTAAGTGTATGACTGAAGTCTCCTAAGGTCCAATTCTTTGACTTTGCAATATCTACAATACAAGTATGCCTACTTCTTTCTACCCACAACTCTAGATAAAGCTTTAGTTGGTAGACTGAAAAGAAAGGCAAAAAGCCTTTGGTGAGGACCATACACATATTGAGCGAATGAGTGAATCATTTGAGGAACTTGCTTCGATTTTCAAAACTCCTAAAAACTCCGGATTATAAAGTTGCTCAAGGAACAAAAGTTAAGCACCTCTGTGAAAGCCGATCTAACATGCAGTGACTAAGGATTTGAGGAGGCTAACAAGCCTCATGAGTGACAAGGTACTAGGGTGAGTAATAGACCAATTTATTCAAACCATGGTAGACACTTTGGTATAGACCTGGCACTTGTGAATAATAATCGACATTGAAGCAACTCCTGATCAACAACCAAAACCTTAGCTTTTGCTCGGGGACGAGCAAAGGGTAAGCTTGGGGGAGTTTGTTGGCGGTTCTTATCGACATATTTATCCCGCCAACATAGTCCACATAAAAGGAGAAAAGCATGTATTTTACTCATATATACATTTATTGCTAACCAAGTTCCACATGTAGTGCAAAGTTATGTTTTGCAGATCATAAACATGCATACAGGTGGATAACAACAAAAAAGGCGCAATCCAACACGCCGAAATGCGCAAAATGAACAAGGACACAAAAAGCCCATATAGAAGTGCAGCAAATTTCAGCCGGGAACAAACTCAGGAGCCCAAAAGGAGCAGCCCAGGCTTTTGCCTGGGCTTGTTGGGCCCAGCCAGGGGGCGGCCGCCCCCTGGGTTGGCTGCCCCCCTGGAGACGCCACGTGGCCACCGCCTTTGCAG
The DNA here is from genome assembly GCA_009763385.1 of Coix lacryma-jobi var. lacryma-jobi. Classification (NCBI taxonomy): domain Eukaryota; kingdom Viridiplantae; phylum Streptophyta; class Magnoliopsida; order Poales; family Poaceae; genus Coix; species Coix lacryma-jobi. The sequence goes on along the minus strand of CM019826.1, from coordinate 100,360,270 downwards.
AGGCGGTGCAATCAATGCCCCTAAGGCGGTTTCAGGTGAATTTTGCAGCAAGCCCCCTCCTAAACCGACCTAAAGCACCTATATAAGGAGAGGGGGAGGGGAGGCCAAAGTAGAACACAATCACCTCTTGAGCTACACATTTGGGCACTACCACTTCTTAGTTTTTCCTTGTTCTTGTGCTAGAGAGAGAGCTAGGCAAAGCTATCAAGGAGGGCTTGGCTCCTTGGAGAGATATTGGGTATGAATAAGATAGATCTGATCTCCAAAGCCCTGTCTTCATTCTTTCGATACAGTTTTTCATATGAACTAGAGTATAGTTCTTGTTCTAGTATTTTGGTATATGACTTAGATCTTAGGTCCTATATCATGTTGCTAGTATATGAACTTATGAATAGTTCTTGTGGAATTAGTATAATATACATTCTAGTGTATAGTTCTTATAATATATTGCTACCCTAGGGTTAGTAGTGTATTATATGAATTAGAGCTAAGTGTGTATTGTATTATTCTCACATAGAACATTAGTCTAATTGCTTCATGCTTGTTATATGATTAGAAATGAGCTTATGTCAAGGGTGGCGGTTTATCATGCTCTTCTGAGTAGGCTCAGGCTTCTTACCTGTCGATCCGTAGGGTCGGGGACCCGGGGGAGTCTGAGTGGGTTCTGTGCATGCAAGCATGGTGCTTGGATGTAGAGGCCGGGTAATTGCATGGTCTTAGTCCACGGTAGTGGGGATGGCGGCAGGTGGTGACAGCCCTGTCCGTCCTTGGCATTCCCCCATGTTCGGCTAGGGTGTAGGAGTCTAAATTGTTACGAGAGGTTGCTGGCAGACCAGTACTCGCGTAATCTCCCGAACCATCTGAAGCATGAGATTAGTTCTATGTCATATGATTGCATGATTAACTTGTTCTGTGTATGACCTGTATCCAGACCATGCCTGCTCTATTAGGTTATTCAATTATTCTTTTATTCATTTATTCTTTTAGTCTCTTTTTACTCTTTGCCCTCTTGCCATGCTCAAGATTGTGTTTCTCCACTATTCAAATCATCACTGTTTATCACCTGTTATGACAATTGATCCATTATTGCTATCATGGTATTTGGTACTATGTTTATCCTAGAACTTGATACATACAAAGCCTTCCTCGAGCGAACCAATAAATCACGATACTCGGTATATCTCCGGGTGAAATGCTACACGATAATTCCGTGCGCTTGCGGACCTAAACTCCAAACCTACGAACTATCGTAAAGATGCATGCTTAACACTGTTGCTGGAAACGCGCCATTCTAAGCAACTTGTTAAGAGACATCGTACAGACACTTCTAGCGCCGTTGCTGGGAATAGATCTTCGGGTCCATTTCTATGCCAATATCCGGCGTCGTTGCCATGGATGGATTGCAAAGTCCATTCTTAGTGATGACGTTAGTAAGTGTCAACGTGCATTTCTGGCGTTGTTGCCAGGGATGGATCGTAAGGTCCATTCTTAGTAATAACGTTAAGAAATGCCAACAATGACCCAGCACCACCTCCACCTGCTGTGTCGCAAAGAGCGGCCTCTACTACCACTCATGGCCCCGATCCCTCTTCTTCGACGACTTGGGGGCCGTGGGATCCGCCACCTCGAGCGATACCTTTTGTACCCAAGGAGGCACCAGCTGCTATTGAGGGGGAGGTATCTTCAGCTCGAGAGACGCCACGACACATCCAGCGCCAACACCCGCCTCAACAGATGATCGATGGCATCGGCGAACGTGCCACTCAGTCTAGGTCACAACAAATCTCTCACTTTGCTCATTCTGCATTTGTTGCTGATTTTGAACTCCGAGATGTTGGACACGCTTTATCTGATCCAGATTGGGTCAATGCCATGCATGAGGAGCTTGAAAATTTTGAAAGAAATCGGGTTTGGGTTTTGGTTCCTCTTCCTCCTGAGTGTCACCCTATTGGGACAAAATGGGTTTTCAAAAACAAACAAGCAGAGGATGGCCATGTTGTAAGAAACAAGGCCAGACTTGTAGCCCAGGGGTATAGTCAGAAGGAGGGGATAGACTATGAGGAGACTTTTTCTCCTGTAGCTCGTTTGGAGGCAATTAGGATTCTCGCTTTTGCTGCATCCAAAGGGTTTAAACTTTTTCAAATGGATGTCAAGAATGCTTTCTTAAACGGCTACATAGAAGAGGAAGTATATGTGAAACAACCCCCCGGTTTTGAAAATCCCAAGTTTCCAAACCATGTCTTTAAACTTCACAAAGCTTTGTATGGTTTGAAACAAGCCCCTAGAGCCTGGTATGATAGGTTGAAAACCTTTTTGCTTGCTAAGGGTTTTAAAATGGGATGTGTGGATAAAACGCTCTTTATCCTCAAGCAAGGCAATGACACTCTCTTGGTCCAGATTTACGTGGATGATATCATTTTCGGTGGTTCTTCTCACGCTTTGGTTGCCAAGTTTGCAGACACTATGAGCAGGGAGTTTGAGATGAGTATGATGGGCGAGTTGACGTTTTTCCTCGGGATGCAAATCAAGCAATCCCGAGAGGGGACATTCGTGCACCAGGGTAAGTATACCAAGGATATTCTAAAGAAGTTCGATATGGTTGAGGCCAAGCCTTTTCCAACACCCATGTCAACCACGACGGCCATGAATGCGGATGTGGATGGAGAAGCTATGGACCAGAAGGAGTACCGGAGTATGATTGGGTCGCTGCTGTACCTGACGGCGACACGCCCAGACATCCAGTTCGCGGTGTGTCTGTGCGCGCGATTACAGTCGTCGCCGCGCACTTCTCACCGTCAGGCGGTCAAGCGCATTATGAGGTACTTATGCTTCACTCCAGAGTTTGGGATTTGGTATTCTGCTTCCTCCACTCTCTCCCTTTGCGGTTACTCTGATGCCGATTTTGCTGGTTGCCGTATTGACCGCAAGTCCACTTCTGGGACTTGTCAGATTATTGGTTCTTCTCTTGTATCGTGATCTTCTCGCAAGCAGTCTAGTGTCGCCCAGTCTACCACGGAGGCTGAGTATGTTGCTGCGGCTAGCTGTTGTTCTCAATTGCTTTGGATGATGGCCACTTTGCGTGATTTTGGTCTGAGCTTTTCTCGCGTTCCTTTGCTTTGTGACAACACGAGTGTGATTAGTGTTGCTAAGAACCCCATGCTGCATTCTAAGACCAAACACATTGATGTGCGCTTTCATTTTTTGCGAGACCACTATGAGAAGGGTGATATCGACCTTCGCCATGTCGATACTCATCATCAGTTGGCAGATATTTTCACCAAGCCTTTAGACCAATCAACTTTTGCTAGGTTGAGAGGTGAGCTTGGTGTGTGTTTCCCCTTTTAGATGGGGGAAACATTTTGGTTCTTGTATCATAGACAGACTCTTTTTCTTTCTTTTGGTTTCTTCATGCATCTTTGCATTTCTTCTTGCATATTTACATTCAGAGCTTCATTTATATAATCCTTAGAATGTGACTATGCTCTGTATAGTGTATGCTCTGATGCTTTATGATGATGCTTGTAGCTTATGCTCTTTCTGATCACTGATACATGTTGTGAGAAAAGCTCTTTTATGAATGGTGAATTTGCTTAATGAATATAAAACTTGAAAATGTTCACCATTGAGATATGCAACTAGCATGTGTAGAATGTGTTGAAATCACTTGTGCTTTTCATATATGCTAGGTTGCTATGTCTCTAGTTCTGAGTCATTCACTTGCTTGGTATGTTCATATTCTGTTTTAAATTTGAACCAAGTTAAGTGAATTGCAAAGATCGAGATGGGATTGCTTGTCAGCACATCACAGTTCCGAGACTGTTTCTCATTGCACTCTGAGTTAAACTTGAGCTGTGTAGTGTATGGCCGAAACTGTTGCTTTAAGCTTCTGATTGCTTCTGCATAGGCTTCGCACAGTTGAAAAGTTAGGCAATGACAAGCTTTCAACCTCTCGCAATCACATGCTGAATTTTGAACTTGTGTAATTTCACCGCTGCAACTCCGATAAAATTTGACTACACAAGTCTATGTTTCATTCTATGGCATGATGGTTGACCCTTGCTAGGGATAGTTCACCTTATATACATGCTTAGCACTTGTTTGACTTCCTGTCTATACATGTTTAGTGCTATTTTTGTGGTGAACATCCTTACTGAATGGCTAAAACTGCTCTCTTTGCTCAAATGTTCATATTTCGTATTTGGTGATCAGTTTGAACCTTTGCTTGCATTCTGTGCATATTGTTGAGTCATCGGAACAGCACTTTGTTGAGCATCTTCATATTCTATCGACTATATTCCTGAAGCTGCTAACTTGCATTCTGACTCATATGCATTTGGAGGGGAGTTCCTTGATAGTGCATTATCAACTAATGGGGAGAAAATATTGCAAATCATGTACTTTCCGAGTTGAACTAAGGGGGAGAAATTAGATCAACTACGGGAAGATTTCCTGGTTGTGTGCACTATTTGAGGGGGAGTTGGCTCGTTTTTGAGCTTTCCAATTGGTTCGGGGCACTTTTGATAGCTAGTTGTGTTGAGCCTTTGCCTCTTTCTTGAGGGACTAGCATCTTTGCTTTTGTGCTTGTTCAGTTGGTTTTGAGCCTTCTCACTAGCGGTGTTGAGCCCGTTCTGCCTCTTCTTGAGGGCTAGCTCTATCTTTGCTTGGATTTAAATTGATTTTTTCGATTGGCATCAAGCTTTCCTGCTAGCGGTGTTGAGCCTGTTCTACCTCTTCTTGAGGGCTAGCTTTGCTTTGCTTGGTCGCGTCGAGCCGTTGCCCATGTCTTTGGAGACCAAGTTGTCTTGCTCTTTCCACTTGACCTTCTTCGGCTTTGATATGCTTTTGGGTCATTTGGTCGAGTTCTCCCTCCTTCTTCTTCCTTCTTCTATTCCATTATGATTTGTGTTGGTAGTTGACAATGCATTCATCAAGGGGGAGATTGCGGATAATTGGGTGTATGCCGAGTCTCGAGTGATGAGTGATTGTCAACTGGAATGATGCGCATGTTCTTTGGCTTGTGTTGTGCAGGTGTTGAGCACGGATACAGTGATCAAAGGCAAGGTGAAGGTCAAGTAGAGATGTGCCGTGCCGATGGACCGAAAGTGGCGAAGGGCGACGTGAGGCTGGGACTGAGGGACCGGTGGCTGGAGGATCAGATGTGGTGGCTGACAGCCTGGGACAGCGACGAGCGAAGACTTGCGGGCACAGTGTTGCTCGGGTCGAGGACCTGGGGACATGTGTCGATGGACGGGGTCCACGGGCGGTGCATCCCCTCTACGGCTCGGTTTGGTGGTTGAGCCACAGAAAAACCACCGATTTGACGGTTTCCAGGTTTGGGCCTCAAAACCTGGGCGCTGATGGTTTCCGAGTTCTGGCCACAAAACTGGGGCTGAGGACGGTTTCCAGGTTTGGGCCTCAAAACCTGGGTGTTGCGGGTTTCTGAGTTTGGGCCACAAAACTCAGGCGATGGACGACTGGTTTTCCCGGTTTGGGCCTCAAAACTGGGGGTTGGTCATGAAGGCTGGTTTCCCGGTTTGGGCCACAAAACCGGGGGCGAAGTTCGGAAAAGGACGAACGGAGCGGTGGCGGCACGTGGCGGCAATCGGTGAGGTTGCATCGAGGCAACGCTACCAGTTATGCGGGCGTGGCCGTCGGATCACTAGCAACTTCGAGTTGGTCTAGAATAACCCTAGGGTTTAGCTGGTTCGCTCTGTAATTAGTTAGGGGCAGAGTGGGAACTAGAATTAGGATAAGTAGAGGGAGACACCCACCTCCCATCCTATCTCAGTCATTTGCTCTTTGCCTTCTAGGTTTTCCTGCTCTCCCAATCCCCTGCTATAGCAACTGAGATCCGCAGAGAACCATACCTCTGTGTACTGGAGATTTTGAGGAAGTGAGACCGTAATCTCACTGTTGTAGCGTGTGGTAGCCACACGGTTGCAGATCGATGACTTGATTCACGTTTTGTTCGTGTTCTTCGCGTTCTTTGTTTCTCCGCGATTTTCACGTCATTCGATCTCCCTCTCTACTGCGTCTTTTCAAAATCCGTTTGAATCAACTTGTTCTTTATTGTGAGGAGATCATTTCCACCAAAGGAATTCATCTAACTCCTCACGAACAAGTAGATCGGGTTGATTTCATTTTTGTGGTGTTTTTTTCGTTCATACTCCTTCCCTTTTGATTTCCCGGTGATTGAGTTGATTTGAGCGGATGATTTCTTGGGGATAGTCTCCTAACTACCTCGTGATCATCTTCTCCAAGTTTGGGAATGTGGGATTGAGATTTTATTCGGATTTGGGAGGTTGTGTGTGAAGGGCGACCAAAATCGCCCTCACTAGGTGGTCGGGGACGAGCCGGACCAGTCGTTGTGTTCCTCGGGCAGTTTGCTTTTGAGTGACCGGCGGACAGTCCGCCGTTGGAGTTCGCGGACAGTCTGGGAACGTCCAGGGGACTTGCAACAACTGTGCTATTTCGGGGTTTTTGCCGGCGGACGGTCCGCCATCCCCCCACGGACAGTCCGCAGTTGAGCCGGACAGTCCAGGACCGTATTGGCGGACAGTCCGGGAATCCGCTGTGTGTTGAGATTTAGTGTGTTTGCTCTCCCGGCTTCTTCGCTTGGTTTCCAGACTTCTGGGTTGGCCTTTTAGTTCACCTAGGAACCTCTCTAAGTATCTTTGCTACTTGTTAGCATCGGTATTTGGGGATTTCCCGACGTAGCCTTGAATCTACATTTGGGACTTGGTTTCTAGGGATCGAACTTGTGCTGGTGCTGTTGGCGTTTGGTTTGCTATCGCCTTGTGGTGCCTAGCTGTGATCCTAGGGATCATCCACCCTCTTCCAAGGGTCGTGGGCATCATGGTTTCGATCGAAGCTTTTGGGGGTTGATTTGTGGGATAAGGGCCAAAGTTTCGAGAGAAATTTTTGAGCTCCCATTCACCCCCCCTCTGGTCGCCTTGCTATTGCATTCTCGGTCCTTCAGTCGTGGGCATCACGTCTCGGTCGTAGCTTTTTGGGGGTTGATTTTTGGGACAAAGGCTGAAGTTTCGAGAGAAATTTTTTAGGCTCCCATTCACCACCCCTCTGGTCGCCTTGCTTTTGCATTCTCGGTCCTTCACGCCGGGCGACCGAGGATGGCATGGTACGCGGTGTCGAAGTCGGCTACGATGAAGGTGATGTACTCCTCGCGGAAGTGGTCGGAGGTGCCGAACTGCACTGGGAGGGTGATCTGCCCGACGGGCATGGAGGGTTTCCTTGGTACGATGCCCCAGAAAGGGAAATTCGTTGGGAATAGATCCCGCTTGGAGTAGTCGAGCTCGCGGAAAGGCAAAGAGAAGATGATGTTGAGGGCGCTCCCACCGTCGACGAGGGCCTTGCGGTAGCGGCAGTTGGAGATCACCGGGTCAATCACGAGAGGAAAATGCCCTGGGTACTTGTCGTCCGACCACTGGTCCTCCCTGGAGAAGGTGATGGGGCGCTCCGACCAGTCGAGGTAGCGGACGTTGGCGGGGTCATCGGTGATGGCCGCCACAGAGCTGATGTCACATCGTACTTGGCGTCGCTTCTGCTCGGTCTCGATGACGACGTTGCCACCGAAGATGGAGAGTGTCCTCACTGGTGCACGGAAAGTGGGCTTGTGAGCATCGGCGTCCTTGTCCTTGTCGAATCGCGGTCGCTTGTCGTCGCTCCCGCGAACGTTACGAGCGTTGGTGTCGCACTCGCGCATGGAGTGTTTGGCTCCTTTGTGGAGAGGACATGGACCGTTGAGGAGCTTCTCGTAGTCGTTGTCGTAGGTACGCTTCGGCCGAGTATTGGTGTTGGCGATGTAGCAACGGTCACGCCAACGGTGATCCGTCCTCTGACGGGAAGACTCTGGCCGATCGTGCCGGCGATCTCGATTGTCGCGGTGGTCGTGTTGCCTGGAGCGGTAGTCGCGTCCTTCATTGCACCGTTCATTGCGGCGATCATTATCACGAGGACGCTCCTGGGACCGTGATCAGCGACGCGGGCGTTCGTGGTGGTGATGGGCGTCGTCGGCGTCGGCGTAGGAGTTGGCGATCATCATCAGTTCGGTGACCGTGGCTACCTTCTTTCGGATGATCTTGTCGCGGAGCTCCTTGTGGCGCAGGCCGTTGGAGAACGTGGAGATGGCTTCCGCGTCGGCGATCTCTGGGATCGTGAGGCGCATGTTGGAGAATCTTCAAATGTAGCTCCGGAGGCTTTCGCTGTGCTCCTGGTGGACATTTTGGAGATCGTAGCGCGTTCCTGGTTGAACGCAGGTAGCGCTATACGTCTTGACGAAGACTTCCTTCCGTTGCTCCCAGGTGTCGATGGTGTTCTCGGCGAGTTTGTGGAGCCAGCTGTTGGCTGAAGACGATAGCATGACGGGGAGTTACTTGGCCATCACATCGTGTCCTCCTCTGGCTGCTTGAATGGCGATCTCGTACGTGGTGAGCCACTGCTCCGGGTTGGCCTTCCCATCCTACTTTTCCATCGTGGTAACCTTGAAGCCCTGAGGCCATCGGACAGCTTGGAGCCGAGTGGTGAAGGGGCATGGCCCTAACGAGGCATCGGGAGCCGGAGCTTGATCGCGGGCGCGACTGCCTTGGGAGACTTCCTGGTCGCGACGTGGCGCGAGGGATGCGGGCTTGGCGGCATTCCCCTGTACAATGATCCGGAGGGTGAGAAGTAGCGCCCTTTCTCTTTGCACTGCACGGCGGCAGCCTTGACGTGGGCGACAACCTTCTGTAGCTCCGGGGTTACCGGAAGCTTGGAGAGCTCGTTGAAGACAATGGCGAGGTTGGCGCTTGGGGTCGGGTAAACGGGTTGATCGTTGACCCGGTCGAATTCGTAGTTGAGGTCGCGGCCTCCAACATTGTTGCGATCCCGACATCGTTCGTTGTCGCGATGCTCCCGGTTGCGGTGCTCCTGGTCGCGTCGCACGTCGTCACGTCAATGCAGGCGGTCGATGTTGCGTTGCTCCCGGTTGGCCCGTTTGCCTTCTGTTTTGTTTGGAGGTGGAGGACTGTCGGCGGAGATGTTGAAGATGATGCCACCGAGGTACGGTGGGAAGTCGGTTCCAGAGTTGGTGGAGATAACGGTCGTAGACCGCGTGGAGATGGAGCCGTTTGTCGTGGTAGACCCGGATGCCGAAGTCGCCGAGACAGTGTCGCTGGAGATCTCTTTGAGAGTCACCATGCCAACGAGTGGTGCTGGGGTCGCCCGCTTCTATACGCTAGTCGGCGCCATATGGTCGGAACCAAAAGTCTGGAGCTGGTCGGAGAGTTGTCGCAGCGCCTGATGCTGATATGTAGGAGCCGCACCACGGAGCCCGAAGGGCACGGACGTTGGAGACGAAGTGCGGCGACGAGTCGGATGCAGATCCGATCTGGGGTGGTGGGTGGGACGAGCGCTGGAAACTCCCGATGGTGTACCTAAAAATTGCTCAATGCGAGATTGGTTGGAAAGCTGTATACGAGCTACCTCGATAGCGTCGATGCACTCTGCGATTCCTTGGTTGGCTGGATCGATGGCTTCGATTAGGTTGTCGCAAGGGACAATTCTCGGTGGGCGGCGTGCCGCCTTGGAGATGCGGCGGGTGGACGACGGAGCGTCCGGTGCATGAAGCTGCGCAGATTCCACGGTTTCCAGAGCAGGAGAGTGGTCGCCCACGGTCCAAATCATAGATCCGATCTGAAAAGTGGTGCCAGCCTCCGGAAGAACCATGGAGCAAGGGAAAGTGACCGCTTGGCAGAGCATGATACCGTAGCACACACCCCCTACCTGGCGCGCCAACTGTCGACAAAATATGGTCGATAGTCTACCGAGGGGTATGCCCAAGGTAGTAGATTGAGCGGCGGAGGCGTGCGAGACGTCTGCAAAGCATAGACACAGGGACGTGAGACGACGATTTAGACAGGTTCAGGCCCGCAAGTCGCCGTAATACCCTACGTCCTGTGTTCTGGTGGCTGATTTGTATTGCTGATTGGATGATCCGATGGGATCTGGGTTGATGTGTGTTGTTTCGAGAGGGGGTCCTTGCTCGCCTTATATAGCCGGGGAGCAGGGTTACAACTTATCAAATCCTAACAGATTACAATCGGTTCCTTTTGGCAAGGAATCCGGGTTTATCTATCTGGATCTTCCTTGTCGAGCAAGTCATCAAGATAGTCCTTGGCGACTGCGACAGCCTGGTCACGGGCCGCAAGGCCTTCTGATTGGGCCGTATCTATAGAGGAGCCCAAGTCGTGCCATGGGGGTATACGGGAGTAATATCCCCACAATACCTTCTCATCCTTAGCCATGAAGCAAGAATGAGTGATGTCATCCTCATCATCGGTGAGAACCTCGAACAAGCGTGATGAAGTGGTCAAGGTAGTCATGTTGGAGAGGGGGCTTGGAGAAGAAGTCTTGTGTATGGCGATGTTGGCCACTCCCTTCTCTTTCTCCTTGCCCTTGCTCTTGTCTTCATCACTTGAGTCATCTTCTGTGAACCATTCTTCACCAAGATGAGCTTCACCACCTCTTCTTCTTCTTTGGTTCTTGTCATCACTCTTGCTAAACTTGCCCTTGTTCTTCTTTTGTGGACAATCAGCGATGAAATGATCATCCGCACCACACTCATAACAGTTCCTCTTCTTTGACTTCTTGAAGTATCCACCTTTGCCCATATTGTACATCTTCTTCCTCATGAATCTTCTAAAGTTCTTCACAAGGAGAGCAATCTCATCATCGGAATCATCGCTCCCTTCACTTGATGAATCATGTTGGGCCTTCCTTCCTTCTTCTTGGTTTTCCTTGAGAGCTACCACCTTCTCGTGGCTTGTTTCTTGGTCTTCTAGAGCTTCATCATCCAAGACTTCATGACGCTTTATTTTGGCAAGCATCTCATGAGGTCACATGCTCTCATAGTTAGGACTCTCCATGATGATTGATGCAAGTGTCTTGTTCTTCTTCCTATATGCTCTCAATAGCTTTCTTGCAGTTGAGTTGTCATCCCACTTGTTATCTCCAAGAGCTCTAATCTTGTTTATCAAGGTCATGAATCTATCAAACATTTGTTGAGTGGTTTCACCACTCTTGATAGTGAAGTTCTCGATCTTTCCTTGTAGAAGCTCAATGTTGCACTTCCTTACACTTGCATCACCCTCATATGATATCCTGAGAGTGTCCCAAATCTTCTTGGCATTCACCATTCCATGCACCTTGTTACTTTCTTCAGGCTTAAGGCATGATAGAATCAATGATGTCGCTTGAGCATTTTGTTGAAACTCAATCACATCATTGTCGGTGAACTCTTCGCCTTCAACATGACTTGGTCCATTATCGACAATCTCCCAAGCTCTTGCGGCAAGAAGATGTAGCTTCATCTTGTGTTCCCAATCATTGTAGTTGATTCCATCGAAGGAGGGTGGTTTGCCTAGATTGATGCTGGGCAATTGAAGGACTTTGCCCATTTGGCCATAGTCATAATGTACGTTAGAGAACTCCTTCTCTTTCTTGCCTTTCTCTTCATCTTCCTTCTTCTTATCTTCTTTGGGCTGTGGTGGATTTTCTCCACTTCCGGATGACTCGGCTTTGTTGCCCAAAGCTTGCTTCAAGCTTTCAATCTCATCCTTCATCTTTTTCATTTGATCTTCGAATTTCTTTGCTTGATCTTCTAGCAGCTGACTAGAAACTCTTTTGACAAGGTCATTGACTTCATCTTGACTTAGGGTCGACATGATTATCCCTTAGGCGGTGAAGCGCTAACACAAGGGTTAGGCTCCGATACCAATTGAAATGATCTAATCAGCCTAGAAGGGGGTGAATAGGTGCTTTTTGACAATCTGAAACTTCGCAAACTAGAATTCGTAGTTAGATAACAACCGGTGTTGCTGGTTTGTTTGGGTAGGTACTACCGTGTGTAACACACCGGTACTACCGACACAAACAAACGACACTACCAGAACAAACAAATGACACTACCGGAATCCTAAAGGAGACTACAAATCCAATATATGTGAGCTATGAATGTAATACAAGAATATGCCCCACTTCCCTAAATATGATAGATAGCGAATCTAGCCTTACCAAGCCTTGGTTCCTTTCCACGGTGTGGATCGAGCCTTCTCAACCTAAGAAAGAGATAGGGAGAGGAAGAACACGAAGAACACAAGTAATAAGCAAAGTAGAGATAATCAACAAGCACACGGGACACAACGATTTATCCCGAGGTTCGGCCAATCCACTAAGGAGTGCCTACGTCCTCGTTGTTGAGGTGACCACAAAGGTCGGAGTCTCTTTCACCTCCTTGCCTCACTCAAGGAACCACAAAGGCTACTAGAGTTTCTCTACTAGAAATCACAGGGGAAATACAAACACTTCGGGGAGCCCTCACAAATGAATCAACACGGGCTACCACGAAGAACACCTAACCGGCTAGGGTTCAAAGAACCCAAGAGTAATAGACACAAACAAAACTGGCTAGATGGAAACCAAGTGCTCAAGTCATAGATTGAAGCTTCCCACTCTCTAATCTCACTTCCCTAGCTCAAATCTTGCAAAGGGATGAATCTTGGAGCAAAGGGGGAGAGAGAGGGGAGGAGTCAATGCTTGGAGAGTATTTGTCTGAAGTTAGGTCGCAATAAGTGAGTGGAGTGAGTGGGTAATGGTCAAAAGAGAAGAGGAGAGCTATTTATAGTCTCCCAGTCCCGAGGCTGGTCGGTAGTGTCTCTCAAGCAAACTTTAGTTAGTCGATTTGAGCACTTTTCTCCACATCTAGCCAACCTAATTTGTGACCCTCTTGATAGTCCGGCTTACCTATAACTCAAGTTTAAAATCAAACTTTCAAACCACCACTTGAGCAAGGTATCTTTTTGTCCAAATGTATCCAACGTGCTTTGTTCACGAGATTTCAACATTTCAAATCTTTCTAGGACTAACACCTACATATATGCTTTTATAAATCCGTTAGTCCCTAATTTTATTGTCATTAATTGGCCAAAACCCACATTGGGGGTGAATGCACTTTCAGCCGCCTTGGTGGCGCGACGGGTGGACGACGGAGTGTCCGGCGCAGGAAGCTGCGCAGATTCCACGATTTCCGGAGCTGGGACATGGTCACCCACGGTCCAGATCATAGATCTGATCTGGAAAGTGGTGCCAGCCTCCGGAAGAACCATGGAGCGAGGGAAAGTGACCGCTTGGCAGATCATGGTGTCGTAGCACACACCCCCTACCTGGTGAGCCAACTGTCTACGAAATATGGTCAGTAGTCTACCGAGGGGTATGCCCAAGGTAGTAGATTAAGCGGTGGAGGCGTGCGAGACGTCTGCAAAGCGTAGACACAAGGACGAGAGACGGTGATTTAGACAGGTTCGGGCCGGCATGTCGCCATAATACCCTACGTCATGTGTTCTGGTGGCTGGTTTGTATTGCTGATTGAGCGATCAAATAGGATCTGAGTTGTCTCGAGAGGGGGTCCCTGCTCGCCTTATATAGCCAGGAGCAGGGTTACGACTTGCCAAATCCTAACAGATTACAATCGGTTCCTTTTGGCAAGGAATCCGGGTCTATATATCTGGATCTTCCTTGTCAAACAAGTCATCGAGAGAGTCCTTGGCGGCTGCAACAGCTTGGTCGCGGACCGCAAGGCCTCCTGGCTGGGCCGTATCTGCAGAGCAGCCCAACTCGTGCTGTGGGGTATACGGATGTAATATCCCCACATTGTCCTCTACCTTCTCTCCCAAGGCCTTCAAGTCATTGATAATGACTTGCAACCAGTGAAACATCTCCGGTATGCTTTTCATCATCTTGCATCTTGAACATGGCAAGCTTGTCCTTGAGAATGTATAGCTTGGCACCCTTGACCGCCTTGGTGCCTTCATTTGTCTCCTCCAATCTCTCCCAAATCTCACTTGCTCTTTCAAGATCCTTGATTTGGTCACATACCTTTGTGTCAAATGCTTCATAGAACAAGTTGATTGCCACATCATTCCATTGAAGCTTCTCCTCTTCTCTTGGAGTGAGACTTGCGGTGTCGATTACCGCAAAATCATGCTCAATCACTTCCCAAATTTTCCTATTCATTCCTCTTGTGAATGCACACATCATCCTCTTCCAACAATCAAAGTTGGTGCCGTCAAAATGTGGTGGCTTCCCCATATAGTTGATTTGAGCCATTATAACACCAGAGGATGTTAAGCCTTAAACAAACGGTGACCACGGCTTTGATAGCACTTGAAAGGTCCAAATTGGCTAGAGGGGGGCGAATAGCCTAATTAAAAATCTACAAAATCACTTAGGCAAACACTATTAGTATAACAAATGGCGAAGTTTTTTGCGCTAGCCTAATAGTGTGTTGCAAGCCACCTGTCCAACAATTCTACCTAATATTTCTATGTAACACAAACAACTAGAGCTAATATCTAATGCAGAATGAAACAATCTAGCTCTAGTACAAGTATGATATATGGAAATGTAATGAGACAAGTAAGTGCAAAAGATAAGCTAAGCTACACAAATAAATAGTACTAGAGCTAGAAAATACACTTGTGATAGTATCTACACAAAGGTATATGACAAAATATATACACCAAGAAATAGTATCTACACAAAGGTGATAGCTCAAAGTAAATACACAAAGTAATCGAGCTAGATAGAGGTGGTTTCACCGAGCCTTCGGGGTCATCTAGTAGAGAGCCAATCACTGGTGAAATCCACTTGTGATGCCAATCACCAAGAATGTGAATATGAAGACCAATCACCAAGAAGTGGAAGCAATCACAATAAACATACGGGTCACGAAGATTTATCCCAAGGTTCACATGCTTACCAGCACAATACTCCCTGTTGTGTCGACCAACACTAGGTAACCCGGTGGCTAATCGGCACAAAGCCAAGCTCACAAAGAGCACCACAAGAATCTACCACTAGTGCTGTAGCTCAATGACACGAGCAATCCACTAAGGATGCCTCTTGCCGCTCCGGCGAGGTGAGGCTCCAAAACCTCTCACAATCGCGAACGGTGGTGGCCAAGAACAATCACCAATCTTGCCAAACAACCACCTCAACGCCTCCAAGCCGTCTAGGTACCGACAAATGCCAAGAGTAACAAGAAAACTCAATGCCGATGTGAAGACCTAGTGCCACTAGATTGAACACTATCAAATCACGCACTACATCACTCAATCTCACTTGGTTTGATCAAATCAACTTGGGAGATGAGTTGGGAGGCTTGCCAAAGCTCACTAGAATGCTTAGGAATCAAAATGTGCAAGAGCTAATCCAAGTGAGACGGCCAAGCCCCTTAAATAGGCCACACAAGTCGGCCTTCCCGTTGGGCTGAAAACCCGAGCATCGGACGCGCCGGTGTCAGGGCCATCGGACGCTCCCCCAGCGTCCGATGCTCCGATGAGCACCACATGTCCCCCTGCTATGAATTCAGTCCGTCAGATCCCAACAGTCATATCCCTTCGCACCATGGTTAAAGTGACATCGGACGCACCGATGCTAGGCATCGAACGCTCCGATGCCACTACCTTTTTAGCTCTTTTCCAACGCCACATCAGACGCTTCGACACCCTTACATCGGAAGCTAAGCCCCTGCGTCCGATGACCATGCAGAGAGGTTCCAGAACGCCCTCAAACACATCGAACACGACCGATGGTTTGGCATCGGACGCAAGCCAGTGTCCGATGCTCCCTGCAAAGCTTGTACGCGCCATGTCATCCCCATCGGACTCTGCAACAGTGAATCCTAAGCGTCCGTTGCCAGCGTCTGATGCTCCTTCAGCATCAGTCTGTAGCTAGGGTTAGCCATTGAACGCTCGGCCCAGCTGAGAGGTCCAAATTGGCTAGAGGGGGGGTGAATAGCCTAATTAAAAATCTACAAAATTACTTAGGCAAACACTATTGCGGATACATGGGTGTATGCCGGATCTTGAGATGATGAGTGATTGTCAACTAGGATGATGCGCATGTTCTTTGGCTTGTGTTGTGCAGGTGTTGAGCTCGGATACGGTGATCAAAGGCAAGGTGAAGGTCAAGTAGAGACGTGTCGTGCTGATGGACCCGGAGCGGTGAAGGGCGAACGTGAGGCTTGGACTGATGGACCGGTGGCCTGAGGATCGGCCGTGGTGGCTGACAGCCTGGGACAGCGACAAGTGAAAACTTGTGTGTGGACGGGGTGCACGGGCGGTGCATCCCCTCTACGGCTCGATTTGGTGGTTGAGCCACAGAAAAACCACCGAGTGAACGATTTCCAGGTTTGGGCCTCAAAACCTGGGTGCGGCCGGTTTCCGAGTTTGGGCCACAAAACTCGGGCTGAGGACGGTTTCCAGGTTTGGGCCTCAAAACCTGGGTGCTGGTGGGTTTCTGAGTTTGGGCCACAAAACTCAGGCGACGGACAACAGGTTTCCCGGTTTCGCCTCAAAATCGGGGGATGGCCCAGGTTTCACGGTTTCGGCCTCAAAACTGGGGGGAGGTCCATGAAAAGGACGAGCAGAGCGGTGGCGGCACGTGGAGGCAATCGGTGAGGTCGCGTCGAGGCGAAGCTACCTGTTGTGCGTGAAGGACCGAAAATGCTAAAGCAAGGCGTCCAGAGGGGGGGGGGTGAATGGGAGCCTAAAAATTTCTTTCGAAATTACGGCCTCTGTCCCAACAAAATCAACCCCAAAAGCTTCGGACTCAAACGCGATGCCCACGACCCTTAGAAAGAGGGTGGATGATCCCTAGGATCATAGCGAAGCACCACACAACAAGAGCAACTCGAATGCCAAAAACTCTGGCTTGAGTTCAAACCCAAAAACCAACTCCTGAACGTAGATGGAAAGCTACGTCGGGAAATCCCCAAATAGTGATGCTAACAAGTAGCAAAGATACCTAGAGAGGTTCCTTGGTTAACTCTAGGAGCAAACGAGAAGTCTAGAAACAAAGCGGAAAAGTCGAGAGAGCAAACACACTAAAATGCAACCTACAGCCGATTCCCAGACTGTCCGGACTCCTGGTCCCGGACTGTCCGCGCCAGGGGCGGACTTTCCGCGAAACCCTGGCGGACTGTCCGCCGGCTAAGTTGCAAAAACAGCAACTCTGCTGAACCCTCCTGCGCGACTCGTGGACTGTCCACGGTTCCTTCCCGGACTGTCCACCGGTCACCAGACCGCGCACAGTGCTCGCTGCGCTGGACTACTCTGGCCGAGCCCCGATGGTCGTACAGTCTGCAACCAAGGGGCGGACAGTCCGCCACTGTCCAGAATGCCCAAAAACAGCACGGGGCAAAACCAAAATCGATCGCATCTTCACCAAATCGAACAAGGCTGCAAACTAACTTCTCCCAAGTGTTCTTCAATGTGTTGGGAAGCTAATCCTAGGATATCATCGCTCCAATCCAACTAATCCATGAGAAATCCGAAGAACACTAAAAAAGCGGGAAGAACAAAGAACGAACGCGATTTTGACCCGATCTATGTGCTCGTGAGGTTAGAGAAGAAATCCTTCGGTGGAAAGAAGGAGCTCACGACATAGAGCAATCGGATTCAAACAGAATCGCAAATCGTTGCTCGGAGAGGGAGAACAAAGCAAATCTCCGGGAGGGGAAAAACCGAAACGCGAAGAACGAAAACGCGAATTTGATCCAAAATCGCAGCCAACAAGAGGAGGACGAATTTGATCCTTGGATTCAGCGAAATGGATGATTGATTAAGCACTCGGTGTCGGGCTACAAGCCACTGCTAGCAACACAAAGCTTGGATGGCAAAAAGCTCAAGAACAAGAGCCAACTCTCCTCTATCCCTAGCCTTCTCTCACAAGCACAAAATGAGAGAGACACCGTCCAAGGATTGTTGTCCAACACAGCCCCTTCATCTATATATAGGCGCACGTCCAAATGACACAAACGCCCTAACATGAAGTACTAACCCAAATACCCCCAGGGGTAAAACTGTCAAGCCCTAGCAGTTTTCATCCGACGGCCACGCCCGCACATCCGGTAGCTTCGCCTCGACGTGACCTCACATGATGCTGCCACGTGCCGTCACGTCGACCACCGCGCCTTCCTCGTGGATAGCTTCGCCGCCGCGCCAGCCTCTCCACGCCGCCATGCGTCGAACGTCCTTTTGGACCTTCCCCCGGTTTTGAGGCCCAAACAGGGAAACTTGCCTGCCCAGGTTTTGAGGCCCAAACCTGGAAACCGTCCACCACGAGTTTTGAGGCCCAAACTCGGAAACCGGCCACCCCAGGTTTTGAGGCCCAAACCTGGAAACCATTGAGGGTAGCTTTTTGAGGCTCCGCTACCAAACCCGCACCGTAGACGGGATGTGGTTCACACACCCCGACAATCGGCACCGATGCCGATGCATGTCCAGCCTCCACGCCGGGCACAATGCCTTCGCCTTCCTTCTTGACTCAGCCGATGACACTTGCACCGCACGCAAGCCCGTGTCCGACCTCCCGCCAAGTGCCATGACGCTATCGTCTTCCTCCGGACTCGGCCGATGCATCGCACATCCCCATGTGCTCCTGCTCGCCGATGCCACGTGCCAGCTACCACAGCTGGTCCTCTGGCCCTCCGGTCCGTCGGTCCAAGCCTCACGTCCGCCCTTCACCGCTCTGGGTACATCGGCATGGCAGGTCCGCCGCACGGCACGCCCATCCTTCACCGCTCCCGGTCTATCGGCACGACACGTCTCTACTTGACCTTCACCTCGCCATCGACCACTGTATCCGAGCTCCACACCTGCACATCAACACAGCCAAGAGACACATGTTGCACACACACACCAACCCATGAAACACCACAACTCAATGCCACCGGTTAGTCATAAGCATTAAGCGCATAGCATGATAATGACTCAACCGGGAAAAGCCTCAAACCTTCCTCACAAATGTCAATCATTCATCATATATATTCTCAATCTCCCCCTTGATGAATGCATTGACTAACAATAAAACCACAAAGGAAGGGTTTGAAGGCAAGCCTCATTCAAGTACCCAAAAGCCAAGCAAAATCAAACACAAGGCCACTTGATATGAGGAAGAATCATGAAAACTCCAAATAAAAGCTCTCGGTCCCGAAAGAAATGGAAAAGCGGGCAAAGCCTCCACACAACTGAAGAGACAAGTAAAAACAGGAGTTTCATGAAATCCCAAAAGGCAATCAAAAACCAATCTCAAATAAATTGTCAAACAATCATCACAAAAGAAACCAAGGTACTTATCATGAAATCACAAAAGGCACTCAAAAACCAATCTCAAATAAATTGTCAAACAATCATCACAAAAGAAACCAAGGTACTTATCCACTTGGGTTTCAAAATTTCTCCCCCTTGATGATTGAATTGACAAAAACTAGGCACAAGAGATGGTTTGAGATACCAAAACCGAAAACTTGGTCCCCAAAGACTTGGGCAACGGCTCAACGCAACCAAGCAAAGAATCGGAGCAATAACTCAACAAAGAGCAAAACTCGATCACACAGAGCGAAAGACTTGGTTCCCATAGACATGGGCAACGGCTCGACGCAACCAAGTCAAAAATGATCTAGCCCTCAAGAAGAGGCAGAAAAAGGCTTAACACCACTAGCTCAAGGCTCAATACCAATTGAGGCTGAAACAACGAATTGGAATGCAAAACTGCTAGTCCCTCAAGATAGAAGCACAGAGGCTCAACACAACTAGTAGAAAACTCGATACCAATCACAAGCAACCAAAAATTGGTGAAAATAGCTAGTTCCCCAAGACAGAGGCAGAATGGCTTGACACAACTAGCTGAAAGCTCCATACTAATCGAAAATACCAAGCAAAAACTGCTAGTCCCTCAAGAGAGAGGCAAAACGGCTCAATACGACTAGCAGGCTCGATACCGACTGAGAAAAACACAAAGAGAAGCTCAAAACTAAATGGAGCACAAACACTCAGAGCACACGGAGAAGCTGCAAAACAAAACAACTCCCCTTGAAAGCAAGTCTATACACAAATGCTATGCAACAAAGCTCATTATGAAGGATACCAATTGAACCACATAAAAGAGCTAAACTCCCCCTTAGCTCAAAGCTCTCCCCAAAATGCATGACTCTCCCCTTTGTGCCAACACACAAACTCCCCCTTGCAAAACATTTTTCCACACAGTTGACACAAACCCAAGACAAATCATCAACCAAAAGCATATGGGGTAAACACAATGTGTATCGGAGCTGGGGGTATGAACACTAAGCTAAAAATGCATGATATGCACAATACAACAGCTTCAAGTGTATAGCAATCAGAATGAAAAGATAATCAAAATGGTGCTGCCCTGAAAATTTAGCAACCAATACAAATGCTAGCAAAGGCTCAAACTGATCAAATAAATAAGAAATATGAACAATTAAGCATATGAGCAGTTATAAGCCATTTGAAAAGGAGTTCACCACTAAAATAGCACTTAACATGAATAGACAGGAAATCAATCAAGTGTTAACTCAAGTATAAAAGGTGAACTACCCCTATCAAAGTTCAATCATCATGCCATAGAATGAAGCATAAACTTGTGTTATTTTCAAATTTTATCAGAGATTGCAGCGTTATTGACACAAGTTCATATTAAAGCATGTGATTGCGAGAGGTTGAAAGCATGGTCATTGCCTAACTTTTCAACCGGGCTAAGCCTATGCAAGAAAAGCAATCGAAAGCTTAAAGCACTGGTTTCGGTCTTACACTACACGGCTCAAGTTTAACTCAAAAGTGCAATGAGAAACAGTCCCGATACCGTGATGTATTGACACATGCAATCCCATCTCGATCTTTTCAATTCACTAATACTTGGATCAAATTTTAATCACAAGGTAAATATGAACAATCCAAGCAAGTGAATGACTCAGTGCAAGAGACATAGCAACCTAGCATACAAAAGATAGCACAAGTGATCTCAACACATTCTACCCATGCTAGTTGTCAATCTCAATGGTGAACAAATTATAGGTTTCATAGTTAATTAATCAAGTTCACCATTTGCAAAAATAGCTTAGCTCATAACATGTATCAAGTGATCAAAAAGAGCCTAAGCTACAAGCATCATCATGATTAAACAGGGCATACCAAAAAGAGCATAGTCTCATTTTCATTACTATATACATGAAGCTCTAAAATGCAAGATGTACATGATGAAATGCATGCAAAAGCTAATCTATCAAAGACAAAGCAAAACTAGCCTAAGAAGGAAAACCCATAACAAAAAGATATCAGAGAAATCCAACTAAGATACAACAAGCAAAAAATGCTTTACCAACTAAAAAGGGAAACACACACTATTGACGGTCCTTAAACACCTGTTTTACCATCAACATTTGACCCTAAAGTCCACCAGAAAGGCATGAAATGTAGTCAAATAGGTTTCAAACTAACCAAATTCCACATGTCCATAGAATTTTATTTGAATGCAGGATTTGAACCAAATTTGGACATATGGACCCACCAGAGGCCAAGCCCACTCAGCAGGGCCCAAATGGGCCTAAGGGGGGTGGCGCCCGCCACCCCTAGGTGGCGCCCGCCACTTGGGTTGGCCCAAGTGCCACTCCCTGCCACGTCACCGATCCGTGTGACCTCCCCAAGGCCAAATCCTGGCCCTTGGTCACTAGGTCAGTGGCATCGGACGGTTCAAGGAGGAGTGGCGTGGATCAAGGCTGAATGTCGGTTGCTAGGACATGCAACCGACCTCCAAACCGCCTTGGACAACCACCTGGATGTCGTTGAAGCAGAGGCGGTTCATCCAACGGCCAGGGGACTGGCGGCTGCCAGTAGGGGGTGGCGCCCGCCACCTGACCTAACCCTAGGTCGGTTGGCTGCCCACTATAAGAACCCCCCTCACTCATTTGGGCTATAAATACCCCCTGAAGGCACCTCTTCATTCACAACACAACACCATCCCAGAGCAACACACAAGCAAGAGAAGCAAGTGAGAGTTAGGTTAGAAGCTCAGAGAGCTTAGGCAAGTAGGTAGCTAGTAGAGCAAGGCATCTTCGCCCTCGCGGTAGCGCTGCTCAAGGCTTAGCTCAAGAGTAGAGGCGTGCGAGTGATCGGCTCTGGAGCTGGGAAGAGTCTTCCTTCATCTCCAGTTCAGGTTTTGCTCTTGTTACTCAAGCACTTACTATATTCTAGTTCATCATTTCAAGTATTACTTTATTCTACTTATCAGTATTGAGTGGTATACTTGATTGATTGCTTGAGTGCCTAGCTATCCTACAGATCAATTCACTTAGCCATAGTAGTTAATCTCTAGTGAGCTTAGTGTTTGATCTTTGCCAATAGGTTGCTTAGTTAGTTTAGTGTTTATCTTATTAAGTCAAGTGTTTGCTCTGACGTCCGCAAGGGTGTTGTGACGGAACCTCCTGGATTATTAGGGCCCACGTGTACTTGTCCTTGTCCTACAGACCTCGGACAGACATACACTGTGCCCAATAGCCCAAAAGACCCACCACGTGTCATCGGGTAACCCGACTCATCCACGTTTCCTTACACTCCCAGGATCATTGCAAGAGTCATTGCAGTATTACAACAGTTCACAAATAATATACATCAGAGAATAAAAGTGCGGAAGTATTACACCATAAGTTTTACAGACCAGTTGTTCAAACTCACGTCATTATTACAAACCATAGTTTTAAACTTTACCCTAGGTAGTGGAAGTAGCATTAATAAAACTGTATTTCACACACAAACAACCCCGCCTAAGGGTTGCATTACTCCTCCCCGGACCCGTCCTCCTCAACGACGGTCACGCAACAAGCCCCGAAACAAGGCTGCTCGTGAACGTCACCTGCAACAGTGGATTAACAAATCCTGAGTACAAAGGTACTCAACAAGACTGACCCGACAAGAGAAGAGAAGAACAGGTATGCTGGCTTGGGTAGGCTCAACAGTATTTTTCATTTGCATAAGTGCTTACTAAAGTAATCCTAGATCCAAATTTTACTTAATCATTTAAGTACTTGGTATGAACTGAAAGTAAATCATTAGTGAGAGATTATCATCATTCTTTCTTAAACCAGTTCCATTTTCATTCTACGGTGCGGGTCGAAAGATTGAGTCTCCTTAACCGAGGAGCACGACGATTCGAATCGATCAACAGATCTGTAGTTTTCCACGATCATTACGATAATGAGACCCTGGATTCACACACTATAACCAACCCCAATTCTCGGGATCTCCAAAACAAGATTGGGTCCGCGCCAACCGAGAGTACTTGTACACCTCCAATCCGGGAACCTTCGACCCCGAGGGTAGCTAGTACTCCCGCCATTCTCCACTACCAGTGCTGAATTTAGCCGTTCTCATTTAAAACCACCAAGCCGGGCTTACCGTAGCATGATGATCGGACTTCACAGTTCTCAATATAGAAGACCAACAACGGTTAACCCTAATAGACACATCCGGGTTACCCTGCATCTATCCAAGGATCGATTGAAGGTGCCCGTCTGGGCCTTAACCATCAGTCTTTCTAAGTATCATTCCAAAACGATAGTATGAAAAAATTCGCAAAAGCTTTATGAAGCAAGGCTAAGCATTTCTATCAGTGGCCTTACTAAAACAGGTATCAGGAATGAATATGATAACAGGTGGTTGCATAACAGGTTGTTAAAGAATTATTTGATAAACATTTGAATGCGCAGGTACGAAAGTAAGTGTAATTTGTAAAACCAAGGAAAAATGGTTTTAAATGAAACGGGGCTTGCCCTTCGATGATGGGGAGAGGCTGGAACCCCTGATAACTTGGGTCAATAGCACTTCTGAACTGTCTGGACAAACTCGCCTGGACACTACGATGTCTCGGAAGCTCACGATAATAGAATGAATGCGTAATGAGATGCTCATGCCATGATCATTGGTTAAGATGGAAAATACTAGGTCACAGCACTTGACTTGCCAATAATTTGCCTCCACGTAAAGTGCAACCAACAACTAACTACAATAAACATTCATATGATTAAATTAAAGCATATATAAATAAGAATAAAAATTTATTTTCTTTAACCGAGCTCAAATTTTGTGATGTACTCTTTCATCTAAAACAGTGACAAAAATAGTTCATTTGATTTGGGACAATTAAATAGGCCTACAAAAAAATCATCAAAGTTCCATTTATTAATAAAAGGACCTATTTAAAACATTTTCAAAATTTGTTCAAAACTCCAGTTCCATATTTTTCTTAAATATTAGGCAGCTTGAGCAAGCTACACAAAATTTTCACAATTTGTGGAGCTTCCTACAAAAAGATATCAAAAAGACAAAATCTAACACTAACAACCAAAACAGAAAAGAAAAACGTTCACTCTCCTTACTGGGCTCGGCCCATCTCCGGCCTACGGCCTCTGACAGCCGGACCCCAGGTGTCAGCGTCCTCTCTCTCCGCTTCGCGCCGAGGCCAGCGGATTCTCCGTCTCGCCCGAGGCTAGTGGGTCTCCATCTCGCGCCGAAGACCGGCAGATCTCCGCCTCGCCCGAGGCGGCAGATCTCCTTCTCCGCCTCGCCCGAGGCCTTCTCCGCCTCGCCCGAGGCTTTCTCCGGCTCGCCCGAGACCTGCGTCCGCAGCCTCGACTCCTTCTCCGTCTCGCCCGAGGCTGGCAGCCGAAGGCTTCGACCTAACGCGCACTCCCGTTGACCGGCCTCCAAACCTCATCACCGGCGAGGTCTCCGGCGACGGTGAGGCCTTCCACAACCTCGCCTGGATCTCGCGCATCGATTCAACCCTTCACTAGCCCTAACACCTACACGACCTAAGCTATTAGCGGCCATGGCGGCTCGACCATGCTGAGCACCGGCGGTGATGTGGCGTTCCGGCCGCTAGGGCTCGGTAGCGACCTAGAAGAGGTTAGCACCACTTGAGGTACGCCTCGCGACCATGGTACACCCCCTAGCTTGGACAGAGACGGCTTGCAAACATGCGGTCTACGGTGGCGGCCATGGCGGCTCTTGCGCCGACGGTGGACCTCGCGGACTGACCATGGTGACTCGGTAGCGACTGAACTAGGGAACGCAACACATCGAGGAGCTCCTGACAACTACGGTGCTCACCTTGCCTTGACTCGAGGAGCACGGGACCAAGGTTGGCGACGGCGGTGGCGATGGCGGAGCTCGCGCCGGCGGCAACCGTCGTGGACTGCTCAAGTTACAGCGTTAGCGACCTCCAAAACAAGTCGATCATGAGCCATGACACCACCCGAAGCTAAAACACTGATTGAACTGACCGGAGATACCTTGGCTTACCGTGAGCGCGACTAAGGCACTCACGGCGGCTTTCTGCCGGCAGTGAGGAAGAAGACGGTGGCGGTGGTGATTGCAAGCACTAAGGCTTGAGGTAGCTAGCTCAGGAGAAGCAGAAGAGTTGGGCGAAGTAACTGGGAAGATGGAGATGGCAGAGACACGGCAACGGTGGAGAAGAAGCTCGTCGCAGCCGAGCGGAAACAGAGCAGGAGGGGAGGTGGCGGATGCGGGTGAAAAGTAAGGTGGGGAAGCTCCCAGAGCTGGCCACCGCACGGGGTGACGCAGAGCGGCAAGCAGCTGCGTGGCCGGACACGCGGAGCTGGGCGGAGGTGCTCGACTACGGCGGCGGCGACGCGGCGGCCAAGGGCAGAGCACATGCTCTGCTCTTTATCCCCCCTCTCCCAGATTACTGTAGCACCGCATTTTCCCCCTTTTCTATTTCTCTAAAAACTTGTACTACACTGCAAAAACTTCCAAAACCAAAGTTGCTCCAAACTTTGGATTCTACAACTTTGTTTTATGAATCAAAGTCAAATTCTGTTTAGATTATGAAATAAGGTTAAAAGATCAAAAGTGGACCAAACTGAATTCAAAATTACTTTCAAATTTCCTGAACAACTTCAAATTTTGTCAAAGTATGAAAGGTAGAGTTTGAAAAGTTGTACAGCTTTGCTTTAATACCCCAAAGCTGATTTCAAAATGAAAAAGGTCAATTGAATCAAAACAGTTCAAATCCAATTCAAATTTGGAAATTTGAAAAGGGGACAGATTTAGGGTTTTGCAGTAAAAGCAAAATTACTTTTGATTTTACATTAACACTTGAAAAATGGTCAATGTATGAAAGGTTTATTTTTAAATTCTCTACAACTTTGATGTAGATCACCAACTCAGATTTCAAATAATTTTCGAAAAACAAGTTTGAAATAAAAAAGGGACCATTTCCAGGGTTTGAATAGATTCAAAATTACTTAGAATTTTGTACAGAAACTTTGAAAATTTTGAATACCAAAGTTGTACCTCTTCTCAAGATCTACTAAAAAGCTTTTAGGGGCAGCCCCCAAATAAGCACAGACTTTGAGTTAACTCGAAAGGGTTAATTAACTTATATAGAAATTAATGATTTTCCCATTTTTAGGCTAAGTAAATTTTGTAACCTTTTGAATTGTTGAACTTGGATTCATGCCTTTACATGACTCTAGTCAAAAGGGAATGAACACAAGTTACTTCATAAAGACATTCCAAATTAGGGTTTTGAGCTACCTCACAAGCATTAACAAAATGCTTCACACATTAGGAATTAACTCATTTTAGTGAATGCATCTCAAGGTGAGCTAGCACATGATGCTATGGAATGGAATGCTTATGATGGCATGACAATATTTTATTCATGTAAACACCTGAGGTGTTACATCCTTTCCCCCAAAAGAAATCTCGACCCGAGATTTCACCACAAACTAAACCAACTACTAAAGTTGTGGGGTACGGGGATAAAGATTACAAACTTTTTACAAAACTAGGAACACGTTCTATTGTCAACCACTTTCACTGCCCTGACTGTATGGTTGCATAGAATTCTGGAAACTGCTCTATCAAAAATTCCTCGGTTTCCCAAGTTGCTTCCTCCTCAGAATGCTGACTCCATTGAACTTTATAGAACCTGTGAGTGTGTCGTCGAGTTACTCTATCTTGCTGATCAAGCATTTTGATGGGATATTCTGAGTATGTCATATCAGGCTGAAGTTGTACCCCTTCAACATCAACCACTTGGTCAGGAACTCGTAAACATTTCTTCAACTGAGAGATGTGAAACACATTATGAACCTCTGATAGATGAGCCGGTAGTTGAATACGGTATGCCACTTTGCCACACTTGGCCAGGATTTGAAATGGCCCAATGTAACGGGGAGCAAGTTTTCCTTTGACCCCGAAACGATAAACACCCTTGGTGGGTGACACCTTTAAATACACAAACTCTCCTTTGGCAAACGTCAACGGTCTACGCCTTTTGTCTGCATAACTTTTCTGTCGAGATTGTGCTATTCTCATATTCCTTTGGATGAGTTTGACCTTTTGTTCGGTCTCTTGAACTAGATTGACACCAAAGAACCATCTTTCACCAGGCTCGGACCAATCTAAAGGAGTCCGACACCTTCTGCCATATAAAGCTTCAAATGGCGCCATACGGATACTCTCTTGATAACTATTGTTGTATGAGAACTCTGCTAATGGTAAGCACTCATCCCACTTAAATGGAAAGTTAAGAGCACACGCCCTGAGCATATCCTCTAATATCTGATTTACTCTTTCAGTCTGACCATCTGTTTGTGGGTGGTAAGCTGTACCGTGTAAGAGTTTAGTGCCCAGAGACTCATGTAGACTTTCCCAGAATTTTGAAACAAACTGAGTACCCCTATCTGAGACAATAGTCTTAGGAACTCCATGCAGACTCATAATCCTCTGAAAGTATATCTTGGCATAAGTGGACGCTGAGTAGATGGTTTTGACTGGTATGAAATGTGAAACCTTGGTTAGACGATCTACTATAACCCAAATAGAATCGTAGCCCTTAGATGTTCTTGGTAACCCAACAATAAAATCCATACTGATGTCCTCCCATTTCCAAGTAGGAATTGACAATGGCTGCAGTTCACCAGCTGACTTAAGATGAATGGCTTTGACTTTCTGACAAGTATCACATCTGGCTACATACCTTGCAATCTCGATTTTCATCTTAGTCCACCAGAATCTTTGCCTAAGATCCTGGTACATTTTTGTACTTCCCGGATGAATCGCAAACGGGGTAAGATGAGCTTCATCCAGAATCTGCTTCCTCAATTCAGGATTCTTCGGAACGACCAGTCTGTCTTTGAACCAGACCAATCCTGCTTCATCGACTCGAAAACACGAAGCTTTGTCTACTTTGACTTTCTCTTTGAGGTGAACAATACCCTTGTTTTCTTTCTGAGCAGCTACAATCTGGTCTTTGATAGATGATTGAACGGATATATTAGACAAACTGCCTTGAGTGATCATCTGAATACCCACTTTTTTCTAACTCGGAACAGAGAGTAAGATCTACTGGTCTGACAGTGATACAGTTGCAACGAACCTTCCTACTAAGAGCATCAGCTACCACATTTGCCTTTCCGGGATGGTAATGCACTTCAAGATCATAGTCCTTGATTAGCTCTAACCACCTCCGTTGCCTCATATTTAACTCTGACTGAGTGAATATATATTTCAAACTTTGTGGTCGGTGTTATGTGACATGTGTTGCCCAAGAGGTAATGACGCCAAATCTTTAAGGCGTGAACAACTGCTGCTAACTCTAAGTCATGAGTTGGATAATGTTCTTCATGACGTTTCAACTGTCTAGATGCATAAGCTATCACTCTGCCCTCTTGCATCAAAACACAACCAATCCCGATACCAGAAGCATCACAATACACATCAAACGGCTTCTCAATATTGGGTTGGGCTAAGACGGGAGCTGTAGTTAAGAATTCCTTTAGCTTCTAAAAAGCTTTTTCACATTTATCCGACCAAACAAACTTGACTTCATTCTTTAACAACTGAGTTATAGGTTTGGCAACTTTGGAGAAGTCTGGAATAAACCTGCGGTAATAACCCGCCAACCCAGAAAACTGCGAACTTGATGAACAGTTCTGGGAGATTCCCACTCAAGAATTTCTTGCACCTTTCCTGGATCCACAGCTACACCTTCAGCCGATAACACATGACCCAGAAATGGAACTTTGTCTAACCAGAAGTCACATTTACTGAACTTTGCATAAAGCTGATGGTCTCTCAGACGACCCAACACTACCCTAAGGTGTTCAGCATGTTCTGGTGGAGTCTTGGAATATATCAGAATGTCATCAATGAATACTACCACAAACTTGTCTAGCTCAGGCATGAATACTGAATTCATCAGGTACATGAAGTGAGCTGGAGCATTGGTCAACCCAAAGGACATGACCAAATACTCATATAGGCCATATCTGGTGGTGAAAGCAGTTTTAGCAACATCTTCAGGCCTTATCTTTATCTGGTGATACCCAGATCTCAGATCTATCTTGGAAAATACCTTAGCGCTCGCGAGTTGATCAAACAGAAGATCAATCCGCGGCAAAGGGTACTTATTCTTCACTGTCACTTCATTAAGCAGACGATAGTCCACACATAGCCTCAATGTTTGGTCTTTCTTTTTGACAAACAAAGCAGGACAGCCCCATGGTGATGAACTAGGTCTGACATAACCTTTATCAAGCAGTTCTTGCAACTGCACTTTTAATTCTGCCAGTTCCTTAGGTGGCATTCTATAGGCTCGTCGAGATATTGGTGCTGTTCCGGGTTTTAGCTCTATACTGAACTCAACATCCCGGTCTGGTGGTAACCCCGGCAAGTCTTCAGGAAACACATCCGGAAACTCACAGACTACTGGAATATCTTGAATCTCTTTAACAGCGGTTGCACAGACACTGCCGCACATCTGGTCAACGGTTTTCTTGGGGATTGGAAGTTGAATGAAAAGCTCAGAAGTACTATTAGGTATGATCAACCTGATTGTTCTATGCAAGGCATCTAATACTTGCCTTCTGCTGGTACATCCAGTTCATTCCTAGGATCACATCTATATCCTGATCCTTGATTACTATCATATTAGTGGGATAAGTATGCCCGGCAAATTCTACGGGCACCTGATGCACCACTTCCTTTGTATATAAACGACCTCCCGGTGTGTGTATAAGGAAATTTTCCTTTGCTTCCCCAATAGGTATATGATGCTTTTCAACAAAACTCTTACTGATAAAGGTATGCGATGCACCAGAATCAAATAATAATACGGCAGGATGGTGAGCAACTGAAAACATACCCATCATGACGGGTTCCCCTTCAGGAATATCTGGCGCTGGCGCATAATATACCCGGCCAGTTTTCAGGACGGTCTTATTCTTCTGATTATTATTGTGGCCTTGATTCTGCTGTGGCGGTTGCTGTGGCCGCTGCTGGGAATTCTGACCACTTTGCCCCTGTGGAGTAATTGAAATGCTCTTCCTGGGATACGGGCAATTACGGGAGAAATGGCCCGGCTTTCCACAGTTGTAGCATGGGTAATTATGGTTCTGGGGAGTCTGGGTTCGAATGCCAAGGGCATTCGGCTGTCGCGGATAATTAGAGTTCACAACAGTTTTAGCAGATGACTGCTGTGAGCTGGTTTGTTGTTGCTGGGGTGGACGGTACGGTGGACGGTTATGCTGGACTGGATGGTATATGATACGCTGGCGCTTCTTATTGCCACCAAACGATCCAGTTGAACTCCCACCCTTCCTCTTTTTAGCTTCGAGATGCTTGAAATGCTTCTCTTCTGCAGATATAGCTTTATTCACCGCATCATTGAAGGAGATATTATCGTCACACATTGCCAGCATCTTCTGCATCTTCGTATTCAGCCCCCTCATGAAGCTACTGCGCTTTTTTTCATCGGTGTTCACGTGATCCAAAGCATACTGGGATAGATGATTAAACTTGCCAATATACTGCTGTACTGGCTGATCCGCCTTCCTGAGGGCTAAAAACTCTTCAGTTTTCATCCGCATCACACCCGCTGGAATGTAGTGAGCTTTGAAGGCTCTCGAGAACTCCTCCCAGGTAACGCGGTGTCCTGGAGCTTGGGCAGCTTCAAAATTTGCCCACCAAGTTCCCGCAGCTCCCCTCAACTGTTGGGCTGCGAAAGCTGGCTTCTGAGTTTCGGTACAGTGAATTAGCTCAAACTTCTGATTCATAGTACGGAGCCAATCTGCAGCTTCTAAAGGCTCCTCAGCCTTAGTGAATACTGGTGGCCTGGTCTCTGTGAAGTCTTGATAAGTACTTTCCTGGGCCTGATGATGATGTCGGCCACGCTGTCCATATGGTGCATTCTGAACTAGGCCCTGCAACAGACGTGCATTGTCTGTTGTGGCACGCATGAGTGCAGCAATAGCGTCTGCCAGCGTTGGTGGAACTAGGGGTGCATTGGGAACACTTTCCCCATCATGAGACGAACCAGTCCCATCAGCAGCACGAGTACGAGGCATCTGCTCATAAACAAACCAAACTTTATTGATCTCTGGGTTATTATACAATACAAAAACATCAACTGCTTACATACTCATGTTACATTATTGATGGACAACAGAACTGATACATTATTCAACTAGCTTAAGATCATGTTCAGCTAAACTATTACACAGCCCTTACCCCCTAGGGTTAAAGATCCACGCCTGACACTCTAGTGTGAGACGATTCACTCGTCATCCTCACTCTCACTGTCGCTGTCATCAGCAGACTCAACCACATCAGGATCTTCCTCACTCTGCCCTTCTACCTCTTCCTCATCCGTGAGTGTACCCATCTCATCTTCAGCTGCACTTGGAGGTGGAGGTGGATGGAGTTGATCATACAACACATGGACTTCCTCATGTAACTGGTCATTGAATACTTCTATATCCGTCACATATGCCTCCAACTCATGCAGACGGGCTAACGCGGCATCTTCTCGCTGCCAGGCAGTGTTCCGTTCTTCAAGCATTTTAGTCATGAGCTTTTCTGCATTGACTACGCTTCGGCTGGCCCCCTCCAGCTTGAGCTTCATGCCTCCAGCTTTGGCAAGTGCTAAACTCTTCTCCCGAGAGGTGGTGGCCAACTGAGATTTCAACTCACGAACCTCTGCCTGTAAGTCCTCATTAATCTCCTGACTCCTGCTGGACTCTTCCTCCTTGCGGGATGCGAGTTGGTGCATGGGTACACCATGAGGACCTGTACTCTTGCGAGGTGTTTCCTTACCGCGCGGCATCCTAGTGAGATAAAATTTTGAATTAGGCAGATAAAGAAAAAAATACTTTTTGGATAGCAAGAAAGGATTGGATTCTAACCCTTACCCCATTATACCATATACCACAAGTTGGTTAAGCATGATGTATGAAGCGTACTTACGCATAAAGCATATAAAATTTAAATTATACTCCCTTATAGAGGAGTAGAAATTTAACAACAATTTCAAGTTAAGGCTTAACTTAACATGCTGCTCCACTTAACAATCTACGATCTACTACTTAAGACAGAACATAGATCGAAGAGCATGAACAAGGTAAGTCAAAAGCATTTTGGATCAAACTAGATTTCAAATAGTTTTGACTCAAATCATTTTGAAGTTTTGCAACAATACTACAACACTGCTGCAATGATCGCTCTGATACCAGCTGTGATAGAACCTCCTGGATTATTAGGGCCCACGTGTACTTGTCCTTGTCCTACAGACCTCGGACAGACATACACTGTGCCCAATAGCCCAAAAGACCCACCACGTGTCATCGGGTAACCCGACTCATCCACGTTTCCTTACACTCCCAGGATCATTGCAAGAGTCATTGTAGTATTACAACAGTTCACAAATAATATACATCAAAGAATAAAAGTGCGGAAGTATTACACCATAAGTTTTACAAGCCAGTTGTTCAAACTCACGTCATTATTACAAACCATAGTTTTAAACTTTACCCTAGGTAGTAGAAGTAGCATTAATAAAACTGTATTTCACACACAAACAACCCCGCCTAAGGGTTGCATTACTCCTCCCCGGACCCGTCCTCCTCAACGACGGTCACGCAACAAGCCCCGAAACAAGGCTGCTCGTGAACGTCACCTGCAACAGTGGATTAACAAATCCTGAGTACAAAGGTACTCAACAAGACTGACCCGACAAGAGAAGAGAAGAACAGGTATGCTGGCTTGGGTAGGCTCAACAGTATTTTTCATTTGCATAAGTGCTTACTAAAGTAATCCTAGATCCAAATTTTACTTAATCATTTAAGTACTTGGTATGAACTGAAAGTAAATCATTAGTGAGAGATTATCATCATTCTTTCTTAAACCAGTTCCATTTTCATTCTACGGTGCGGGTCGAAAGATTGAGTCTCCTTAACCGAGGAGCACGACGATTCGAATCGATTCAACCAGATCTGGTAGTTTTCCACGATCATACGATATATGTAGACCCTGGATCACACATATACCAACCCCAATCTCGGATTCTCCAAACAAGACCGGGTACGCGCCACCCGAGAGTACTTGTACACCTCCAATCCGGGACTTCGACCCACGAGGGTAGCTAGTACTCCCGCCATCTCTCCACTCCCAGTGCGCGATTAGCCGTTCTCATTTAAGAACCACCAAGGCAGGGCTTACCGTAGCATATGATCGGTACTTCACAGTTTCTCAATCTAGCAGGCCAACAACGGTTAACCCTAATCGACACATCCGGGTTACCCTGCATCTAATCCAAGGATCGATGCAGGTGCCCGTCTGGCCTTAACCATCATTCTTTCTCATTATCATTCCAAAACGATAAGTATTGAAAACATTTCGCAAAAGCTTTATGAAGCAAGGCTAAGCATTTCTATCAGTGGCCTAAAACAGGTATCAAGGAATGATATATTGATAACAAGGTTGGTCATGCATCAACAGGTTTAAAGAATTTATTTGATAAACATTTAATGCATCAGGTTATCGAAAGTAAGTGTAATTGTAAAACCAAGGAAATGGTTAAATGAACCGGGGCTTGCCTTCGATGATCGGGAGAGTCTGGAACCCCTGATAACTTGGGTCAACTAGACACTCTGAACTTTCTGGATCAACCTCGCCTGGACACTCGATGATCTCGGAAGCTACACGATAATAGAATGTATGCTTAATGAGATGCTCATGTCATGATCATGGTAAGATGGAAATTTACTAGGTCATAAGCACTTGACTTGCAATAATTTGCCTCCACGGTAAAGTTGCAAACCAACAAAACTAACTACATAAACATTCATATGATTAAATAAAGCATATATAAATAAGAATAAAATTTATTTTCTTTAACCGAGCTCAAAATTTTTGTGATGATACTCTTTCATCTAAAAACAGTGACAAAAATAGTTTCATGATTTTTGGACAATTAAATAGACCTACAAAAATCATCAAAGTCCATTTATTAATAAAAGGACCTATTTAAAACATTTTCAAAATTTGTTCAAAACTCCAGTTCCATATTTTTCTTAAATATTAGGCAGCTTGAGCAAGCTACACAAAAATTTTCACAATTTGTGGAGCTTCCTACAAAAAGATATCAAAAAGACAAAATCTAACACTAAACAACCAAAACAGAAAAAGAAAAACGTTCATCTCTCCTTACTGGGCTCGGCCCATCTCCGGCCTACGGCCTCTGACAGCCGGACCCCAGGTGTCAGCGTCCTCTCTCTCCGCTTCGCGCCGAGGCCAGCGGATTCTCCGTCTCGCCCGAGGCTAGTGGGTCTCCGTCTCGCGCCGAGACCGGCAGATCTCCGCCTCGCCCGAGGCTGGCAGATCTCCTTCTTCGCCTCGCCCGAGGCCTTCTCCACCTCGCCCGAGGCTTTCTCCGGCTCACCCGAGACCTGCGTCCGGCAGCCTCGACTCCTTCTCCGCCTCGCCCGAGGCTGGCAACCGAAGGCTTCGACCTAACGCGCACTCCCGTTGACCGGCCTCCAACCTCATCACCTGCGAGGTCTCCGGCGACGGTGAGGCCTTCCACAACCTCGCCTGGATCTCGCGCAT
The DNA here is from genome assembly GCA_009763385.1 of Coix lacryma-jobi var. lacryma-jobi. Lineage (NCBI taxonomy): Eukaryota > Viridiplantae > Streptophyta > Magnoliopsida > Poales > Poaceae > Coix > Coix lacryma-jobi. The sequence continues at coordinate 100,325,444 of CM019826.1, read as the reverse complement.
CGATTCCACCCTTCACTAGCCCTAACACCTACACGACCTTAAGCTATTAGCGGCCATGGCGGCTCGGCCATGCTGAGCACGGCGGTGATGTGGCGTTCCGGCCGCTAGGGCTCGGTAGCGACCTAGAAGAGGTTAGCACCACCTTGAGGTACGCCTCGCGACCATGGTACACCCCCTAGCTTGGACAGAGACGGCTTGCAAACATGCGGTCTACGGTGGCGGCCATGGCGGCTCTTGCACCGACGGCGGACCTCGCGGACCGACCATGGTGACTCGGTAGCGACTGAACCAGGGAACGCAACACATCGAGGAGCTCCTGACAACTACGGTGCTCACCTTGCCTTGACTCGAGGAGCACAGGACCAAGGTTGGCGACAGCGGTGGCGATGGCGGAGCTCGCGCCGGCGGCAACCGTCGTGGACTGCTCAAGTTACAGCGTTAGCGACCTCCAAAACAAGTCGATCATGAGCCATGACACCACCCGAAGCTAAAACACTGATTGAACTGACCGGAGATACCTTGGCTTACCGTGAGCGCGACTAAGGCACTCACGGCGGCTTTCTGCCGGCAGTGAGGAAGAAGACAGTGGCGGTGGTGATTGCAAGCACTAAGGCTTGAGGTAGCTAGCTCAGGAGAAGCAGAAGAGTTGGGCGAAGTAACTGGGAAGATGGAGATGGCAGAGACACGGCAACGGTGGAGAAGAAGCTCGTCGCAGCCGAGCGGAAAACAGAGCAGGAGGGGAGGTGGCGGATGCGGGTGAAAAGAAGGTGGGGAAGCTCCCAGAGCTGGCCACCGCACGGGGTGACGCAGAGCGGCAAGCAGCTGCGTGGCCGGACACGCGGAGCCGGGCGGAGGTGCTCGACTACGGCGGCGGCGACGCGGCGGCCAAGGGCAGAGCACATGCTCTACTCTTTATCCCCCCTCTCCCAGATTACTGTAGCACCGCATTTTCCCCCTTTTCTATTTCTCTAAAAACTTGTACTACACTGCAAAAACTTCCAAAACCAAAGTTGCTCCAAACTTTGGATTCTACAACTTTGTTTTATGAATCAAAGTCAAATTCTGTTTAGATTATGAAATAAGGTTAAAAGATCAAAAGTGGACCAAACTGAATTCAAAATTACTTTCAAATTTCCTGAACAACTTCAAATTTTGTCAAAGTATGAAAGGTAGAGTTTGAAAAGTTGTACAACTTTGCTTTAATACCCCAAAGCTGATTTCAAAAGGAAAAAGGTCAATTGAATCAAAACAGTTCGAATCCAATTCAAATTTGGAAATTTGAAAAGGGGACAGATTTAGGGTTTTGCAGTAAAAGCAAAATTACTTTTGATTTTGCATTAACACTTGAAAAATGGTCAATGTATGAAAGGTTTATTTTTAAATTCTCTACAACTTTGATGTAGATCACCAACTCAGATTTCAAATAATTTTCGAAAAACAAGATTGAAATCAAAAAGGGACCATTTCTAGGGTTTGAATAGATTCAAAATTACTTAGAATTTTGTACAGAAACTTTGAAAATTTTGAATACCAAAGTTGTACCTCTTCTCAAGATCTACTAAAAAGCTTTTAGGGTCAGCCCCCAAATAAGCACAGACTTTGAGTTAACTGGAAAGGGTTAATTAACTTATATAGAAATTAATGATTTTCCCATTTTTAGGCTAAGTAAATTTTGTAACCTTTTGAATTGTTGAACTTGGATTCATGCCTTTACATGACTCTAGTCAAAAGGGAATGAACACAAGTTACTTCATAAAGACATTCCAAATTAGGGTTTTGAGCTACCTCACAAGCATTAACAAAATGCTTCACACATTAGGAATTAACTCATTTTAGTGAATGCATCTCAAGGTGAGCTAGCACATGATGCTATGGAATGGAATGCTTATGATGGCATGACAATATTTTATTCATGTAAACACCTGAGGTGTTACAGGTGTCTCTATTCAAAGCTAGGGTAGAGATAGTTAGAATATAGTTAAGCGTGGTGCTTAGTTATAGACTTACCTTCAGATACGGCTGGACCCCCGGATAGCTGTGGTAGCAAGCAGGTGGTGACAGCCCTGTGCGCCTTGAATTCCACCACGTAGTTGGCCCAGTTTAACAGTAAGGCTCGTTGTGCTAGCGTTCAACCTAAGTAAGTGGTAAAGGCTAGTACACCTCGATACTTAACAAGATAGGAATAAAACTATACTCAACTTAGTTGCTTTATTGTCTTTTGCCTGCCTTGCTTCGTAACTACCTTGCTTCGTAGTTATCTTGCTCTGTGGTTATCTAGGAGTAGTTAATGGTTAGTAGTTAGTAGTTTAGTTATCCTGAGTTATCCTAATCCCTTTATCTACCTATCCATCCACCTTACCTTAGCCATCCACTTCATCCTTACCTATCCACCCATATATTCTTTCTAGCCTTTCCTCTTCCCTTCTCCCCTTTTCCTTTTTCTTATTTCTTCGACTCTCATCCCCTCCTTGACTCGACTCATACACCACCCTAGCCTTCCCTTGGGATCAAATAAATCGACACCTGGTACTCCCAGGCGAAGTGCTACTACGATAGTTCTGTGCGCTTGCAGTATCTCCTCCTGGTAGATTGCATTCTCTCTAGCTAGCTCCTACTAGTGTCGGGATTGACAACCCCGCTTGGCATTAGTAGATAGCTGCTTTAGCTCCACTCCTTTAGGTATAGTGACCGGTCTTGCTTCAAGCATTTCTGACGCCGTTGCCGGGGATAGACTCCATAATCTACTCCTAGTAACAACGTTAGCAAGTGCCAACAAGCATTCCTGGGCCGTTACTGGGGATAGTTGCCTAGCACTATCTTTAGTGAAGCTAAGAACTACCAACAAGCATTTCTGGCGCCGTTGCCGGGGAAGGCAATCGGTGTATCGGTTGAGTCCGTGTCGAATTTATCTTCGCTTAAGCTCCTGCTTAGCGAATCCCATCTTACCCCATTCTTTCTTTCCTTAGTTCTTCTTATCTTTTTCCTTCATCTTCTTTAACTTCTTTCTTTCTTATCTCGTTCTATCTTCACGATGGCCAACAAGACCATTCGTGAATTTTCTGCTCCTTCTGCCGCTAATGTAGCGATAGGACCAGATGTGATCGATGCCAACCTCAATTTTGAGTTGAAACCGGCTCTGATCATGATGGTCCAAGCTAGCCCGTTCTGTGGCAAGGCTCATGAGGATGCCAATGCTCACCTCCAACAATTCTTGGAGATTTGCGGCACCTTCACCATTAAGGGGATAACCCAAGAAGCCATCCATCTTCGTCCCTTTCCTTTCTCTTTGCTAGGAAAAGTGAAGCAATGGTTCTATACCGATCGCAACGTTGTAGACACATGGGACAAGTGTTCCAATGCTTTTCTCGCCAAATTCTTTCCTATGGGCAAGACGAATGCTCTTCGCAACAAAATCTCCAGCTTTACGCAACAAGCTGAGGAATCTATTCCCGAGGCTTGGGAGAGGTTGCAAGAGTATGTCGCTGCTTGTCCGCACCACGGTATGGAGGACTGGCTATTGATCCAGAACTTCTACCATGGCCTAACCCCACTCTCTAGAAGCCATTTGGATGCCACCGCCGGCGGTGCATTCTTTTCTCTGAATGTTGCAGATGCTAAGGCTCTCATAGAGAAGATGGTGTCAAACCAAGGATGGAATGACGAAAGACTACAGCCCCGTAAGCGAGGTATGCATTCCCTTAAGGAGGCCGACATGATCGTGGCCAAGATGGACCTGCTGGCAAAGAAGCTAGACAGCTGTGAGAAGATGAACCAACAGGAGAGTGTCCAATCTCTGGAATCCTACATGACTTGTGAAGTCTGTGGAGAAACTGGGCATTCTGGGAGCCACTGCCCCGAGCTACATGAAGATTTGAACTTCATCAACAATAGTAACGGTTTCCGTCAACAGAATCAAGGATGGAATCAGCCTGCAAACTCTCAAGGTAACAATTCATTCCCCCGCTCTAATTTTCATAATTCTGATAATTTCTCATTCTTGAAGAATTTAGTTTACTCATAAGGTAAAACTACTGATTTCTTGAAAGAGAGATTAATGGCGAATGATAAAATTCTTGAGAATATAAATGCTAAATTGGAAGATTTCTCATCTGCTCTGAAAAATCAACTTAGCTTTAATAAGATGTTAGAAACCCAATTAGCTCAACTTGCTGCTATCATACCATCTTTTGAACCTGGCAAAATTCCTGCTAAACATGACATGGAAACTGCAAACATGGTTGAAATAAAATATTTTAACTATTATGAAGATCAAACTATGACTGTTAAAAAGGGTGATCCTGGTAGTCCCATAATTAGATGCTCAATCTTTGGGGAAGACTTTAAAAATGCCATGTGTGATTTAGGATCGAGTGTGAACATTATATCTAAAGATTTCTATGAAAACTCGTTCTTTTCACCCATGTCATCCACATCTGCCTATGTTGTGCTAGCTGATCAATCCACTCGCTATGTAGAAGGAATAGTTAATGACTTACCTGTTCATATTAGAGGCTCCTATGTTCCTGCTGATTTCATAATACTAGATATGGGAAATAGGAAAGATGTGCCTTTAATTTTGGGTAGACCCTTCTTGAACACTGTTGATGCCTGCATATATGTGGGAAGTGGTAAAATTCAAATGACATTAGGAGGGAGGAAGGAAATATTCTCCTTCTCCCGAGGCCGCGCATATGCCGCTAACATGCAGGAAGCAAAACCCGTTCGTACCAAGAAGAGGCGCCCAGGAACAAGATGGAACATAAAGAAAGAACCACCTCCTCCTAAGTTGTGTGATTCACATAACAAAGGAGAGGTGCCAAAAGAAGAAGAACCAGATGGAGTACTAAGAGAAGAAGTGCCCAAGGAAGAAGATCCACCCGATAAGGATGAAACTCCATGGACCTAAGGTATGGTTTTAATTTTTAATTTCACTTCAATTTTCCCTTTTTCGAATAAATAACATATGTCATGCATGAAACTAAAAAAAAATCAGTTATCATTAGTTTTATGCATAGGTATATGTTAACTTAGCTAGAATAATAAAATAGGATAGTTTCCCTTTTCACAACATTAGATAGTTTCCCTTTTAATAAAATGAGAACAAGAGCTCCGACTGAGAAGAAGAAGATCTTTCACCAAGCAAGAAGCCAGCTTGGGGGAGACTCCCGCTCCGATAAGGTATGTCTCAAACCTACACTTTACATTCAGTTCCTAAATTCTATATCTTTTGAATGTCACATGCTTGCCTAAATAACCACTCTATGAATAAAATTGATAACATCTGCTTAAACAAGTTGAAACCTGAATAAGATTTGAAATATGTCATTCAAATGCTATTATTATGGTTTGAATAACTGGTCTTGTCTAAGTTGTAGCTTTTGTGGGTTGCACATGCTTTAACTGAAATCATGCTTAGTGAGTAAAGTTAGTAAGAAATGGAGTAATTCTTTAAACTTGCTAAAGTGAAATTAGGACCTAATCTGGAGGATTTCTGTTAAAAATTATGAAAACCTTGCTAAAAGTTCCTCCTAGATTTTATCCCATCCCACCACCAGCCAAATATTTGTTAGTCATTAGTCAAAACCACAAAGAGCTTTGTTTGTGTTGAGCTTTGTTAGACCTCATAGATCTTAGTAGAGAAGCTTATCATATCTTTTGAATCAAGATTCACGTACACCCACCATAATTTGCCTACTTTCCACTTTGGAAGTTTGCAACCACCAAATAAATTGCTTATTCTCTACACCGGAGATATGCATTACCCTGCCAAACATCCCATTGCTAGCCTTATGCTTATTCCTACACTGGGAATAAGCATTTCTCCCTCTTCCCCTTTCTCATTTCAAAAATCCTTTCCTATAGATGTCTGGGGAAATCTAGAGCTAAGAGAGAGAGAGAAAAAAAAATGAGCAAAGTAGCTCAAGAAAGGACTATGTCCTGAAGAAAAAAAAAAGTGAGCAAAGTAGCTCAAAAGAGGACTATGTCCTAAGAAAATGTGAGGACACATCTTTTGTCTACTCACTATGTATCCAAAAAAGAGAGAGAGAGAATTATCATTAGCTCTAGACCCTAGAAATTAACTAGGAAGGATTATGAAATATCTCTCTATACACTTCCACATAACCACACATGCACATCTTGATCAATTTTTATGATTTGCTGCTTACTTATGATCTGAGTGTCTAGCTTAGCAATAAACATCAGGCAATTTGCTCATGGTTCTTAGCCTACCTATAACTCCACATATCATTCTTTAGAAATAGGAGAGGCTACATTTTGGCCTAAGTGAGGATTTAAACACCACTGAGTGATTGAGTGAATCTTGGAGGACTTAAGTAAGTTGTTATCTTTTGAAAACCTTGAAAAACCTCCAGACAGAATCCTAGTCAAACCTAATCAAGATAAAAGTTTCCTATCTACTGCTTTATTTCACTCTTGCATGTTTGAAGTGAAAAACTATAAGCCCCACATTGCTATGATTTATGATACATGCTAAGTTATTTCTCACTATACAATATGCACTTGCAAACATCTTAAGTTGCTATCTATTTCATGCTCAATGCTTAAACCGCATTGTTGCTCGAGGACGAGCAACAGGTTAGCTTGGGGGAGCTTGTTGACGATCCTTAAACACCTGTTTTACCATCAACATTTGACCCTAAAGTCCACCAGAAAGGCATGAAATGTAGTCAAATAGGTTTCAAACTAACCAAATTCCACAAGTCCATAGAATTTTATTTGAATGCAGGATTTGAACCAAATTTGGACATATGGACCCACGAGAGGCCAAGCCCAATCAGCAGGGCCCAAATGGGCCTAAGGGGGGTGGCGCCCGCCACCCCTAGGTGGCGCCCGCCACTTGGGTTGGCCCAAGTGCCACTCCCTGCCATGTCACCGATCCGTGTGACCTCCCCAAGGCCAAATCCTGGCCCTTGGTCACTAGGTCAGTGGCATCGGACGGCTCAGGGAGGAGTGACATGGATCAAGGCTGAATGTCGGTTGCTAGGACATGCAACCGACCTCCCAACCGCCTTGGACAACCACCTGGATGCCGTTGAAGCAGAGGCGGTTCATGCAACCGCCAGGGGACTGGCGGCCGCTAGTAGGGGGTGGCGCCCGCCACCTGACCTAACCCTAGGTCGGTTGGCTGCCCACTATAAGAACCCCCCTCACTCATTTGGGCTATAAATACCCCCTGAAGGCACCTCTTCATTCACAGCACAACACCATCCCAGAGCAACACACAAGCAAGAGAAGCAAGTGAGAGTTAGGTTAGAAGCTCAGAGAGCTTAGGCAATTAGGTAGCTAGTAGAGCAAGGCATCTTCGCCCTCGCGTTAGCGCTGCTCAAGGCGTAGCTCAAGAGTAGAGGCGTGCGAGTGATCGGCTCTGGAGCTGGGAAGAGTCTTCCTTCATCTCCAGTTCAGGTTTTGCTCTTGTTACTCAAGCACTTACTATATTCTAGTTCATCATTTCAAGTATTACTTTATTCTACTTATCAGTATTGAGTGGTATACTTGATTGATTGCTTGAGTGCCTAGCTATCCTACAGATCAATTCACTTAGCCATAGTAGTTAATCTCTAGTGAGCTTAGTGTTTGATCTTTGCCAATAGGTTGCTTAGTTAGTTTAGTGTTTATCTTATTAAGTCAAGTGTTTGCTCTGACGTCCGCAAGGGTGTCTCTATTTAAAGCTAGGGTAGAGATAGTTAGAATATAGTTAAGCGTGGTGCTTAGTTATAGACTTACCTTCAGATACGGCTGGACCCCCGGATAGCTGTGATAGCAAGCAGGTGGTGACAGCCCTGTGCGCCTTGAATTCCACCACGTAGTTGGCCCAGTTTAACAGTAAGGCTCGTTGTGCTACCGTTCAACCTAAGTAAGTGGTAAAGGCTAGTACGCCTCGATACTTGACAAGATAGGAATAAAACTATACTCAACTTAGTTGCTTTATTGTCTTTTGCCTGCCTTGCTTCGTAACTACCTTGCTTCGTAGTTATCTTGCTCTGTGGTTATCTAGGAGTAGTTAATAGTTAGTAGTTAGTAGTTTAGTTATCCTTAGTTATCCTAATCCCTTTATCTACCTATCCATCCACCTTACCTTAGCCATCCACTTCATCCTTACGTATCCACCCATATATTCTTTCTAGCCTTTCATCTTCCCTTCTCCCCTTTTCCTTTTTCTTATTTCTTCGACTCTCATCCCCTCCTTGACTCGACTCATACACCACCCTAGCCTTCCCTTGGGATCAAATAAATCGACACCTGGTACTCCCAGGCGAAGTGCTACTACGATAGTTCTGTGCGCTTGCAGAATCTCCTCCTGGTAGATTGCATTCTCTCTAGCTAGCTCCTACTAGTGTCGGGAATGACAACCCCGCTTGGAATTAGTAGATAGCTGCTTTAGCTCCACTCCTTTAGGTATAGTGACCGGTCTTGCTTCAAGCATTTTTGATGTCGTTGCCGGGGATAGACTCCATAGTCTACTCCTAGTAACAACGTTAGCAAGTGCCAACAAGCATTCCTGGGCCATTATCGGGGATAGTTGCCTAGCACTATCTTTAGTGAAGCTAACAACTACCAACACACACCAAACTCACAAGAGAAGAGCCAAGAAACGCTCAAGCGAATAGCCATCAAAATCCTCATTGGAAAGACCACATAACAAAAAGAGGTCGAAGAAGAAGAGTACCAAAACCCGAACTCAGAAGTGTGTCGGAGATACCTCATGAAGCGCATGACCACCTGCTGGTGTGATACTCGAGGGGACGCCTGAATCTGCTGAAATCTCCGGGGCACATGCCTCACTGAAGTCGTCTCCCCCTTGCCTTATGCTGTCGCTCCCACAGGTGCAGCTAGTGCTCACTAGAGAGCTACTCGAACGAAACCCCAAGTCATGGAAGAAGTGGGATCGGGTCCGTGAGCCGAAAAGCTCTCTCCAGGCTCCTGTTCTCCTGCAAACTCAAAAGCAGAAGAAACCACAAGGCATTGTCTCGTCCAGTGTGACCTCAAGGTCTCCACAAAGCGGTTAGTCACATAACAAGCATAAGGTGAACTCTCAACAAAAAGAGGCCTACCTATGAATGATACCGCAAGGAGATATGAGCTCAAACTAGTCTAGACTACCATGCAACAGGATAAAGCACTGTATAGCAAAATGCATCCTAAAGACATGATCAACCCAAACACAGCCTAAACCTCAACACATGCTACAATGCAAGATAATGATAGCATTAGATCCAGAAGCATGTAACATGATAAAATTGTGGAATAGACTAGTGCTCGAGCTAAACATATCAACAGGATACATGTAGCTAATAAAAAACTAGCACCTGAAAAATGACACCTAATGAACACCATACCACTACAAATCAAGCTCATGGAGAAATAAGGTAAAACATGACACAATGTTCATGAGGATCACAAACTAGCATGAAAAGTGGATTAACCACCAAAGTTGTACATAAGGCTAGCATGACATGATATACAAGATAGCACATGCTAGACTAAAACAAAACATGATATAAAAGAAAATGTACATGTAAGAACTATACAAGTGAGCACATGATAGTCCATCTCATACCACAAGAAATAGAACATGAATGTACAAGATATGAGTGTATAAGAAAGCTCACCGAGTAGCAAAATCCTCTTTGGAGGCAAAACTAAGCGGGGTGTAGAGAACCATCAGGCGCATGTTCTCCACCCCGCGTCCTCATATCTACACACAAGAGGACAGTATAACCCGAGTCTTGGATCCCGAAGGGTTAGCAAGCATGTACTTGGGAACCCAAGACTTGGTCACAAAACTCAACTTATCATGTGGGTTAGCATGATGCAAATGTTGGTTCAAATGCACTTTTGAAACACCCTTGGAAGCATTCCTCAAAAGGAAAACTCGAGGAGAAGAACGAGTCGTACCACGGGAAAAGAGGCAAACATCTTCCAAGGTTTTTGTAGAAGAACCAATAGAAGCACCATGAGAAGCATGACGTGGACCAACACAAGAAGCATTAGAAGCATGTCCATGACCATGACCTAATCCACTAGAAAAGGAGTCATAAAACCCATCAATAAAGAGGGGCTTCTTACTAGGAGCACTAGCGTTCATGCCATGAGAAGGGCAATGAACCACCAACTTCCTAGAAGAGCGAGCTTGGCACAAGCGTTTGGCACGCCGATAGCAAAAACTTTCTTGATGCCCATCTTTCTCACAAAAATAGCAATGGTACAAAGGCATATCGGAAGGCACACCATTCTCTGACAAGTGAGTAGTCCCTTGGGACTTAGAACAAGAAGCATCAACAAGAGACTTGGTGCCAACACTCGGAGCACACATGCCATGGGAAAGGCTACGCAACTTCCTAAAAGCCTTAGCTCGAATACGCCGCTCGTGCTTGACACGGCGAAAACAAAAATCGAATGAATGTCCATCCTTCTTGCAAAAGGTGCAATGGAAAATCGGATTAGGAGCACGATTTCCAAAAATGAGAGAAGCACCCTTGTCAGCTGTCGGTGTTTGTTAACCGGCAACTCGTCTCGGGGGTATCCGGACGATTTGTTCGGTGGGGATCGACGTATGCAGAACTCGATGGTGAACGCAGAGACAATGATTTATACTGGTTCGGTTTGCTGAATAACATCCCTACATCCAGTTTGTGGGAATAGTATTGCGCCCTGCGCTTATGGTTGTCTGGTTGTGTACCATGACCCCTGTCTCTGGCTTATGTCTCATGTCCCGATCTAGGGAGCTCTGCCTCTCTTTATATAGTCCAGGAGGCTAGAGTCCTAGTCGGTTACATCTTACGAGTCCTAGTAGGATTACAAGGTAGCAATACTACTAGGATTACATACGGGGAGTCCTAGTTGAACTAGGTCTTCGCCCTTCCTTGCGGAGTACCCGGGGACTCTGTCCCACAAGCCCCCGAGCTCTTCATGGTTTATCGGTGAAGTCATCTTGAGACCTTGGCCTTGATCAAGTGTCATCTGAGTACCTTCTGAGAGAAACCATAAAGTGCTCTTGAAGTCTTCTAATGGTGTGCGCTTTCTGAAAAGCGCACCCATTGGGTGTAGCCCCCAAGCCTCTTGCTATTTAGCATAAAGAGCTGGAGGGTCTTGTCTGAAATTGCTCCAATTCCTTTCGAAGAAATTTAGATGCATCATCTGAGGATATGTATCCCGCAACCCCCAAGCCTAAAATTGACTACTCGGAGTCGATTGTAGGATCTTGTAGACATCCTCAAGGGTGCAGCCGAGTAATCTCCCGAAGACAAGAATTGCCATCTGCTTGTCGCCGAGTCCTTGAATGCTTGTAATTTTGATCTCTCATCCTTGAATTCGAGCCCCCGAGCGTAGTCGGAGGGAAGTCGACTAAGCTGAGGCAAGGACCGAGCCCCCGAGCTTAATGTCGACTAAGCCATAGAGGAGAAGGAGCTTGATCGAAGTAGTGGAAGTAGGATATTGGTGAGCCCAAGGCTTCAGGTGGGTAGTCTCCTCACCGGAGACCCCGTATCACCCCCACCTCGAGACTCCCAAATCATCATAACCATGTTTGAAGGCTCGTCGCAACAATCATGGTGTCCGAGTGAGGCAGCCCTCAGGGGCGTACCTAACCTAGCGGCGTGGTGTCCGTGTAGGGCAGCCCCCAGGGGCTTACCTCATACAACGTTGTAGTCCATATTTTTTTCCCTGCAAAGAAGACATACAAAAATATGTAGTAATTGATATTCATGATATCAAGTCGGGAGCAGGTCCCAACATTATTAAATGCATATGAAATTTTTCGCATCTTGCTCTTGCTAAGTTGTTTAAATCACCTGAGTAGTGGGCCTGTGACGTTTAAGCACCTGTCCTGCGTGTCGAGCTTTATTTGTCGAGCGTGAGGTACAGGCTTCATGGATTAAGGCTTGCACTTACTCAAGTAAATTAACAACTTGCTAAGAGAAGATTAGAGCAGTCATGCTGCACGAAAAAAGGAGCATGCTCCGAGTGTACATTATACACCCGTGAGATGTTGTCCCGACTACGAGCTCAGAGCTATATGAGTAGTCGGGAATGCAATTATGATGTGATCGCAGCGGCTCACGATTAATATTTAGAAATATTAAAAATATTAAAGCGCGACTTAGCTCGGTTGATGCTAAGTTGAGTGGTCAGTACCGCCGAGTAGAGTAGTCGACACCGTCGAGATATCCGAGTAATGGATGACTTGGTACTCGGGCGGCTCGCTTATTACTCGGACGACTTGTTTGTAGCTCAATAATGGCTTCATGGTTCAACGCTTGCTCGATAGCTCGCTTGTGGCTCGACGGCTCGCTCGTGGCTCAACGACAACTTGATGGCTTGCTCGCGACTCAACAGCAGTTTGAGGGCTCGCTTGCTTGCGGCTCAACAGCGGCTTGATGACTCGCTTGTAGCTCAACAGCAGCTCGAAGGCTCGCTTTTGCGGCTCAGCGGCAGCTTGATGGTTTGTTTGCGGTTCAACAGCAGCATGAGGACTCGCTTACTTGCGGGCTCAACGGCAGCTTGATGGTTCGCTCGTAGCTCAACAGTAGCTCGAGGGCTCATTTGCGGCTCACGGCTCACTTGTGGCTTTATGGCAGCATGATGGCTCGACGACTCGGTACCTGGACGTTTGGATATATGAGTAGTTGGTCGTTGATGAAGTCAATTAGTCGAAACAGCTCCTCAGCAGATTCTGGATGTAGCCGGGTTGTTGCCGAGTAATTCTTGATCATCGAGATCTCGTTCCTGACTAATATATTGGATCCGAGTGGAATAGTCGGTCGAGTCCGGGTAGTCGGGAGTACGTGTGGAGTCTTGTTGTCTGCAGCTCGGCTTGCTTGCAGCTTGGTTGATTCGCTTGCAGGTGTCTTGGCCTAAAAACTTCCATGCCGTTCGTACTGAGTAGTCATGCCGTGTGCAGGTTGGACTTCTAGCGCTCCTAGTCATGCCGTGTGCAGGTTGGACTTCTAGCGCTCCTTATATTGCTTGTTCATGGCTTGATCAACTCGGTCATGGGAATAAACTAGAAATTTCTTTTCCATGTGTACGGTCTCCATATCCGCATATGCATAGCTATGTTTGATGGGCTGATCCGAGTAGATGTATTCATTTGCTTGCTCTTTGAAAGCTATCGGCTTGCTTGGAGTAGCAACGGAGTCAGACCTTGGCGAGACTTGAAGTCAAAGTCGAACTCGGCAGAGACGGAATCAGCCTCGATTAGGAGTCAGAGCCCAACTCGGTTGAGGCAGAGTCGACAGAGAACGATGTTGCTGCAACGTACGTCGCCGCCAACAGAAGGATCTGGTCGAGTCAGGTTGTAGCCATCGTTGTTGATCTCATCCTGATATGGTGCCGGTTTGACTATGTACTCCAAGGCGTACTTCTGCCAGCCGCATCGAGACGCTCTCAAGGATACCGCCTTTGAGAAGTTGAGTCACCACGGATGGAGTTGGTTACGAGGTCCACCGAGATCTTGATCGCAATTACGCCAAAGACCCCTACTTGGCGCGCCAGCTGTCGATGTTTGTTAACTGGCAACTCGTCTCGGGGGTATCTGGACGATTTGTTCGGTGGGGATCGACGTATGCAGAACTCGATGGTAAACGCAGAGACAATGATTTATACTGGTTCGGTTTGCTAAATAGCATCCCTACATCCAGTTTGGGGGAATAGTATTGCGCCCTGCGCTTATGGTTGTTTGGTTGTGTACCATGACCCTGTCTCTGGCTTATGTCTCATGTCCCGATCTAGGGAGCTCTGCCTCTCTTTATATAGTCCAGGAGGCTAGAGTCCTAGTCGGTTACATCTTAGGAGTCCTAGTAGGATTACAAGGTAGCAATACTACTAGGATTACATACGGGGAGTCCTAGTTGAACTAGGTCTTCGCCCTTCCTTGCGGAGTACCCGGGGACTCTGTCCCACAGAGAAGTCCCTTGGACATCACTCGAAGAAACAACAAGGTTAGGAGTAGCTATGAAAGAGCTATCCGAAACCTTGACACTAGTGCTAAGGTTAACAGACTCACGTGCAACACAAGAACTCAACTCCGGTTGCAAAGAAGCAATTTTAGAAGCATCAACATCGGAGTTTCAAGATGTGCGTGTGAGAACATATATGATGAATGATTGACATTTGTGAGGAAGGTTTGAGGCTTTTCCCGGTTGAGTCATTATCTCGCTATGCGCTTAATGTTTATGACTAATCGGTGGCGTTGAGTTGTGGTGTTTCTGTGTTGGTGTGCGTGTGCAACATGTGTCTCTTGGCTGTGTTGATGTGCAGGTGTGGAGCTCGGATACAGTGGTCGATGGCGAGGTGAAGGTCAAGTAGAGACGTGTCGTGCCGACGGACCGGGAGTGGTGAAGGATGGGCGTGCCGTGCGGCGGACGTGCCATGCCGATGTACCCAGAGCGGTGAAGGGCGGACGTGAGGCTTGGACCGAAGGACCAAGAGGCCGGAGGACCAGCTGTGGTAGCTGGCACGTGGCATCGGCGAGCGAGAGCACATGGGGATGTGCGATGCATCGGCCGAGTCGGGAGGAAGACGATGGCGTCGTGGCACTTGGCGGGAGGTCGCACAAGGGCTTGCGTGCGGCGCAAGTGCCGTCGGCCGAGTCAAGAAGGAAGGCGAAGGAGTTGTGCCCGGCGTGGAGGCTAGACATGCATCGGCATCGGTGCCGGTGGTTGGGGTGTGCGAACCACATCTCATCTACGGCGCGGGTTCGGTAGCCGAGCCTCAAAAAGCTACCCTCGATGGTTTCCGAGTTTGGGCCTCAAAACTCGGGGTGGCTGGTTTCCGAGTTTGGGCCTCAAAACTCGGGGTTGACGGTTTCCAGGTTTGGGCCTCAAACCCTGGGCTGGCGGGTTTACCGGTTTGGTCCTCAAAACCGGGCGGAGGTTCCTATGCGGAACGGTCGACGCGTGGCTGCACCGAGAGGCTTGCGTTGCGGTGAAGCTATCTGTGAGAAGGCGTGGTGGTCGACGTGACGGCACGTGGCGGCATCCTGGAGTTTGCGTCGAGGCGAAGAGAAGGATGAGAAGGTGCGTGGCCGTCGGATGAAGAATGACCGAGTTGGACGGTTTTACCCTCATGGGGGTATTTGGGTCAGTGCTTCATGAGAGGGCATTTTGGTCTTCGGACGTGCGCCTATATATATGAAGGGGGCTGGTTAGGGCAGCCCATCCTTGGAGGTGTCACTCTCATTTTGTTCATTTGAGAGGAGGCTAGGGTTAGAGAGTGGACAGGCTCTTGTTCTTGAGCTTATTGCCATCCAAGCTTTGTGTTGCTAGGAGTGGCTTGTAGCCCGACACCGAGTGCTTAATCAATCATCCTTTTCGCTGAATCCAAGGATCAATTTCGTCCCTCCTTTTGTTGGCTGCGATTTTGGATCGAATTCGCGTTTTTGTTCTTCGCATTTTGGTTTTTCCCCTCTCGGAGATTTGTCTCATTCTCCCTCTCCGAGCGACGATTTGCGATTCCGTTTGAATCAACTTGTTCTTTGATGTGAGGCGAACATTTCCACCGAAGGAATTCATCTCTACCCTCACGAACATGCAGATTGGGTCGAAATCATTTTTGTTCTTCTTTCTTCCCCTTTTCTTGTGTTCTTCGGATTTCTCATGGATTAGTTGGGTTCACTACAAGGTTTTTCCCCTTTAGCATTTGGTTGCAATATGAGCAATTGCAACCAAACCATTTCATTAAATGGTGTTGAGTAAAGCCCGGTGGTATTAACCATTTCCCCATGACTGTCTTTTGGTGGTTGCACGAGGTTACGTATTGCAACACATTGAGGCGTTGGAACAAGCATCTAGCGCCACGCTCGAGTTGGTTGCCATGCATCCTATCGCAACCACATTAGGTGATGCCAGATGTTTCAATTGCACCATCTATAAGCGTTGCAATGTGTAAAATGAAGCATTGCAAAAATGTTGTATTGCGACACCCCAATTATGGTTGCTACAGGGACAACCCCTCTATTGCCACAAACTGGAATTGGTTGTTATATGTGGGTTCCTATGTTGCCACGAAATGGATCTAGGTGCAATAGGGGTGCCCTCTCTAATGCTACCAAGTGTGTTTGGAGGCAAGAGGTGGGACACTCTATTGCCACATAACGTGATTGGTTGTTACATGTGATCTCCTCTATTGCTTCCAAAAACGTTTTGGTTGAGTAAAGTTCATGCCTCTATTACCGCCATGATAATCTGGTTGCAACATGTGTATCTCCCTTTGTTGCCACAACCCGTTGTGACATCGAAAAAAGTAGGTTGCAACTTGTGTACCTCCCTTTGTTGCCACGATCTGTTGTGACATCGAAACAAGTAGGTTGTGATAGAATAAATTATCTTTTGCAACGAATGGTGTTGCTTTTATTATTTTTTGTACATACTGCCACGTGTCACCAACAATTAAAAATAATATTATATTATAAATCATAACAATTAAATAATCAAACATGCATCAAAACCCAATTTAACCATAAAAGTAGTAATCAAATTACAGCACACCACATACTTAAATGTTTCACACTCCATCCACACCACACATGTAGCACTTTCCTACAAAAGTTTGCGACCACCATACACACTCCTCCACTGGTTCAAAGAAATCTAAATGGCGACTTGATACGATCGAAATGAATATCATCCTAGGCTAATTGATACGAAATGAAGCACTTCATCAGCACTCCCATCACGTGATCAGCAAGATGATGACTCCAAGATGATCCCATCACTTGTCGCTCCATCGCAAAGCCTTTACCTTCCTGGATAGAATGAATGACATATGTTTTAGCATCAAGTAAACTAAAATTAACATTAAGGGTACATAGCAGCAGACACTAAACCAAAGTTTTCATTATTGATCATAAACTTTTATGATTTGCTCATCAAAAAATTATATGAATTGACCATCATAAAATTATCAGAATGACAGCATGTAATGAACTCAACTATAAATACTTTAACAGCTGAAACAGAAACAATCACCTGCTGGCTTCTTGCTGGTGTTGTCATTTCGTTTCTTACTAGGTTGCTGCTTCAACTGCTGTAGAGTAACGAATCTGCTCGTTGCTGCCTTAGATGGTTCATTTTTTGCAGCTCTAGCACTTCTTGTTTGCCGAGCGACAATTGTCCTTTTTTGAGAATCCTCCAGGTTGCCTTCAGGCTCCTTATCCTGGGAACAAATTAGATGCAAGGATAAAATTAATTAGGCACCATTTTGTGCAGTATTAGATGATAGCATTAAAAAGTTGTCAATTCAAAGTCAACCTGATTTGAGTCCACTAACATCTCTGAGGTAGGGTCATCAACTTGAGTACTTGTGTTGTCTCCAACAGCCATCTCCTCTGCAATTGCAGTGACATTGTTGTTTGGCTGGACAAATAGAGATGGTTAGTTATAGACCCAAAGGAAATAAAGTCATTCAATGACTAGGTTTTACAAATTAACATTTTGCATTACTAGTACCTGTTGCAACACTGGCTGAGCTTGTCCTGCTAGCAATGCTTGGATCTCTTTCCTAAAGGCTTCTTTATCAACCTCCCTTGCACTCATAATTTCTTGAATCTGTCCTACATAAAATGCCCTTTGAGCTTCCCTTTCAGCTGCAAATTCAGCTGCCCTGTCAGCTTCCCATGCTTGCATTTGTTGTTGTAGCCTGTCAAATTCTTCCAAGAGCTGGAGGTGTTCTTCATGCTGTTGCTGTTCCCTACGATTTTGTTCCTCGCGTTCCGCATTCAGCAGCTGCCTTCTAGTTGGGTTTTTTGCAAGGTACCCATTGCCATGCAACTTTTTTGATTTGCACTTTGTCACTTCCTTGTATGCCTTCTGGAAAAGCTCGTTCCTCTCATTTATTGAAAGGAAGTTTTCCTCTGCCTTTGATTCCTTATCACAAATAATCCTCCTTACTGTATCCTAAAATTTACAAGGCACAGATGAAGGAGTTAGTTGATGACGACATTGCAGGCACTCTCTACTTGCATGCACTACAAACTTATGCACAAGTTCATTGGGAACTTACATAGACTTCTTCAGATGATTGGTCTTTCCGTTCCCCATTCTTAGTGTGAGTAATGTACCAAAGGTCCAAGTCATTGGGCTCCTCACCAGTTACTGGGTCTCTCTGATATGACAAGAACAGAACAAATTAGTAAATCATGCAATAAGAAAGCTTGTAGATGTGCTTCTCTAGTTATTACCTTCTCATAGCTACACTGAGAAAAAGGCTTATAGCCTGACAAATGTGTGGTCTTTTTCTTGGATTGATTCCCAGCGTTCTTCATGCTCTTTTCCTACAGAATGCAATTTGAACAGACAGACATATTATTAATGAGTTAGACATCGCCATTCTTCCTAATTTGCTAATGTTAAGAATAGTCAGAATGTGAAACAAACCTGGAACTTTGTACTTTTAAAATACTTCAACAAATAGTGCCATTCTACAATGTCCAATTCTTCAGGCATATGGCTCATTCTCTCCTCGTAGCTGTTGTATGCCTTGGCTGTAGCACTTAACGTTGCACGCCACCCTTTGTAACGCTCTTTAGCAATGGCCCAAGTCTTCATCTTTGAATCATGTGCATCCTCAAGGTCCCACCTAGCCTATTATATAATTACAAGGACATGCAAATACTTGGTCAGTTGTTACGCTATTGTATAATTAAAATGTATACACAAGCAAAGAATGTTACCAATATGTTAGATGCTATTGATTGTTTTACATCATCATGGATATCTTTCCATGTTCTCACTCCAATGAGTGGTGCCCTCTTCCTTGTAAACATCACTATTTCATCAGTGAACGTGCGCGCGTTGTCACCTACCGCTCCTCCGAGTCTGGAGAACTCAACATGGAGCTTCTGATTGCCAGCCTTGTGTCTCTTGGAGAGTGCCTTTAAGCATTTTAGACTACCACGTCCTCTTTTCTTCCCATTTTCTGAGCCTATTCCATGGAAACAAGAGGTTACAATTGATATTAAATGACAGCAGTTGAGGGTACCACTCCTTCTTTTCTTCCCATTTTCTGATCCTATTCCATGTAAACAAAATGTTACAAATTGATATTAAACGACATATTGCCTAAGCTTAGAGCTAAGAGATCAAAGAAAATTAGTTTGTCTTTATGTCTACAAAACTTTGTTTACTAAAGCATATTAAACGACATAATACCTAAGCTCAGAGCTAAGAGATCAAAGAAAATTGGTTTGTCTTTATGGCTCAGAGCTTAGAGATCAAAGAAAAATACCTTGAACTGATCTAAAACGCCGAGCATGAGATGGTCCCTTCTCTGTTGTTGATCGGTTGCTGTCTTGACTAGAATGTATCTGATTGCTAGGATCCTTAAAAGCATCTGCATACAATATTGTCACATGATCAGCTAGCATAATTAGAACTTTGCAAAAGAATTGTAATTTTTTTGGCAATTAGGATAGGGATATTACTGATGTCATCAAGATCTCCTTGAACCTTCAACCATTCTATGAATGTATTAATTGTGTCCTCCCTGTATATATCTTGTAACTCTGAAAAAGAACAATAATATGAGTGCACATTTCAAAATCCATATATATACACACAAGGGATTTTTTTTAACTCACCCAAGGCTTCGTCCTTGGAATGCAGATAAGCTAGCCAATCTCTGTAAGCATCTAAATCAAAAGCTTCATCTTCTTCATCATCATAGGTACTTTTCTTCTTTTTGATGGGTGTTATGGCAACACATAGGTCTGCTGCTGGATTCTTTGAAAAAACTAATCTAATCTCCCTCTCATCCTGACATCTATCTACCATGTCTGATGCATCAACATCGTATTCAAGTTCATTTAGTGTTGCTGACTCAGGATGATCAACAGTTCTCTTCTTGAAATACATGTAGTCCCTGGACCCATACCCTAGTTTTGATTTCAATGTTGTTAAGTTACCTAGATTGATTTCTCTCTTGTCAATAGAAAATGCCTTATAAAACTGTGCTCCCTCTTCAGTCCCCTTGCAGACAACATGCATTGTCCATCTATCTTGCATGCTGCATATTAAGCGATGACACTTACATTAAATCAGTAGCATAGAATGATAGAACACACTACTGAAAATATTAATAGGAACATTGCATAGGGATCACATTTACTTATTACTCAAATATAAGTGTCATAGACCTAGCTCATGGTAATTAATAACAACAAGATCCACAAGATTCTCTACTTGCATGCACAAGATCATGTCACAATACTTACTGCAGATGCTTTTAGTTTAATCCTAGCAAACAAATCTAATACATTCCAAAGAAAACTAATACAGCAACGACCCTGTTAATTACGTACCTGTTCTCGATCTCGTCCTGAGATGAAGGTACTGAATCTTGTGGATCTTGGCTGTCATGGATTGTGTCGTCGTTGGACAAACTCTTTTCCCGAAAGAGCGAAGCCGTCGCCTTACATCTGGTGGGCGCGACCATGGAAGGTGCAGTCGTTGGTGTCACCATGGTTGTAGGCAGCATCGCCGACGCAGGTGTGCGCAGCGTTGTCGACGACGAGGGGGTCCCCCTTGTCGCGTCGCTCGACGTCGGCATCTAGGCCGGAAGATGGGAAGACGATCGAAAACACAGTGTGGTGGTGGCGGCGGCGGCGTCTGTGGAACCCTAAATGAGCGAAAGGGGATTAATTAAGATGGGATTTGAGGAGTGGGCCTATATATCAACGCGGCCGTTCAGCTTAAACGTGGTCATTAGCGCGTTAGTTTGGCACTCTTGCTAAATAATTTCGGAGAGAAAAAATGGTGCCACTTTTGGCTCCCACTCATCAGCGCGCCGGCTACAAAATTTGGAAAGAAAAAAATCAGGCGCGCTTTTGTAGCTTCTTGCTTTTGAACATAGGCACGCGTTTGTAGTTAGTTGCTGGCGCTCATGAGGTGATCTTCTGGCCAAGTTTAGTTTCAGAAATTTCCAAAAACAGCTGACTAAGAAAATGCGCTAAAATTTATATTTTGGGATGTGCCCCGAAAACAATTAATAAAATAAAGGATTTATTAATTTTCTAAAATTTGTCCAAGAATGTTTTCGAGTTTGAAAAATACAACTTTCAAATCTAGATTGGATTGGGGAAATTTAATCTCTGAATAAGAATTCCCCAACTCTGTGCCACTCCCAATATGTTACAAATGTATTTTTCATCTGTTTCACAGGCCTGTTGCATTGCTTTCCTACAAATGTTGCAGTCAGATTTTTGGACAGTAATTTGGATGTGTAGCACAACTTTCACCAAATCACTTGAAACTAAATCTCAGAGGTTTGTAGCGTTGAGGAAAAAGTATCAACCAATTTTGAGAAAGTGGACATGCTTACAAAGGCACTCGTCTCTCACACATGTCCTAGTCACTATGCAAAGATATGTAGAGGGATATGGGGATGTGTAGCACAACTTTCCCCAAAACCACTTTTAGCTTTTTTGGGATGTTTACGTAGGTGACTTATGATGTTGTGTGCACCTGGGCATTTTTTGGACAAAGTTTACCTATTACTATAATTATTTATTGATTTTCTAAAGGAAAAATGAAATAAATACCTAAAGTCCATAGAAAATTCTAAAAATTTGCATGGGCATATAATTTAGGTGTGTTATGATGAGGAAAAAGGATCAACCAATTTTGAGAAAGTGGTCATGGACATGCTTACAAAGGCACCCATCTCTCTCACATGTCCTAGTCACTATGCAAAGAGGTGTAGAGGGATATGGGGATGTGTAGCACAACTTTCCCCAAAACCACTTTTAGCTTTTTTGGGATGTTTATGTAGGTGACTTATGATGTTGTGTGCACCTGGACATTTTTTGGACAAAGTTTACCTATTACTATAATTATTTGTCGTGCAAATCAAAAAAGTTACAAAGTGCAAATCAAAAAAGTTGCATGGCATGTGTCTCTAGCTTTTGTTGAAATGAACTTCATATAGTGGTCTCTAGCGAGGATTAAACTAAGTAGTTGACAATTAAGTTATATTCAGTTAAGTATTTTGTGAAACTGCATGATCTGGGCGAAGCTGATAAGTAGTTTACAACTTGTTGAATTCTTGTTGTTTGGCAATGTACTAAAAGGGGGTCAAAATTTGGGCTAGTGCACAGGAGCATGCATGCACTTGCATGGGGGGCCCAATCTGTGCAACAAAAATTTTGTGTGCAACAAAAAAATTTTGCAGCCAATATAGGCCATTCTCCCGCTACGTTACAAGTGTAATTTTTATTTGTTTCAGACATTTCAGAGGCGTGTTGCAATGCTTTCCTACAAATGTTGCAGAGCCAGATTTAGGGATATTGCATGTCAGTATGTTTCATGCTGCAAGTTTATAATCATAACTAGTTTGTATCTGTCTACTAGCTTGGTTCATATGGTAATTGAGGCCAAGTTTAGTTCAAAAAAGGCCCACTAAAATTTGTTCATTGAACCAGTTTGAAGTTTTACAACTAAAGTAGGAGCTTCCAAATTGTGCAAAAAAAAATCACCAAACAAAAGTTGTCCAAAACCTTCTCACTCCCGAAGTACGTTTAGTTTAGGAAATTTCCAAAACCTTTCAGCTAGCTGCAAAAAAAATAAAAAAATGCACCTAAACCAAGGATCGAACCCAGCAGCTCAAGTACGTTTAGTTTAGGAAATTTCTGTCTATGTTTAGGAGGTGAAACAACATCTAAACCTGGCCGCCACTAGTACGCACGTCTTTGCGCCGCCAATCGAAGCAACTTCAATTCATCGTCGATCTGGATTGCGAAAGGAAAATTTTGAAGGTAACTCGATCAACAATAATCTACATCTATGCGCGGCCAACTTAGTGTCTCATATGCCCTAGATCATGCATGCTATAGATCATGATCGATCTCGTCTATATGTAGATTTGAATGTCATCAAACGAAGATAGAAGTTGGATGCGCTTTCCTCGACATTCAGAGGAGTGGAAGGCCAAATTCTGATCTTTTGTTGAATCCTTTGGCACATCAGCAAATCTGACTGGTGGATCTATTATGTGCCCATGTTCTCAATGTCAATGCATGACAAGATTTAGTGATGTGTTTCAAATCCATCTTCATTTAGTTTCTAAAGGGTTTGCTGATTGTTACATCAATGAATTTGAACGACAACAAACTTCTTCATCAAATGAGGGACGTGTCAATCCTGGTGTTGATCCTAATCTGAATCCAGATATAACAGAACTTGAAGATGTTGTAGGCAATGATGAAGCAATACCCCCTTATTTTGGAGAGGACGATGAAGAAGACATAAGCGATGACCCTGCTGCCACTAATACTATGAGTAGAAACATTATCAGTGCCTCTATACATGGAGAAAGCCATGATGATGACAAACCAAATAAGGATGCAGAGATATTTTTGAAATTATTAGAGGAGGCTAAGAAGGAATTGTATCCAGGATGCAAAGAGGCAACTAAGGTTTCTTTTATCGTGCAACTTTTTCAGATAAAGTGCATGTATGGTATTTGTAACGCATGTTTGGAGGCGATACTCAAACTGTTCTCAAGGATTCTCCCAGAAGGCCATTGTATCCCTGACTCCTTGGATAAAGTGCAAAAGGTGGTTCGAGATCTAGGCTTGGACTATGTCAAGATACACTCCTGCAAGAATGATTGTGTGTTATTTTTTAAGGAAAATGAAAATGTGCAGGAATGCCCCACATGTGGGGAGTCTAGGTGGAAAGTTGTCGAGAACTCCTCCAATGGTGCTACTATCAAGAAGCGGCTTCCAGTGAAGATCCTACGCTACTTTCCTCTTATTCCTCGACTACAAAGAATGTATATGTCGAAGAGCACATCGGAGGACATGCAATGGCATAAGAAAGAGAGGGTCAATGATCGAAAAATGCGTCACCCTGCTGACTCGAAGGCATGGCAGCACGTGGATAACAAATATAGGTGGTTTGCAAAAGAAGCTCGTAATGTTAGGCTGGGTCTTGGTTCGGATGGCTTCAATCCCTTTGGGATGCAAAGTACAACCTACTCCATATGGCCTGTTGTCTTAATACCTTACAATTTGCCTCCTTGGTTGTGTCAGAAACAATCAAACTAGATGATGTCAATGTTGATCCCTGGTCCGAAATCACCTGGAATGGATATTGACGTATATTTGAGGCCTCTTATATTAGAGCTCAAGGTGCTTTGGGAAGAAGGTGTTAGAACATGGGATGCACAAACTAGGAAAAACTTTAGATTACGTGCTATTTTACTTTGGACAATTAATGACTTCCCAGCATATGCTATGCTGTCTGGTTGGAGCACGAAAGGAAAGTTTGCATGCCCATATTGCCACAAAGATACTGATTTTTTATGGTTGAAGCATGGGAGAAAGCACTGCTACATGGCCAGTCGACGTTTCTTACCCTTGGACCATATTTGGCGCCAGAACATGGTCAGCTTCAACAACATGATCGAAACCAGGGAGGCACCAGTACCACTGACTGGTGCACAGGTACTTGAGCAGTATGAAAGTTTTGAACAAGTGTGTTTTGGAAAGACATTGACCAAAAAAAGGAAGCGCGATGATGATGAAAGATGGCACAACTGGAGGAAGAAGAGTATTTTTTTGAGCTCCCATACTGGTCTTCTTTGCTCATTAGGCATAATTTGGACGTCATGCACATTGAGAAAAATATATGTGAATCCATATTAGGCACTCTGCTAGAATTGGATGGTAAGCGTAAGGATGGGGAGAAGGCCCGGCTTGACATGCAGCAACTAGGGATAAGACCAGATCAACATCCTGTGATCAAGAAAGATAAGTATACCTTGCCAGCAGCCTTGTACAAGTTAGATAAGGATGAGAAGGATAATTTATGCAAATTTCTATATGGAGTGAAAATGCCTGATGGGGTCTCCTCCAATATAAGAAGATGTGTAGACCTAAAAGCATGTAAGGTGTCTGGCTTAAAATCTCATGATTACCATCTAATTCTACAGAAACTGTTACCCTTAGTGGTGCGGAGGATTTTGCCACAACAAGTTGTCGTTGCATTGATCCAGCTTAGTAATTTCTTTGATGAACTATGTTCCAAGGAGCTGGTGGAAGCAGACTTGGACAAACTTAGTACTACAATTGTTGATACTCTATGCCGACTTGAGATGTTATTCCCACCTTCATTTTTTGATATCATGCTGCATTTGCCTATTCATCTAGCTGAAGAGGCTAAAGTTGGAGGGCCCGTTTGTTATAGATGGATGTACCCAGTGGAGCGGTGCCTACGTACTACGAAAGGATATGTGAGGAACAAGGCGCACCCTGAAGGATCAATAGCCGAGGGATACATACTCGAGGAGTGCCTTACATTTTGCTCTAGATTCTTGGACATGGACACCAAACTGAATCGTGTTGATCGTCATGAAAGTGTTGTCGTGAATGAGCCAGGTCAGAGCGTATTTGCTGCAATGGATTATAAGAGGAGAGGACAGACTGCCCAACTCCTTGAAAGAGATGAGATGCGGAAGATGAAGCACTACATAATTTCTAATTATGATGACGCTAAACCATTCATCGAGTAAGTTACATATATTAATTAAACACAACAATATTTTTAAATATTATAATTTATACTTACATTATTAATATAACTTTTCTATATGCAGTGAGCATAAGGCAGAACTGGAGCTACGTGGTGGTACAAGAAATCTTAAAGGAACAATTTGTAAGATGGTTCGAGGGCAAGGTTAGAGAGAAATATGCCAAAGGGGAAGTAAGTGCCGAGATGTTTGCACTTGCTGACTGGACTGACAACCGAGCTCATATATTGCATAAATGCCATATCAATAATTGGCTATTTTGAACAGTTGACATTGAGAAAAGCCTCATAACACAAAATAGTGGTGTGCTTGTCAAGGGCGACCCTAGTACTGGTAACATGTGCTGGTATGGGGTGTTTAAAAGAATGATATCACTAGAATTTCCTGGACAAAAGGAAGTTATTTTGTTCGAGTGTGACTGGTATGATGTGTCTGCTGCCAGTACAAGCAGAGGAAGAGGATACAATAAGGATCAGTTTGGGGTTATTGATATCGATACTACTCGGAACAGGTATGAGAATGAACCCTATATTCTAGCGACACAAGCAGAACAGGTGTTTTATGTGGATCTGGTAAACAAACCTGGTTGGAGAAGTGTTATTGCAATAAAACCTAGGGAATTGTATGCCATGCCTGAATTAGAACTAGAGGACTCAATTGATGTGGGTATTCAAGGCACAAATGATTTACTCAGTGGACACGAGGATTTGACAACAAATTGGACAAGATCGGACAAGCAAGGCACAACCGGGGATGTATCTGTTATTGCTCAGGTGCAGGCCGAAGCAGTTGATGAACCAGACCATGTGGCCTTATTAGATGACGATGAAGATGAGGAAGATGACACGTACATAGAGGATGGAGTTGTTGCACCAATTGTTTCTGAGGAAGAATTCAGAGATGATGACTTTTTTATTTGATTACTTATACGAATTTGTTTGGGTGTGAACAAAAAATTGTTAGTAATAATTTTGGTTTTGGATATCCATGAAAGGAAAAATAGAAACATTTGTATGATATAGCGCAAATAGTCTTTTTATTTAAAATCATAATACATCTTAACAAATTGTTTAGGGTAAAATTGTTCAGGTTGTGCAATCCTAACAACAAATGACGTGCCTAGGGTCCATGAATGGTCAACATTTCTCAAATGACGCCAGGGACTATTGATGGTGGGGCCCACATGTAAAGACGTCCATGAATACAGGGGCATCGCTTCAGGAAAAGCCCCCAATCTGTCCCATTGACTTCACTCTCCTCCCACACGTAAAGACGTCCATGAATACAGGTGCCTCGTCGTTCCTCCCTCCTCGATACCCTACTCCCACTGGACGAGTTACCTTCCCTGTGTGCCGCCATACCTAGATCGATAACACAACTGCCAACACGTCGGGCGCGCGACGAGCGAGCAGGGGGGGTGGGGGGGGGCGATGGCGGCGGCGGTGGCCGGGTTTGGGAAGGAAAACGTGGCGTGCGGATGAATTGGGAACTGTTGACCTACCTATATATAAAGGATAATAGAAATTAAAGTGCAACCAATTAAGACTTCGTTGCAATAACCATATAACAGTTGCCACGACTATGGACTAGTATTACTACCACGCCCAAATAGTGGCAATACGTATATATATTGCATCTCGCAACAAGAAAGGATGCAATAGTCATCTAGCTTTTGCCACAAGCAACCAAAGCATGTTGCAACCTAAATCAATCGTCGTGATTGTACCCTTCATAAGCAACCAAAGATAATATGGTTGCCATATCACCACTCCTTTGCAACACACGTAATGCTAATGCAACCCAACATTGGTGTAGCTATTCATCGCACAAATTGCAACAGAAATCCTTAAAATGGGTGCATTATCATGCACTAGTTGCAACTAAAAAAACAATATCGCAACACAATAAAAGTGTAGCAATATGTACCCATATAACTACCAATTTAGTGTTTGGTTGTCAAAGGAACCCCCAATTGCACCCAAATTAGTGGTGTTGCCAAAGTGTTTCGTGGCTAGAGGGGAAAAACCTTGTAGTGGTTGAAGCGATGATATCCTAGGATTAGCTTCCCAACACGTAGAAGAACACTTGGGAGAAGTTTCGTTGCAGCCCCGTTCGATTTGGTGAAGATCCAATCGATTTTGGTTTTTGTCCCGTGAGGATTTTGGGCATTCTGGACAGTGGCAGACTATCCGCCCCTTGGTGGGGGCGGACTGTATGGCCATCGGGCTCGGCCAGACCAGAACAAGCACAGCGCGCACTGCTCACGGTCATTTTGATCGGCGGACTGTCCGTCGTATAAGGCGCGGACAGTCCGCGAGTCGCGCAGGGAGAGTCCAGCCGCGTTGCTGTTTTTGCAACTTGACCGGTGGACAGTCCGCCAGGGATTCGCGGACAGTCCTCCCCTAGCGCGGACAGTCCTAGACTGAGAGTCCGGACAGTCTAGGAGTCGGCTGTAGGTTGAGTTTTAGTGCGTTTGCTCTTCCAGCTTTTCCGCTTCGTTTCCGGACTTCTCGTTTGCTCCTAGAGTTCACCTAGGAACCTCTCTATATATCTTTGCTACGAGTTAGCATCGGTATTTGGAGGAATCCCGACGTAGCCCTCTATCTACGTTTGGGAGTGAGTCTTTTAGGCACGAACTTGACTCGGAGTTTTGAGAGTTTTGGTTTGCTCTCTTGTGTGGTGCCTCTATGTGATCCTAGGGATCATCCACCCTCTTTCCGAGGGTCGTGGGCATCATGTTTGAGTCTGAAGCTTTTGGTGTTGATTTTGTTGGGACAAAGGCTAGAATTTCGAAAGAAATTTTTAGGCTCCCATTCACCCCCCCTCTGGTCGCCTTTCTTTAGCATTTTTGGTCCTTCAGCGTGAATCAAAAGACTTAGCACAAAGACTCTTGCATCTTTTGGCTAAAACCTCATTCTCAAACATGAGGCGATCACAAGTACCACAAGGATGTTTTCTTCAAATTTCCATCTCCTTTTCAATGCACTCAGCATATGTGGTACGCAAGATTTCAATCTCTTTCTCAAGGTTAGCACTCATATCATTGTGCTCAACCAACTTAGCGTCATATCATTGCACATTTGCTTCAAAACCAAAACTTCTTTTTCTAAATCAATGCATGATGTGCAAATGAAATCGGTGGAAGAAACATCACCATTCACATCAAGCAATGAATCATGATTAGCACAAGAAGTAAGGCAAGCATTTTTATTCAAAGAGCACAGCTACAAGGCCTAGCATTTATCTCAATAATTTCAGCCCTAGCATGCTCAATTCATCTACACTGTGGGTGTGAATCAATTTTAATTTATTGATTTCAGCAAGCAAAGACTCACAAGAACCACATGGTTCAGCAGCTTTTGACCTAAGCAAGGCTATTTCAGATTAGCACGAACAAATCCTGCGCAAGTCAAAGCAAACAAGACATGGTATGGAAGCATTTGATTTTAGCATTTCATTTTCAGATTTTAGCTAGCAAGAAAAAGCATAGCTCATCATTCTTCCTAACCATGTGACTACAAGAGGTGCAAGGTAAGATGCACTAGACTTCCAATGAAAAAGGCCACATTTCAACCTAGTGATAGAGCATTTCAATTTCTTGACCTTTCTACGCAAGGTATCACAAAGCTCATCATATCTCATGTTATCATCACAACAAGATTCAAATTGTTGGGATAAAATCCCAAGACAAGCAGCAAGAATACCTTTCTTGGCCTTGCCAAGTTCGCGTATACGATCCTCCGTTGAATGCTCATCATCTCCTAGG
Organism: Coix lacryma-jobi var. lacryma-jobi; assembly: GCA_009763385.1. Taxonomy (NCBI): domain Eukaryota; kingdom Viridiplantae; phylum Streptophyta; class Magnoliopsida; order Poales; family Poaceae; genus Coix; species Coix lacryma-jobi. Next base: position 100,296,133 of record CM019826.1, on the reverse strand, counting down.
AAGCCCAGCAAAGCATCCACCTCGCGTTCCGCCTCAAGATCCGTACTCCTCCTTCTTGCCAAAATGTTGTCCTCGGTCGCATGTCCAAGAGTCAAACCTAAGGACAAAGACACACTAGAAGAAGAACTTGGTGCCATCTCCAAAAGCACCATTAGTGTTAGCCAAACACCAAGCCCAACACCTTGACAAGCAAAGTCGAAAACACAACCGCTCTCAAAAAGGTCGCCTTCACGGATCTGGAACCGGTTAAGGTAGAGAGATCCTTAACTGGCTCCGATACCAATTGATGGACCGAAAATGCTAAAGCAAGACGACCAGAGGGGGGTGAATGGGAACCTAAAAATTTCTTTCGAAATTACGGCCTCTGTCCCAACAAAATCAACCCCAAAAGCATCGGACTCAAACGCGATGCCCACGACCCTTAGAAAGAGGGTGGATGATCCCTAGGATCATAGCGAGGCACCACACAACAAGAGCAACTCGAATGCCAAAAAGTCCAGCTTGAGTTCATAACCAGAAACCGACTCCCGAACGTAGATGGAAAGCTACGTCGGGAAATCCCCAAATACCGATGCTAACAAGTAGCAAAGATACCTAGAGAGGTTCCTTGGTTAACTCTAGGAGCAAACGATAAGTCCGGAAACGAAGCGGAAAAGTCGGGAGAGCAAACGCACTAAAATGCAACCTACAGCTAATTCCCCGAATGTCCGGACTCCTGGTCCCGGACTGTCCGCACCAGGGGCGGACTTTCCGCGAAACCCTGGCGTACTGTCCGCCGGCTAAGTTGCAAAAATAGCAACTCTGTTGAACCCTCATGCGCGACTCGTGGACTGTCCGCGGTTCCTTCCTGGACTGTCCACCGGTCACCAGACCGCGCACAGTGCTCGCTGCGCTGGACTGCTCTGGCCGAGCCCCGATGGTCGTACAGTCTGCCACCAAGGGGCGGACAGTCCGCCACTGTCCAGAATGCCCAAAAACAGCACGGGGCAAAACCAAAATCGATCGGATCTTCACCAAAATGAACAAGGCTGCAAACTAACTTCTCCCAAGTGTTCTTCTATGTGTTGGGAAGCTAATCCTAGGATATCATCGCTCCAATCCAACTAATCCATGAGAAATCCGAAGAACACAAAAAAGCGGGAAGAACAAAGAACGAACGCGATTTTGACCCATCTATGTGCTCGTGAGGTTAGAGAAGAAATCCTTCGGTGGAAAGAAGAGCTCACGAATAGAGCAATCTGATTCAAACAGAATCGCAAATCGTTGCTCGGAGAGGGAGAACAAAGCAAATCTCCGGGAGGGGAAAAACCGAAACGCGAAGAACGAAAACACGAATTTGATCCAAAATCGCAGCCAACAAGAGGAGGACGAATTTGATCCTTGGATTCAGCGAAATGGATGATTGATTAAGCACTCGGTGTCGGGCTACAAGCCACTCCTAGCAACACAAAGCTTGGATGGCAAAAAGCTCAAAACAAGAGCCAACTCTCCTCTATCCCTAGCCTTCTCTCACAAGCACAAAATGAGAGAGACACCATCCAAGGATTGTTGTCCAACACAGCCCCTTCATCTATATAGGGCGCACGTCCAAATGACACAAACGCCCTAACATGAAGTACTAACCCAAATACCCCCAGAGGTAAAACTGTCCAGCCCTAGCAGTTTTCATCCGACGGCCACGCCCGCACATCCGGTAGCTTCGCCTCGACGTGACCTCACCTGATGCCGCCACGTGCCGTCACGTCGACCACCGCGCCTTCCTCGTGGATAGCTTCACCGCCGCGCCAGCCTCTCCACGCCGCCACGCGTCGACCGTCCTTTTGGACCTTCCCCTGATTTTGAGGCCCAAACCTGGAAACCGTCCACCACGAGTTTTGAGGCCCAAACTCGGAAACCGGCCACCCCAGGTTTTGAGGCCCAAACCTGGAAACCGTTGAGGGTAGCTTTTTGAGGCTCCACTACCGAACCCGCACCGTAGACGGGATGTGGTTCGCACACCCCGACCACCGGCACCGATGCCGATGCATGTCTAGCCTCCACGCCGGGCACAACGCCTTCGCCTTCCTTCTTGACTCGGCCGACGGCACTTGCGCCGTACGCAAGCCCGTGTCCGACCTCCCTCCAAGTGCCATGACACCATCGCCTTCCTCCTGACTCGGCCGATGCATCGCACATCCCCATGTGCTCCTGCTCGCCGATGCCACGTGCCAGCTACCACAGCTGGTACTCTGGCCCTCCGGTCTGTCGGTCCAAGCCTCACGTCCACCCTTCACCCCTCTGGGTACATCGGCATGGCTCGTCCACCGCACGGCACACCCATCCTCCACCGCTCCCGGTCCGTCGGCATGACACATCTCTACTTGACCTTCACCTCGCCATCGACCACTGTATCCGAGCTCCACACCTGCACATCAACACAGCCAAGAGACACATGTTGCACACACACACCAACCCATGATACACCACAACTCAACGCCACCGGTTAGTCATAAGCATTAAGCGCATAGCATGATAATGACTCACCGGAAAAGCCTCAAACCTTCCTCACAAATGTCAATCATTCATCATATATATTCACAGTGCGGGCGTGGCCGTCGGATCACCATCAACTTCTAGTTGGTCAGGAATACCCTTAGGGTTAGCCTGCTCGCTCATTAGCAGTAGGGGTAGAAGGGGAATAATTGTATTAGGCTATATAAGGAGAGGCAACCCCTCCCTCCAAACCATCTCACCCATTTGCTACTTTCATTTAGGGTTTCCTGCTCTCCCAATCTCTGCTATAGCTACTGAGAACCGCAGAGATGGTGAATCATACCTCTGTGTATTTGCTTTTTGAGGAGTACGTCCTCGGTGTGGAGTAACTTCATTTGCTAGGAAACGAGACCGTAATCTTGTCTCCTCGTGTGGAGGAACTTCAGCTAGAAATTGAGATCGAATCACGTTCTTGCTTGTGTGTTCTTCATGTTTTCGTTTTTGGCCCTTACGGAGATTAGTCACGTTCTTTCTCTCCGTAAGTAGTTTTGCGATTCCACTTGAACCACTTTGTGTATGAATGGGTTTGTGATCTTTTGACCGGAGGAATTGGTCTCTAATCACTTGTACCAACAGATCAGTCAAGTTTTGTTTTGGATCGAGTTTCTTCTCTCTTTTCCCGAATCTTTTTGATTCATCGATTTGGAGATAGGTTCGAGCCATGATCTCCTAGAAGTAGCTCACTATCATTCTTGTGACTCCTCTCACCAAGTTTGATCCCTAGAGGATTCGTTTTGGGTGAGTTCGAGTCGAATCAGTGAACGAACAGGGGAGTATCAGGGTGACCAGACGCACGTCACAAGCTAACCGGACATTCAGTAGTGAGTCCGGTCATTGAATGCATTGACTGTGTACTATTTGGATTATGACCGGATGCTCCTTTTCTCCATGACCGGACTTGCCTCTCGCACTGTTCCTTGTTCTTGTCTGTGCAGACTGGACGCTCATCACGTTGTGATCGGACGCTCCATACCGTGAGTCCGGTCCAACACAGAGAGGTCCAAAATCAATTTTGAGCCGACCGGACGCGTCCGATCCTTGCTGACCGGACGCTCTGGTGAGCCCGGTCAGTGCTGATCAGCACGCTTTGTCCGCGGTTCGTTCGTTCGTTGTCGGTTTTGGTTTTTGCTTCTTGCGTTGGATTCCTGACTTCGTGCTCTACTGAAATCGAGCTTCCCGCTTTGCAAAATAGTCGGAATCCTCCTTGCGCTGCTCGGGGGAGGTTGAGGTTACCTAGAGTTCATCCTGTCACTAGTTGACTTGCGTGAACATGGGCGAGTGAGTTTTTGTGGTGTCCCGCTGTGTTCCTAGGGAACATCCACCCAATCTCTTAGGTTGTGGACATCACCTGTGTCGATTTTGCTCTTGGGGTTGATTCCCGGGATAGAGGCGATAAGTTTCTAAAAAGAAATCTAAAGCTCCCATTCACCCCCCTCTGGTCGCCTTGCTTTAGCACTTTCGGTCCTTCAACTATTAGTATAACAAATGGCGAAGCTTTTTGCGCTATCCTAATAGTGTGTTGCAAGCCACCTATCCAACAATTCTACCTAATATTTCTATGTCACACAAACAACTAGAGATAATATCTAATGCGGAATAAAGCTATCTAGCTCTAGTACAAGTATGATATACAAAATGTATATGGGACAAGTATGTGCAATAGAGAGATTGAGCAAGTGTAACACCCCGGTGTTTAATTAATTAAATAAATTGGATTTTATTAGGAAAATGGCCAAACCCTAGATGGAGGAAAAATCTAACCAGATGTTTGTTGCATTCATGCCGTTGCATGGTTTTAATTGGGTGAAAAGAATTTTGTTAAACCCAATTAGGTCGAATCTGTTTAATTCTATTTAGGAATAAATAAAAGGGTTTACAAATTTTACAAAACTTTTAAAACTCAAAATTTTATTTTCAAAACATAGGGAAAATATTTCTAAAATATTTCAAAGTGATTTTGATTTCAAACTGGTTTTGATTTTGAATTCAAAAGGCTTTTGAAAAGTTTGGAAAATCAAATGAAAAGGAAAAGAAAAGGCAAAAGACTTGGCAAAGGCCTCTCTTCATCCCTCTCCTCTCCCCTTTCAGTCTGGCCCAACTCCTCCCTCCCTTTTCGACCAAACGGCCCAGACTGTCCCTCCCTTTTCCCGCTCTGTTCCGGCGGCCCGCTCCCCGCTTCCTCTTCCTGTTGTTCCCGGCCGGCCCACTCTCCTCTCCCCCCGGCCACTTCTCCCGCACAGACGCGCACACCACCGCTCCCACCGGCCTGCGAGCGCTCACTTCCCTCACCAGCCAGCACCGGCGGCCCGCTGCAACCCCGCCTCCCACCCACCTCTCTCTCTAACTGGCCACTGGGACCCGGCTCCCCTCTCACCGCCGCATGGGCCAGGCCTGGCAGGACGACCATCTCCTCCTCCCGCCGCTCTCGCCTCCGAGCTTTACGCTCCGTCAGGCGCCCGCGCCCCTCTCCAACCCCCTCTCCGCCTCTAGGGCGATCCCACAGCGATAGGATCGCGCCGCCACCCTTTCCCTCCTCACCTACAAAGGCCCGCACCCAGCTCCCTTCCTTTTCCCATCCGGAGTCTTCCGGGCCTCCTCGCCACCACAGCCCGACGAAGGCTCGACCTCACCTGCAGAGCGCTGCGCCGAGCTCCACACAGTCCCGTGGCTCCCCATCCTCCTCATCTGGTTGGGGCGTGTCACAAGCTCAAACCGCATCTACTCCGTCTCGTCTCGGTCCTTGTGACGTAACAGCCCTAACCCCATGGCCCACTGATCACTATCAACCACTGACAGTCGATCCGTACAGCCAAGAGATTAAGACCGGGTTCGCCACTGGGCTACATCAGTGCCCGATGTCCGCAGGATCATCTCACAATTCAGTTACAATCTCTTGAACATTTTGACAAATAACATCGGAGTAAATAGCGGAAGACTTAGATAACAATAGTTTTACAAACCAGTGTTCAACATAAACTTAAAGTGAAGTTATTACAGACCATAGTTCAAATAGAGTTGGCAGGGTAGCAGATGACAACAACTAAGATATAAAGATACATCACCCAGCCCGAGGGTGAGTAATCACTCATCGGCCTCATCGGCCTCTTCCTGAACAACAGTCACACAGCAGGGTCCAAGGCACACTGAGGAATCTGCCATACCTGCAACATGGGTAAAAGAACCCTGAGTACAAAGGTACTCAACAAGACTTAACCGACTAAAGAAAAGGGAGAGGACTCAGGAATGCAGTCTTAGGGTAGTCAAGTAAGGCTTAAGCAAGTTCAAGTATTTTGCAGAAAAGCATCTTTGGTAAACCTTATTTTAATTTTGAAAGATTCGGTATTCCTTGTTCCATCGTAACTCTTGATTCATTTTACTTTCCAAAACAGACCTAGTTGAGAACCACTCCCTGTTGACAGTCAGTGACTAAGTCTCCATAACTGAGGAGCAGCGTTAATCCGGATAAATAATACTCAGCTGAGGGTCCCTATCCACACTGCATATGTAGCACCCAAGCTTGCATATGCCAACTCGTCTACCACGATTCCTCCAAGATTGGGCCCGGTCCTACGCCACCCGGAAGTACAGTACACCACTCCAATCCGGGACTTTAACCCACGTGGGTACATGCTACTTCCGCCATCTCTCCACTCCCAGTGCGCGGTTGTCGGTCCAATAAAGGATTCCTCGGAGCCGAAGCTTTCCGTAGTATGTGAATAGTTGCAAGTCTTAGTCAATCAGGCCCCCATACAGGTGGTCCCTAAATTTTTCAGCCAGCGACAAGCACCTCGGGACTCTAACCCAAGAGTACAGGTCCTGTCAGTTTTTCAACCCTGTCCCGGTCGGTGTCAACTGTTGAGTCCCGGACTACAACATGACGGCACCGTACGCAAGGACTACCTCTCCTTCCCATTGACTAAGTACGGATCAGATACTTAGCCAATAGTGGGAGTGAACCAGAAATTCCCATAAATATTCTTAAAGTGATCACACTTTGAAATTGGCATTTTTATTGCAAATCTATCATATAGCATTGCTAAGCATTTTGTAAATAGTTTTTGAAAAGCAGGTATCGGGTGTATCATTGGTCAAGGTAGATAATGCATCAGATAGGATTTCACTCAACTCCTATCAACCTAATGCAATAATTTAACTCAAAACATTTCAAGAAAACATTTATAAAAGCAAGGTAGGGTTAAATGCACCGGGGCTTGCCTTGGACGGCAAAAAGAGCAGAGTCGGGGTAGGTATAGGTGTCGGAGCTCGGGGTTGCCTCGGGGACAGATCCTTCGGTGGCTACCTCGACTTCAGGGCCTTCTTCGTCAACTATACGGATGCAATGATGAATGCTCATGAGAATGATGATATGGACTTAAGATGCAAGACAATACCACAGATTCAAGATTACTCTTAGGCAAGGCATAACCGAAATCTAGGTTGAGCATAAAAGGTAACCATTTCTTCCTTAAGCAAAATTGATAAACTAGACTTTATCATAACTATCCTAAGCATCAATCAAACATAGCATCACAAACATCATAGACCAAAGGGTAGGGGTCTATGAACATCAAGCAATCCCAAAAGTCACATCACAGGGCATTCAACGCTAACCCTAATCACCTTTTCTATTTTTCTTAATTATTTAAAAAGGTCATTTTATGAAGGTGCTCCAAAAATTACCAAATTAATCACACAAGTTCATTAGGGTACAAGTATATGGCAAAACAAATTTCATAATTTTTGGAGGTCATTAAGGTGCTCAATTAAATCTAGACATTTAATTAACAAAAGGCACTATTCCTTAATTAAATAAAGCTCAAAAATCAACTTGCTCCAAATGACTTCAAAATTTTACCAGAGACTCATCATGACACAACTAGCTTGCAAAATTAATCTCAAGATTTTTGGAGCTACAGACACTCTCTAAAAATACCAACCTTCATTTTTCAATTAAAAGGGGAATTTTTCATTTTCAAATTTTTGCAGGAAAGTCAAGTTTTATATTTTTATAAAATACTTCAGAGCATAAAGAGTCTACCACAAAATTTTCAGAATTTATGGATCAACACAGAAAATCACACAAAAATTGAAATCTGAACACTATTCACATGTATGAGAAATAGAAAAAAGAGCACTGTTCTTCTCCTCCTTCGCCGGCGGCCGGCCGACGGCGGCGGCGCTGCTGCGCCGGCCACTGCGGGCACTCCGCGGCGAAACCGAGGGCATGGAGAGGTTCAGGAGCTCACCGTGAGTCGATTAAGCGGCTTGGCGAGGGAAGGGGATGAACGGAGGGAGGTGGTCGACGGTGGCCGCGAAAGCTCACGGCGGCGATCGTCGTCCCGATGATCCTGCGCGACACAAGTGACCGCAAGGGGTCAGTCAGAGGCGCAAAGGAGTAAGGAAGGTGATGCGGGGGTCGGAGGGAGATGATCAAGGCCGGAGAGGGAGTATTTCACGATCCCGACCTCGACGGGATTCTTGCCGGAGATGAACGGCGAGTTACGCCGGGCAAACAGGACGGTAGAGATCAAATTGAGGAGTGGGGAAGCTGCACGGGCTCAAGGCGGAGCTGTTGGGCTAGCTGGTTGAGCGGCGGGAGCTCTGGAGTGGGCTGGCCACGGTGGCGGAGGTGAGTGAGTGAGCTCGGGCTCCGGCGGGCTTTATATAGCCACGGCTAGCGGCCGGTAGAGTGCTCGGAGAGATGTGGACGAGTTCGGCCGAGGCACGCGCAATCGATTGCGAGGCCGAGGGTCAGCGGTTTCGTTGCGCAGGGTCGGGCGCACAGCTCACCGGCGGCGAACGCGTGGCGGCGACGAACTGCGGGCGGTAGGGGCCGGGAGAGAAGGTCAGCGCTCGCGTGCGGGCGCGGAGGGAACCGGGGACATCGGCGACAGGTTGAAGGCGCGTGGGGAGCAGCCAGGCGTGCGGCACGCGCGACGCCGGCGGCTGGCCATGGCCGGCCCCCCCCCCCCTACCGGAGAAGATAAACAGTAGACTAGGCTAGGGTTTGACCTTTGAGCAGTTTCAGAAATTTGCAAATTACTTCCAAAATTTGAACTGGGCAACAAAAACTCAAAACATCAAAGTTGTTCAGAAAAATGAGATATACAACTTTGTCAATATGAACATTTTCAAATTCCAAATAGTTTTGAACAACATTTGAAAACAGTAAAGGGGACACTTTTTCAAACTTGATTCAAATCACATTACTCTGGATTTCAAACTGAAACTTGAAAATCTGCAAACATGAAAGTTGTTCATTTTGCCAAAACCTACAACTTTGCTATTATACACTTTTCCTGAAACTCATTAGTTTTTGAACTCATTTTGAAAACTGAAAAGGGGACAAAAACTGGAGTTTGAATGAATTTGAAATAACTCAAAATTTTGTACTGCAACTTGAAAATTTGTAAATACCAAAGTTGTTTCTCTTTGACAGATCTACAACTTTGCTTCTTGGACCAATCCCAAATTTTGAATAATTTTAGCATCACAACAAGGGGATAAAATCCAGGATTTGGAAATCAGGGTTTTGCAAAGGGATTTGAAATCAAATTCTGATTTTTGAACTTTGGCCAACACAACAACTTCAAGACACCAAAGGAACAAGAATTACACAAGGCTAATCACAGAGATGAATTACCATTTTGCCCTAGTAGAGAGAAGTGGGCTAATTAGGGTTTTTGCAATAGAGGAATTCACATAAAATGATACACTTAGCAAAATGCATACACCTGAACTCATGATCAAGATGCTTAATGATGATAATGATGATATGTCAAGTTAATTACATGCTAAACACCAGAGGTGTTACAGTCCTGGGCCACGACCCAGCTTCGTTGTCCTCGACGGGAGTTCCGAGCCGTGGACGCCGCCTCCGTCGTCGACTCCTCCCGACCGAGCCCCTTTGCCCGGGGAAAGCCATCTGGTGAGCTCGCGTTTCCCCCCCTCTCTCTAGGTGCTCTTGGTTCGTTTCCCCATGGTCCGTAGACCCTTCCGAGCGAACTCCGGCATGGCGCTCATGGCGCCGCCGTGCGTGAACCTCGCGCCGCCGCCCCGTTTCCCCCTCCCTGTTGCCTCCCCGGCGTCACCAAGTCGGGGATTCGAGAACCTTACATAGACAGGGATTCGAGAAAGTCGGGGTAGTTCTTTGCTAAGAAGTCTTCAGATTCCCAAGTGGCTTCCTCTTCAGAGTGCTGGTTCCACTGGATTTTGTACCATCTTGTGGTGGTTCTTCGGGTAACACGATCCTTGTGGTCCAACACGCGAACTGGATATTCTGAGTAGGATAGATCAGGCTCTAGCTCGACGCCTTCAACTTCCACGACATGTTCTGGTACTCGGAGACACTTCTTGAGTTGGGAGACATGGAAAACATTGTGGACAGCGGAGAGATGATCGGGCAACTTCAGCTTGTAAGCTACCTTGCCACAACATTCCAAAATCTCAAACGGACCAATGTAGCGGGGTGCTAACTTTCCTTTGACCCCAAAACGAGTGACTCCTTTGGTTGGTGAGACCTTGAGATATACATAATCTCCAACTTGAAACTTCAGAGGTCGACGTCTCTTGTCAGCGTAGCTCTTCTGTCGAGATTGGGCAATCTTCATATTCTCCTGTATCTGCTTGACTTTCTCTTCCATATCCTTGACCAGGTCAACTCCAAAGAATTCTCTTTCCCGGGCTCAGACCAACTGAGAGGTGTACGACAACGACGACCGTACAGTGCTTCAAAGGGTGCCATTTTGATGCTCTCTTGGTAACTGTTATTATAAGAGAATTCTGCCAAGGCAAACAGTCATCCCAAGTATCTGCGAAGGTAAGAACACAGGCTCTCAACATGTCCTCCAGCACTTGGTTGACTCGCTCAGTTTGTCCATCAGTTTGCGGATGATATGCTGTGCTATGTAAGAGCTTGGTTCCAAGCGAGGCATGGAACGCTTTCCAAAACTTAGCGACAAACTGGGTACCACGGTCAGAGATAATGGTCTTGGGTATGCCATGAAGTTTCACTATGTTGTTCTTGTACAAAGTGGCATACATGGGGACGGTGTAACTGGTCTTTACTGGCAGAAAGTGAGCTTGTTTGGTGAGTCGGTCCACGATTACCCAAATGGAATCAAAACCTTTCTGGGTCTTGGGTAGTCCATTGACAAAATCCATACTAATGTCGTCCCATTTCCAAGCGGGTACTGACAAAGGTTGCAATTCTCCTCCAGGCTTCATGTGTACTGCCTTGACTCTTTGGCAGGTATCACACTGAGCGACATACCGGCAATCTCAATCTTCATTTTAGTCCACCAGAATCTCTGCTTTAAGTCTTGGTACATCTCGTTGCTGCCGGGGTGAATAGAGAATCTGGTCAACTGTGCTTCATCAAGGATTAACTGTCTCAATTCAGGCACCTTGGGAACTACTAGACGGTTCTTGAACCAAACAACTCCTATATCATCGATCCTGAAGCAATCAGCCTTTCCGGCCTGGACCTTTTCGATGATATGCTTGATTCCAGGGTTATCCTTTTGAGCAGCAATGACTTGATCCTTGATGGATGTTCCTATGCTGACATTGTTCAAGCTTCCTTGCGATCATTTCGATACCCATCCTTTCAAGTTCATGGCACAAGGAAAATCATAGGGCTTTGTCGTCAGACAGTTGCAGTATGACTTGCGACTGAGGGCATCGGCAACTACATTTGCCTTACCAGGATGGTAATGTACTTCGAGATCATAATCTTTAATCAACTCAAGCCATCTTCTCTGCCTCATATTCAATTCTTCTTGAGTGAAGATATACTTTAGGCTCTTGTGATCCGTATACATATTGCAGGTGCTGCCCAACAGATAGTGACGCCAAATCTTCAAGGCATGCACGACTGCTGCTAGCTCAAGATCATGGGTTGGGTAGTTTTCCTCATGTCGCTTAAGCTGTCGTGAGGCATAAGCGATCACTCGTCCTTCTTGCATCAAAACACAGCCCAAACCAGTACCAGATGCATCACAGTATACATCGAAGGGTTTCTCAATATCTGGTTGAGCTAGGACTGGTGATGTAGTTAGCAGTTTCTTCAGGGCTTGAAAGGCTTGCTCACAGGCTGGTGACCAAACGAAATCCACGGAATTCTTCAACAACTCTGTGATAGGCTTGGCGATTCTGGAGAAATCTGGGATGAAACGACGATAGTATCCAGCCATTCCCATGAAGCTGCGAACTTCGCGGACAGTGGTAGGTGGCTTCCAATCCAAGATATCTGCCACTTTTTCAGGGTCAACTGACACACCTTCAGCGGACAGGACATGACCAAGGAATTGAATTCGATCTAGCCAGAATTCACATTTACTGAACTTGGCATACAGCTGGTGATCTCTGAGACGAGAGAAAATTCGAAGATGCTTGGCGTGATCTTCAGGAGTTCTTGAATAGACAAGGATGTCGTCAATGAACACGACTACAAATTTATCGAGCTCTGGCATGAACACAGAGTTCATGAGATACATGAAATGAGCCGGGGCATTGGTCAAGCCGAAGGACATGACCAAGTACTCATATAGGCCGTATCTGGTGGTGAAAGCTGTTTTAGGAATGTCTTCTGGACGGATTTTTATTTGGTGATAGCCAGATCTGAGATCAATTTTGGAACACTCTGGCTCCAGACAACTGATCAAAAGAAGGTCAATGCGAGGCAAGGGATATTTATTTTTGATGGTGACCTCGTTGAGCGGGCGATAGTCGACGCACAGACGAAGCAGACTTTTGTCCTCTTCTTCACAAAGATAGCAGGACAGCACCAAGGAGATGAACTTGGGCGAATGAGACCCTTGTCCAAGAGCTCTTGCAATTGGATCTTCAGCTCTGCCAACTCTCTGGGAGGCATCGATAAGCTCTACGGGATATAGGAGCAGTCCCGGGCTTTAGCTCTATGGCAAACTCAACATCACGGTCGGGAGGCAGACCGGGTAGATCTTCTGAAAGACATCAGGGAACTCACAGACCACGGGGATATCCTGATTTCCGGAACACAGGCGGTATTACTGGGTGGTTGCGGGTTTTGGAGGCATAGGAAGTTGGAGAAGGAGTTGGAGGTACTGTTAGGAATATCCACTCTCACAACTCTATTCAAGATGTCTATCATGGCTTTATACTGAACATCCAATTCATGCCTAAGATGACATCTATCTCTTGATTGCGCAGTAATATCATGGTGGTAGGAAAGACATGTTCCCCCAACATTACTGGTAGACTGCGGACCACTTCTTAGTATTATCCGCCCTCCAGGCGAAAGTATGCAAAAACTTTTTTAATCCCCCATGGGTAACTCATGCTTGATACAAAAGTGCGACTGATGAAGGAATGCGATGCACCAGAATCGAACAAGACGACTGCAGGATGATTGGCAACAGGGGAACCTACCGAGCATGACGGGCTCTCCTTCTGGGATGTTACTGACGGTGGTGAAGTAGACTGCCCGTGCTTCTTGACAACTTGCCCGTCTGGACATGCTGCTGCGTGCACGGTGCTGCTGCTGTGATCCTCCAGGGCCTTTCTGTGTCATGCTGGGCATTCTTCTTGGGTTTTGGGCACTCGCGAGACCAGTGACCAACTTGGCCACAGTTGTAGCATGGATGGTTGTAAGCTGTTTGAGGGGTGGTGACACGAACCCTGGGGCGTTCGGCTGAGTGGCACTTTGCTGGTTGGCATTATGGGTGGTGGCCGCGGTACGAACGACCACTTGCTGATGGGGGTATGGTGCACGGTTTTGGTGGTGGCTGGGTGGTAGATGATTCTTGGGCGCTTATGGTTGCTGGAGAAGCTGCTAGACCAGCCTTCTTCTTCTTCTTCTCCTCCTGATACTGGCGGTACTTTTCTCGAAAGCGACAGCACGGTCAACGACATCGTGATAGGATCCGTTTAGGTTGTTAGATAGACCTCTGCGAATCTTAGGGTGCAGACCCCTGAGAAAACAATCTCTCTTCTTCTCATCCGTGTTGACATAGTCGGAGGCATACTGGCTCAGGTGGTTGAACTGACCCACATAATGCATCACTGTGGATTCCTTCTGCTGCAGGGCTAGGAATTGATCAAGCTTCATCTTCATCAATCCTGATGGATGTGGTGTGCACGGAAAGCGGTGCGGAACTCTTCCCAGGTCAACTCATGACCTTCAGGTTGGGCAGCCAAGAGGTTGGCATACCAAGCACTGCTGGACCACGAAGCTGCTGAGAAGCAAACCGGGGCTTCTGGATTTCAGTGCATCGGATGAGACCAAATTCTGCTCCATGGTGCGGAGCCATCATCAGCTTCGAGGGGTTCATCGGCTCTGGTGAAAACCGGTGGACGGGTTTCAGTGAACTCCACATAGGTGGTCTCTTGGTTGTGACGACCACGGTGACCAACATTCTGCTGTCCTTGGTTCTGAGCCATCAGGTTGGCAGCGGCGGCCAAGGCTGCAATGGCATCTGCCAGGGTAGCAGGAACTGGTGGAGGGTTGGAAGGTTGGCACCTCCGGAACTTCCGGCTCCAGTGCGGGTGTTCACAGGCATCTGTTAAGATTTGGGAACTTAGCATCCAAAGATTGATTTTGAACGAAACTGACTGATAAGATTCATTGATGCAAGGGTAGATAACTGATACAGAGGTTTGATAGATAACCACTAACTGACAAAGGAAAGATACCAGACAAGATACAGACTCGACTAGACAGAAAACCACTAACGCCCAAACCTAGACTTAAGGCTTTAGGTGAGCAGATGGCATAGACACAACGAATCTAGTCGTCATCGATGATGATCATCTCTTCATCGTCGTCTTCATCTTCGATGATGAGCTCAGGCTCTTCCTCCTCATCTTCATCCCTCAACGTGAACATCTTCAGCAGGTTCCACTTCTTCATTCTGGACTGGCTCATGTTCTACTTCAGGTTCCTCCACGACTCCATCTCTGGATCCTCAGCAACAGGTGGAGCCACGGGGTGAAGTTGGTCGTACAGTTGATGTACCTCCTCATGAAGCATATCATTGTACTGCTCAATCTGGGCAGTGTACTGCTGCAGTCCATGGAGTTGGGCTCTGTGACATCCTCTCGGTCCATGTTGCATCACGCTGCTGGATAGCGCGAACCACATTCTGGTTAGCTTCCTCAAGAGCGGCTCGTGCCTCGTAGAAACTCCAGGCGGGAAAGGTAGAAGTCATGCTCCATGTTCTCCATCTCAGCCTTGAGATTCTTGATCTCCTCCTTCAGCTGCTTGCGGGTCTGACGGGAAAACGACGTCCATTGGAGGATTCTCCAGTCTCTTCTCCGGTGCGTGGCGCCAGTTGGTGACGCGGCACACCATGCGGTCCAGTCGACTTGCGAGCGGTGAACTTGATACGGGCCATGTCTGGATCAGATAGATAGAAGAGAAGCTTAAGGCTAGCAAGAAAGGTAAAGGCATACTAACCCACAGACTTAGAGAGGAAGTTATTATCTTAAGTGATTATGACATGATGCATGATTCGTTCCTACGGAACAAGGTAATGCAACTACTAAGGTAAAGTACATAGGGCTTATACAAGTTGTCTTGCTACTAGTTGCCAAAGACAAGATGAGATGAGAGAAGCAATTTGGACTTAAAATAGTCAAGTTTAGTTTTGGACTTAAAAACTTTTTGAAGTTTTCGCAAAAAGATTGCAACGTCGTAGTGAGATGCTCCGATACCACTCTGTGATGTAACAGCCCTAACCCCATGGCCCACTGATCACTATCAACCACTGACAGTCGATCCGTACAGCCAAGAGATTAAGACCGGGTTCGCCACTGGGCTACATCAGTGCCGATGTCCGCAGGATCATCTCACAATTCAGTTACAATCTCTTGAACATTTTGACAAATAACATCGGAGTAAATAGCGGAAGACTTAGAAACAATAGTTTTACAAACCAGGTGTTCAACATAAACTTAAAGTGAAGTTATTACAGACCATAGTTCAAATAGAGTTGGCAGGGTAGCAGATGACAACAACTAAGATATAAGATACATCACCCAGCCCGAGGGTGGTAATCACTCATCGGCCTCATCGGCCTCTTCCTGAACAACAGTCACACAGCAGGGTCCAAGGCACACTGAGGAATCTGCCATACCTGCAACATGGGTAAAAGAACCCTGAGTACAAAGGTACTCAACAAGACTTAACCGACTAAAGAAAAGGGAGAGGACTCAGGAATGCAGGCTAGGGTAGTCAAGGTAAGGCTTAAGCAAGTTCAAGTATTTTGCAGAAAAGCATCTTTGGTAAACCTTATTTTAATTTTGAAAGATTCGGTATTCCTTGTTCCATCGTAACTCTTGATTCATTTTACTTTCCAAAACAGACCTAGTTGAGAACCACTCCCTGTTGACAGTCAGTGACTAAGTCTCCATAACCGAGGAGCAGCGTTAATCCGGATAAATAATACTCAGCTGAGGGTCCCTATCACACTGCATATGTAGCACCCAAGCTTGCATATGCCAACTCGTCTACAACGATTCCTCCAAGATTGGGCCGGTCTACGCCACCGGAAGTACAGTACACCACTCCCATCCGGGACTTTAACCCACGTGGGTACATGCTACTTCCGCCATCTCTCCACTCCCAGTGCGCGGTTGTCGGTCCAATAAAGGATTCCTCGGAGCCGAAGCTTTCCGTAGTATGTGAAAGTTGCAAGTCTTAGTCAATCAGGCCCCCATACAGGTGGTCCCTAAATTTTTCAGCCAGCGACAAGCACCTCGGGACTCTAACCCAAGAGTACAGGTCCTGTCAGTTTTTCAACCCTGTCCCGGTCGGTGTCAACTGTTGAGTCCCGGACTAAACATGACGGCACCGTACGCAAGGACTACCTCTCTTCCCATGACTAAGTACGGATCAGATACTTAGCCAATAGTGGGAGTGAACCAGAAATCCCATAAATATTCTTAAAGTGATCACCACTTTGAAATTGGCATTTTTATTGCAAATCTATCATATAGCATTGCTAAGCATTTTTAAATAGTTTTTGAAAAGCAGGTATCGGGTGTATCATTGGTCAAGGTAGATAATGCATCAGATAGGATTTCACTCAACTCCAATCAACCTAATGCAATAATTTAACTCAAAACATTTCAAGAAAACATTTATAAAAGCAAGGTAGGGTTAAATGCACCGGGGCTTGCCTTGGACGGCAAAAAGAGCAGAGTCGGGGTAGGTATAGGTGTCGGAGCTCGGGGTTGCCTCGGGGACAGATCCTTCGGTGGCTACCTCGACTTCAGGGCCTTCTTCGTCACTATACGGATGCAATGATGAATGCTCATGAGAATGATGATATGGACTTAAGGATGCAAGACAATACCACAGATTCAAGATTACTCTTAGGCAAGGCATAACCGAAATCTAGTTGAGCATAAAAGGTAACCATTTCTTCCTTAAGCAAAATTGATTAAACTAGACTTTATCATAACTATCCTAAGCATCAATCAAACATAGCATCACAAACATCATAGACCAAAGGGTAGGGGTCTATGAACATCAAGCAATCCAAAAGTCACATCACAGGGCATTCAACGCTAACCCTAATCACCTTTTCTATTTTTCTTAATTATTTAAAAAGGTCATTTTATGAAGGTGCTCCAAAAATTTACCAAATTAATCACACAAGTTCATTAGGGTACAAGTATATGGCAAAACAAATTTCATAATTTTTGGAGGTCATTAGGTGCTCAATTAAATCTAGACATTTAATAAACAAAAGGCACTATTCCTTAATTAAATAAAGCTCAAAAATCAACTTGCTCCAAATGACTTCAAAATTTTACCAGAGACTCATCATGACACAACTAGCTGCAAAAATTAATCTCTCAGATTTTTGGAGCTACAGAACACTCTCTAAAAATACCAAAGCCTTCATTTTTCAATTAAAAAGGGAATTTTTCATTTCAAATTTTTGCAGGAAAGTCAAGTTTTATATTTTTATAAAATACTTCAGAGCATAAAGAGTCTACCACAAATTTTCAGAATTTATGGATCAACACAGAAAATCACACAAAAATATGAAATCTGAACACTATTCACATGTATGAGAAAATAGAAAAAAGCACTGTCTTCTCCTCCGTTCGCCGGCCGGCCGGCGGCCGCCCGGCGGCGGCGCTGCTGCGCCGGCCCCTGCGGGCACTCCGCGGCGAAACCGAGGCATGGAGAGGTTCAGGAGCTCACCGTGAGTCGATAAGCGGCTTGGCGAGGGAAGGGGATGAACGGAGGGGGTGGTCGACGGTGGCCGGCGGAAAGCTCACGGCGGCGATCGTCGTCCCGATGATCCTGCGCGACACAAGTGACCGCAAGGGGTCAGTCAGAGGCGCAAAGGAGTAAGGAAGGTGATGCGGGGGTCGGAGGGAGATGATCAAGGCCGGAGAGGGAGTATTTCACGATCCCGACCTCGACGGATTCTCGCCGGAGATGGGAACGGCGAGTTACGCCGGGCAAACAGGGACGGTAGAGATCAAATTGAGGAGTGGGGAAGCTGCACGGGCTCAAGGCGGAGCTGTTGGGCTAGTTGGTTGAGCGGAGCTCTGAGTGGGCTGGCCACGGTGGCGGAGGTGGAGTGGGAGTCGGGCTCCGGCGGGGTATAGCGGGTTGGCGGAGGCTGAGATTGGCGAGTGCGGCCGGGACGCGCAATCGTGCGAGCCGAGGGTCTCGCGGCAGTAGAGGTGTGAGGATGTAGGCTGCCAGCGGCCGGCACAATATCAGATGCTCGGAGAGATGTGCGACGAGGGAGCAGCGTGCGAGGCACGGAGGTCGTCTACAGGTTTTCGTTGCGCACGGGTCGGGCGCACGGCTCCCCGACGGCGAACGAGTGGCGGCGACGAACTGCGGGCGGTAGGGGCCGGGAGAGAAGGTCAGCGCTCGCGTGCGGGCGCGGAGGGAACCGGGGGACATCGGCGACAGGTTGAAGGCGTGGGGGAGCAGCCATGGTGCGGCACGCGCGACGCCGGCGGCTGGCCATGGCCGGGCCCCCCCCCCCTACCGGAGAAGATAAACAGTAGACTAGGCTAGGGTTTGACCTTTGAGCAGTTCAGAAATTTGCAAATTACTTCCAAAATTTGAACTAGGCAACAAAAACTCAAAACATCAAAGTTGTTCAGAAAAATGAGATCTACAATTTTGTCAATATGAAATTTTCAAATTCCAAATAGTTTTTGAACAACATTTGAAAACAGTAAAGGGGACACTTTTTCAAACTTGATTCAAATCAACATACTCTGGATTTCAAACTGAAACTTGAAAATCTGCAAACATGAAAGTTTGTCATTTTGCCAAAACCTACAACTTGCTATTATACACTTTTCCTGAAAATCATTAGTTTTTGAACTCATTTTGAAAACTGAAAAGGGGACAAAAACTGGAGTTTGAATGAATTTGAAATAACTCAAAATTTGTACTGCAACTTGAAAATTTGTAAATACCAAAGTTGTTCTCTTTGACAGATCTACAACTTTGCTTCTTGGACCAATCCCAAATTTTGAATAATTTTAGCATCACAACAAGAGGGATAAAATCCAGGATTTGGAAATCAGGGTTTTGCAAAGGGATTTGAAATCAAATTCTGATTTTTGAACTTTGGCCAACACAACAACACTTCAAGACACCAAAGGAACAAGAATTACACAAGGCTAATCACAGAGATGAAATTACCATTTTGCCCTAGTAGAGAGAAGTGGCTAATTAGGGTTTTTGCAATAGAGGTAATTCACATAAAATGATACACTTAGCAAAATGCATACACCTGAACTCATGATCAAGATGCTTAATGATGATAATGATGATATGTCAAGTTAATTACATGCTAAACACCAGAGGTGTTACAGTCCTGGGCCACGACCCAGCTTCGTTGTCCTCGACGGGAGTTCCGAGCCGTGGACGCCGCCTCCGTCGTCGACTCCTCCCGACCGAGCCCCTTTGCCCGGGGAAAGCCATCTGGTGAGCTCGCGTTTCCCCCCCTCTCTCTAGGTGCTCTTGGTTCGTTTCCCCATGGTCCGTAGACCCTTCCGAGCGAACTCCGGCATGGCGCTCATGGCGCCGCCGTGCGTGAACCTCGCGCCGCCGCCCCGTTTCCCCCTCCCTGTTGCCTCCCCGGCGTCAAGACGCCCACCATAGAGCGCGCCGGGAACCCCTCTCCCTCCGCCACCGCCTCCCACCATTGCCGACCGCCGAGCTTGGGCCAGAGCTCCCTGTCCTCCTCAACCGAGACACCACCGACTTCGCTCCTTCCTCCATCGGCATCACGGAGTCACGCCGCGTCCGAGGAACCCGAGAACGGAGAGAATCAGCACCGGGAGGACCATCGCCGACCCCACCAGAGACCAGAGCGCTGCTGTCCGCTCCACACCGTCCCCGACCGCCTCCAGGCCAGATCCGGCGCCACCGATCCCTTCTTTGAGACCGCTGTAAGCTCATCTTTTGATCCCATCTACTCCCACGGTCTCTACCGCCTCTTAGGCACGCCCCCGCGAGCGCCGGTGAGCTTCGCCTCGGCGGAGCCATGGCGCCACCGAGCTCCCCTTCGGTTCCGGTCGCCACCACCTGCCCTTTTTCCTCTAAGCCGTCCAATCCCACTCCTACGGTCCAGATTAGAAGTCCAGGTGAAGGGGTATACACCGGTCGGTGAACCCAGTCCACGGCGTCGACTCCTCCCCGGTCCACCGCACGCGTGGCGAGCCGAGCCAACTGCGCAGTGCCACGTAGCGCCCCGTCAGCTCCACGTGGCGCCGAGTCAGCCACTGCACAACCACACCAGCCGGACATGGCAATCTTGCAAAAGAACCCCTCAACTTCCTTGAAATAAACCCGCACTCCACTGCATAGTAATCTGAGTCATCTGAAATATTTCGATCTAGCCCCAGTCTTTTTCTGAATTGAGGTGCGGTCCAGACGCCATTTTTATTTCTGTTTTCATTTATTAAAAATCCGAAAATGAGTTGAGTTATTTACAGTTTTACCATCCAACTTCAAATGCCCATAACTTGCTCATTTTAACTCCGTTTTGACCCGTTCAACTTGCGTTAAATTCGTCTCGTTGAGCTCTACGCAGTAGATCAGTTTACGTTCTGTTTTACTACTGTATGATGTACTGTTTCTTATATTGCTATGTTTGGGCCATGTGATGATGTGTGATCCAGCGAGTGCGAGCTACGCGGAACCCCAGGATCCAGCCTTTGCATTCGTCGATTCGACCTAGCCCGAAGGCAAGTGTTCTTGAACATCTTGCTCCTTGCGGATACATGGGTGTATGCCGAGTCTCTGAGTGATGAGTGATTGTCAACGGGTTTGATCGCATGTTCTTTGGCTTGTGTTGTGCAGGTGTCGAGCACGGACGCAGTGATCGAAGGCAGGTGAAGGTCAAGTTAAGACGTGCTGTGTCGACAGACCGGGTGCGGTGAAGGATGGGCGTGCCGTGCGACGGACGTGCCATGCCGAGGTACCAAGCGGTGAAGGGCGGACGTGAGGCTTGGACTAAGGGACCGGAGTGCCTGAGGATCAGCTGTGGTGGCTGGCAGCCTGGGACAGCGACGAGCAGAGACTTGCGGGGCACGGTGTTGCTGGGTCGAGGACCTGGGGACACGTGTCGGTGGACGGGGTGCACGGGCGGTGCATCCCCTCTACAGCTTCGGTTTGGTGGTAGAGCCAGGGAAAAACCATCGGGTGGACGGTTTCCAGGTTTGGGCCTCAAAACCTGGGCGCTGCGGGTTTCTGAGTTTGGGCCACAAAACTCAGGCGTTGGACTTGGTGGCTGGTTTCCCGGTTTGGGCCTCAAAACCGGGGATAGCTAGAAAAGGCTGGTTTCCCGGTTTGGGCCACAAAACGGGGGTGCAGAGCGAGGACGGCACGTGGCGGCAATCGGAAGGTTGCGTGGAGGCAACGCGGACGAGTTGTGCGGGCGTGGCCGTCGGATACACCTACCACTCGAGTTGGTCCAGAATAACCTTAGGGTTTAGTTGGTTCGCTCTGTAATTAGTTAGAGGGAGGGGTAGAGTAGGAAATAGACTTAGACTAGAATATGATAAGTAGTCGGGAGACTCCCTCCTCCCACCTATCTCAGTTTTCAGCCATTGGCCTTTGCCTTCTAGTTTTTCTGTGCTCCCACACCTCTTCTGTAGCTAGCTGAGATCCACAGGGAAACTTGTTCTCTGTGTACTGTTGAGGAAGTGAGGCCGAATCACTCACTGTTGCAAGTACCGCTCGTTTCCGGTTCGTGTTTTTGACCGTGTCCGACGCGGTGTTTGAATCATGGTTCGCGCTTTGGTTGCTTCGGTCTGTGTTCGTTGCATTCTTTGTTCCCTTCAGCTTTTCCATCGATCGATCTCCCTCTCCTGTGTGTCTTTGCGAAATCCGTTTGAATCAGTTTGTTCGAACCATTGAGGAGGTCATTTTGACCAAAGGAATTCATCTAACTCCTCATGATCGAGTAGATCGGGACGATTTCGTTTTTGTGACACCTTTTCGTTCATCCACTTCCCTTTTTGTTTTCCCCGTGTTTGGTTGTCTTGAGAGGATGATTTCTTGAGGATAGTTTTCTAACTACTCTTTGATCTTCTTCTCCAAGTTTGGAAACTTGGGATTGTGATTTGATCGATTTTTAGAGAGATTTTTTTCGGGAGAACGCACCAGGACTGAGCTTCTGCGGGGAATAGTTCGCAGTAGGCTCGGGCGAATCGGAGCGTGCCGAGGCTCACCTTCGAACGGTGCCCTCGAGCGAGCCGAGGCCTCCCCTCGGACGAACCGGAGTTTTTCCCGAGGCCTTCTTCGAGCCTCGGGCGAGGCGGGAGTTTTTCCCGAGGCCTCTCTCAAGCCTCGGGCGAATCGGTGTTTTTCCCGAGGCCTCCCTCGAGCCTCGGGCGAGGCGGAGCTTTTCCCGTGGCCTCTCTCGAGCCTCGGGTGAATCGGTGTTTTTCCTGAGGCCTCTCTGGAGCCTCGGGCGAATCGGAGTTTTGCACCGAAGCCTCGTGACTCAGTCTTTCGGCGGTTTCCTTTGCGTCTCTGTTCAGTGTTGCCTCGCTGTGATCTCAGGGATCATCCACCCTCCTTCTTAAGGGTCGTGGGCATCACTTCAAAGAACAAAGTTTTTGGGGTTGATTTTATTGGGACTGAGGCCGTGGTTTCTGTGAACAAATTCTGAGGCTCCCATTCACCCCCCCCCCCCCGTCTGGTCGCCTTGGTTTGGCACTTTCGGTCCTTCAATTGGTATCGGAGCAGGTTAAGGATCTTCCACCTTAGCCGGTTCCGGATCCACCGAAGGCGACATGGATCGCGGCGTGGGCAAACCGCCGTTTTTTCGATGGGACGAACTATGCGTACTGGAAGATACGCATGTCGGCCTATCTGCAGAGTTGGGTGCTTCGATTTGGGATATTTGCAACTCTGCTGATTACGTGGTCTTGGCTGCTCGTGTCACATAGCAACAGATCGATGAGCACGATGCCAATAGCCGAGCCCCGTAATGCTCTCTTTTCTTGTCTGAGCATGGGTGAGTTTGATCGCGTTTCTCACCTCGCTACGGCTCGGGAGATCTGGGATACCCTCATGCGTTTTCATGAGGGCACCTCTCAAGTCAAAACCCGACTCTACGAGTCGTTCAAGCGTGAGTATGAGAACTTTCGACATCAACCTGGCGAGAGCATAGAAAGTTTATTCGCTCACTTTCAGGTGATTGTCAACAGGATGAGGCTAACAAGGAGCAGTTGCCTTTTGACGATCATGAGCGTGCTTGAAGCTTCTGCACACTCTTGACCGGTCGGTGTGGGATTCCAAGGTTCAGGCGATCATCGAATCGCCTAAGTATGAGACCCTCACCTGCGACGAGCTCTTCAGTAAGCTCAAGTCCAGTGAGATTGACGCCATGTCGAGGGCTTCTTATGCGAACCCTTCTGGCCTGACTATGGCTTTGGTTTCTGGCTCTTCTCCTAACTCTTCTGCTGGTTTTGCACTGTCTTCTCTCTTTTCTGTTACAGAGGACCAGCTGGAGTCTTTGGGGGACGACGAGTTGGCTCTGCTTGCCAACCGGTTCTCGTGGTTTCACAACAACCGCATGAACTGTCGCCGCGGAGGAGGACGCTCAGGATGCTATGAGTGCGGCGACCCCGACCACTTCATCGCCAACTGCCCCAAGAAGAACAAGCATTCGGGGAAGGGCGATCATGGGCACAAGTACGACTTCGGAAAGCATAAGGAGAAGTACGTCCCTCCGAGGCGCAAGAAGAGGGGCGGCTTCGACAAGGAGTACATTGTAACACCTCTGGTGTTTAGCATGTAATTAACTTGACATATCATCATTATCATCATTAAGCAGCTTGATCATGAGTTCATGTGTATGCATTTTTCTTAATGTATCATTTTATGTGATTTACCTCTATTGCAAAAACCCTATTTAGCCCACTTCTCTCTACTAGGGCAAAATGGTAATTTCACCTCTGTGACTAGCTTTGTGTAATTCTTGTTCCTTTGGTGTCTTGAAGTTTTGTTGTGTTGGCCAAAGTTCAAAAATCAGATTTTGATTTCGAATCGCTTTGCAAAACCCTGATTTCCAAACCCTGGATTTTATCCCTCTTTTTGTAATTTAAAAATTATTCAAAATTTGGGGTTGGTCCAAAAAGCAAAGTTGTAGATCTGTCAAAGAGAAACAACTTTGGTATTTACAAATTTTCAAGTTGCAGTACAAAGTTTTGAGTTATTTCAAATTCAATCAAACTCCAGTTTTTGTCCCCTTTTCAGTTTTCAAAATGAGTTCAAAAACTAATGAGTTTCTGGAAAAGTATTATAATAGCAAAGTTGTAGGTTTTGATAAAAGGAACAACTTTCATGTTTACAGATTTTCAAGTTTCAGTTTGAAATCCAGTGTAATTTTGATTTGAATCAAGTTTGAAAAGTGTCCCCTTACTGTTTTCAAATATTGTTCAAAAACTATTTGGAATTTGAAAATGGTCATATTGACAAAGTTGTAGATCTCATTTTTCTGAACAACTTGGTGTTTTGAGTTTTTGTCGCACAGTTTCAAATATTGGAAGTAATTGCAAATTTCAGAAACTAGCCAAAGGTCAAACCTTATACCCTACCTGTTCATCTTCCCCGTCGTAGGGGGGGGCCCGGCCATGGACGGGAAGCGCTGCCGCTGGCAACGGCCCTTGAAGCCGCAGCCTATGCCCTCATGGTCAATATTTCGCCTGAACGTGCGATCATTAGCCGACCTCCTCACGCAGTCCAACATGTCGCCGCGTCCGCAGATGGCAAGACCCCGTTTCAACGCGCGCGCTCGGGCCGACGCTCCGCGCTACACTCAATCGACGTCGCCTCGCGCCGTCCAATCTCCACACTACACCCACTCTCTCTCCGAGCTCCGCGTAAGCGCGCGAGCTGCCGCCGACTGCCCGTCCTCTCAGCCAGCTCGGCCGATCCCTGAGGTGCGCGCCTGGCCTCACACTCTCCGAGCTCTCTGCCGGCCGCTAGCCGTGGCTATATAAGGCCCGCGGAGCCGACTCCCTCACTCACCTCCGCCGCCGTCGCCAGCACCGGCCAGAGCTCCGTGCTCAACCACCTAGCTCAAAAGCTCCGCCGCCGTGTTCTTGTGCTGCTTCCCACTCCTCAATTTGGTCTCTACCGTCCCTGTTTGCCCGGCGTAACTCGCCGTTCCCATCTCCGGCAAGAATCCCGTCGAGTCGCGATCATGAAATACTCCTCCCCGGCCTTGATCATCTCCCTCCGACCCCCGCATCACCTTCCTTACCCCTTTGCGCCTCTGACTGACCCTTGCGGTCACTTGTGTCGCGCAGGATCATCGGGGACGACGATCGCCCCGTGAGTTTTCCGCCGGCCACCGTCGACCACCTCCCTCCGTTCATCCCTTCCCTCGCCGAGCCGCTTAAGACTCACGGTGAGCTCCTGAGGCCCCCCATCTCCTCGGTTTCGCCTGAGACGCCTCGTCGTGGCCGGCGTAGCAGCGCCGGCGTCGGGGTCGCCGGCGAAGGCGGGAGAGACGGAGGAGAAGACAGTGCCGTTTTTCTATTTCTTCATACATGTGAATAGTGTTCAGATTCATCTTTTTGTGTGATTTCCGTGTTGATCCAAAAATTCTGAAATTTTGATGGTAGACTCTTTGCACCTTGAAGTATTTTATAAAAATATAAAACTTGACCTTCCTGCAAAAATTTGAAAATGAAAAATTCCCGTTTTAATTGAAAAATGAAGGCTTTGGTATTTTTAGGAGTGTTATATAGCTCCAAAATCTTGAGATAAAATTTGCAAGTTAGTTATGTCATGATGAGTCTCTGGTAAAATTTTGAAGTCATTTGGAGCAAGTTGATTTTTGAGCTTTATTTTAATTAAGGAATAGTGCCTTTTGTTAATTAAATGTCTAGATTTAATTGAGCACCTTAATGACCTCCAAAAATTATGAAATTTGTTTTGCCTTATACTTGTACCCTAATGAACTTGTGTGATTAATTTGGTAATTT
This sequence comes from Coix lacryma-jobi var. lacryma-jobi, assembly GCA_009763385.1. Classification (NCBI taxonomy): domain Eukaryota; kingdom Viridiplantae; phylum Streptophyta; class Magnoliopsida; order Poales; family Poaceae; genus Coix; species Coix lacryma-jobi. Next base: position 100,270,120 of record CM019826.1, on the reverse strand, counting down.
TTAGAGCACCTTCATAAAATGACCTTTTTAAATAATTAAGGAAAATAGAAAAGGTGATTAGGGTAGCGTGGAATGCCCTGTGATGTGACTTTTGGGATTGCTTGATGTTCATAGACCCCTACCCTTTGGTCTATGATGTTTGTGATGACTATGTTTGGTTGATGCTTAGGATAGTTATGATAAAGTCTAGTTTAATCAATTTTGCTTAAGGAAGAAATGTTACCTTTTATGCTCAACCTAGATTTCGATTATGTTTGCCTAAGAGTAATCTTGAATCTGTGGTATTGTCATGTACCTTAAGTCCATATCATCATTCTCATGAGCATTCATCACTGCATCCGTATAGTTGACGAAGAAGGCCCTGAAGTCGAGGTAGCCACCGAAGGATCTGTCCCCGAGGCAACCCCGAGCTCCGACGCCTATACCTACCCCGAGTCTGCTCTTTTTGCCGTCCAAGGCAAGCCCCGGTGCATTTAACCCTACCTTGCTTTTATAAATGTTTTCCTTAAATGTTTTGAGTTAAATTATTGCATTAGGTTGATAGGAGTTGAGTGAAATCCTATCTGATGCATTATCTACCTTGACCAATGATACACCTGATACCGCTTTTCAAAAACTATTTGTGAAAAGCTTAGCAATGCTATATGATAGATTTGCAATAAAAATGCCAATCTCGAAAGTGTGATCACTTTAAGGATATTTATGGGAATTTCTGGTTTACTCCCACCATTGGCTAAGTATCTGATCCGTACCTAGTCCATGGGAAGGAGAGGTTGTCCTTGCGTACGGTGCCGTCATGTTGTAGTCCGGGACTCAACAGTTGACACCGACCGGGACAGGGTTGAAAAACTGACAGGACCTGTACTCTCGGGTTAGAGTCCCGAGGTGCTTGTCGCTGGCTGGAAAAAATTTAGGGACCACCTGTATGGGGGCCTGCTGACTAAGACTTGCAACTATTCATACTACGGAAAGCTTCGGCTCCGAGGAATCCTTTATTGGACCGACAACCGCGCACTGGGAGTGGAGAGATGGCGGAAGTAGCATGTACCCACGTGGGTTAGAGTCCCGGATTGGAGTGGTGTACTGTACTTCCGGGTGGCGTAGGACCGGGCCCAATCTTGGAGGAATCGTGGTAGACGAGTTGGCATATGCAAGCTTGGGTGCTACATATGCAGTGTGGATAGGGACCCTCAGCTGAGTATTATTTATCCGGATTAACGCTGCTCCTCGGTTATGGAGACTTAGTCACTGACTGTCAACAGGGAGTGGTTCTCAACTAGGTCTGTTTTGGAAAGTAAAATGAATCAAGGATTATGATGGAACAAGGAATACCGAATCTTTCAAAATTAAAATAAGGTTTACCAAAAATGCTTTTCTGCAAAATACTTGAACTTGCTTAAGCCTTACCTTGACTACCCTAAGCCTGCATCCCTGAGTCTTCTCCCTTTTCTTTAGTCGGGTAAGTCTTGTTGAGTACCTTTGTACTCAGGGTTTTTACCCATGTTGCAGGTATGGCAGATTCCTCAGTATGCCTTGGACCCTGCTGTGTGACTGTTGTTCAGGAAGAGGCCGATGAGGCCGATGAGTGATTATTCAACCTCGGGCTGGGTGATGTATCTTTATCTTTTAGTTGTTGTCATATGCTACCCTGCCAACTCTATCTATTTGAACTATGGTCTGTAATAACTTCACTTTAAATTTTATGTTGAACCTGGTTTGTAAAACTATGTTATTTAAGTCTTCCGCTATTTACTTCGTTGTTATTTGTCAAAATGTTCAAGAGAGGTTGTAACTGAATGTGAGATGATCCTGCGGACATCGGGCACTGATGTAGCCCAGTGGCGAACCCGGTCTTAATCTCTTGGCTGTACGGATCGACTGTCAGGTTGATAGTGATCAGTGGGCCATGGGATTAGGGTCGTTACGTCACAGAGTGGTATCGGAGCATCTCACTACGACGTTGCAATCTTTTTGCGAAAACTTCAAAAGGTTTTTAAGTCCAAAACTAAACTTGACTATTTTGAGTCCAAATTGCTTCTCTCATCTCATCTAATCTTTGGCAACTTGTAGCAAGACAACTTGTATAAGCCCTATGTACTTTACCTTAGTAGTTGCATTGCCTTGTTCCGTAGGGACGAATCATGCATCATGTCATAATCACTTAAGTTAACTTCCTCTCTAAGTCTGTTGGGTTAGTATGCCTTTACCTTTTCTTGCTAGCCTTATGCTTCTCTTATATCTATCTGATCCAGACATGGCCCGTATCAAGTTCACCGCTCGCAAGTCGACTGGACCGCATGGTGTGCCGCGTCACCAACTGGCGCCACGCACCGGAGAAGAGACTGGAGAATCCTCCAATGGACGTCGTTTTCCCCGTCAGACCCGCAAGCAGCTGAAGGAGGAGATCAAGAATCTCAAGGCTGAGATGGAGAACATGGAGCATGACTTCTACCTTTCCCGCCTGGAGTTCTACGAGGCACGAGCCGCTCTTGAGGAAGCTAACCAGAATGTGGTTCGCGCTATCAGCAGCGTGATGCAACATGGATCCGAGAGGATGTCACCAGAGCCCAGCTCCATGGACTGCAGCAGTACACTGCTCAGATTGAGCAGTACAATGATATGCTTCATGAGGATGGTAGGTACATCAACTGTACACACCGACTTCACCCCGTGGCTCCACCTGTTGCTGAGATCAGAAGATGGAGTCGTGGAGGAACCTGAAGTAGAACATGAGCCAGTCCAGAATGAAGAAGTGGAACCTGCTGAAGATGTTCACGTTGAGGATGAAGATGAGGAGGAAGAGCCTGAGCTCATCATCGAAGATGAAGACGACGATGAAGAGATGATCATCATCGATGACGACTAGATTCCTTGTGTCTGTACCATCTGCTCACCTAAAGCCTTAGTCTAGGTTTGGGACGTTAGTTGGTCTTCTGTCTAGTCGAGTCTGTATCGTGTCTTGTACCTTTCTTTGTCAGTTAGTGGTTATCTATCGAACTTCTGTATCAGTTAACTACCCTTGCATCAATGAATCTTATCAGTCAGTTTCGTTCAAAATCAATCTTTGGATGCTAAGTTCCCAAATTCTTAACAGATGCCTGTGAACACCCGCACTGGAGCCGGAAGTTCCGGAGGAGGTGCCAACCTTCCAAACCCTCCGCCAGTTCCTGCTACCCTGGCAGATGCCATTGCAGCCTTGGCGCGCGCTGCCAACCTAATGGCTCAGAACCAAGGACAGCAGAATGTTGGTCACCGTGGTCGTCTCAACCAAGAGACCACCTATGTGGAGTTCACTGAAACCCGTCCACCGGTTTTCACCAGAGCCGATGAACCCCTCGAAGCTGATGATTGGCTCGCGCACCATGGAGCAGAAGTTTGGTCTCATCCGATGCACTGAAATCCAGAAGCCCGGTTTGCTTCTCAGCAGCTTCGTGGTCCAGCAAGTGCTTGGTATGCCAACTGTTGGCTGCCCAGCCTGAAGGTCACCAGCTGACCTGGGAAGAGTTCCGTACCGCTTCCGTGCACACCATACCCTTCAGGTCTGATGAAGATGAAGCTTGATCAGTTCCTAGCCCTGCAGCAGAAGGAATCCACAGTGATGCAGTATGTGGGTCAGTTCAACCACCTGAGCCAGTATGCCTCCGACTATGTCAACACGGATGAGAAGAAGAGAGATTGTTTTCTCAGGGGTCTGCACCCTAAGATTCGCAGAGGTCTATCCAACAACCTCAACGGATCTTATCATGATGTCGTTGACCGTGCTGTCGCTTTCGAGGAAAGTAACCGTCAGTAGTACCAGAGAGGAGAAGAAGAAGAAGAAGGCTGGGTCTAGCAGCTTCTCCAGCAACCATAAGCGCCCAAGAATCATCTACCACCCCAGCCACCACCAAAACCGTGCCCCATACCCCCATCAGCAAGTGGTCGTTCGTACCGCGGCCACCACTCATAATGCCAACCAGCAAAGTGCCACTCAGCCGAACGCCCCAGGTGTTCGTGTCACCACCCCTCAACAGCTTACAACCATCCATGCTACAACTGTGGCCAAGTTGGTCACTGGTCTCGCGAGTGCCCAAAACCCAAGAAGAATGCCCACATGCACAGAAAGGCCCTGGAGGATCACAGCAGCAGCAACCGTGGCCCCGCAGCAGCACGTCCAAAAGGGCAAGTTGTCAAGAGCACGGGCAAGTCTACTTCACCACCGTCAGTAACATCCCAGAAGGAGAGCCCGTCATGCTCGGTAGGTTCCCTGTTGCCAATCATCCTGCAGTCGTCTTGTTTCGATTCTGGTGCATCGCATTCCGTCATCAGTCGCACTTTTTGTCATCAAGCATGAGTTACCCTTAGGGGAGTTAAAGAAAGTTTCTGTATACTTTCGCCTGGAGGGCGGATAAATACTAAGGAAGTGGTCCGCAGTATACCAGTAATGTTGGGGGAACATGTCTTTCCTACCACCATGATAGTACTGCGCAATGAAGAGTAGATGTCATCTTAGGCATGAATTGGATGTGTCAGTATAAAGCCTGATAGACATCTTGATAGAGTTGTGAGAGTGGATATTCCTAACAGTACCTCCAAACTCCTTCTCCAACTTCCTATGCCTCAAAACCGGCAACCACCCAGTTAAAAGCCGCCTGTGTTTCCGGAAGTCAGGGATATTCCTGTGGTCTGTGAGTTCCCTGATGTCTTCCCAGAAGATCTACCCGGTCTGCCTCCCGACCGTAATGTTGAGTTTGCCATAGAGCTAAAGCCCGGGACTGCTCCTATATCCCGTAGAGCTTATCGAATGCCTCCCAGAGAGTTGGCAGAGCTGAAGGTCCAATTGCAAGAGCTATTGGACAAGGGTCTCATTCGCCCAAGTTCATCTCCTTGGGCTGTCCTGCTATCTTTGTGAAGAAGAAGGACAAAAGTCTTCGTCTGTGCGTTGACTATCGCCCACTCAATGAGGTCACCATCAAGAATAAATATCCCTTGCCTCGCATTGACCTTCTTTTTGATCAGTTGTCTGGAGCCAGAGTGTTCTCCAAATTGATCTCAGATCTGGCTACCACCAGATAAAAATCCGTCCAGAAGACATTCCTAAAACAGCTTTCACCACCAGATATGGCCTATATGAGTACTTGGTCATGTCCTTTGGCTTGACCAATGCCCCTGCTCATTTCATGTATCTCATGAACTCTGTGTTCATGCCAGAGCTCGATAATTTGCTGTAGTCGTGTTCATTGACGACTCCTTGTCTATCAAGAACTCCTGAAGATCACGCCGAGCATCTTCGAATCGTTCTCTCTCGTCTCAGAGATCACCAGCTGTATGCCAAGTTCAGTAAATGCTGAATTCTGGCTGATCAAATTCAATTCCTTGGTCATGTCCTGTCCGCCGAAGGTGTGTCCGTTGACCTGGAAAAGTGGCAGATATCTTGGATTGGAACACCTACCCTGTCCGCGAAGTTCGCAGCTTCATGGGAATGGCTGGATACTATCGTCGTTCTCCAGATTTCTCCAGAGTCGCCAAGCTATCACCGAGTTGTTGAAGAATTCCGTGGATTTCGTTTGGTCACCAGCCCTGTGAGCAAGCCTTTCAAGCCCTGAAAGAAACTGCTAACTACATCACCAGTCCTAGCTCAACCAGATATCGAGAAACCCTTCGATGTTATATGTGATGCATCTGGTACTGGTTTGGGCTGTTTTTGATGCAAGAAGGACGAGTAATCGCTTATGCCTCACGACAGCTTAAGCGACATGAGGAAAAACCAACCCACCCATGATCTTGAGCTAGCAGCAGGCGTGCATGCCTTGAAGATTTGGCGTCACTATCTGTTGGGCAGTACCTGTAATATGTATACGGATCACAAGAGCCTAAAGTTATCTTCACTCAAGAAGAATGAATATGAGGCAGAGAAGATGGCTTGAGTTGATTAAAGTTATGATCTCGAAGTACATTACCATCCTGGTAAGGCAAATGTAGTTGCCGATGCCCTCAGTCGCAAGTCATACTGCAACTGTCTGACGACGAAGCCCTATGATCTTTCCTTGTGCCATGAACTTGAAAGGATGGGTATCGAAATGATCCCGCAAGGAAGCCGAATAATGTCAGTATAGAAACATCCATCAAGGATCAAGTCATTGCGCTCAAAAGGATAACCCTGGAATCAAGCACATCATCGAAAAGGTCCAGACCGGAAAGGTTGATTGTTTCAGGATCGATGATGTAGGGGTTGTTTGGTTCAAGAAACGCCTAGTAGTTCCAAGGTGCCTGAATTGAGACAGTAATCCTTGAGGAAGCGCACTTGACCAGATTCTCTATTCACCCGGAAGCAACAAGATGTACCAAGACTTAAAGCAGAGATTTGGTGGACTAAAATGAAGATTGAGATTGCCCGGTATGTCGCTCAGTGTGATACCTGCCAAAGAGTCAAGGCAGTACACATGAAGCCTGGAGGGAATTGCAACCTTTGTCAGTACCCGCTTGGAAATGGGACGACATTAGTATGGATTTTGTCAATGGACTACCCAAGACCCAGAAAGGTTTTGATTCCATTTGGGTAATCGTGGACCGACTCACAAACAAGCTCAATTCTGCCATGAAGACCAGTTACACCGTCCCCACTTTGCCACGTTGTACAAGAACAAAATAGTGAAACTTTCATGGCATACCAAGAGCATTATCTCTGACCGTGGTACCCAGTTGTCGCTGATTTGGAAGCGTTCCATGCCTCGCTTGGAACCAGCTCTTACATAGCACAGCTATCACCGCAAACTGATGGACAAACTGAGCGAGTCAACCAAGTGCTGGAGGACATGTTGAGAGCTGTGTTGTTCTACCTTCGCAGATACTTGGGATGACTGTTTGCCTATGGCAGAGTTCTTTATAATAACAGTTACCAAGGAGAGCATAAAATGGCACCCTTTGAAGCACTGTACGGCCGTCGTTGTCGTACACCCCTCAGTGGTCTGAGCCCGGAGAACGAAAGAGAATTCTTGGAGTTGACCTGGTGTAAAGATATGGAAGAGAAAGTCAAGCAGATACAGGAGAATATGAAGATTGCCCAATCTCGACAGAAAAGTTACGCTGACAAGAGACGTCGACCTCTGAAGTTTCAGTTGGAGATTATGTATATCTCAAGGTCTCACCAACCAAAGGAGTCACTCGTTTGGAGTCAAAAGGAAAGTAGCACCCGCTACATTGGTCCGTTTGAGATTTTGGAGTGTGTGGCAAGGTAGCTTACAAGCTAAAGTTGCCCGATCATCTCTCCGCTGTCACAATGTTTTCCATGTCTCCCAACTCAAGAAGTGTCTCCGAGTACAGAACATGTCGTGGAGTTGGAAGTTGAAGTGTCGAGCTAGAGCCTGATCTATTCTACTCGGAAATCCAGTTCGCGTGTTGGACCACAAGGATCGGTTTACCCGAAGAACCACCACAAGATGGTATAAAATCCAGTGGAACCAGCACTCTGAAGAAGAAGCTACTGGAATCTGAAGACTTTTAGCAAAGAACTATCCCGACTTTCACGAATCCCTGTCTATGTAAGTTTTGCCTTTATCCCTTCTTTGTCCTTTTGTAAGACGTGGAATCTCGGGGCGAGATTTCTTTTAGGGGGGGAGGCTGTAACACCTCTGGTGTTTAGCATGTAATTAACTTGACATATCATCATTATCATCATTAAGCAGCTTGATCATGAGTTCATGTGTATGCATTTTTCTAATGTATCATTTTATTGTGATTTACCTCTATTGCAAAAACCTATTAGCCCACTTCTCTTACTAGGGCAAAATGGTAATTTACCTCTGTGACTAGCTTTGTGTAATTCTTGTTCCTTGGGTGTCTTGAAGTTTTGTTGTGTTGGCCAAAGTTCAAAATCAGATTTGATTTCGAATCGCTTTGCAAAACCCTGATTTCCAAACCTGGATTTTATCCTCTTTTGTAATTTAAAAATTATTCAAAATTGGGGTTGGTCCAAAAAGCAAAGTTGTAGATCTGTCAAAGAGAAACAACTTTGGTATTTACAAATTTTCAAGTTGCAGTACAAGTTTTGAGTTATTTCAAATTCAATCAAACTCCAGTTTTGTCCCCTTTTCAGTTTTCAAATGAGTTCAAAAACTAATGAGTTTCTGGAAAGTGTATAATAGCAAAGTTGTAGGTTTGATAAAGGAACAACTTTCATGTTTACAGATTTTCAAGTTTCAGTTTGAAAACCAGAGTATTTTGATTTGAATCAAGTTTGAAAAAGTGTCCCCTTTACTGTTTTCAAATATTGTTCAAAAACTATTTGGAATTTGAAAATGTTCATATTGACAAAGTTGTAGATCTCATTTTTCTGACAACTTTGGTGTTTTGAGTTTTTGTCGCACAGTTCAATTTTGGAAGTAATTTGCAAATTTCAGAAACTAGCCAAAGGTCAAAACCTATACCCTACCTGTTCATCTTCCCCTCGTAGGGGGGGGGCCCGGCCATGGACGCCTCGCCGGCGCCGCGTGCGCCACGCGCCTTGGCAGCCGCCCGCATGCTCCCGACCTGCCGCCTGCGGCCGCGTGATCATTTCGCGTCCGCGCATGCGAGCGCTGACCTCTCGACCGTCCCCCCTGCCCCCAGTTCATCGCCGCCGCGTGGACACGCCGGCGAGCCACGCCCAGGCCCCGACTGCACGCCGTCCTCTCCGCCAGCTCGCAATCGATTGCGCGTGCCTCGCCGCGAACTCGTCCACACCTCTCCGAGCTCTCTGCCGGCCGCTAGCCTGGGCTATATAAGGCCCGCCGGAGCCCGACTCCCTCACTCACCTCCGCCGCCGTCGCCAGCACCAGCCAGAGCCTCCGTGCTCAACCCCTAGCTCAAAAGCTCCGCCGTGTTCTTGTGCTGCTTCCCCACTCTCAATTTGGTCTCTACCGTCCCTGTTTGCCCGCGTAACTCGCGTTCCCATCTCCGGCAAGAATCCCGTCGAGGTCGGGATCATGAAAAACTCCCTCCCCGGCCTTGATCATCTCCCTCCGACCCCCGCATCACCTTCCTTCCCTTTGCGCCTCTGACTGACCCCTTGCGTCACTTGTGTCGCGCAGGATCATCGGGACGACGATCGCCGCCGTGAGTTTTCCGCCGGCCATCGTCGACCACCTCCCTCCGTTCATTCCCTTCCCTCGCCGAGCCGCTTAATCGACTCACGGTGAGCTCCTGAAGCCCCCCATTCCTCGGTTCGCCTGGACGCCTCGTCGTGGCCGGCGTAGCAGCGCGCCGCGTCGGTGGTCGCCGGCAACGGAGGAGGGAGAAGAACAGTGCCGTTTTTCTATTTCTTCAAACATGTGAATAGTGTTCAGATTTCATCTTTTGAGTGATTTCTGTGTGATCCAAAAATTCTGAAATTTGATGATGGTAGACTCTTTGCACCTTGAAGTATTTTATAAAAATATAAAACTTGACTTCCTGCAAAAATTTGAAAATGAAAAAATTCCCCTTTTAATTGAAAAATGAAGGCTTTGGTATTTTTAGAGAGTGTTATATAGCTCCAAAAAATCTTGAGATAAAATTTGCAAGTTAGTTATGTCATGATGAGTCTCTGGTAAAATTTTGAAGTCATTTGGAGCAAGTTGATTTTTGAGCTTTATTTTAATTAAGGAATAGTGCCTTTTGTTAATTAATGCTCTAGATTTAATTGAGCACCTTAATGACCTCCAAAAATTATGAAATTTGTTTGCCTTATACTTGTACCCTAATGAACTTGTGTGATTATTTGGTAATTTTAGAGCACCTTCATAAAATGACCTTTTTAAATAATTAAGGAAAATAGAAAAGGTGATTAGGGTTAGCGTGGAATGCCCTGTGATGTGACTTTGGGATTGCTGATGTTCATAGACCCCTACCCTTTGGTCTATGATGTTTGTGATGACTATGTTTGGTGATGCTTAGGATAGTTATGATAAGTCTAGTTTAATCATTTTGCTAGGAAGAAATGAAGAAATGGTTACCTTTTATGCTCAACTAGATTTCGATTATGTCTTGCCTAAGAGTAATCTTGAATCTGGTATTGTCATGTACCTTAAGTCCATATCATCATTCTCATGAGCATTCATCACTGCATCCGTATAGTTGACGAAGAAGGCCTGAAGTCGAGGTAGCCACCGAAGGATCTGTCCCCGAGGCAACCCCGAGCTCCGACGCTATACCTACCCCGAGTCTGCTCTTTTTGCCGTCCAAGGCAAGCCCCGTGCATTTAACCCTACCGCTTTTATAAATGTTTTCCTTAATGTTTGAGTTAAATTATTGCATTAGGTTGATAGGAGTTGAGTGAAATCCTATCTGATGCATTATCTACCTTGACCAATGATACACTGATAACCGCTTTTCAAAAACTATTTGTGAAAAGCTTAGCAATGCTATATGATAGATTGCAATAAAAATGCCAATCTCGAAAGTGTGATCACTTTAAGGATATTTATGGGATTTCTGGTTACTCCCACCATGGCTAAGTATCTGATCCGTACCTAGTCCATGGGAAGGAGAGGTTGTCCTTGCGTACGGTGCCGTCATGTGTAGTCCGGGACTCAACAGTTGACACCGACCGGGACAGGGTGAAAAACTGACAGGACCTGTACTCTGGGTTTAGAGTCCCGAGGTGCTTGTCGCTGGCTGGAAAAATTTAGGGACCACCCTGTATGGGGGGCCTGCTGACTAAGACTTGCAACTATTCACATACTACGGAAAGCTTCGGCTCCGAGGAATCCTTTATTGGACCGACAACCGCGCACTGGGAGTGGAGAGAGAGGCGAAGTAGCATGTACCCACGTGGGTTAGAGTCCCGGATTGGAGTGGGTACTGTACTTCGGGGTGGCGTAGGACCGGGCCCCAATTGGAGGAATCGTGGTAGACGAGTTGGCATATGCAAGCTGGGTGGGTGCTACATATGCAGTGTGGATAGGGACCCTCAGCTGAGTATTATTTATCCGGATTAACGCTGCTCCTCGGTTATGGAGACTTAGTCACTGACTGTCACAGGGAGTGGTTCTCAACTAGGTCTGTTTTGGAAAAGTAAAATGAATCAAGGATTATGTTGGAACAAGGAATACCGAATCTTTCAAAATTAAAATAAGGTTTACCAAAAATGCTTTTCTGCAAAATACTTGACTTGCTTAAGCCTTACCTTGACTACCCTAAGCCTGCATCCCTGAGTCTTCTCCCTTTTCTTTAGTCGGGTAAGTCTTGTTGAGTACCTTTGTACTCAGGGTTCTTTTACCCATGTTGCAGGTATGGCAGATTCCTCAGTATGCCTTGGACCTGCTGTGTGACTGTTGTTCAGGAAGAGGCGATGAGGCCGATGAGTGATTATTCACCCTCGGGCTGGTGATGTATCTTTATCTTTTAGTTGTTGTCATATGCTACCCTGCCAACTCTATCTATTTGAACTATGGTCTGTAATAACTTCACTTTAAATTTTATGTTGAACCCTGGTTTGTCAAACTAATGTTATTTAAGTCTTCCGCTATTTACTCCGTTGTTATTTGTCAAAATGTTCAAGAGGTTGTAACTGAATTGTGAGATGATCCTGCGGACATCGGGCACTGATGTAGCCCAGTGGCGAAAACGGTCTTAATCTCTTGGCTGTACGGATCGCTGCCAGGTTGATAGTGATCAGTGGGCCATGGGATTAGGGTCGTTACGTCACATACATCAAGAAGAAGTACTTGGAGAAGGCCCAGGCTGAGCAACGCGCGTTCTTCGCCACGCTCAGCGACGTCGACGGCTCGGATGACGACTCCGCTTCATCAAGCGACGACGAGTCCGAGAAGAAGAAGAGGATCGAGGACAAGCTGAATGGTCTCTGCTTCTTCGCCGACGACGACGGCTTCTGCACCATGGCGCTTGGTGATTGAGGTCAGAGGGACTGGAGCACACCCTCGGAACGACGACGACGACGACGCACACCTCCCAGGTATCTCTCACCTACGATGATCTCTTCTGCGGGTTTGAGAAGCTTACTGCCGCGCTCCTTATTCAGGACAAGTTGCTTGCTTAGGCGTGCCGCTAGAGAGCGCAAGGAGTTTAGGCAGAAGTGGGAGGACACGGTGAGAGAGATTGAGTTCGCTCGGTCCACCGTGGTTGTGACGGAGGAGGTTGAGTGTGAGTCGTGCACCACGCACATGACTGACCTTCTCACTTTGAGAGGAAAGTATGCTGCGTTGGTTGGAGAGCTGGATGAGCTGAGGGCCAGACCTCTTTGCTAGGTGCTTGCAAGACCTGTCCTGGCTTGCAAACCGAGTTGGCAGAGAAGAATGTCAAGATTGAGTCTCTTGAGAAGGCCAGCTCGGGTAGCACTTGTGTGACTAGGTGCGCTTTGTGCGAGGGTTTGGAGATGGAGATTGCCAATGTGAAGCATGGCAAGATGCAAACCGAGAAGAAAACACATACCTTCGGACCATCTTGTCATGGGTATCTTGTAGTGAGCCGCAGCTCGGGATGATGATCTCCCCAATTCAAGCGAGCTGCTGGAGGTCCTGGTGTAGGTTTTGCTCAGGGTGTTGATCTTTCTGCCTTTGGGAAGATTGGAGAGTCGAGTGGTATGAATCCGAGTGAGAAGCCCAACTCCACCACTACTCCCAAACTTACCAAGCTTCCACCTAAGAGCCTCTCAAACCTACCACCAAGGATGGGGTGTTTGAAGAACCTCCGAGAGCTCCACCCAAGAACCAAGTGTGGCATCCCAAACCCAACCACCTAAAGAACAGCTGGATACAATGCCACCTATCCAGGAGGAGTTGCCACAGAAGGGCAAAGTGATCCACACCCACAGCCATGAGTACCAACAACCCCTTTGCGTGCGGTGAGGTATCATTGTGATTTCTGTGGGAGAGATGGACACTTGAGCGAGTTCTGCTTTCGGCGCAAGAGAGAGGCGCGCCGTGCTCGGGAGATGGACAACCCGGACATGTACCACCCTTTCCATGGTGTGCATGTGCCGAACGTCCAGAAGAGAGCTGCTAGGCCCAGAGGTCCAGAACCTCAAGTTCCCAGGCCTAGGCAGCAGAGAGCTCCGAGGAGAGATGCTAGGCCTAGAGGCGCAGTGCCTCAAGTTGCTAGGCCTAGGCCTCGTAGAGAGCGTGCCCGACGGGGTCCTGCTTTTGCAGACTATGGACTCCGTGGCGGAGGCTTTGTTGAGCGTTTTCTCCCACCGCATTTGGAGTATTGCGGTGAGCGTTTATTCCCCAGCGGACCATGTTTTCCTGTGCGTGGTGATCGCTCTCTTCGTAGACAGTCTAGGAATGGTTTTTCTGCTAACCGTTCTTTTGAGCAACCGGCCCAACACTGGTATTCCCCTTACTTCACTAACCCAGTGTTGGACCGTATGCTCACCCTATGTCTTTTTATTGATGTAGGTAAACGGTTGGAGGACATTTGGTTGGTGGATTCCGGTGCTCGAGGCACATGACCGGGAACCCAAGTGGTTCTCCAGCCTTAGTCCTGTTGCCGAAAAGGAGTACATAACCTTCGGCGACAATAGCAAGGGTAAGGTATTGTCTCGCGGGTCAGTGCGAGTTAATGAGCACTTTGTGTTGCGCGATGTTGCTCTTGTTTCTAACTTGCATTTTAACCTTCTTTCTGTTTCGCAACTTTTTGACGACGACTATGAGATTCGTTTTAAACCGAATCTCAGTCGTATTTTGGACCCTCAGGGCAATCTTGTATGTTTGATTTCGCCCTTGGGAAAGTCTTTCGTGCGAATTTCTCGGAGTCTTTTGGCACTTCCCGCTGTCTTGTGGCTAGTCCTTCTTCCTCTGATCTTTGGAAGTGGCATAGGAGGCTCGGTCATTTAAGCTTCGACTTGCTTGCAAGACTTAGCTCACTTGGCCTAATCCGAGGATTGCCTAAGCTTTCGATGGAGAAGGATCTAGTTTGTCATTCTTGTAGACATGGGAAGATGGTTGCTGCTCCCCACCATCCAGTGACTCAGGTCATGACCAAGCGCCCTGGAGAGCTTTTGCACATGGACCTTGTTGGTCCGGCTCGGGTGAGCTCGGTTGGGGGGAAGTGGTATGTACTTGTTGTTGTTGATGACTTTTCGAGATATTCGTGGGTCTTCTTTTTAGCTGAGAAGACCGAGACTTTCTCCTTTGCTCGTAATCTGATTTTGCGTCTTCAGAACGAGTTCCCTTTGAACTCGATGCGAGCAATTCGGAGTGATAATGGTTCCGAATTTAAAAATTCGGATTTTGAGAAGTTTTGTAACTCTTTGGGTTTAGAGCACCAGTTTTCTTCCCCTACACACCGCCTCAAAATGGTGTTGTAGAAAGGAAGAATCGGACCCTTGTTGAGATGGCCAGGACGATGCTCGATGAGCATAGGACTCCTAGGTGTTACTGGGCCGAGGCTATGAACACTGCGTGCTACATTTCAAATCGCATTTTTCTGAGAGCTTTCTTGAAGAAAACCTCTTATGAGTTGCGTTTTGGTAAACAACCCAAAGTGAGTTATTTTAGAGTCTTCGGTTGCCATTGTTTTATATTAAAGAAAGGCAACCTGGACAAGTTTGAGTCTCGTTCTTCTGACGGTGTGTTTTTGGGTTATGGCACTCACACTCGAGCTTATCGTGTACTTAACCTTGACACTAACCGAGTCATGGAGACATCAGATGTCACCTTCGACGAGACTCTTGTATGTCCTTCTTCTCGTTTTGAGCGTGCAGGTGATCATGAGGTTGGCGAGCCTCTTTTTGATGACGAGGACGAGGGTGCTGAAGGTATGGATGATCCAGCACCCCCTCCACCTGTCGCGCCGCCAAGAGCGGCTTCGACGACGACTCACGGCCCCGACACCTCTTCTTCCTGGGGGCCGTGGGATCCTCCACCTCGCGCGGTACCTTTTGTACCCGGGGTGGAACCAGCTGCTGTTGAGGGGGAGGTCACTTCTTCCCGGGAGGCGCCACGACACATCCAGCGCCTGCACCCCTCTCAGCAGATGATCGGCGACATCGGCGAGCGAGTCACTCGCTCCAGGTCACAACACATCTCTCACTTTGCTCACTCTGCTTTTGTTGCTAATTTTGAGCCCCGAGATGTTGGACACGCTTTGACGGATCCAGATTGGGTCAATGCCATGCATGAGGAGTTAGAGAACTTTGAGCGAAATCGGGTTTGGGTTCTAGTTCCACCTCCACCTGACTGTAAGCCTATTGGGACAAAATGGGTTTTAAAAAACAAGCAAGGAGAGGATGGCCACGTTGTGAGAAACAAGGCCAGGCTTGTAGCAAAGGGTTATAGTCAGAAGGAGGGGATAGACTATGAGGAGACGTTTGCTCCTGTAGCTCGTTTGGAGGCTATTAGGATACTCTTGGCCTTTGCTGCATCCAAAGGTTTCAAACTTTTTCAAATGGATGTCAAGAGTGCCTTCTTAAACGGCTACATAGAAGAGGAGGTTTATGTTGAGCAACCCCCCGGTTTTGAAAATCCCAAGTTTCCAAACCATGTTTTTAAACTCCACAAAGCTTTATATGGTTTGAAACAAGCCCCTAGAGCCTGGTATGATAGGTTGAAAACCTTTTTGCTTGCTAAGGGTTTTAAAATGGGATGTGTAGATAAGACGCTTTTTCTCCTCAGGCAAGGCAAAGATACACTCTTGGTCCAGATTTACGTGGATGATATCATTTTCGGTGGTTCTTCTCACGCTTTGGTTGCCAAGTTTGCAGATACTATGAGCAAGGAGTTCGAGATGAGCATGATGGGCGAACTGACATTCTTTCTCGGGTTGCAAATTAAGCAATCCCGGGAGGGGACGTTTGTGCACCAGGGCAAGTACACCAAGGACTTGCTGAAGCGGTTCGATATGGGTGAGGCCAAGCCTCTTCCAACACCCATGTCGACGACGACTGCCCTGGATGCGGACGTAGATGGAGAAGCAGTGGACCAGAAGGAATACCGCAGCATGATTGGATCGCTGCTCTATCTGACGGCGACACGCCCGGACATCCAGTTCGCGGTGTGTCTGTGCGCGCGCTTTCAGGCGTCGCCGCGCACTTCTCACCGTCAGGCGGTGAAGCGCATTTTCAGGTACCTTCGTTTCACTCCTGAGTTCGGGATTTGGTATTCTGCTTCCTCCACCCTCTCCCTTTGCGGTTATTCGGATGCCGATTTTGCTGGTTGCCGTATTGATCGCAAGTCCACTTCTGGGACTTGCCAGTTTATTGGTTCCTCTCTTGTATCGTGGTCTTCTCGCAAGCAGTCTAGTGTCGCTCAGTCTACCACGGAGGCTGAGTATGTTGCTGCGGCTAGCTGCTGTTCCCAGTTACTCTGGATGATGGCCACTTTGCGTGATTTTGGTGTGAGCTTTTCTCGCGTGCCTTTGCTTTGTGACAGCACGAGTGCTATTAGCGTTGCTAAGAACCCGTGCTTCACTCGAAAACCAAACACATTGATGTGCGCTTTCATTTCTTGCGAGACCACCAGGAGAAGGGTGATATCGACCTTCGCCATGTCGATACTCATCACCAACTGGCTGATATTTTCACCAAGCCTTTAGACGAATCAACCTTTAATCGGTTGAGGGGTGAGCTTGGTGTGTGTTTCCCCTTTTAGATGGGGAAACATTTTGGATCTTATATAGATTGCCTTTTTCGTTTGTCTTTCTTTCTTTCTTTTGCATTTTGGCATACGCATTTACATTCTGAGTTTCATGTTTATAATCACTAGAGTGTAACTATGCTCTATTTTAGTATGCTCCGATGCTTATGTTGATACTTGTAGCTTATGCTCCTTCTGATCACTAGTACATGTTATGAGCTGAGCTATTTTGGAATGGTGAATTTTGCTTAATGTATATAAAATCTGAAAATGTTCACCATTGAGATATGCAACTAGCATGTGTAGGGCGTGTTGAGTCCATTCCTGCTTTTCATATATGCTAGGTTGCTATGTCTCTAGTTCTGAGTCATTCACTTGCTTGGTCTGCTCATATCATGTTTAAAATTGGAACCAAGTTTTAGTGAATTGAAAAGATCGAGATGGGATTGCTTGTCAACACCTCACGGTATCGAGACTGTTTCTCATTGCACTTTGAGTTAAACTTGAGCTGTGAAGTGTATGACCGAAACCGTAGCTTTAAGCTTCTGATTGCTTCGGCATAGGCTTCGCTCGGTTGAAAAGTTAGGCAATGACAAGCTTTCAACCTCTCGCAATCACATGCTAAATAATTAAACTTGTGAATTCTTTACCGCTGCAACTCCGACATAGAACTGAAATCACAAGTATATGCTTCATTCCTATGCATGATGATTGAACTTTGCTAGGGGTAGTTCACCTTGTATATATGTTTAAGCACTTGTCTGGATTCCTTCTATACATGTCCAGTGCTTTTTTGATGGTGACTATCTTTTTGGCTAAAAACTGCTCACTTGCTCATATGCTTCATATTTCGTATGTGTGATCAGTTTGAGCCTTCGCTATTCGAGTGCTTAGTTGTGTCATTGGAGCTATACCGATTAGAGCATTTTTGCTCTCTTTTGATTATATGCCTGAAACTCCTAACTTGCATTTCTGACTTCATATGCATTTTTGAAGGGGGAGTTGTGTTGGTTCAGGGCAAGAGTTTGTGCTTGATAAGTGCATTTTCAACTAAGGGGGAGAGTTATGACAAATCATGGTGTGCTCACTCTGTTCGGTTCTGTTTGGTTGACTGTCACTCTGTTCGGCTGAGGGGTGCTCTGGTCGATTGACTGGTGACTCTGTGCGGTTCTGTTTGGTTGACTGTCACTCGGTTCGGCTGACTGGTGCTCTGTTCGGTTGACCGAGGGGAGTTCCCAGGAGCCTCGAACTGGAGCCCCGAGCCTTGCTGCTTGCTTCTTGCTGGCCGAAAAGTTTTTTTTGGTATCGAGCTTTATTTGCTAGTGGTGTTGAGCCTGTTCTACTACCTCTCTTGAGGGCTAGCTTTGCTTTGCTTGGTTGCGTCGAGCCGTTGCCCATGTCTTTGGGGACCAAGTTGGTTTGCTTCTTTCCACTTGACCTTCTTCGGCTGTGCTATGCTTTTTGGTCATTTGGTTGAGTTTTCTCCTCTCCTTCCTCCTACCTTCTTTCTGTCCATTATGATTTGTGTGTGTAGTTGACAATGCACTCATCAAGGGGGAGATTGCGGATACATGGGTGTATGCCGAGTCTCTGAGTGATGAGTGATTGTCAACGGGTTTGATCGCATGTTCTTTGGCTTGTTTGTGCAGGTGTCGAGCACGGACGCAGTGATCGAAGGCAGGTGAAGGTCAAGTTGAGACGTGCTGTGTCGACGGACCGGGTGCGGTGAAGGATGGGCGTGCCGTGCGGCGGACGTGCCATGCCGAGGTACCGAGCGGTGAAGGGCGGACGTGAGGCTTGGACTGAGGGACCGGAGTGCCTGAGGATCAGCTGTGGTGGCTGGCAGCCTGGGACAGCGACGAGCAGAGACTTGCGGGGCACGGTGTTGCTCGGGTCGAGGACCTGGGGACACGTGTCGGTGGACGGGGTGCACGGGCGGTGCATCCCCTCTACAGCTTCGGTTTGGTGGTAGAGCCAGGGAAAAACCATCGGGTGGGGTTTCGAGGTGGGCACAAAACTCAGGCCGGCTGGACGTTGGAGGCTGGTTTCCCGGTTTGGGCCTCAAAACCGGGGTGCGGGTTTTGGGGGAGGCGGGGGATAGCGGAATAGGAAAAGGCTGGTTTTCCCAGTTTGGGCCACAAAAACCGGGGGTGCACGAGCGAGGACGGCACGTGGCGGCAATCGGAAGGTTGCGTGGAGGCAACGCGGATGAGTTGTGCGGGCGTGGCGTCGGATACACCTACACTCGAGTTGGTCCAGAATAACCTTAGGGTTTAGCTGGTTCGCTCTGTAATTAGTTTAGAGAGGGTAGAGTAGGAAATAGACTTAGACTAGAATAGGATAAGTAGTCGGGAGGACTCCCTCCTCCCACCTATCTCAGTTTTCAGCCATTGGCCTTTGCCTTCTAGTTTTTCTGTGCTCCACACCTCTTCTGTAGCTAGGTGAGATCCACAGGGAAACTTATTCTCTGTGTATGTGAGGAAGTGAGGCCGAATCACTCACTGTTGCAAGTACCGCTCGTTTCCGGTTCGTGCTTTTGACTGTGTCTGACGCGGTGTTCGAATCGTGGTTCGCGCTTTGGTTGCTTCGGTCTGTGTTCGTTGCGTTCTTTGTTCCCTTCAGCTTTTCCATCGATCGATCTCCCTCTCCTGTGTGTCTTTGCGAAATCCGTTTGAATCAGTTTGTTCGAACCATTGAGGAGGTCATTTTGACCAAAGGAATTCATCTAACTCCTCATGATCGAGTAGATCAGGACGATTTCGTTTTTGTGACACCTTTTCGTTCATCCACTTTTCCTTTTTGTTTTCCCCGTGTTTTGGTTGTCTTGAGAGGATGATTTCTTGAGGATAGTTTTCTAACTACTCTGTGATCTTCTTCTCCAAGTTTGGAAACTTGGGATTGTGATTTGATCGATTTTTAGAGAGATTTGCTTTTCGGAGAACGCACCCAGGACTGAGCTTCTGCGGGGGAACAGTTCGCAGTAGGCTCGGGCGAATCGGAGCGTGTCGAGGCTCACCTTCGAACGGTGCCCTCGAGCGAGCCGAGGCCTCCCTCGGACGAACCGGAGTTTTCCGAGGCCTTCTTCGAGCCTCGGGCGAGGCGGGGAGTTTTTCCCGAGGCCTCTCTCAAGCCTCGGGCGAATCGGTGTTTTCCCGAGGCCTCCCTCGAGCCTCGGGCGAGGCGGGAGTTTTTCCCGTGGCCTCTCTCGAGCCTCGAGCGAATCGGTTTTTTCCTGAGGCCTCTCTGGAGCTCGGGCGAATCGGAGTTTTGCACCGAAGCCCGTGACTCAGTCTTTCGGCGGTTTCCTTTGCGTTCTCTGTTAAGTGTTGTCTCGCTGTGATCTCAGGGATCATCCACCCTCCTTCTTAAGGGTTGTGGGCATCACTTCAAAGAACAAAGTTTTGGGTTGATTTTATTGGGACTGAGGCCGTGGTTTCTGTGAACAAATTCTGAGGCTCTCATTCACCCCCCTCTGGTCGCCTTGGTTTGGCACTTTCGGTCCTTTAATTGGTATCGGAGTAGGTTAAGGATCTTCCAGCTTAGCCGGTTCGGATCCACCGAAGGCCTCGATCGTGATCGGATCATCGGGGACGAGACTTGAGCCGGGCGCGGGGGTTGTTACGGGTCATATGCGCCGCCAGAGACGAGATGATTGCCGATAAGCAACGGTGCCGTCGCTCTCGCACTTCACCAAAATTAAAGGCGTTCCCGAGTCGTTAACGGATCGAGAGGTTGGTAGGTCGCGACCGAAGCGATCGGTAGCTGCCTCTATCTATCCCGTCGCCGATCTTGCTTGACAACAAAAACAAACACACTGTAGCGTGACACTACTACTTTCTCGTGAGATGGATTTACATATATTATGTTATTACAACTCAACCGCTTGACCTCGCAACCGTTGCGACATCGCATCTTATATATTCGCATCAGAAAAAAGTATGAAGGTGTACATCACACGGTTCGTTCTTTCTCAGAGCTCGATCAGAGGACTGGGGCGAGAGCAGCAGATTCATGCCACGCTGGAACCCTTGAGAGCCTGCGCGGCTATCTCTGCAAGGTAATCCAGCCAGAGCCAGCGTCAGGGGCAGGCCGATCGAGGGGAAGAAAGAATCATGCGGTGGCCGGAAGGCGACGCAATCATCGCCGCCGCTTTGAATAATGGATGGCCACGCTTTGGTCCGCAAACAGTCGAGAACAGAAATTTGTACTGCTCGTTGGATCCGCTAACCACTGTTTCTGTTTGATTAATCTGGCCAGCAAACTTCCTTCGCCTTGTACGTGCTCGCTCTTTTGTACTGCCCCATGCTCCTTTTCCCCAGCAGGGCCAGCTCGCAAACAGGAAGCTGTGATCTGCTGCTACGCTAAAGAAATTAAAGAAATACACGGTCCTGCAGATCAGTGGTTGCTCTGCCTCCAACGGATCGCGCCGGCCACTGCAGAGCACTTGCTTCTGACAGAGCTAGTCGTATCCGTAATATCGTATCGATTCCAAGCTCGTCGCTTCAATTTTCGGGTGATTTTCAGCGGGTTCAAGGAAGATCAGGCAGGTCTCGGGTGTATTGCACCCAAGTTTTTGGTGATCGAGTGCACATTGCCTGGTTGGAATGGAACTGTAGCTAACCCTGACACTCGTTGAATTTGTCTCCCCATGATTTCAGAGGGGAGAAACCAGAGAGAAATAAAAAAAAATGAAATGAAAAAAGAGAGAGAGAGAGGGTGAGACGAGATGGTCCAAAGGTGCCTCCTTTTCGCTGTGTGTGGGAGCTGGCTGCGTCGCAGAAGCACATGACGCGGTGCTCAAACAAACGCTGAAAAGGAACGTATGCCATATCTTTGCTCGCTTTCTCCTCTCCTCTCCAGTCTGACACGATGAGCGCCCGGGTGTATGTGCCTCTCCCAGGCTAGCTGCCTTGCGCCCTGACCCATGGAACATTTCTGCTCAAGATGGCCAGGTAGGCGCCGAGCCTTTGGGGGCATCATATGCATGCCCGCCGAGCACCGTAAAGGAGAGAAGGCAAGCTCGGCATGTGATTTTCCAATTGCGTAGCAAAGCCGGGGACAACTCACGCACAGTTCACTGCAAAAGCGGCGGCGGCCCCCAAAGACGCAGCGATGTGCTGTCGCCGAGTGAGAATTCTACTACTAATTCAGATTTCAGATGGGACTGCTTCGTGCCACGACTGCAAAAATTGGCTTTGGTGCCACTGCCAGAGTGGTTTCGTTTCGCCGACACTGTGTGAGATCCTGCGTGCACAGAGAGCTTTGTCGTTTGTTTAGCAACCCCAGATTTTCCCCTCGTGTGATGATAGTGATACTGATCGCAGCCGTCCTTTCTTTTTAATTTTTTTGTTGCGGTAGACCGTAACATCTTGGGAGTATTTATTATATATTATTTCGAGCACTCCGCCATTGCTTATTTCATTATGGAATCAGCTCCGTGCTTGCAATTTGCGTATCTGCATGTGCTTTTGGTTACCGGCGAGACTAAAATTCTAGCTGGGTTCATGTATTCCCGAAGGAGCAAATGATTGACCGCTAAAGTTTCCCCTTTCATCTTCTTTACAGAAGAGAAGAATGCATCTTTTTGATTCAAGTATAAAAAATCTCGACATGAACTATGATCATGCATGAATGCTGTAATACTGATGCTGAGAGAGAGAATCTTTCATAAGACAAATAACCCAACGGAATCATTGCGGGAGCTGCCCGCGTCGCTTTTCCGGTTTGCTCATAGGGTATGTGTATATCCCAAAAGCAGGGGAAAACCAAATGAAAATGCACGGGAAAGTGCTCTTCGATAGATTACTTCACTGATTGCTGCAGGTTATGATGAACAGTGCTATCTTAGCCTCCAATGAAGAATTAAGCATGGCCATGCGACGACCTAATCCACCGAGAGCTTCGTTGCCCGATGCAAGAGTCAGTGGACGACGCCATCATTGCGCGGGATGGAGGAAATGACTTCCAGCTCAATCTCCGAGTCTGGAAGCCTGAATGGAAGGCTTTTCCAATTCCGTAATGAGTCACTCGAGAACATATATGATTTTATTTCACATGGTTTTCGGCGATATGAGGCTTCCGTCTGCTGAGATGTGCTTCCTGACATGGTAGTAGAGGAAGAGACATGATTGTGGTCGATGGGGCACAAATACACAGGGCGTGTGCAGAAGTCTCTGAACAAATAAATCTGCTGCAAAGGACCGCAGCCACGAAGTGGCAGAAATGACTGTGTTTCGGCAACTTGGGCTGAAATGTGAGGCAGTCTGAAAAATAGCCGGTGATTGTCCGGGTACATGTGCAAGAGCCCAAATGGTGACGGGCTGTCTATGTAAGAAGCACTGGAATCTGCCCCAAACACTATCTTCACGCCGGCGCACCGCACACCGCCGATGACCGCCCGACAGGTCTCTCTGGCTCTCTGCTCGCCTGCTCGGCAGGACGGCACCTGCGGACCTGCCCCTCTACCCCTCCCGATATGAGACACTCTTTCTCAAAAAAAAAAAAAAAAAAATGAAAATGTGACTAGCGGGTATAGAGAGACGTGCCCACACTACCATAGTGATACGAGCATATGTTCCGACTTCCGTGTATCCATCGACGAGCATATGGAGATTGGCAGGGCTGGAACATATTCGTTTACAGCTGTTTGGATGTCATGACGCAATGGAGGTGGTGCATCAACTGCTTGCCAAAAACGATGATGAGAAGCTATGTTCATTGTTCCTGATGTGCAATGGTGGCATGAACCAAATGCTGTCGGAGGGAGAGGAGGCGATCGACAGCTTATCTGGCTAACCTGTGCTGGAATCAAACTCAGGAAATTAAAATGGTGGCTTGTACCTTGAAGAATCCTATCAGCAGTGCACACAGAATTGGAGCCGGGGGTCGTAAATGCAAATGGCAACGTCCGGGGCGCAGATACTGAAGATAAATATATATGGAGCTTACAGAGAAGAGGACATGAATGGTGGGTGGTGGGGCTTTGTCGTCCGGGATGAAGATGGCCAGGCCCTTCAATCGGGATTTGGAAGACAACGTTTTGCTTGCAACCCATGCTGCATATGGAACTACGAGCGTGTTTCGAAGGGCTTAAAAGCAATGACAACTCTGGGGTGCAGCAATTCATCTTAGAAACCGATGCTGTGCAGGTTGTTGAAGCACTCATGAGCGACGAGTTCAGACTCTCCGTGGTTGGTGGCTTAGTACATGGGGGTGAAAGAGTTAATTGCCGAGAATTGTTTATCTCCACAGGTGAAATATATACCAAGAGACACTATCGGAATCCCCACCTATGCCGAGTGCCAAAAATTTTACCGAGTGTTTATTTCGGGCACTCGGCAAAGAGGAGCTTTGCCGAGTGCCAACCCTAAGGCACTCGGCATAGTAACGACACACGGTGACTCGCCTCTTTGCCGAGTGCTGTTGACAAAAACACTCGGCAAAAATGTGTCTTTGCCGAGTGTCGCTGACCAGGCACTCGGCAACGAACCTGTCTGGAGGCAATCATGACACCGCTTCTTTGCCGAGTTCTCGCAGTTAGGCACTCGACAAAGATTCACCCTTTGTCGAGTGTATTAGGACAACACTCGGCAAAGGTTACGGTTTGCCGAGTGTTTCAGTCCAGCACTCGGCAAAGATTTACCAAAAATTTTGCACCTTACCTCCAATCTTTTTTCTATCCTCACATAGACTATTTGGTACATCATGTTCAAATTTGGAAATTTTTTGAATTTATTTAGCATATTTCAGTAGTTATTTTATTTTGTGGCATTTTTTTGACCCAAGTCAAATTTGAACTGCAGGTCATCTAAATATGTAACTATAAATGATATTCATGTTATTCAACCTATATGGAGTCCTCACATGCGATATGGCTTGTTTCTAAACATGAGGTCAAACTTGTGACTACGTGGTTTTTAAATTATATAAAAACCAACGAGGTCCAAAAATCATGAAACTTGTCAAGGTGTCATGTTATCGTATGTGGAGCCTATGATAAAAAAATTAAGAACATTTCGACCAACTTTGTGTCGATACTCTTTATAATCTAGAGAATTTGCGTGGAAGTTCATGATTTCGTGTGAAGCCTCCTTGAGAATTTGGACACGATCGACACAATTTGGTTGAAATGTTCTCAATATTTTATCATAGGCTCCACATATGATAACATGGTGGCTCGACAAGTTTCACGATTTTTGGACCTCGTTTGGTTTTTATATAATTTTTAAACCACTTAATCGCAAGTTTGACCTCGTGTTTAGTAAATAAGATTTTTGAAAACTCTTCTCATATCGATGTGAGGACTCAATATAGGTTGAATAACTTGAATATCAACTTTATAGTAACTTTTTTTACATATTTAGATGACCTGCAGTTCAATTCGACATGGGTCAAAAAAATGGCACAAAATAAAATAACTAGTGAAATATGCCAAATAAATTCAAAAAAATTCAAATTTAATATGATGTATCAAATGATCTACGTAAGGATAGAAAAAAGTTGGATGTCAGAAACAAAAAAAAATAAATATATGTCGAGTGCCTTGTGCAGACACTCGGCACACAGACCCTTTGCCGAGTGTCAGCTGCGTGCACTCGGCGAAGTTCTAATTTCTTTTTATATATATAAATGCCCTGTGCCGAGTGCTAGATCGGGGCACTCGGCAAAGGGTTCACCTAATGACCCAAGCCGGCCCCAGACACGAGCTCCTCTCTCAGTCTCTCTCAGCTCCTCTCTCAGTCTCTCTCAGTTCCTCTGCCGCGCCCGCCCCGGCGGTCGCCGTCCCCAGTCGCGCCCGCCGAGCCATGCCCTCCGCCGTCCTCGACTCGCCACGCCCCGGCGGTCGCCGTCCCGGGCTCGCCACGCCCGGCGGCCGCCGTTCCCGGCGCCCCGGCCCGCCGGCCGCCGTCCCCGACAGCGCTCGCCGAACACGCCGCCGCCGTCCTCGGCTCGCCCCTCGCCGCCGCCCGCCCCGGCGGTCGCCGTCCCCGGCTCGCCAAGCCCCGGCGGCCGCCGTCCCGACCGAGCCTACCGAGCCACGCCGTCGTCGTCCCCGGCTGGCCCTCGGCGCCCCGCCCCGCCTCGCCCCCGGCCCACAGCGGAGGTAACTCCTTCTCCTCCTCCTCGTATCTCGACATTCTGTTTAAGTACCCCTTCGCCTCGCCGTCTGTGATGTGTTGAAGTACCCCACCGTGCCTATAGTCTGTGATGGGTTGAAGTACCCCACTGACTAAAACTGAATAGGATAGCAGGATAAAAGAGCACCTGCTAACTGCTAAGGGATTGTGTCCATTTGATTTTCATAAACTAACTTATTCAGTTTTGATGCCATGGCTGGAAGTTAAACTTCCTTCATCTAAAAAACACTCAATTCAGTTTGTGTTAAGCTCAACAAGCCAACTTTTGTTCAGTTTTGTGTTAAGCTCAACAAGCAAACTTATTGAATAATGCCTAAGAGCTGCAAGAGTGATTTAGTGAACCTAGCTCATAAGAGCACCAGAAACTATAAGAGAGTCCTTACACGATTTCTGAAATTAAAGTCCAGCTATTTTATCCGACTTAAAGCTCATTCTGGTAATAAGCCCTTCAGTTAACTGAAATTCTGTTAACTGAAATTCAGGTAATAAGCCCTTCAGTTAACCTAGCTCATTCTGTTAACTGAAATTCTTTTGTATGCATAACACAAAACCACATGGCAATATCATTAACCATTAGAGCATCGACTTGTAGAGATGGGATAATTATTGGCCGTAGTATATATAACCCGGCCTACTGATCAATCCAACAATTTAAATCAAACGCAAGGGAGCAGCCATCCAGCTAGCTAGCTTATATCATCATGACATTCACATCTGCAGCAGGATGTTGTAGCTGTTGTAGGTGTAGTGCTCGTCGAGTCCTAGGTCCATGAGCACGCCGCTGCCACACTGATTGCAGCTGTCATCCTGCTCGCTGTCGGCCATGGCGTAGTCCATGGCGTCGGCCTTCTTCTTGTGTAGAAAACCCTGCACAGAACCCAGTCCTCCTTCGGTGGGGTGTGTGGATTCTCCAATGCCAGGACCTCCAAATTTGGTAGCCCAGATAAATGGCCCGCATGTATGACACCGTCTAGTTTGTTGAAGCTATGGTCTTGTTTTGCAGGAGAGTATAACACCGCCTGAACCGAGCTGGGTCTCCCTGCACCGCCACCCAAGGTATAACATCGTTGTCCCTGTCATGGTCATAGGTCGCGTAACCTAGTTAGGCGTCTCCCGTTCGAAACAGGTACGGTCGGAAGTATGTAGGTCTCTGCATATGGACGACCGTACCTGTTTCGAATTGTCCACGTTTTTTGGACAGCCCGAGGATCCGTAGGAGGGGTTAGTTTCCATGCTCTGCTCTGATCCGAGACTGAGTTTCAGCATCACCTCCTTGTTGTTCTCCGGATACACAATCTCCCTGCTAGGACGTGTATTCGGAGAACAGCGGGGAGGTGCTGCCAAAATTCTGTCTCAGAGAGGAGCAGAGCATGGAAACTAACCCCGTCTACTGATCCTCGGGTGGGATTAGGACCTATCTTCACCTATTAGATGGTAGGAACAATGCGTACCTGCCATGCATTCTTACGTTACGTGTATCAGTGGTAGAGATGGATGACGGGAGGGATGTGATGTAAACTGGGCGCCCAAGTTATGGACAGTGGTCCGATGAGTGGGTCGAGAAGACAAATGAGTTCTTAGAAACTACATTTTGTGAGGCTCAAGGAGTGAGTAAAGTTTGGTGTCTGTGCGGCAGGTGTCAGAACAGACGTCGACAATCAAAGGAGGAGGATGGGTAAACATCTTTGCAAGCATGGGTTTATGCTAGGCTATAGGATTTGGCACCTCCATGGTGAAGCCGATCGTTTGAGAGATGAGGTGGTGAGACAACGCATCGATGACTTGGACGCTGATGGCGGTGTAGGAGACATGTTAGATGACTTTCATGAAGCACACTTCGGTGAAGGGCATCGGGGAGGAGGAGGGGGAGGAGGAGCCAGAGGCAACAGCCAAGGCGTATTATGACATGTTGTCTGCGGCACAAAAACCACTTCATGCTCAGACGAGGGTCTCTCAGCTAGATGTCATTGGCCGCATTATGGCCTTGAAGTCCCAGTTCAGCCTGAGTCGGGATGCCTTCGATGTTATGTTGACAGTGTTTGGAGCATGCTTCCGGAAGGTCACATTCTGCCGAAGAGCATGTACGAGTCGAGAAAACTCCTTCGTG